>CM028242.1:44898064-45643064 GCA_016432835.1 Brassica nigra | reverse complement strand
ATTAAGATGTAATTAAGTGACACATCAGCAAGTTTCAATTGTAAATATTACAGAATATAAAATTACCCTTTTTTAAATGATTCTTAATTAATATAGAGGAGATTCACATAAAAAGATTTCAGTTCACATATTTTTCTATTTCAGATTTGACATCTCTTTATTTCAGGTTAGATACACTAAGAGTAGTGTTCGAAGCGCATATATTTGAATTTTGAAAGTGCTTGATTTGCTATATTTTGTTTACAAAGCAATTTTATGATCTGTATTTTTTTGCTATATACCTAATTAAGAATCATTTATTTAAGATTTTTTTAAAAAAAAACTTTTAACCAAAATTCAATATATACCAAAAATATATTGTTTTAAAAAGTTTAGTAACAAAATAATTAATTTAGAAAATATTTTCATTTTCAAAACATGTATTAAGAGATTATATAATTAATATATGGTTCTCTATATGCTCATATATATATATATATTGAATATTTATTTTAATTTTTTAGTAATTTTGATTTTCTTTCATTTTAATGGATTCATAGAACTAAAAATATCTAGATTTTCTGGATAGGTATCGAATGGAATTAAATTTTATACCACACATTCAAAATGTGGCACTTTTCTTAACTTTATTTTAGATAATAATGAATAGATTAAGTTGGACATCTGGCCTCCCTTTTTCTTCTCTCTAAGCTATAACAAAGAAGATCTTATGCAAACATCGTTTTATTTTTGCGAGCACCACCGGCGGTTCCGGCCGCCAGTTTCTTCATGTTTTTCATTCTGTTTCCACAATAATCTAATTAATAGTATGATACTTCTATTTACAGCTGGATTCATCTCCAATTGACGATTTTATCCTCCCATTCAGCAATGTTATTCTCTTCAGTTACCCCGATCACTGCCTCGTATGACCGTTATCGTCATGGGCTTGGGTCCCATTTGTTCATTTATGGAATCCTGGACAGAATTTCATAGCATTCTCGTCAATGGAAAATCTGTTTTTCTCCATTTCGGAGCATTTTCTTCGGGCATATAATTTTGGATATGTCGGCGTATTTCTGGCAAATCTCCATGGTTTCGTTGGTGTCTTACCCAAACACTTGTTTCACGATGTTTATATGAATCACTTTCATCGTGAATCTACTGTCGTTAAAATCGATCACGGCCTCTTCTGTACATAGTGTGCATGAACAAACTATGTCTGCAGAGAGAAATCAATGTGTGTTACAAACGTCTTTGTTAATGGGTTTGTTTGACATCCATGATGATTTGTTTGGCCGTGCTAACCTTTCAGAAATGGTATCAAGGATATGAAGGTACTGATATTAATTTCTCACTTCAAATGTTAATACGATTGTTTGGGTATTGGCTGATGCGGAAGCCATCAGGGCAATTGAGAGTATCAGTGTCTATGAGTGGATGGGATAAACAGAAGACTATATGCTCAATCTACCAGAGTCACAAAAGGAGTTCTATAGAGTCTACTTTAATACAAAGAACATGGATACTGGCTAATTGGTACCGTGTTGACGTTAAAAAGCATGTCCCGGATACAATGGATTTTTACTTTACAATATGGAAAAGGAATAAAATGCCAAAATGGCATACCTATCGTATCAGAGTGAGACGACGAGAAGGAAAATTATATAGTTCACATGTTATGTTAACGTGTAAGGCTTACTGCAAAGGAAAGAAACGTCAATCTTCACTTCTACAAATAATTTGTCTATAGCATATGTCACATATTTATGTTTTTAACGCTTTGTTTTATTCAAACTGATTCAAAACATATTAAATCATTGAAGAGTAAGATAGAATGATAACGAGAAACTAATAGTCTTTTCACACCAGAAACTAGCAAAGATAAACATCACTAGTGACATATTAGCGAACAAAATTGATCTTGTTTCAAAAAAAAAGATATATACTAGGTGTTCTCATTCCAACAATAGCAGACGAACCTCTAACACCTTTAACCAAAACATGACAATATCTCGTCGTCTAGATAGATCTTCTTCTTCAGTTGCCTTTATCAATTTTGTCTCAAGTTAGCTTTATTTAAGCTAGTGTTGAAAAAAATTGAAATGCAAAGTACAAATCAGATAAATAATTGGGATTGATGGTTCACATAACCAGTGAAAAATCCCAAAAGACAATGGAACCAAACCAATCCTATAGCGAAACTTGATCCACCTCCTCGCACATAGAAAACTGAAAGACAAAGTCACAACAGCGCCAAAAACTCAATTGAAGACCAAACAAACTCAAATAAAAGCAGAAGCTGCAAGATTGATCATCATAAGGATGAAATCCAAAACAAAACCTAAAGCAGGTTCCAATGAACTTGTCGTCAACAAACCCTTTTCTAAGAGACAAACGCTACAACACCTCTCCTCTGAAGCGACTTACACCATCGTACCAGACTAAACAAATCAAAAGCCAACTAAATCAAACTTAGATCTACCATGAATCCACACAACTGGACAATAAGAGAAGTAATGATTAGGCAAGAAAGAAAACAACGCTAACACCATTCAACTACGAACCAAGGACTGTCAGCGGAAGCACTTCATGAAATGCCAAGATCCGAGAAAGAGAAGAAATATAAAAAACAAACTAGAGATTAGGGAGAGCCTTTTCGGCACCGGCGCAAGCGTTACTGAGAGAATTATGGTTTTTGTAGCAATCTGATCTATCATAACATATTTCTGTTTATGTAATAACTTGTATGTCATTGCTTTGTATATGATTCTATATCAGTTTTTTTTTTTTTTGTCGCTGGATTGTATTATTAAACCTTCTAGACAAAGAATTCTGAACAATGAGAACTAACGAAACAAATATAGAAAAATGATACATCAGTAGGGATCCAAATTAAACTTGTACATCTATTTTGCTTATGAATGACTAAAGATTTTTCATATAAAAGTTCCATATTTGCTTCTGGAATAAATGAATCTCAAAGGAGATAATCTTCATATTAATCCAAAGCACCATGCTTCAGAATGAGTTTAGAACGATTGTCACTCTCTTTTTTTTTTTACTCCAGTAGGAGCCACCAAGATAAGACAATTCTCAATTTTGCTCTATTGATAATAACATAGTCAAATATATTTCCGTTCCATAGAATTTCATGCTACCTTTTGGAGTAACCATAGTTTGCAGCAATAACTCCATCACCATTAAATGAAGAACCATCAATGATTAAAGCCGGTAAGACCCGTAGCCATCATCCACAGTAGATATGTCAATTACCTTTTCTAAACGGTTCAGTTGAACCAAAATTTTTGTCTTTCCAAACCAACTGAAAGAAACATTAAAAAGAACAATAGAAAATTTTGCCATATTCAAAATAAATTTGCAGTCAGATAAACTAAGTGACCCGAAAATAAAGCAAATTAAAGGAGACAAATCCTCAGAAGCCCCCAAATCTCATAACTAAATCTCCCAAGGACCACACTAAAATTGATTTTCTTTTTACATTATTTTTAATTCGAAAAACAGGTTGATTATATTTTTACCCTTGATTACTAACCTAATTATCTGTAATATCTGTAGATCTGATTTTATTTACTTACTATCTCATTTTCTCCACGGCGGTTTCTCTCTTCCTCTCTGCAACTTCTCTTTTCCTTGTTTCTTCTTCTTACTTCTTCATCATCAAATCTGATAATAAAGATTTTTCTCTTTCTTTCTTCGCTTTAGATCTAATAACAGCGGTTCAAAAGTGCTCACGGTCGCTGTTGAAGAGTTCTCATGATTAAATCTGGGATTAGATCTGAGAACCAGAAGAAGAAACAGATCCGCAATGGTTCCCGGGATGATGTGGCGACGAATAAGGTGGAAAAAATGAAAGGGAAATCGGATACCTTTTAGATCTATTTAGTTTTAGGGTTTTTATTGTACTTGGTTTTTTCGATTTAGGGTTCTTACTGTTCTTGTTATCCCCTTTCAATGAATTTTTCGTGTTTTTTTATTTATCTCATCTTCAGATCTGGATTCAGTATAACTTAGTGTTACTTAGTATTACGTAATATAACTAATAGAACTCAGTATATCTCAGTAATACTCAGTATTACGCTGTATAACTCAGTTAAACTCGGTATAACTACACTCAGTATAACTTAGTAATACTCCTGAATACTCACTATACCACTATAACCTGTATAACAAGTATTACTAGTATACCAAAGTTATCATATTATTATTTGCGAACACGCTTAAGTAAAACGTTATAAGTTGATTGGCTGATTACTCTCATAATGTGAAGCTAACTACTTAATTAATGATTTTTTTTTCATTCGTCCTCAGACTTTAATTAATGATTTTTCTTTTTTTTTTAAATCCCTATTTATCTCATTGGCTAATCATCTCGCTAATCCGTTTCTTAAACCATTTTCAATCACACCATTTTTATCAATCTCGGTTCATCTTTAATTTCTAATTTCCTGGTTTGTATCTTCTCTAATCCTTTAACCTCTCTTAAACCATTTTTATCAATCTCGGTTCATCTTTAAACTCTACGTTTTTTTGTTTCTTCTCTCGGTTTTTCTATCCTCTATTTAACATTTCATCGGTTTTTATCTCTTCATATTTCCTTTTGCTACATCACGGTTTATTCAAATGATTCATGTTATATACTTTTATCATTTTATGCATTTTCTATGTATTACATGTTCTTGTGTTTATGGATTGTGTTTAGAGGTTGTATACTTTTAGAGTTTATGATTTAGGGTTCGTATCCATAGTGCGAGGCTGCAGTTGGATACTTTTGGGGCACGATTAATCTAGCAAAGCTTACCTCATACGATTGATTGTTAAGCACGTATAATTTGAAAATTTAAAAATTTGTTTTGATTTTTGTTCCAAAACATTAAATACTTAATGTATGTACCATAATTCGTTCAGTCAATCTTATAAATATATCTCATATTATGTTAGTTAAGATAGAATATTTATTGTTAATTTTTCAACAGAAAACTACGAGATACTTGGGTATATACGTTATTCTATTTATGGTAGTTGAGATACTATATTTATTGTTAACCGTTTGAAAAGGAAAAAACGAGATACACGGATTGGTGCATTTTCGGTGTACTAGGTTAAGTAGTTCGATACTTATATATATTCCCTCTCATTTACGACCAGAACGTATTACTCTCTCTTCTCCTTTAAAATGTCAATAGTCGCAAGAAATGTTCAGTCCTACGTTCCGGTAGACTCAAATGATTCTTGTGAAGATCATCAACCGATGGACTTTGTACAACTCCAAATCTGGCAGAAACATAGACTTTGTGATTCTTGTGGATTCGTCTGTAAGTTTATTATTCCAATTTTTTATTATTTTCATATTACTAAAAGCAAATTCAACCATATCTTATGAAACATATCTTATTGTAAATAAAAACAGGGTACCAGATTGCACGCTTCTATAGAAAATGACCTGGTACAGAAACATAGACATCTTCTAAACGAAGGTCAAGTGTTATCAATTAACGCATTCAGTCTAAAAGAATACGGTGGTGATTTCAAGACAAGTTCATTTCCTTTCAAACTTGTTATACTGAGGACAACTAGGACCAAAGAGTTGACAGATTTTCCTGATGATGTACCGGAAAAGTATTTCATTGATTTTGGTGACATATTAGATGGAAAATACGAGAGAAATCTTTTGATAGGTAAAATTTTATTTATTCTTACATATTTATTAATACAAGCAAATTATTTGTTTACGCATATAATTTTATATCACGCGATCATTTGTATTTGTAACAAATAGATGTCATTGGCCAAATCATTGAAGTTGGCAACGTTGAAGAAGTGAAGACAAAAGGGAAGTCTAATAATGCTTCCAAACTACAACTGATTTTAGAGTCTATATTCATATCTTCTAATCAATGAAATGTTATCTTATATAAGATTGTTTCCAGTGAGGTTACACTTAAGTGTATTTTATGGGGGGATCATGCAAAACGTACATTTTCTCATACCACCAAGAAGATGGATTCGGTTGTGGTATGTGTCATGCGTTTTGTGTCTGTGAAATCCTACAAAGGTTTAAAATGTATTTCCACTTTAAATATTTTACTCAAAATCTATAATTGTGTCTTTTGTATGGTCTCATTTTCTTTTTATATTTCTAATCAGAATGTCTATTGTCTTGTCGATTTTATAGGCGAGATAAGCATCTCTGATGCTTTCAGTGCCACGAAGATCCTATTTGATCCTAATATTAAACAAGCTGATCATTTCAGAAACAGGTGTCGTACTATTTAAAGAAATTATCATTTTAGAAATGCTTCATTTTGGTTAAAAAAATTTATACATGAATAATCATAATTTAATAATTGTTGCTTTTTATCATTTTAACAATATAGTTTTCCCAATAATCGTCAGTCAATTACACAAGGAGCTTTCAAACAGATATCACATGGTAATTCCGTAGATGTCCGAACTGAGTTTTTTTCAAGGAATCGTCGGAAGACTTTAAACGGTATTTTAGAGTCATCATCGGTAAGTTTATTGAATTATGTGTTAATCTTTTCAATTCATTTTATGTTTATGATAGTCATATCAGACAATATATTTTTATGTAGTTTGGAAAAGCAGTTTGTTGTGTTACCATGAAAGGGATTGATTCTTCCAAAAAGTAGTATTATTGGGCATGCAAAAAGCTGTAACCTTAAAGTCCAGGAATACGGTGAGTTTTCGGATGATGATGGCAGTCAGCCTAAGTACAATTGTAAGACGTGTGGGGATGTTAACCTGATTTTTTCGAGGCATGTATTAAATATTTAATTTTCTTTTATATCCACTGAATTTAACCAGCCTATATTCTCAATGTAATATATTGTTATGTATGTAGATATTTTCTGGTTGTTCGTGCACATGACGATACTGATCAGACAAGATTTTTGATAATCGATCAAATTGCTGAAAATTTACTCGAAAATTTGCCAAAAATTTGATGCGTGAATATGACGAGGTGATATTATATATTCATGAGTTTATTTAATATATAATTTTGATCATAATATGATATATATTTTTTATTATATTCAGCTTGATCACATTCCAATATATCCTGAGTTACTTGATTCCATTGTTGGGAAGAGGGTTCTTTTTAAGGTCACACTGAAAGGCGAGAATAATAAGTTTGTGAACTCACCATTAGTTGTGGACTGTGTTTTGGAAGATGAAGACATGATCGATGAGTGGCTCGCAAAATCCTCCGAGGTAAATCTCCTTTTATCTTTCTTTGTACATCAGATTTATTAAATCGAAATAACTATGAGCAATTTGCTTACACAAAGTCCTTATGCAGTCTTTACAGCTTACAGACGGTGAAGATTGTTCAGAGTCATCTTTTGCTGAAATTCAGACCCCAGAGTCAAAGAATGACACCAGGCTATTGTTGTTGAAGATCAACGATCAGTTTCAAAACGGATTAAAGTGGAAAAAAAATTATTGTCGTTTTTTCTTAAGAAATTCTCTTTGTTTTTGCTTTGTTTAGTTTTTGTTGCAACATTTGATATTTTGCACCTTTGAGATTGAATAATAATTTTTATCATCTATTCCTTTACGTTACTGATGCATGTAATGATGATAATCTGAATATATCATACATATTTTTGTGACATGATTGAATAAAAGGGAAATGATTTTTGGTAATATAAATGAGTTCCCATATACCAACAATCCAATGCAATCATTTTTGCGTTAATCTTCGTATTTGATTACAACAATTACTTTCTTACATCGTATATATCAATTAAATATTAAATAAAAATTCAATCTGTTTAAGTTGCTTATAGTACCAATGTTTGTAATGATGATCATTTTGAAATGAGATGAAAGTCTCATTGTCAAAAATTACAAGTCTCGTAATGAACTATAACTTCATCGTTTGTATATTGTTTAAGAAACTGTAATTATGTTGATTCTTATCCACTTATAATTTGATAATCGGTTTTGATATTACCTCCCAATAAAAACCGATGAAATGTATTGAAAAAGAATACTCGGGACATATGGAATGCTATACACAATTATTCATTAGATATATTCTGAATTTTTTTAAATTAACTTTTTAATTATTAAGATATTTTTCTCGTGGAAGTTTCATTTTGATGGCACATTGAGTGTTTAGTTTGTATACATTTAGGGTTTATTTTAAAAACGTCAGTAGCCACGTATAGTTTGAAATTATGTTTTGATATTTTATCCCAATAAAATCCGATAAAATCATTTCCAAACCGATTTTCTGCACACAATGAATATTATTCCTATAATATAGTCTGAAGTTTCCTTAAATTTCACTTACAATTTATTAAGTCATTCTTCTCGTGGAAGTTTCACTTTCATTATATAATGAATCGAGTTTCTTTCTAACACAATACATATCTTTGATTAAAAAGTTTTTCATTTGTGTACTAATCTGTCATCTCCAATGCAGATGAATCTTCGATGTCAATACCAAACGAGTGATAAGGAAATGAATGATAAAGTGAGTTATTTGGGAATTTTTTTATAATTCATTCTATGGATTGTATGATTCGGAAGAATTTCCATTTATACTGATCTATAATCATTCAATCAATTGTCGTTTTTACAATATTTACTTAATGCGGGAGAATGTTAAACACTACGAAGATCAAGAAAATATGAAGCTAAGTGATCATGAGATAAATTTCTGCCAAAGGAGTAAGAAGAAAATTCCACATGATGTTAGCAAGAGAGCTCTTCATTCATATGTTTTCAAGATTTGTGGTGAAACATATCACGTAGTCTCAGAAAACTTGCCCAAGTCCTCTGAAATTAAAAGTTTTTTGCATCTTTACAAATAGTTCATTTTTTCAGTAATAGTTCTTATGTATTGTTTTCATAAAATACATAGGATTATGTATTTTTCAGGAATAAAAATTTGCTTACTAAACTCGCTATGAATTATTTCATAAAACTATTTATGATTGTTAATTTTGAATTATTATATTGAAAGAACCAAAGCGAAACAGTAACATCAATCATACATAAAAATGTGTAGTTTTGTTGACTTTTTAAATAGTTTTAAATATCTACAGTATACGAAGAGACATCTGTTAAGTTTACAATTCTTAACTTCGGTATATATATGGCCTGGATTTAGCTATTATGTGGTCAGAATATTTTCATAAACCTCTCTTTTTTATATCATACTACAAAGATAGAAGAATGAACAAAAATCAAACGGTCATTCTTTAATTAGAGCTGTTCTTATGATATGTTCCAATATCATATCCTTTCTCCGAAGCTAAGCCTTCTATTACATTTTTATATTATAGAGTGTCAACTATTTTTAATTTTTTATATTGAATATTACATTTTATGACTATACTCTATATGACTAATCGTATGTTATTCATGTACCCCTACAGATTTGATTTTTACAATTTCTTATTTTATTCTTCATAATGAATGATTATGTATCTGTAAAAGTCGAATTATGTGGGGTTACCATTAGAAGTACGAAGTTTATAATGACATTTATTATGTTTGGTACAATTAATTTTTTTTTCTGATTTCGCTCACCGTATTTTGATAAAAACCGATGTAGTGTTCTAGCACTTTGGTCATTTTCTACATTTTAGTTTAATGGTACAATATTTAATTATCAGTGGAGTGCTGAAACCATCTATGCTGAAACAACCGAAACATACTCCAATCGTTATCACGAGTAGTATTAATTATATCTATGAGTTGTCGTAGCTTAATAATATCAATAGACGAACAAATCCTACCGAAATGACTTTCCATAGTGAATTGACTTTTTAAGCATATAGTGTAATTATATCTATTTACGTATTCAATGTATCATAACATTATAGGTTTTCTTCTTTAATAAATCATATATTACGGAAGATAGAGAACTAAACATTTCCTTATCATTTTTTATTTATCTATATTACATTTTCCTTCTTTGTTGTTTATAACTATATGCAAAGGATTGTAAATAGCAAGTCATACTAAATCTACTGATACATATATTTCAAATTAATTATATTTCCTTAATTCTTGGTGAATATTTTTATCATTAAATATATGATATCCCCCTATATATTAAAAGAGAAGTCACTTTAGTGATTTCTGCTTATGTGGCACTCATAAAGGACACTCTCAGATTAATTCTCTTAATTCTATTGGTTGATTTTTGCTAATTTATTTTTGATTTATTTTAAATCGCCAGGAAGTGTTAACCTAGAACAACTTAATTTAGACTTCCAAACACTCTCAATGATAGAGTTAACCTAGAACCACTAATTTTAGGCTTCCAAACACTATCAACTACTTATATAAACTATTCACATACATTACTACATATATATATCTAATAAATTATATTTGTATATAAAATATAATTATGTTTTTCAACATGCGATAATATATTTTCATAAACCTAAATTGTATGTGATTTCTTATCCTGGTAAGAAAACACACATATACATTTTATACTAAAATATGTTAAAACATATGTTGAGACAGGAAATTATATTATTTCTATTTCAAAATGATTTTAGATCTTATATTTTTTTAAGAAAATTCATTTACTTACATTTTCAATAAACTTTTATTAAATAATAATAGTACATTATAGATTTGAATTATAATAATAATAAACTATAATCTTAGAGATATTATTTGTATTTACTAAAATTTATTCGTTAAAGTTAAGAAAATAGAGAAATATAAAATAATACATTTATAATCAAAATTATTTTTTTTTCAAAATAAAAGTTTCTAAATTTTGTTAAAGTATTTATTTAAATATATTTTCGTACCTATAAAGTAAGATTAATATTGTTATCTATCTCTTTAGCAAAATATATTTTGGTCATTTTAATTTTTATATGATATTTTGTGATAAAAATTTAGTGTTATACTTAGGTATTCCTCTGAGGGTTAAATTTATGATTCAATTGGATCTATAAAACTATTTAAAATTGATTATGTGGTTTTAAAAATCTAAAATTATTGGATTAGCTATTTGTAGAAATAATTGATTTTTATTTATATTTTATCTTATATATTTTAGATTTTTATCATCGACATACTACAAAGGAAATCAACACTAAATACATACCTTTTGTGTTTTCTCGATTGAAAGGTAAATGTATTTTAATCATCGATAATACTAAAAAGGAAATTAACACTAAATACAAACTAAAAACGAAATCAGTACTCTTAATTGATTGGTCGATCACTAATTATTTACTAACCTTACTAATAATTAATACATGTATTAATAATTTTTCTTATTAGATATTACTTGCAAGAATATTAATTAATACATGTATTAATAAATTTCCTTATTACAAATAAGGAAAACAATCCACTCTTGATATCATATTGATTACATTGTTTAGTGTGATTTATAGATTTGTATCTAATTAGATAGTTTGTTATTATTAACTTACCTTACTAATATTGAATATACAGTTTCTAATATATAGTTTCTATATACAGTTTCTCATATGATTAATCGTATAGAATATATAATATTCTCAATAATTTATTAGAGAATAATATATTTCTTAGCTTATCATGCAAGCTAAATCATTGAGAAACGTCCACCAATTTACTATATATAAGACATTCACAAGAGAAACGAAGCCACTGAACTTTTATGTTGATTTTGTTTTTGTTATTTTACATCATTAAGCTTTTATATATACATATTTCATCAGAGCTGACTTTTCTTTTGGTTTATATGCAGATGCCCTATTATAACGATTTCACCACGATGCAGGTAAGTTTTGATTATAAACCACAACCTTGATACTATTTTTACAAGCTATGGTTTTGAAAGTTATTACTTGGATCCTAACTTGTTTCTGTTTCCTCTGTAGATAAGAAACTTGTTGAGCACGAGCCATGTATCATTATCAACAACGATCTCAACACCATGCTAGCTAGCTCACATGGTTCAAGCTTAAAACCAAATCAACAACGATCTCAACACCATCGAACAAGGTAATTTTTTTAATCACATAACAAGGTAATTTTGTTAGTGTTACTGCTAAGTAATGTAATATAGTGATTTAAATTTAAATTAAACCCAATAATTGAAAAGCTACACACTAATATATATTTCTAATACTAATGTTAGAATTAAATCGGTTATATACAAATTTCTATATTAAATATAAGTGATAAAACATAGTTATTATATATTTCTATAGATTTACAATATATCAAAATCAAAACTATTTATTATTCTTTAATTTTATACCCATATTATGGTATTAGGAAAGATATACTTTGTTGGTAAAAGCTTTTAATTAGTTAATTCGTTTATTAATAACTTGTCTTATTTTATTATCAATTACTTGCGCAAGTTGATATGATGATTACCTTATTTTGCTATCAATTACTTGTCTTAAATTGTATGTTAATTATTGCAAATTTATGACAGTCAATTTTTAATATCTTTCTTTAATTGCTTCATGCTTATTAAAAGGAAAAAATATTACAAGAACCATACGACTTTATATATCACAAGTAATGTCTTTACAAGAATTTTTATAACAAATATTTCAGGAACCATAAGACTTAATGATAAAATATGATTATTAATTCGTAATTATTCTTTAAATTTGAAATATTCTAAATTTTTTATTATATATAATTCTAAACGAAATAATCTTTTTAGGAAGTATTTTTTAGATATATATTTAGTTGACAAATTTAAAAGTTAAATTTTCGTGAAAATATATGTCTATTAATTAAATTTCTTGTTCTTTTATGATGTCATTTATTGGTAACTATATACATGTGATATTGCATTAAATGTGTATGTTCTTTATTTTCCTAATTTGTTAATTCGGAAATATGATGATTACCTTATTTTGCTATCAATTACTTGCACAAATTTATATAATAATGGTGATTTGAATTAGAAAAGCCCAAAACTATTATCCATTTAGAAAACCACAAATATAATGGTGATTTGAGATTAAGAAAAGCCAAAACTATTATCCATTTAGAAAACCACAAATATAATGGTGATTTGAGATTAAGAAAAGCCAAAACTATTATCTTTATTATATTTATATATATATATACATATAAATATATGGATCTTAAAAATATAATTTACTATATATATACATTTCTTTGTTTTTCTATTAACAGATAAATAACACAGATGAAAGACCGGTTGTAGTTGACTACAAACCATTTTTCAGTCTGTTTCAATAGCGATATGCAAATTTAATATTATTTTCGTCTCAATAAAAAAAAATCTATTAAACTATTTTATACAATTGCTAAAAAATTTGACAATTTTTGCAGGTTTCTATGGGATTTTTAATTCATAATTGTTCTTCTTATTTTATATTACTTATGAATTATATTTAAATTTTATCACATTTTCTTTGCAGGTTTCTATGGGAATGTGATATCTATGAGATTTTATCACATTATTTAATATGTCACTGTCTCCTGTATATTTTTCTTACATTTGTTTTTTTAATAGTTAACTTTTATTAAAAACATACTAATGATGTTAATTTTTTTTACTTTAGTTAACTTTCATTTGTTTTATTCTTATATACTTTTTGTGACTTTTTTAGTTTTGTTTCAGTTTAATATTGAATTTAATTCACATACTTTATGTCTATATGTTTTAAAACATAATTTTTCTTTTAAAAAATTATGCAACAAAGAGCCTAATTAAACCGATCTAAAAACAAACCGAACCGAATATAAATTAAACTGGACATAAACCACACCGAATGAGACTAAATAAGGTTTACTTCAGTTGAAAAAAAATATATTAAAACCGAACTAAACAAACCAAACCGAAAAAGTAACGAATTGTCCACCCTCTGATCCTAGAGATTTGCAAATCTTGTTTCAGCTTTGAAACTCCCACTTGTTCCACTAACTCCCACATTTGAACTCAATCGATACTCCTGTCTCAGCATTATACTATATTTTTATACCCGCACAGGGTGCGGGTGGGTCACCTAGTAGTTTTGTTAAATGAACATTATTTTGATTTAATCCGATATTTGCCTTAATTTTTATCTGTATAAATGAAGGGTTTTTATCACATTGATCGATTACAAAATTATCATGGCAGCTAACGTTTTCCTAGAAGGGTTAGACTCTCAATCGTTCAATGTTTCAGTAAGAGTCCAAATAGTTCAAAAATGGACCATGCGGAATGGAGTGTTCGGTTACGATTGTGAAATGATACTAATGGATGCAAATGTTAGTATTTTTCAATTATCTTACTCGAGTAACATATGTTTTATATTATTATATAACTACTAATTTTGTAATCATCTGTTCAAATAGGGCCAGATGATTCAAGCAACTCTAAAGAATGCTTTAATGCGTAAATTCTATTGTATGCTTAATAAGCATTGTTGGGTTAGACTATCTAATTTCGAAGTAGTGCATTCGACTGGCATTACTAGGTAACTCGTCATAATTATCAAATACTTTTCGCTGCCATCACTCGTGTTTATATTTCCCGAAGAGACAGCCCAGATATTCTCATTCGTAAAATACAAAGATTTAAACATGGGATTAACTCATCCCAAATTTTCATTTGGTAACCAACTCTATCGTTTTCATATTATCTGTTCATTTGATTATATTAGACTTTTCAAAATTTGTATATTTATTTTTTCCAAATGTTTTAGACATATTAGGTGCTCTGGTATCCGTTGGAAATCTTAACTGGGAATTTAACCAGGTCGTTGGAACTGAATATCTCAAACCTATCAGTTTAATATCGTTCACCTTAACTGGTATCGAGTAAGTGTACTTTATTTTTTTCCATATCTATCAGATATATATGATTCCAATATTATTTTTCTATCTTTACTTTAGAAACAACCGAGTGAGATGTGTTGCATATGGAAATATGGCATAACATTTAAGTACATTCTGGTCATCTTATGCGGATGGCATAGTCATATGTTTGCTACGATTCTGGAAGATAGAAGTTATCGACGGTTAGAAAAATATGGATCATATATAATATCATAATTTATATTATATATTCACACTAGAATTTTAGTTCTCATCTTTGTGTAAAATATATAGGTGGATACAAACAGATTACAAATATTCCAGGATGCTCTGAGATAATGTTCAATCCACTAATTGAACCAGTCACAACGTTCAAAACAATGTTGGTAAATATCATAATATTTATATATTATTATTTACACAAATATATGTTAACATATTTAAATAATTTGACATGATCGAAAGAGAGCAAACTAAAGCAGTTTGAGAATTTATTGTCAACGATGTAAGTGTTTTCTTCCATTTTAATTTAGTTACATTTTCTATTATTTATAGTTACTCTAGTTATACCTTTTATGGTTATAAACAATTAATATGATTCAATCAGATTTTGGTATGTAAGATTTTATGTTCACTCAAATCTAATTATTCGTTTAAATTTTTTAAAATAAGTTAAGGTTACTTTTAAATCGTTATATTTATAATGTCGACATTGGTACTCGATCAATATTAAATGTTTTGTAATCATTTTAATATCCCATTTTAAAATACTTAATCGTTCAAAAAGACCATATCAAACGCCTCTATCAAGTCTCATCTTTTTTATTCTCCCTCTCATAAAGAAATTATAGAAGCTTTTGCTAATCTTAAAATCGAAATTCATGGAACGCAACAATACCCTCATTTCGGATCTCACTGAATCATCAAAGGATGTAGAAGTATGGGCGAAATTCCTACGAGTATGGGAAATGAAATCTGCTCCCAATGAGATAGAGTGTCATCTTATTCTGTCTGATCGAAGGTAAGTTAAATTTCATATCTACTAATTCATTTTTTGTTAGTTATTGTTAAGTAATTTCCTTTTATGATAATAAATTATTAGGGTTGCAGAATCGAAATGATAGTTCCTAATAGTTTGTGTCAAAAACACTATTTTGGCTCTTTCGACTAAAATGGATGGAAGGTATTCAGACAATTTGAACTTAGACCTTGCGATGGTTTCATTAGGAATACACCACATCAATTCCAGATCATATTTAATGATCGTACACAGGTATTTTATGGGTATTCACTTACAGAAAACCCAATGTTTGTACATGTTCCTTTCCAACAAGTTCTACAAAGGGATTTCGACAACACTTATCCAATCGGTACGTAGTCTTATCTAGTTATTCTGCTGGAAAGTATAATTAATTAATATGTTATTTATTGTTAGCAATATTTAAGATCCTAAATAATTATTGACTTTTGTAGACTTGTTAGGATGGGTTACTTCATTTGGAACTTTGATTGAGTCTGAGGAGGATCCTTATGGGAAGATATTTGGTGTACCTCTAACTCATATTCATTTTAAGCTTAAGGATGAAAGGTAATTACTATTCCAAATGTTAATTAATCAAGACTGTACAAAACATTATATGGAAAATCTACATTCATCTTATTTGTATTTCACCTACAATACTACATAGTGGGTGTGAGTTAGAATCTGAAGCGCTAGGAGAGGTTGCCAAAGAACTGGATATGAAGAGTTGGTGGCTGAGTAAATACGAGAAAACCTTCTTAGCTTTGGGTTTCTGGCGAGTAGAGTATCTTGAAGAAGGTTATATTATAAATCATTTATATTATTCTGATATCTTTTAACATAGTCACTAAAAGATTTAAATTGTTGTCAATTTACAGGAAGAGTTAAGATCACAAACGGAGGACCATGTTCTAAGTTCGAATTCGATCCAACATGAATTTAATGGATATTATATAATTGATTATTCTGTTTTTTATATATTGAATACTTAAGTTTTTGACTATGATATTATTTTTAGAAAACTCTTATCATAGAGTAGTATAATAATTCAACCTTTATCATTTATGATGACATACTAATTAGCTTGAAGTTATGATTTTCTCCATATAGATTCTGATAGCATATGTTATGTTATATGGTATGTCAAACAACTTTGAAAATTAAAAAAAAAATGTTACAGATTACAACATAAAAAACAAAAAAATTGTAACAAAGTTTAGAATAAAAATAACATTTTGCCCCATCTGTTCTTTCGTTTATCTCTTGAAGCAAAACCTTATAATAAACTCAATCATATGAGTTCGAAAAACAAAACCTTATAATGAACAATAACTAAATCAGAGTTAGTTATATATCGGTTATATTTGGCAAGAAAACCCAACATTATTTGTATCCGATTCATATAATTATATCATAATTATATATGGCAAGATAACCCACCATTATTAGTATTGGGCTTGGCTTACGTATATACTTATCTATTATGGCCCAAAAACATAAACGCATTAGCGAACCAACTGAAACGACTTAAGTATATAAATTGAATTATTTACTTCACTGGGAATTTTATTCCATTTCTGCAAACCCTAATATCTAGCTTCTCCTACATATCCGTCATCCAAATCAAAAAGCTTTTGTAAGTTTTGATTTTTATTTATTTATTGAACAATTCAAGTTTTGATGTTAGATCTTACTTCTATTGACGTTTATTTTATATGTTTTGTTTCTCAAGATCATTAGTTCTTATGGATTGGTGAAACTGTAGATTATCTAACGAAGGTATACTTGCTTTGTGGAGTTATACGATCGTTGTCTTATATATAAACAAATAAAAAGATCGTGAGGAATATGGTTAGATCCCATTTCGATGGAAGTTTTTAGATCAATATGTGTTCTATAATATTATGCCTAATTTAAGAATGCTCATTGTAGATGATCCAACTTTTGTAGACTATTTATTGTAATTACTAAAATCATTTACCCGTAAATTGTTAAATCTTATTTACTAATTCAATTGTTTTATTTATATTTTACATGCGAGATGGCAGACAGTTGTTAAAAAAAAATGAATTTCGCAACCACTCAGGAGGCTTATCTTACGGGGAAAAGGGAAAGTGAAGAGCATTACAGGGCTATTCTGGCGATGAACAAGGTTCAACAATTGCTTTCCAAGCTAAGCATGCCGAGGAGATTGAAGTTTGCCGGATTGAAGCAAAGCTGGAGCTGCTTGAAGACCTTATTCATCTGGAAGCTCTGAAGATTGAGAAGGCAAAGCTTGAGGCGGATCTGAAGGTTGCACAGGCGAAGGTGGATTTTAGGGTTCATGAGATAGATTGGTTCAATCTGGGTGAGACTAATATGAAAACTTAACTCTTTCGATTTCTTAATCTTAAAAACTTGGTATATTTGTTGTTTCTGTTTAATTGTCCTCCAGTTCTGAACTCAGATCCGGTTTGGTAAACCGGATTAACTAAACTTATGTTATGATATAAATTTGATATAATAAATAATATACTTCTGGTACACTAAAAATGAATCCTTGCTACTGCCAAGTTAACAGTTGTAATTATAGTACTTTAGATTCAAATCCAGAGGACCAGTCTATACTTTATTTCTATGGGTTTCAAAATCAAGCTAAGAAGAAGATTTGGTTTTGGTTTTAAGAATGACGATAGGAAACAAGTAAAACTTTAGATTGATTCAATTTAACAAGCAGCTAGCCTAGGGTATTTCATTGGGTGTTGAATTGGAGCCAAACAATTATTCAAGCGCGAAGGAGTGCTTTCTAGAACTCAGATCACTCAGCTGGAACACCCCACTGTCGTGGTAGTGATCGCTTTGCAGATCGATCTCACCGTCTAACTGTCATTGAGATGAGAATCGATCGTAAGCTTTAAAGAACAGGTCCGATCAGTTCACTTACTACCCTAATATCTACTTTCGCTGATTAGGGATACTAAGCTCATTCAATACATGTCAAGTTATCTCCTAAGTGGTTAACTAGGCGATGAACTTAGGATCTAACAATAAGTGATCAGATTAATGAAAGCATTAAGAACAGTATGAATGAAGAATTAATTGAAATCGCTTATCTATGTTTAGCTCATGTCTCAACACCCTAAAAACCCTAGGCGAGCTAGGTCACTACTCGATCATGATGCAAACAATCAAAGACATAATTCCTGAATAATATTGCATAAGAACAAGAGTAGAAACAAAAGGGTTCATATGATCTTCTCTATGAGAGGATGGATTCTTCTCCCTTACAAGTTGCAGATCGCAAAAGCTAATAGTTCTCTTGTAAAAACTAGCGTAAGAAAATAAAAATAGGATAGATGGTGTTTTTATATGGAGGCACCAATAGGTAGAAAAGAGATTAGGGCAACAGGGCTTTAATTCCCGAAATAGGAGTTTCCTTATTCGTCGGGAACAACCTCGGGATCACTCCGTCTGCTTGTTCCGCTTGAGAACAGTCTCGGGACTGTTCTTCTTGAGTCATCTCCGCAGGATTGCTCCGAAAAGACATCTTCTCTTCATGCACCTTCTCTTCACTCTTCTACTAACTCTAGACCTGTAAAAGATCAAAAAGAACTAGACTGACATGGGTTAGAGACTCGAATCAAATGAAAACATATATATAATGATGTGAAAAATACCATATATCAATTCCCCCAGACTTAGATCCTTGTTTGTCCTCGAACAAGGCAAGTATCAAGAACAGGGAGAAAGGTTTGAAAGTGTGGGAACTCGCTTATTCTCAACAACCATACTCTTACCACAAATCTCTGAACCATACAAGCTGTAGATTAGGACCACACACACTTACTGGGAACCTCCTGATCGCTGTTCGAAGATCGGCTCCTTACTCTACATCTCAACCTGAAAAGGCAACACTTTCGAGACAAAACTCCTTATGCTCAATTAAGATTAGCGTGAGCTTCTTATCATAGGCTCTACTCAGGGAGAACGGGCTAGGTATAGAACAGGCTAACTTTTATGGTGGAGCTCAAGAGTGTTTAGGGGTTACCAAGAGTGGATGCAGGATATCGTACAAAATGGTCGTGAGAGGACGGCTCCATTGATTTCCACAGCCCTTACTCATCTCTGCTAGTTGGACTGCTCTCCGATTAGATCGATCATAGGACTGCTCTGCGCGAGTCAATTTCCCTTCAGAACATTTCGCTGAAACCACCATTGCTTTCTCAACTTCCTCAGTGGCATGCATTATAGATTCTTCCCCTTCTCGTCACCAGCAAAAAACAAAAATAAAGACTTTCTTTTTCTTTCTTTTCTTTTCTTTTCTTTTTTTTTTCTCTTTTTTTTCTTAAATATATATAAGCAAATACAAGATGATGGGGTGACGAGGAAGGAGGTAACAAGTGATGTACGTGATGCCACTGGTGATTCATCCTGGTTCGTTCTAGCCACTGCCGTCCTTCATTATTCTTTCTGGTATCAGAACACTCTCACTGATTGTTCTCTTGTCTGCCGTGTTCCACCTTCACTGAATGTGTGAGCATTAATGAGTAAGAACTGTGTCCATCCTTTCCTCTCCGACCTTTTTGCACATATCTGCACATAAAGTACTAGAAAAGCAATTGCATGAGGGTGGAACAAAAGGTTAGGATAGATGGTGGGAACTAGCTAAAGATGAACTAGCCACTCAGGAACAGCAAGAGTGATAAAAAGGATAAGAAGTCCTGAGTGTAAGTCTCATTCTCCCCTTATCTAGTGCCTATAACAAGAAGAATTAAAGTCGGATTAGGTTCAGGTAAAGTGGAGTTAAGTCTACCCAGTGTAACCTGATCGGTATAGAACTTCTAGAGTGTCAAATGAGATAAGTCAGGGTGTTCTAGGTCCATGTGTTGGTCGTTCATCACTGCTAAGGTCACTGAATAAGAAGGTTAAAGCACGAGGTGGTTAAAAGATCATCACAAAATAAGGTCCAGATTCCAACAATAGTTTTGACTGACTCGATCCTAAAGACTGACTCGATAAAAGCATTGAAAGGACACAAGGACAATTGCTCCCCCAGACTTACTTCACACCATCCCTGATTGTGAAAATAAATTAGTGGAAGCTAAAACACACCAAACAGAAACAAATAACATGAAAATAAAGGGTTCATATGGATAGGATAAAGGGATAGAAGTAGTCCTTTCAGACTCAGTCTGAATCGCCGCTGCCAGAGTGACCAGCTGTCCTCCTGTTCCTCGGAAGTCTCTCTCCTCCAACTGAGGTGCCGACTGGTTCCTTTCCTGGGCGCCTTGTTCTCTGCTGTGTCTGCTCTCCTTGGCCTCTAATGCAGCCGCCCGTGATTCCCCTAAGGATCCTCTTCAAGAGGCTGTTGTTCTTCTTCTGGGAATCAACCATCCAGCGTCTGTAGGCATGGTCGTCTGTGACAAAAGCGATGTCCTCCAGGTTATACTCTTCATCAGCATTTAGAGTCAATCCTCCACATCGTCCATGTCTATATCTGGAACTGGCACACGGGGATCCTCGCATAAGTACTCTGGATCGGGCAGGAACACAATGTTCGCTGAAGTCGTGAAGTCTGTGAGCCCTGGAAGAGGTAGCTTGCAGAATAGAGGGTTCCCTTGCTTGTCAGCGAACTTGTAGGTGCTCTCATCGCGCAAAATGTGGCAGGTGACCAAGTAAGCAGCGTCTATGTACTCAAACTCAGAGATGACTGTGTAGGAGCTGAGGTTGATGTTGAAGTGCTGGAACAGGGGAGTGAGCAGGCTGCCGCAGCGATCCTTCTTGTCGTCTGTTCGGAGCAAAGAGTCTCTCCGCTCATAGAACATGGAGATGAGATGATACCCTGGGTTTTTTTTTACGGGCTGAATGGGTATGAGCTTGTCCCTGTGCATCTCGTCCTCAACTCCTGTGAACAACACCTGCAGCTCTCCATTAGTAACCTTAGAAGTGTACTCCTTTGCGAACAGGATGTTCGAGAAAATCTTAGCGATGATCCTCAGAGTAGGGTTCCGGATCTACGACTGATAGGCTTTGCGAGAAGTGAATTGGCCGGCTGCGATGAGGTCCCAAAAGGCGTTTGCCGGTGTGAACTTCTTCTCAATGGATACCTCCTTAGGCGTGTCTGCGATCTCGTACAGCTCGTTGAGATCATGGAGAGTGATGGAGCAGAACTTGCCGTCAGCCATGAAAGAGAAGGAGCAGTTCTCGTACGTGGGTGCGGTAGGGTTCTGGTAACTGATCTGGGCTGTTGCGAGCACTTGCCGGACCAGATCTGGGTAGAGAACCTGTGCTTTGTAGCAGAGAGGAGCAATGCCCATCGCTTGCAGTGCGTCAAACACGTCGGTGTCGAGACCGAGGGCAGCTAGGGTCTCCGCATGTGCAAAGCGTGTGGGCAAAATCTCTGCAGCGAGAAGCCGATTGTACCTTGCTGCGGAATCCTTGTCCCAACCCTCACAATTGTAGTCAAGGAGGAATGGGTCGTTGACATCGATCGATTGACCTTCAACCTTATTCGGCCATGGGTAAGAGGATGGAGCGATTATTCTTAGAGGGGGTGCGGCAGCTCCGCGGGAGCTCTTAGAGGGCCTGGTTGCCGAAGTGTACCTAGTGCGGGGAGGCATCTGCAAAATAGAAACAATTCTTCATATTAGCACTGTTCATCGGTTGTTCTAGAAATGATGGACACTCCAATCTCTCAATTAACTCAAGTCCATCGATTTCTAAACAACCTATTAATTCAACTTCTAGCAAACGCCCAACACATTTACTCAAGCAATCGAGGATCGAACTATTGTGAACAAATCGGTTCATATCTCCTCATATCAGTCTAATATCGATCCTAGTATCAAGGTTGTAATTGATGAACTACAATCTAAGATCAATCAATCAAGACATAGAGATAAGAAAGTCCAAGAACACTCTTCAAATTCGCGAATTTCATGCGCCAAGGAGGAGAATTCGAAATGGTTACCTTGGTTGGATTGATGATTCCTGCAAAGACAAACCGATCTCTTGCGGATCCAAGAGGTTAGAGCCAAAAATCGAGAGATGAGATGGAGAGATGAGAGGGTTCGATTTTTAGGGTTCTAGGAGTGTTTTGCGGCGAGAGAGATAGTGGGGAAGTGGAGTGAGTGGGCCTTAAATAGGCCAACCTAACCGCTTCCCCTTCCTCATTTTTTTTTATTTTCTATTTTTTTTTGGTCGAGTACTTACCTGGGAACAATCTGCGGTACAAGCGCCGGAGTGTTCTCCTGACAAGCTCTCGAATTTTCTTGTTTTTCTTCCTGCAAGTCAGTTTCTGAAGAGATAAAAAGATAAAGAAACAATATTTACACTCACCAGTGGGTTGCCTCCCACCAAGCGCTTGTTTTCTGTCACTAGCTTGACTTCAGTGAGCCGATTAGGCTTGAGGGGGATCGCTTAACGGTATCTCTACACCTTCAGCGATTGTTGTGTCAGCAAGATATGGCTTGAGGCGCTGACCATTGACAACAAATTCTCCACCTCTTGTGTCCAGCAACACAACAGCTCCATAGGGGCGAACCTCCTTGATGGTGAAAGGTCCGGACCATCTGGATTTAAGCTTTCAGGAACAGCTTAACCGAGAGTTGAAGAGTAAGACCTGATCATTGAGCAAAGCTTCTGCTGATGATCCGTTTGTCATGGAATGCCTTGGTCTTTTCCTTGTAGATCTTAGAGCTCTCATAAGCCAGATGCTTGATCTCTTCTAACTCGTGGATCTGAATCGTCCGCCTCTCCTTGGCGGGTTTGATGAAGTTGAGCAGTTTCACAGCCCAAGCTGCCTTGTACTCTAGCTCCACAGGTAGGTGGCATGCCTTGCCATAGACCAAATGATAGGAGTGGTCTCTAATGGGGTCTTGTAGGCAGTTCTGTATGCCCAGAGAGCATCGTCAAGCTTGAGGGACCAGTCCTTACGGGTGGTATTGACTGTTTTCTGCAGGATGTTCTTGATCTCTCTGTTGGAAACTTCCACTTGGCCACTCGTTTGGGGATGATAGGCGGTTGCAACCTTGTGTTTCACGCCATTTTTTGCTCAGCAATCCTTGGAACACCTTGTTGATGAAATGAGTTCCACCATCGCTTTATAACCACTCTAGGCACTCCAAATCTTGGAAAGATGATGGAGGTAAACATCTTGGTTACAACACGTGCATCATTGGTTGGACTAGCAATCGCTTCTACCCACTTAGAAACATAGTCCACAGCAACCAAGATGTACTCATTCTTGTGAGAAATTGGGAACGGTCCGATGAAGTCGATCCCCCAGCAGTCGAACACTTCTACTTCCAAGATGTAGTTCTGAGGCATCTCATTCTTCGTGCTTATACTCCCCATCCTCTGGCATGCATTGCATCGTGATATGAAAGCGTGTGCATCCCTGAACATAGTAGGCCACCAAAAACCGGCTTGGAGAATCTTGGAAACTGTTTTGAAGGTAGCAAAGTGACCAGCATAGGACGAACCGTGACAGTGATGAAGGATTCCTGGAATATCATCTTCTGGAACACACCTTCTGAAGATCCCATCCTTGCCCTGCCGATACAAATATGGCTCATCCCAAAAGTAGTGCCTTGCTTCCCTTAGAAATTTCCTCTTCTTATTCCCTGTGAACCTCAAAGGCTCCTTCTCAGCTGCTAGGAAGTTGGCAATCTCAGCAAACCATGGAAGATTCGGGTACTGCTTATGGATCACTGCAGCGAATGCTTTGTCTACACGGGAACAGTCCTTGCTGACAGGTAATGACTGTTCTGTGTTGCACAGACCAATCGTGTTGACATATTCCATTGGTTGTTCCTCGTCAAGAGCTGTCTCATCTGACACTTTCATTCGAATTCTTGGAGTAAAAGAATCCATCTTAAGAGCCGCGGTTTAGCATCCTTCTTCTTGAGCAAGTACTTCAGAGCTGCGTGGTCTGTGTGAACGATCACCTTTGATCCAACTAGGTAGGATCTGAATTTCTCAAATGCAAACACGATGGCAAGTAGCTCCTTTTCTGTGGTTGCATAACGACACTGAGCTTCATCCATAGTTCTGCTAGCATAGTATATCACGTGCAGCTTCTTGTCTTTTCGCTGTCGAAGAACTGCTCCTACTGCAAAGTCACTCGCGTCTGTCATGATCTCAAAAGGAAGATTCCAGTCTGGGGGTTGAACAATCGGTGCACTGACTAGAGCTCCCTTGATCGTGTGGAACACGGCTAGACAGTCGCTGTCAAAGGCGAACTGGGCGTCTTTGCAGAGCAGCCGAGTGAGTAGCCTTGCAATTTTCGAGAAGTCCTGGATGAACCTTCTATAGAAACCAGCGTGTCCCAGGAAACTCCTTATTCCCTTTACTGAAGTTGGTGGCTGCAGACTCATCATGACCTCGATCTTTGCTTTGTCCACCTCGATGCATTTCTCTAATATCTTATGCCCCAGAACAATTCCATCTCTAACCATGAAGTGGCATTTCTCCCAGTTCAGCACCAGATGCTTATCTTCGCACCGCTTCAGAACCCACAAATTTGACGAACAGACATGAAAGGAGCTTCCATAGACGCTGAAATCGTCCATGAAAACTTCCATTATGTCTTCGATTAGGTCAGTGAAAATCAACATCATGCAGCGCTGGAAGGTCGCTGGAGCATTGCACAAGCCGAAAGGCATCCTTCTGTATGCGTATGTTCCATATCGTCTGGGTGGATGGGAATCTGAAAGAAACCTGAATAACCATCTAAAAAGCAATAGTAAGGGTGGTTAGCCAATCTTTCAAGCATCTGATCAATGAAAGGAAGTGGGAAGTGATCCTTGCGAGTCGCAGCATTCAGTTTACGGAAATCAATGCACATGCGATGACCAGTAACTGTTCTAGTAGGGATTAGTTCATTCTTTTCATTTGTTATAATAGTGATCCCACATTTCTTAGGTACTACATGAACAGGGCTAACCCACTTACTATCAGAGATCGCATAGATTACACCAGCTTCTAGAAGTTTCATTATCTCTTTCTTTACAACATCTTTTAGATTTTGGTTTAACCTCCTCTGATGTTCTACAGAAGTCATCGATTCATCTTCCAGGTGTATTCTATGCATACACAGATCAGGTGAAATGTCAGTTATGTCAGCTAGAGAATATCCTAATGCCTTACGATATTTTCTAAGTTCACATAAAAGCATAGCAGTCTCGGCATTGTTCAGGTCGGCATTCACTATGACAGGATATGTGGAATTGGGTCCAAGGGATTTGAGCTCTACCTTTGGAGCCTTCAGCTCGCTCCATGAGTCATCGGTCTGAGCTGCCGGAACAGACAGGTTATGAGGCGCGGTTGTTCCAGCTGGTTTGCTGAACTCGCTGTTCTCCCCCAGACTTAGATTTGCAACTATCTTTTCCATACTCCTGGCTGAATCCAAGACCTTGGCATAGGCATCAGCATCAATACTTTCTAAGCTCTGCTCGGCTTCAGCTCTGATTAAGGCGAGTTCAAGAGGGTCATCGGTGAGAATCTCCTCAATCATTCCCTCATGCAGTTCTAGCGGATCGCTCTCTTCTTGGACAGTGAAAGTTTGTCCATCCAGCATCAGTTTCTTAAGCATCTGATTCATCTCAAACTTCATCACAGTATCTCCAAGATGGAGATCAATTTTCCCTTGCCGAACGTCTATGATACCTCCCACAGTGCACAGAAATGGTCTGCCCAGGATCAGGGGATCTTTTGATTCTTCCTCGAGTTCCAGAACAACGAAATCGACAGGGACAAGTGTGTTCCCAACCAGAACTTGGAGATCTTCAAGGATGCCAACCGGAGACTTCACAGATCGATCAGCAAACACTAGGGACATCCTGGTAGGCTTGAAATCCGTGTATCCAAGGTGCTTAGCCACAGAGTATGGCATGAGGTTTATGCTTGATCCTAGATCGACGAGTGAGCATGAGAAGACTGTTTTCCCTATATGGACTGAGAGGACAAATTTTCCCGGATCACCCAGTTTCTTGATCCTTTTGTTCTGGAGCACTGCGCTGCACTCTTTAGAGACGATCATGAGCTCGCTGTCATCAGATATCTTCCCAGAGATCAGTCCCTTCACAAAACTACGCATGGATGGTATCATCTGGATCGCACTCATCAGAGGAAGTCTGACTGTTAGGTCTTCCAGCATCTTTCTGCATTTCATCTCCTCCTTATCCTTGCGCGTAACCTTAGGTGGAACAGGGTAGGGTACTTTCGGTACATACTGACGAGCAGGGGAAAATTCTGCAATCGGTGGAACAGCCCCAGCAGGTTGCTCTGCATCAGTCGGAACAGTCTCAGTAGGTTGTCCTGCCTCTTCCTCATCTGTAGGTACAGCTTCAGGCGGTTGATCCGACTCTTTCTGCTTCCCTTTCTCGGCCGATGTGAATCTTCTGGTGTCAAGATCAGTCAGTTGCTTCCCACTCCTTAGCGCGACTGCATTGCACTCCTTGGGATTCTTATCTGTTTTTCCAGGAAGAGTACCTTGCTGTCTCTTCACACTCTCAGCAGTCTGAGCAATCTGAATATCCATCTGTCTCATATGGCTTGAGATATTATCATACTTGGCACTCAGGTCATTGAACATATGGTTCATTCTGGTGTTGATGTCGTTTGTGACCTGATTCAGTGCTTTTCCTTGGATCTGCTGTCCTTGGAGCAGTTGGCTCATCATCAATGCAAGACTCTTCATATCATCCTGCGGAGCTGTCTGAGCCGGTTGTGCAGCCTGATGATTAACCGGCTGTTTCTGGTTGTGGAACTGGGCATTCTGAGTCGGG
The DNA here is from genome assembly GCA_016432835.1 of Brassica nigra. Lineage (NCBI taxonomy): Eukaryota > Viridiplantae > Streptophyta > Magnoliopsida > Brassicales > Brassicaceae > Brassica > Brassica nigra. Next base: position 45,615,476 of record CM028242.1, on the reverse strand, counting down.
CTGAGGACATAGGTTTTCCCTTGATTTCCATACCCCCTTTGGTATCCACTGTTCTGACCCTGATTTCCTTGAGCGTTTTTTGTGTTACAGTCTGGCTTAGGGTTGTTGAACAGGAGATTGTTCCTCACGTTAGGGTTCGGGTATTAGTTCTTGAACTGCCATCCCTGCCCATTAACATAGCTCACTTCGTGCTGATCTTCAGCAGACTGATCTGCCTCTGATGTAACTTCCGCGGTTGCCTTATCCTGAGGGGATTCTTCCATGATGAAGACCTGGTTCTGATTACTCTTAATCAGTTGATCGACCTTGGTAGAGAGCTCATCAATCTAGCTGTTTTCAATGCTGTTCACCTTCTGTGTGCGGTCAGTCTCGCGGTTATTATCAGCTGAGCTTGAGGCATGTTCTCAATCAGTGCGAAGGCACCTCGAGTGGATTGGGTCATGAAGTCTCCATTACTGGCTGAGTTCAAAGCGTTCCTGTACTCCCAACCTACTCCATCGTAGAACACTCCAAGCAGATAGTCTTCCTCAAAACCGTGATGTGGGCACTCTCTGCGATAGACGTTGAATCGCTCCCATGCATCGCAGAAAGGCTCATCTACTAGCTGTTTGAAGGTTGCGATCTTTAGTCTCAGAGCTGCCGTCTTTGATTTCGTGTAGAAGTGGCTCAAGAAGGCAGATCAGACTTGTTCCCAAGTGGTGAGCGATCCAGTAGGTAGGGAATCTAGCCAGCGAGCAGCCTTCCCATCAAGCGAGAAAGGGAACAGGGTGCACTTGATGTAATCGGGTGGTACTCCATTCGCTTTAGTGAACCCACACATCTTCTCAAAGTGCTCAATGTGGTCCATCGGTATTTCTGCAGGAAGTCCATTGAAGATCTTCCTTTGCACCAGACTTATCAAGGCTGGGTTGATCTCAAAGTCTTGCTGATATCACTCAAATTACCCTAAGGAGTGACTTTACTCTCTCAAATAAGAGGTTCAGTTGTAGTACTTAGGGATCGAATCCACAGAGAGCTAGTGTACAAATAAGATGCAATCTTAGTGACTATGCTAGGTTGAAAATAGTTTAAAGTAAAGTGCAGGTTTGCTGAGTAAGGATAAGACTACTCAGTTGAAAGGATTTGGTTTTGAAACAATAAAGAAAAGTAGTTAGATTCAGGGTAAGTATTCAGGAATTCAGGATTATAAATACTATAAAGGCTAACAAGTTGCTTGCATCATATGTCAGTGCTCAACACTTCTTAAATGAATCCATCAGCTCTCGTATTATTTAGACCATCTATTACTTAGATGCTAAATGGTGTTGCGGTCGGCTACTCTGCCGATGGTATCGATCGATGTTTCGATAGGAATATCGACCGATACACCTCTAGCTACGTCGATCGATTACTCTATAGGAGTATCGATCGATACGGCTCTAAGCAAGCTTTATGCGCGAGTTGATACAATGCTCACCATGATCTTAGATCAGCTTTCGCATATCTCAAGAGGGTCATAGCATGTTTAGGATGTTGTCAGGTATTGCATGTAATAAACAATGCAATCCAAGTTCATGTTCTAGGTAGCTAAGCTATAAAAAGCATTATTGAACAATCCTTACAATAAATATCACAATTATAGAAATTATAGGTTGGGGCTAATCCCTCATATCCTATTTAAACCCTAAATCTAACAAATGAATCTACTCAGACATGGCTAAGTAGTTCATAGCAACAAGGTAATTACACAAATTCATAGACCTATTAGAGGGTGAACACTTAGGTCCCAATCACAAATATCTTTGGATCTCTCCTCTAGGTCTAGAATTCTATAACCTTTGTTAACAAAAGAACTGAAAAGAAATAAGTAGAAGTAAAAGAAACTCTTAGAAAACTTGTATAACTTGTATGTAAAAACTTGTTTGTAAAAAAAGCTTGTATAAAACTTAAAACTTCTTATCTCTTGCCAAAACACTTAGGCATATAAATATATGAGTTCATTAGGTTAAAAACTTGTCAGAGGCATTCTTGTAAAATGTTATATCTTGGGCTTCAAGTTCGGCCAGGTCCAACTTGTCTTTCTGCCGCCTCAGTATCGATCGATAGTACAGGGTGTACATCGATCGATTATAGTCTCGATGTATCGTCCTTCGGCTAATGTGTGTCGATCGATTGCACAAAGTGTGCATCGATCGATGTGTAACTCTGGTGTCGACCTCTGGTCTTGATCTCGGGTGAACTCTTCTTTAAGCTCCAACAAGGCACCTAAAACATCACTTTTCTCCAAAATGCTTCTGAACCTGAAAACATGCCTTATAGACTCCAAAACATAGATAATAGTAGTAAAAACACTCATATACCATGGGTAAAAACGGATAAAATCCATGGTATATCAACTCCCCCAGACTTAACCTTTTGCTTGTCCTCAAGCAAACACACAGGCAGTCTTTATGAAAGAGGTTTTGAAAAGCAGGGACTAAATCAAATTCAAACTTAGAATCATAACCTCTACTTTGTTGCAAACCACATATAAGAGTCTGTCAATCACAGAAGCACATTATGCAATATCCTAATTAAACAACCTTGATCATCTAGCCAACAACTTAGCAATCATGTCTGACTAACCCCTCTACTGATCTCATTTTTGTACATAAAAATAAAAGTGCAGGCTTTACCTTGGGAGTATCGATCACAGGATGCAAGGTTGCTCAAACAAGTATCTAGACCTGCAGGTAAAAATTAGTTCCTATCCTCTCTCTACTTTTCTCTCCTAGTCAAGTCTGCTTTCATTTGCAAGACATTGACCAAGATTGGACAGGCTTCCATGAATCAAGCCTTAATGGTTGCAGCCACCAAGTCCTGCTCACTTCTTTTTGACCTATATCCTAGGATTCATTACGAAGCAAGTCTTGAAGGGGGTAACCACCAAACCCTTTACCTATAGAATTCTTATGAATCAAGTCTTGAGGGGGGTAACCGCCAAGCCCTGTCAATTCCTTCCTAGTTAATAACTAACTAATCCTAGAACATAAATTTAAGATAATTTTTTTTAACTTATGAAAATTAAATCTAATTTCGAAAATGAGAGAGAGGGTGATAAAACTATCTACACAAGGCTTTTACCTTCCAGACTTGTTTGAAGCATCCGATCCCATGTATACCAAGCCCCAAGACAAGCAAAGAATTGTCAGGTTAGGTTGGAAATCAGCTTTGGTTCCTCCAGACAATCAATGAAAGTGTTGTCATAGCTGACAGGTGATCAACTTTAGCATCTATAGTACATTCTGCATCAACAAATCAAAGAATGGTGCCTAAAAGATTGGTTAGATAAAAAGTGAAAATTTAGATTATCATTATCCCTTTCTTGACTCAATAAAAACCATTTTGAAAACATTTTTGGATGAAATCAAAAGGTAAACAGCATCAGTAAACATCCCCCCAGACTTAAATCATACACTGTCTCCAGTGTATAACCAGTCCAGTGATTGCATAGGCAATAGTAAAGTACACTGATATCAAAAAAATTGAGAACGATATACCTGACGGCAATGCATATCGATCGATGTTGAGTCCTCTTCGTCGATCGCTTCTGTGTGGTTCATGTCGATCGATATCGACAGTGTCATGTCGGTCGATTTCATTGGTAATCGTCTAATTGTAACTGCAAAGAAAAACAAATACTAACATAGTCATCTAGCTTGACTTTGGATGGAATGAGCTACTGAGATGAAGTCCAACGCCTAAAGATAAAATAAAATGAAAAACTACCTAACAGTGGATTGCCTCCCACTCAGCGCTTTGATTATAGTCATCTAGCTTGACTTTGGATGGAATGAGCTACTGAGATGAAGTCCAGGTACTTGTTGAGAAACAAGTATCCTCTGGATCTTTCTTCTCACCGAACCATGCGTCAAATAGGCTTCTTGTGGCTTCATATTCTCTGGTTCGTTTCTTCTTTATCTCAATCAACTCATCAGTGATCCTTTGAATCCTTTCTTCATGACCTTCAATGCTGAACTCGTGCCAACCTAATTTCCTGTAGGCATGTTCTGAGAGATTACTGAGCTCTGCTTGCATTGAATCAAGGCGTTGGATCATTTTGTCGTGGATGGAGCTGGTATTGATCGATTCCTTTGTTGAAATGTTGGTCGATGGCTGTTGAAGTCCATCGATCGATGCGCTGGATGCTCGGTCGATCGATTCTAAGGGTGCAGGTCTGCTCGCAAGCTGCCTCTGAATGGCTTTAATTTCTTTCTGCATCCCTTCTAGGCTAGATTCCATGCTTCCAACCTCGTTAACAAGCGGGAAATATGTTTGGTCTAGACGTCTATCTTGTGAATCATCCACGCTTGTTATTGCTGTGTAGACTTCATCAGCTAATTTATCCAAATCGGCTCTGGTACAGATCTCTGAAGTCTGTATATCGATCGATGCAATAGGTTGTTCATCGGTCGATTTTTTCCTCTGTAGATTCTCGTGAAGCTTCTCTGCAAAGAGCTTCATCTGGCCGTCGATTTCAGTCAATCGCCTATCGACCGATGTGAGGTTGAGCTCGTCGATCGATGCAATCGATGCAGCCTGATAATCAAGTTGACGTTGGAACTTCTCAGCCTGCTGCTGCATAGTATCTATTCGTAGTGGAGTTCCTCCACTTCTTTGTCTACTAAGAAGTGTATATCAGCAATTTTCCTCTCAACTGCTTTCAGACGAGTCAATCCTCCAAAAGGATTGCAAGGTGCAGCGGGGTTCATATCTGCATGTGCTTCATTGATAAGGCGGATGGATCTCTTCATCTCTTCTGTGCAGATTATTAGATCCCCTAGGTTGTGGAAGATAGGTTCACAGGTTTTGGTGAGTTTGCTGCTGAGACGAGCTTCTGCTTTCTTCAATTCTTTCCAGATATCTCCAAGAGATTCATCAACCTCATGTTTTGAGTAAGTGGTCGATGGTGTGGGCTCCGTATCGAAAGATGTGGATGGTGCTCCGTCGATCGATATTGATCTTTTCTGGCTATGGCTCTGTGTGTTGCGAAGATCTTCAAGTTCCAGCTCAAGACGTTGAACCTTCTTGAGTAATCCCTGGTCTGCATTGAACATCCAGTTCATCTCACTGCGAAGCTTGTCTGTGGCCTCTTCTAAACTCTTTTCCATGGAGAGATTTTCCCATTTGCGTTCTCCAAGTAAACTGGTGAACGTCTCGTTGATCTCATCTTTGGTGTAGGTTTCTTGCACCAATTCTCTTCTTGTAAATGAACTAGCGTGCTCTGGTAGACAGATGTAGGAGCGCTCGTCCATTGAAGTTCTTTGGAGCAGTTTCTTGATGTCGTCTTTAGAAATTCTGATGACGTCACCATCTATTCCTCTAGCAAAGCCATTCTCGTCTCTGTAGACCCCATACTCATCTCTCTGCTCCCAAAAGAATTTTCGAACTCCATATCGAAAGGCTCTCTTTCCGAATTCGGGACGCTTATCGATCGATGCAACACACTCTGTATCGATCGATTTTCGTTGAAGATATGCATCCTTCCTGTTGAGATGGTTATCCTCAGCTTCTTTTGGCTCAGTTGTTGTGTCTGCATCCTGGTGCTGATAATGGTAGTCTGGTCTGTAGCGTTGTTGCTGGAATAGGTTGTGGGATCCATTGGCTAACTGTAGGACGTCTGCAATGTCTTCTTTGGATCTGTGGAGTGTTTTTCCATCCATTGAGCGTGCAAAGCCTTGTGAATCCCTGAAAATACCAAACTCATCCGGGATTAGATTACCGAAATTAAGTACATTTGAATTTGTTACATGGGATGGTTGGGCGTATGTATCGGTCGATGGCGCAGGTTCTGAATCGGTCGATGGTTGTTCAGGCCTATCGGTCGATTGTACTGGTGCCGTATCGATCGATGAGACTTCTTCGGGTTGGGTGATGTATGTTGGTGTGGCGGTCCCGACCGCGAAGCTCTCGTACTGGTAGTCGCTTGCCCAGCTCCCGATTGAGTAGTCTCCGTCTCGCTTGTTGTTGACTGTGTTGTCGAATGATGCGAGGCAAGTAGTATCGATCGATGGGGATGTGGTCCTGTCGATCGATGTCGTGGTTCTGAGGTTGTGGTGGAGAAGTCGACCTTCATCTTCTGGAAGGTTGTGACACTCTATAGTGATATCTTGCATATTTACATGTTTTTAGCATCCATATCTTATGCATTTTGATCATATAAGTTAAGCATTAGGCATGTTTAGGTCCATTTTGCATTCATTTATCCTTATCAGGTGTTGGAGTATGCTTTGGTGTGATTTGTGGTGTTTGGAAGACTTATGGCCCCAAAAGAGATGAAGTATCATGTTTGGCCATGAAAAGAGAAGTGAAACCATGATCTGGTCAAGACAAAGATGAGCATGGACAGAGGTCTTAAATATGTCTCCTGCTGCTAAGCTTTTGTGGAGACACAGCAAATTGAGTTAGCTTTCCAATGGAAGTGGTTTCAAGTCATTTGGACCTGTATTGGAGAAGTTATGATCAATTCACTTGAAGCATGTCAGGATGGCCGGGTAGAGACAACCGGGTAGAGACAGCCGGCCGGGAAAAGGACAGACGGATGGAAGTGGTCCAGTCTGGGATGACTGAGCCTGGGACAGGTACCCGGTCGGTTGGCTTGTGCTGGAGGTGACCAGACCGGGTAGACAGGTCCGGGTTGGTGAAGCCGGACGGGAAGAGACGGATCCAGGCGTCCGCACGGCCGGGGAGGAAGAACCGGGGAACAGCACCCGGACGAGCTGGACAGAGGCCAGAACTGGACAGGCCGGGGTGGCCAGACCGGGTTGGATGGCTCTGACTCTCCCCTGACCGAATTTCAAGCTCCATTCTCATTGGCTGAGACCAATTTTGCTTAAGGACTTTTTAGTAATCTTGTTTGATGTTTCTTAGGGCTTTCAAGCCTCCTTTAAATACTCTTGTAATCTCATTAAGAAATAGAACTTCTTTTCTCTCAAAAAACATAATAAGATCTTGAAGAAAGTTTGGATCTTGGATCCTTTTTGCATCATTTCTTTTGTGTTTAATAGATTATCTTCTTCTCTAATCATGTTTAGCCTCGAATCATCATTGATTTTGAGGTTGTCCATGGCTATTAGTGAGTAGATCTATCTAGGGTTCATGGGCTTGGGAGACTAAAGGTGATTAAGTGTAGATCCAAGGTGCTTAGGGTTAGATCTATCATTTCCTTGCATTGATTTGGTGTTCTTAAAGCTATATTTGAGTTGGCCTCTCAAAGATAGAGTCATAGGCATTTCATGCCCGAAAGGTGTTCTATGAAATGCCTGAACCAACTCATCTATGCTTTTAGCTTGCTTTGCCTAAGAGATTAGTTGTCAAAGGAGCTAGGATTGCTATTAGACTCATTCTCCATGTTTGCTTTGATCATTACAGCCAAAGAGATTTGGTGTACTTGGGTGATCATTGCAAAAGAGCATCCATCTAGAGATAGAGCTTGCTTAGTTTTGTTGTCTAGGCATAAGGTATTAGATTGATTGAAAAGTTAGCATCTTGGATTGAACCTTGATCACCCAAAGTCAATTCCCTTGTCCCAAGAACCCCCTTGCCTCATTGAGAAAGAAAGTTCGATCTTTTATTGCATTCTTAATATTGCCTTAGTTTCATAATCATCCTCTCATCTTGATAGACTTAGATTAAGCATGAACTTGCATTCCCTTTGCATTAGAATCTCTTAGAATTGGATTGACATCTTGTATTCTACAACATTTGATTAGGACCCTACAAAAGTCATGTCATCAAATTGGCGCCGTTGCCAAGTTCTAAGTTGATTTTGACATTGGGATTTAGTCATTTGCTTGAGACTAAGTCATTTTTATTTTTATTTTATCTTGTGATATTGGTTCTTGCCTCTTCTATCTTTGACTTTCAGGTGTATGATCACAAGAAGCAGAGGGGTATCCAACTTGGTTCCTACTGTTGAAGAGATTGCTGCACTTGAGAGGGAGATAGCTAGACAAAGAAGAGAAGTAGAGCAACAAGCTCATCTTAATAGGTTGGGGTTTGAGATGGAGAATCTGCCTCAAGATGGTGATGTTCTAGGGTCAATGGTCCAAGAGCTGACAATCCAAGACCACCACACCAGCCACATCACCAACCACGCCAAGCTAGAGCCATTGGAGCCTATGATCAACCTCACATTCATGGTCATAGGTTGGGGATAAGGGCACCAGCTGTGGAGAACAACAACTTTGAGATCAAATCAGGGCTGCTGCATTTGATTGAGAACAACAAGTTTCATGGCCTTGCTGTGGAGGATCCCTTGATCACTTGGACACATTTGATAGCTACTGTAGCTTGTCCAAGATTAATGGAGTCTCTGAAGATGCTTTCAAGCTGAGGTTGTTTCCCTTCTCTTTGGGAGACAAGGCACATCTATGGGAGAAGGCTCTTCCAAGTGACTCTATCACAACTTGGAATGAGTGTAAGAGGGCATTCCTAGAGAAATTCTTCTCTACCTCAAGAACAGCCAAGATCAGAAATGAGATCTCTAGTTTTCAGCAGAAGAACCTTGAGAGCTTTAGTGAAGCATGGGAGAGGTTCAAGGGCTATTGGTCTCAATGCCCACATCATGGCTTGCCAAGGAGAGTTTGCTTAGTACCTTCTACAGAGGTGCTCTACCAGAGTTCAGGAGCAGATTGGACACAGCCAGCAATGGGTTCTTCTTGGGCAGAACTGAGCAGGATGCTGAGGAGCTAGTGGAGAACATGGCCAGGAGTGACTCAGTCTACAGTGAGGAGCATGATAGAGCAAATAGAAGAACTGATGAAGATGATCCGCACACAAGAAAGGCCCTCAAATCTCTCAAGAAAAGTTGGACAAGCTTCTTGTAGAGAAGGCTAAGCAAGAGCAGCTTAACTCCATTGGGAACCAGCAACAGAAACAGCCTGCTAGGACTACTGAGGTTCATGGTGTAGAAGGTCAAGAGGAGCTGTGCTTCATCAATTCTAATGGCACATGGTATAGGAAAGAGCCCAACTTCCAATACCAAAACAACTACCAGCAAAGACCTTACTACAACAATCAACAAGGAGGTTACCAAGCAAACCAGCCTACTCAGCCCCAAGGAAGCTCTCCTCCAGCTCAGGTTCCAAGTTCAAATTTGGAGTCCATGTTCAAGCAACTCTTAGAAGCTCAAGAGAAGAATGCTAGGAGCATTGGAGATGAGTTCAAGAATATCCATGCCAACATTGATGGAACTTATTCTGATCTCAACAACAAGTACATGCAACTTGCCTCTCATCTCAAAGCTTTGGAGAGCCAGGTTGCTTCTATGTCTTCATCCTCCAAGAGCCCAATGGGATCTCTACCAGGAAAACCAGAGAAGAACCCTAAGGAGACTTGCAATGTTATCCTCTCCACTTCTTCAAGGATTGCGTTGAGTGATCATAAGAATGATGTTGATGAGATTGAGAGGCTAGTGCTTGGAAATCAGATTGAAAATGATAAGAGACTGGTTGTGGCCACAGCTGAAGCTAGAGTTGTGCAGAGAGCTGATAAGAAGGTTCAAGGAAAGATTCTGAAGATTGATGAGCCTAAGGTTGAGACACAAGTTGAGAAGAGTGCTAACCCCAAGCTACAAGAAGTGAAGGAAGAAGACAATGAGGTTGAGCTATCACCCTATGATAAGCTCCCTTTCCCTCAAAGGTTTCCCACCAAAGCTCAAAAGAAAGTGATCTCAAAGTTCAGGAAGGATCTTAGTGATATTGGAGTCAAGCTTCCAGAGATCAGCAATATGCATGCTGCTCATGTCCAAATGATGCTCATACAAGACATTCTCACCCACCAAGCTAAAGTGGCTGAGCTTTTGGACATCTCACTTCTGCAGATTGATCCACCAATCCCTCCCAAGTCCCTCCCTAAGCTTGCATCTCAAGGGAAGTTCACCTTGTCTTGCTCTCTTGGTCAACTACATATGGATGATGCTCTTTTGGATAGTGGAGCTAGTGTGAATGTCATCTCCTTGGATATGGTGCAGAGTATTGGGATTGAAAGCATGGAAACAGATACTCCTCCTCTCACCTTTGGGGATTCCTCTTCTACAATCCCACTTGGCATAATCAAGGACTTCCCCTTGAAGATTGGATCCTGCACCATACCTATTGACCTCACTGTTTTGAAGATGGAATCTGAAGAGAGAGTCCCTTTGATCCTTGGCACTCCTTTCCTCACAACAGTTGGCGCTTGCATTGACTTTCCCAACAAGAAGGTCACTCTCATGCATGTCAACAAAGCTGTCTCCTAGCCTCTCCAGCCTCCAATGGAATCAGACTATTGTGGGACAATCACTTGTGATGCACAAGCTGTTGAGAAGCCCCAAGATGAAGAGGTTGTTGGCAAGAAAGAAGGTCTTGATGGAGAGTGTTCTAAGGAGTTGTGTGTTGAGCACTTGGAAAGTGCTAAAAGAGTGGGATGGGTGGAGCCTCAAAGGCCACTCATGGCAAGAAGAAGATAGTGAAAGAGCCTCATCCTCCACCTCTTGATTTGCTCTCACACACTCTCACTCTCCATCCAAAGAAGCTCAAGGATGGAGCCATTGAGTACAAGATCAAGCATAAGGGCAGGTCCACACCATTCTCAAGTGCTAGAGCCATCATCACTCCTCAGCTCCAAGATGACCCAATCAAGCTTCAAGAGCTTCTCTCTCAGGTCCTCACCATCACACTTGAAGGTGGGAAGGATCCTCCTTCTCACTAGTTCAAGAGACAAGGTAGTCAAGCTAAGTGACTCAAAACAAGCTCACTTGGGAGGAAGTCCCATGGTTATCCTTGTACATAGCTTTGAAATTTCAATTTTCCTTTAAGTTTTTTTTTAATAAAAGTGGTCAAGGTTTTCAGGTTGAGACAAGCACTAGAGGAGAGAAGAAAGGTGATTAATCATCTGAGCCCTATGATTGCCATGTAGCAGCCTCCTCTAGTTGCTATGAACCAAGCCAGCTCCTAGCCCCGACACCAAACACCACACCCAAACACCCTTCTTAGGTATCACTCCAACCCCTGTTGTATATACATTTGCTTTTGTCTTGTTGGGGTATCTCCTTCTCTCTTACTCACACAGAGACTGTGTGATTTAAGTGTGGGGGAGGTACCAAGTATTTGATCCTGTTTGCTTTGTGATGTTGAGTCTCATGCATTGCATTGTTCATTCATATTTGCATAAAAATTTTTTTAAATTTTTGAATCATGTAGATTGCATCACTTGCATTCTTAAGATTGAGTCTAGAGCATATAGGTTGCATTCATTTGCATATGGAGCATTGCCTAGTAAAGAACACTTGTTTGCACTAAATTTGGCATCCTAGTTAAACATATCAAGTAGCTTAAGCATCTTTTGAAAGGCTTGCATGCTTTGAGCCTTGAAAACTCTTCTTGAAACTTGCTTGCTTGCTTGATATTGGCATTGTTCTTAAGACCAGCTCCATCCTGAACTTAGACTTGAATGAACTTAATTTCTCTTGCATATGGGCATTTGCATACTTGATCATGGATCTCATACACATTTGGGTTATCTTTTCCCCATTGTACCACTCTTTGTTAACCCAAATGGCACTCCAATACCCTTGAACCCTAGCCATTCTTTGAAACCTACATTGATTTGCTTGAGTGAGGCCTCTTTTCTGATAGCTTGTCATGTGCAAAATCTTGAGAGTATTGGGGCGACATGGATTTGTTCTCATCTCTTGCTACCATAGGGTCCTCATTTGAGCTAGCTTCTAGGATGGTGAGTGAAGCTTTTGTTCTCTAATGGTTTACATTTTGGGTTTGGGATATGATAATGTTGAGATTGATGAACAAAGAAAGTTTTGAAAAGAAAACCCTAGGGACCTAGAAATGAAAAATGAAAAGCTCTTGTGTAATGTTTTGACCTTCCCCTTCAAAAAAAAGAAAGAAAAGAAAAGAAAAGAAAAAAAAAAAATTAAGATTCAATAAGATAGTGGGAAGGAAAAACTTAAAGAGTTAGAGCTTAGGAAAGTGATTTGAGGTCCTTAGTGGTTGAATCTAAAAGAAAGAAAGTTGTTCATTGGGTGAGTGATGTGAGTATTTCTTCATTTTGGGTTATGGGATGAACAAAAAGGGTGTAGATCTTGTAATCACTTAGGAATTGGGTAGAATGATGAGGATGGATCCATGTATGCATGAATTGCTCCTAGTCTTAGATAAATTTTGCATAATGATCAAGCTCCTTGATTTTGAGTGATTGCCACCTTAAAATGATGCATTGAAACCCCATTATCATCCATATTAGACCATTTGATCACCTAGCCAAATGATTGAGATCATGTGCCCTTATGTGAGACTTCACCTTGTGTGTGTGTGTGAATCAATGTGAGGGCTGGTTAAAAGAACTTGTTGGTTGATAAGCATTGCATCTTGTGTAGAGGCATAAGAGTAATTGATAGGCCTTGTGAAGCTAGAGCATAATAAGAAAGTTTTGCTCATGCTATTTGCTATGTTTCTTTAGGATGTCAAGTTGAGTGCTATGAGTGTTTCTTTTGGCTTTTTTTCCATCTTTATGTCTCTCCTCCTTGTGTTTTGAAAAGATTACTTGAGGACAAGTAAAGGTCTAGTGTGAGGGAGTTGATATCTTGCATATTTACATGTTTTTAGCATCCATATCTTATGCATTTTGATCATATAAGTTAAGCATTAGGCATGTTTAGTTCCATTTTGCATTCATTTGTCCTTATCAGGTGTTGGAGTATGCTTTGGTGTGATTTGTGGTGTTTGGAAGACTTATGGCCCCAAAAGAGATGAAGTATCATGTCTGGCCATGAAAAGAGAAGTGAAACCATGATCTGGTCAAGACAAAGATGAGCATGGACAGAGGTCTTAGAGATGTCTCCTGCTGCTAAGATTTTGTGGAGACACAGAAAATTGAGTTAGCTTTCCAATGGAAGTGGTTTCAAGTCATTTGGACCTGTATTGGAGAAGTTATGATCAATTCACTTGAAGCATGTCAGGATGGCCGGGTAGAGACAACCGGGTAGAGACAGCCGGCCGGGAAAAGGACAGACGGATGGAAGTGGTCCAGTCCGGGATGACTGAGCCTGGGACAGGTACCCGGTCGGTTGGCTTGTGCTGGAGGTGACCAGACCGGGTAGACAGGTCCGGGTTGGTGAAGCCGGACGGGAAGAGACGGATCAAGGCGTCCGGACGGCCGGGGAGGAAGAACCGGGGAACAGCACCCGGACGGGCTGGCAGAGGCCAGAACTGGACAGGCCGGGGTGGCCAGACCGGGTTGGATGGCTCTGAGTCTCCCCTGACCGAATTTCAAGCTCCATTCTCATTGGCTGAGACCAATTTTGCTTAAGGACTTTTTAGTAATCTTGTTTGATGTTTCTTAGGGCTTTCAAGCCTCCTTTAAATACTCTTGTAATCTCATTAAGAGACTTCTTTTCTCTAAAAAAACATAATAAGATCTTGAAGAAAGTTTGGATCTTGGATCCTTTTTGCATCATTTCTTTTGTGTTTAATAGATTATCTTCTTCTCTAATCATGTTTAGCCTTGAATCATCATTGATTTTGAGGTTTTTCATGGCTATTAGTGAGTAGATCTATCTAGGGTTCATGGGCTTGGGAGACTAAAGGTGATTAAGTGTAGATCCAAGGTGCTTACGGTTAGATCTATCATTTCCTTGCATTGATTTGGTGTTCTTAAAGCTATATTTGAGTTGGCCTCTCAAAGATAGAGTCATAGGCATTTCATGCCCGAAAGGTGTTCTATGAAATGCCTGAACCAACTCATCTATGCTTTTAGCTTGCTTTGCCTAAGAGATTAGTTGTCAAAGGAGCTAGGATTGCTATTAGACTCATTCTCCATGTTTGCTTTGATCATTACAGCCAAAGAGATTCTGTGTACTTGGGTGATCATTGCAAAAGAGCATCCATCTAGAGATAGAGCTTGCTTAGTTTTGTTGTCTAGGCATAAGGTATTAGATTGATTGAAAAGTTAGCATCTTGGATTGAACCTTGATCACCCAAAGTCAATTCCCTTGTCCCAAGAACCCCCTTGCCTCATTGAGAAAGAAAGTTCAATCTTTTATTGCATTCTTAATATTGCCTTAGTTTCATAATCATCCTCTCATCTTGATAGACTTAGATTAAGCATGAACTTGCATTCCCTTTGCATTAGAATCTCTTAGAATTGGATTGACATCTTGTATTCTATAACATTTGATAAGGACCCTAGAAAAGTCCTGTCATCATATAGCTCTCTCCTCCTCGTAATCATCAGTATACTCCTCAATGTGAGTAGTATTTGCAGCATGTGGTGGGATGTAGTAGTCGTTCTCCCACATGTTTATTTCGAAATCACCTTCTGGAAACTCCTCCTTGATCTGATTGAGTAGTGAATCGATCGATGACCATGTGTGGCTGTCTATCGATGTCGCTTCACCAAAGATGATCGATGAAATAGTGCTACTATCGATCGATTCTACGGTCTCTGTCTCGTATTCCCCTTGTGAGTCGTATTCATCTCCACAATAGCAAACAGCTACAAGGTCTGAGCCGTCTTGGATCTTCTTAGGGACCTTGATGACTCGTACTGGATCATAGTAGACCGTAGGGTTGATTAGGGTTAGACACAGTTTGTTTGTCTGAAGGTTGCAGACTGCTCCAACTGTGGCTAGGAAGGCTCTTCCAAGTAGCAAAGAAGTAGGTAGGGTTATCTTGACGTCCAAGACATGGAAGTCTACTGGAATTAGGGCTTCTCCTATGGTAACCTCAAGGTTTCTCACAAATCCTCCAGAGTTCTGCTGAGAACAATCCACAAAGATGAATGATTCTTCAGTAGGCTCTATCTTCAGACCTAGATGGTCTGCTATCACCTTGGGTAAGATGCTAACTCCAGATCCTGTGTCACATAGGGCACGTGGGAAGTTGATCCCCTGTACTGAGCAAGGAACAACAAACTTTCCTGGATCACCCTTCTTCTCTAGTTTGATCCTCTTCTTCATACTTTCTCAGACTTAGTTGAACATCCTCTTGATGTCTTCTTCTGTCTCCTTAGTTTCTCTGAAAAACATCCACAATCTGTGTGAAAAGTAGGCTTCTTCAAAGGGTTTCTCTGTAGGTATCCTTAGAACTCTCTTTCTGAAACTTGCCAACTCTTTCTCATTAACTCCTCTTTTAAGGTGTTTAGGAACCTTCTCTTTCCTTTTTCTGAGAAATCTGCCATCTTTTTCCTTTTCTATCTCCATTGGATCAATAATATCCATGGGTTTCTTCATTATGGCGGTTGGTGGGTTTCTGGAAGGCTTAGATTGCCCCCGGAGTGCATTAAGTCGTGCAAAATCTATCTTGGGAAGTTGCACTCGGCGTGTGATAACTGAATATCGATCGACAGCGTCTGGAGTGTGTCGATCGATTTCTTTATCATTCGGTCGATCGATGGGATGTCTGTCATGTCGATCGATGTTGTAAGGGCTGGGCGGATGTGGGTGCTTTGCTGCGAACTCCTCGTGAGTAAGTATCTTCACGGTATTGCACTCGTTGGTGGATCTTTCAAGATCCATCGGTCGATGCTCGTCTTGTTCCACCGATCGATTGGTATTGGCGTACATCGATCGATGTGGTAGTCCTGACATCGATCGATTCCAGTGGTTGCCGCCAATACTTTCGATCTGGAAGTCTTCCTCTTGCAGCTTCTCTTGCTTTACCACTCTCCAAAAATCATCCTCTATGATAGCACTGACGTTGTGGCCTGTTGTTTCTTCTCCAGTCCCTTTTCCTAAAGCTTCCTGCTTCTTAACAGCTTCTCCTGTCTGAATTACTTGAGTCTCTAGTTTCTTCACATGGGTACTTGAAGCATCAAGATTTGTGTTCAAAGTGGTGTAGACAGCGTCGATCTTTCCATTGAAGTTCACCTCTAACTGCTGCTGGCTTTCAAGAACTTTGCTGAGCATGTCTTCTAACTTTCCTTCTGGGGTTGGTGTGGGTGGCTTCATGTAAGATGAGTTTCCATAACTCCTGTTGTTGTTGGGTTTGCTGCTGTTGAAGTTTCCTCTCTGTCCTCCGAAGTTTCTGTTTCCTTGGTTTCCAGACCTCTAAAATCCGGTTCCACTGATCGAGTTGACTTCTGCTTCTATATAATCATCTTCTTTATCAGCTTATGCATCCTCCACTGAGCAGATTTGCTTGTTTAGCAGTTTCTGAACATTGTCAAGTGTAGCTTGTACCTCATTTATCTGTTCCTTTCCGAGGAACGCTGCAGATCTTGCTCTTACAGTGTTCTTTGTGCTGTTGCTGGATGCTAGGTTGTCTATTAGCTTCACGGCATCTTCAGGATTCCTTGTGGTGAAGTTGCCTTCACTCGCAGTGTCTAGAGCCATCTGATATTTCAGTGCGATGCCTCTGAAGAAAGTGCAGAGCAGCTGCACTTTGTTGAATCCATGGTGTGGGCAGTCTCGCTAGTAAGACTTGAATCTGATCCAGGTATCCTTGAATGACTCTCCAGGCTCCTGATTGAATGTGGCAATTTTTCTTCTTAAGTCTTCAGCGCGCGCATCATCAAAGAAGTTACGCAAAAATGCGTTTTTGATGTCGCTCCAGGATGTAAGAGATCCTAGTGGTAGCTGCTTAAGCCACTGTAAAGCTTCTCCAGATAAAGAGTGTTTGAAGAGCTTACTGAGAAGGTAGTCCACAGGGACTCCATTGGCTTTGATAGCAGATATGAGATCCTCGAACCTCTCGGATGGTCCATGGGATGCTCACTGGACAGCCCATAGTAAGGTGTCTATCCCACAAGGGTGTAGTACTGCGGCTTGAGCTCGAAATCGCCTCTCTGAATAGCAGGGGGGACGAATGGCTGATCTGTTGGTGTAGAACTGATCTGGACGGTTGTAGTCAGCTAGTGTTCGAGCAGCCTCTTCTACAGGTTGAACAGCTCCTGTAGGTGCAGTTCTCGGCTCAGGGATTACGGCGTTGAGTTTCTGACCTGCTTCACGAAGGTGACCTTCTTGGTCACGCAAGTCTCCATTCTCATCTCGTGTGAGAATAATAGGCGCAACCATGACTCGCGGAGTAGTATCGATCGATGTCGGATGAAAGATGTCGGTCGACGGTGAAGTAGTGTCGGTCGACGTGAAGGTGCGAGTGTCGGTCGACGAAGACGGTGTCTCGGTCGGCAGGGGTGCGTCGGTATCGGTCGACAGGCAGTTGATGGCGTCGATCGATGCGGAACGGATTTCCTTGCGGATGGAACGTTCCAAGCTAGCAGGGTCTTCTGAGAACAAAAGTTGGGATTCCTTGTTGCTTCTGGTGCTGCTGGGCATGTACCTGAAAAGACAAGAAAAAATTTTGTGTCAGAAAACAAATTAAAATAAAAATAGAAATAACCTAGACCTAATCAGATTAGATCCTATTGTATCAAAGCTCCCCGGCAACGGCACCAAATTTGATATCACTCAAATTACCCTAAGGAGTGACTTTACTCTCTCAAATAAGAGGCAACGGCGCCAAATTTGAGGATCATATAGCACCAGTAACCGAGTGGGAAGTTAAACTAGCGCTTTTCGCTATGCATCCATAAAAAGCTCCAGGACCAGATGGAATGAAAGCCCTCTTCTACCATAAGTTTTGGGATATTGTCAAAGAAGATTTAACTCGTATGGTTAATCAGTTTCTATTTGAAGGAACAATGGTGCAGGGGCTAAGAGATACCAATATCTGCCTAATCTCTAAGACGACTCAGCCAAATGAGATGACAAAGTTTAGACCTATCAGTCCATGCAATGTCAGCTACAAAATAATATCTAAGGTCTTATGCCAAAGATTGAAGAACGTTCTCCCACAATGGATATCTGAAATCCAGTCAGCTTTTGTTGCTGGAAGAAAAATTAGAGATAATATTGATATCACTCAAATTACCCTAAGGAGTGACTTTACTCTCTCAAATAAGAGGTTCAGTTGTAGTACTTAGGGATCGAATCCACTGAGAGCTAGTGTACAAATAAGATGCAATCTTAGTGACTATGCTAGGTTGAAAATAGTTTAAAGTAAAGTGCAGGTTTGCTGAGTAAGGATAAGATTACTCAGTTGAAAGGATTTGGTTTTGAAACAATAAAGAAAAGTAGTTAGATTCAGGGTAAGTATTAACCGGCTGTTTCTGGTTGTGGAACTGGGCATTCTGAGTCGGGCTGAGGACATAGGTTCTCCCTTGATTTCCATACCCCCTTTGGTATCCACTGTTCTGACCCTGATTTCCTTGAGCGTTTTTTGTGTTACAGTCTGGCTTAGGGTTGTTGAATAGGAGATTGTTCCTCACGTTAGGGTTCGGGTATTAGTTCTTGAACTGCCATCCCTGCCCATTAACATAGCTCACTTCGTGCTGATCTTCAGCAGACTGATCTGCCTCTGATGTAACTTCCGCGGTTGCCTTATCCTGAGGGGATTCTTCCATGATGAAGACCTGGTTCTGATTACTCTTAATCAGTTGATCGACCTTGGTAGAGAGCTCATCAATCTAGCTGTTGTCAATGCTGTTCACCTTCTGTGTGCGGTCAGTCTCGCGGTTATTATCAGCTGAGCTTGAGGCCATGTTCTCAATCAGTGCGAAGGCACCTCGAGTGGATTGGGTCATGAAGTCTCCATTACTGGCTGAGTTCAAAGCGTTCCTGTACTCCCAACCTACTCCATCGTAGAACACTCCAAGCAGATAGTCTTCCTCAAAACCGTGATGTGGGCACTCTCTGCGATAGACGTTGAATCGCTCCCATGCATCGCAGAAAGGCTCATCTACTAGCTGTTTGAAGGTTGCGATCTTTAGTCTCAGAGCTGCCGTCTTTGATTTCGTGTAGAAGTGGCTCAAGAAGGCAGATCAGACTTGTTCCCAAGTGGTGAGCGATCCGGTAGGTAGGGAATCTAGCCAGCGAGCAGCCTTCCCATCAAGCGAGAAAGGGAACAGGGTGCACTTGATGTAACCGGGTGGTACTCCATTCGCTTTAGTGAACCCACACATCTTCTCAAAGTGCTCAATGTGGTCCATCGGTATTTCTGCAGGAAGTCCATTGAAGATCTTCCTTTGCACCAGACTTATCAAGGCTGGCTTGATCTCAAAGTCTTGCTGATATCACTCAAATTACCCTAAGGAGTGACTTTACTCTCTCAAATAAGAGGTTCAGTTGTAGTACTTAGGGATCGAATCCACAGAGAGCTAGTGTACAAATAAGATGCAATATTAGTGACTATGCTAGGTTGAAAATAGTTTAAAGTAAAGTGCAGGTTTGCTGAGTAAGGATAAGATTACTCAGTTGAAAGGATTTGGTTTTGAAACAATAAAGAAAAGTAGTTAGATTCAGGGTAAGTATTCAGGAATTCAGGATTATAAATACTATAAAGGCTAGCAAGTTTCTTGCATCATATGTCAGTGCTCAACACTTCTTAAATGAATCCATCAGCTCTCGTATTATTTAGACCATCTATTACTTAGATGCTAAATGGTGTTGCGGTCGGCTACTCTGCCGATGGTATCGATCGATGTTTCGATAGGAATATCGACCGATACACCTCTAGCTACGTCGATCGATTACTCTATAGGAGTATCGATCGATCGCTCTAAGCAAGCTTTATCTGAGTTGATACAATGCTCACCATGATCTTAGATCAGCTTTGCATATCTCAAGAGGGTCATAGCATGTTTAGGATGTTGTCAGGTATTGCATGTAATAAACAATGCAATCCAAGTTCATGTTCTAGGTAGCTAAGCTAGAAAAAGCATTAGTGAACAATCCTTACAATAAATATCACAACTATAGCAATTTTAGGTTGGGGCTAATCCCTCATATCCTATTTAAACCCTAAATCTAACAAATGAATCTACTCAGACATGGCTAAGTAGTTCATAGCAACAAGGTAATAATAGAAATTCATAGACCTATTAGAGGGTGAACACTTAGGTCCCAATCACAAATATCTTTGGATCTCTCCTCTAGGTCTAGAATTCTATAACCTTTGTTAACAAAAGAACTGAAAAGAAATAAGTAGAAGTAAAAGAAACTCTTAGAAAACTTGTATAACTTGTATGTAAAAACTTATTTGTAAAAAAGGCTCGTATAAAACTTTAAACTTCTTATCTCTTGCCAAAACACTTAGGCATATAAATATATGAGTTCATTAGGTTAAAAAACTCGTCAGGGGCATTCTTGTAAAATGTGATATCTTGGGCTTCAAGTTCGGCCAGGTCCAACTTGTCTTTCTGCCGCCTCAGTATCGATCGATAGTACAGGGTGTACATCGATCGATTATAGTCTCGATGTATCGTCCTTCGGATGTGTAACTCTGGTGTCGACCTCTGGTCTTGATCTCGGGTGAACTCTTCTTTAAGCTCCAAAAAGGCACCTAAAACATCACTTTTCTCCAAAATGCTTCTGAACCTGAAAACATACCTAATAGACTCCAAAACATCGATAATAGTAGTAAAAACACTCATATACCATGGGTAAAAACGGGTAAAATCCATGGTATATCACTTGCCTAGTGCACGGTGGAGGGTTGATGGCAGATCGCGTAGTAGGCAGATTACGCAGTAGATTTCTCTGGCCGATCGGAACAACCTCCTCCGGTTGATTCTGCTGACTCGTAGCGTTCAGAGCTGCTTGCTCGGCAGCAGCTTGCTGTGCTTGGATGGTTTGCTGCATCTGCTGCATCTGTTGTTGCATGAGTGCAAACGCAGCAGTGAGATCATCCTGGTGATCACCCATGTTGGTGTTCGTAGGTCTAGGTTGTTGACGGTTATGTCGTTCCAATCTCGCTAGTTCTTCGTTGGTAAGCTGATGCAGTGGTCCTTTTGCGTTGCTCCGAGTATGCCTACTGGTCATGCAACTGGATCATCATCTGGAACAAAGAAATATAAGCGAGTTAGATATCTTAGACTAGATATGAAACCGAGAAATAGAGGTAAAAAATCTGGTCCCAACCGCAACGGCGCCAAAACTTTGTACACTAAAAATGAATCCTTGCTACTGAGTTAACAGTTGTAATTATAGTACTTTAGATTCAAATCCAGAGGACCAGTCTACACTTTATTTCTATGAGTTTCAAAATCAAGCTAAGAAGAAGATTTGATTTTGGTTTTAAGAATGACGATAAGAAACAAGTAAAACTTTAGATTGATTCAATTTAACAAGCAGCTAGCCTAGGGTATTTCATTGGGTGTTGAATTGGAGCCAAACAATTATTCAAGCGCGAAGGAGTGCTTTCTAGAACTCGGATCACTCAGCTGGAACACCCCACTGTCGTGGTAGTGATCGCTTTGCAGATCGATCTCACCGTCTAACTGTCGTTGAGATGAGAATCGATCGCAAGCTTTAAAGAACAGGTCCGATCAGTTCACTTCTACCCTAATATCTACTTTCGCTGATTAGGGATACTAAGCTCATTCAATACATGTCAAGTTATCTCCTAAATGGTTAACTAGGCGATGAACTTAGGATCTAACAATAAGTGATCAGATTAATGAAAGCATTAAGAACAGTATGAATGAAGAATTAATTGAAATTGCTTATCTATGTTTAGCTCATGTCTCAACACCCTAAAAACCCTAGGCGAGCTAGGTCACTACTCGATCATGATGCAAACAATCAAAGACATAATTCCTGAATAATATTGCATAAGAACAAGAGTAGAAACAAAAGGGTTCAGATGATCTTCTCTATGAGAGGATGGATTCTTCTCCCTTACAAGTTGCAGATCGCAAAAGCTAATAGTTCTCTTGTAAAAACTAGCGTGAGAAAATAAAAATAGGATAGATGGCGCTTTAATTCCCGAAATAGGAGTTTCCTTATTCGTTGGGAACAACCTCGGGATCACTCCGTCTGCTTGTTCCGCTTGAGAACAGTCTCGGGACTGTTCTTCTTGAGTGTTCTCCGCAGGATTGCTCCGAAAAGACATCTTCTCTTCACTCTTCTACTAACTCCAGACCTGTAAAAGATCAAAAAGAACTAGACTGACACGGGTTAGAGACTCGAATCAAATGAAAACATATATATAATGATGTGAAAAACACCATATATCAACTCCCTCCGTTTCATTTTAGTTGTCATTATATGTTTATGCACACAGATTAAGAAAACATTTAATTTTACATATTTTCAAAATAAAAACGTCATTACCAATACACCTAACCATATTTCAACCAATAGAAAAATAGAATAGAGAATATTGTCAATAAAATTTTCTTTGAAAATCGAAAACGACATTTATTTTGAAACAAAATTTCTAATCTACAACGACAAGTAATTTGAAACGGAGGGAGTAGATTCTGATAGCTCGTTCAAACCTATATCAGAATGATGCACACAGCAAACAAAAGTAGCAAAGGATTCGATTGTTCTAAGAATCATGATGTATATTACCTTTGAACGGCGGATTTGATTGTTCAGATCACCAGACCTGGCTTCGTTTTGGGCAGTATCCATATGATGTCGTCTTTACTGGTGAAAAATACAGTATGATCAGAATAGACGCATGATTCTACCAGGGAAGGTAATTGAATGACTTACAGTATTGAAGATGAAAGTGGAGAGTCTCCCTTCGCTCTCCATCTGCAAATTTTTCAACCATACCAGCTTCATCAAAGGGATCGCCAGAGACTCGAAAACTCCCAAGTCGTTAAGATTTCGAAAACTCTCAGATTCTCAGAACCGTTGGCATCAAAGCTTAAATCTACCAAAGGCGATTCATTAAAGTATAATTCTACTTAGATAGGCAAAGAAACTTGCTATGCTTGATAAAAAGATTAACAGAGAGTAGTTGCGAAGATTCATTCAACTCTCAATCCTCTCCAATATATAGATCTGACGTGAAGGAAACAGAGAAGTCGAAAGGATGTTTTTGGATTAAACGAAAATAAAATTTACTGGGGTGATTAAGAGATATACGTTGAACAATAAAGGAGGCTAAAAGTTTTGAGAAGAATTCATTATCTTTGCTGTGAATAACAGATATGGTGGATCGAAGAGACGCAGGAGGATGACAATGGAACCCTAATCTTCTGATTCAAAAAATGCGGAGTTTTGTCACATATTGATTTAATGAAACGCTGTAGTCGTAGTGGACACGTGGCGGCTCCTGGAGAAGAATTTGTGACCTGGATCTGATGTGGCATAACCAGGAGTGAGCAAACTCAACTTTATATAAATAGATGTATGGGACACAACTTTGAAAAAAAAAACTTGTATATATTGTAGCAAAAAGTACAAAAAAATTGTAACTCAAATTTGTATAAAACATAACATTTTGCCCTCTCTGTTCTTTCCTTACTCTCTTGAAGCAAAACCTTATAATAAACTCAAGTATATGGGTTGGAAAAGCAAAACCTTATAATGAACAAAAACTAAATCAGAGTTATTTATTATATCAATATATTCTTTTATAAATTTGCCATTTTTAGACACTTTACTTAATAATCACATATTCAATATCTTAACAGTATATCTAAAGGTTTACAAAAAAACAGTGAATCTAAAGTTTAATCGTGTATAAAATATTGTTAGATTTTGTTACCTAATTATACTTATCCTTGATAGACAATTAATCTATAAACTGGATACCCTAATCGATTCATTTTGTTTCCTTCATATATATATAATATTAACACTAGTATGTTCCAGTCACCTATATGTCGTCTCTTGGAAAACACCAAATATGAGTGATCTTTGAATTCTAGGTTGGTTTCTCTTTACAAATTTTTTTAATATATATTTATAATTACGGTTTTCGATTGTAGTGTTTTCTTTATCTTTAGCACAATATTATTTATGTTTGACGATTATTATACTTTTAATTATAGAATCCGATAGTACCAAGAAGATGGTGTTGCCATTTCATCTTCCCGATTTAGCAGTCGAGTTCGATAGTTGTTACGTACCAAATTTGACTATTTCGAAGCTCAAATTCATTTCATGGATGAAGTGTAACGCTATTTATCCACAAGCTCAGGTTATCTTTATACGGAATTCCCTACTGCTTTTGTCTGGAATACTAAGATACACAATTGGAGACCTCGACGTAGGACTTATATTCGTGGATCTGTCATCGCTAAATGTCCAGATGGTCTGAACGAAATTTACTACTTACGTGAGATGCTACATGTCATAAGAGGTCCATGCTCCTACAAGGATCTTATGACTGTTACTGGTGTTGTTTATCAAACCTTCAGAGATACTTACATGGCATTCGTTTTTGATTACAACCATTGATCTCATATTTTCTATTATTATTGTTCTATTTTATTATGTTTTTTTTCTTTTGAATAAAAATGCATAATAATAAATAAATTTTAGTTGCTGGGTTTTAGCTTTTATCTTGAAATTTAAAATGACAAGTTATTATATTTAAAACAAAAAAAGAACTTTACTTTATAAAATCAAAAAAGAAGTATATCGTCTGCTTAGAACCACAAAGGTTTAATAACAACGAATCTCTCATATTAATGACATATATATAATATATGTATTAAATATTTCTAAATATGTAATCATCAACTTATAGTTATAATATTAATGGCGGTCCACCTAGTTACTAGTATAACCAGTATAACTCAGTATAACCAATATAACCAGTATAACTCAGTATAACCAGTATAACTCAGTATTACCCAGTAGACAAAGTATAATTGGGGACAACCCCTGTTCGAAAACGCGGCTTAGGCGGCCGGATAATCGTCGGAAAAGTGCGTTGCGGCCGGGAACCGCCACAATTTGGCTTTCGGCGGTCAGTTACTCGAAAAAGTTGAAGAAATAGGTATCATGGTTCTTTGAAGTCTGTAATTAAGTGTTTCACAAAAGATTTGTTATATATTGCTTAAAACCTTTAAGATTATCAAGAAAAAACATGAAAATCGCAAAAAGGAAAAAAAAAACAGCGGCTGGAGTTCTGAAAATTTGCAGGTTTGAGGTAGGAGACAGGGTTATTTTCATCGTTTTGCTTTCATTTAACCTAAAACATTAGAGAATAAAAAAAAATGAGCTCTCCATGCCTCGAACCCATGACATGTACATACTAATAAACTCGGCTAACCACGGAACTATGTGAGATTATTGTTGTAAGTTCACAAATATATTATATAAACCCATAAACTGTATATAAATACACTAAAACTAGGCTCCGCGTACTTCCCGATTTTCCGACAACTCGCTAGGCCTATACTAACCGCCCGACTAGCGCCTAGCTCGATTCCAAACAGGGGGTACAACTAAGTAAAATTATACGGTATAATGTCGTATCCGAAATTTCAGAATTTCGAAATTTTCAAATTTTGAAAATTTGAAAATTTGAATTTTGAATTTTTTAATTAAAAAAATATATTCCGAAAATACAAAAGGACAAAATCGGATATTCATATTTCATTAAAGCAATGAGAGGGTATAAGAGATTTGAGAGGTCTATAGGAGATTGTCTTACCATAAATGGGGCATGGAAGAAGTTTACTGAAATTAAAGAAAAAGAAACAAAATGAATTGAACAAGCCGATTCTATATCAGTTTAGACGCTTAAAAAGAAGATGTAGATTAAGTTGGGCATCATCTTAATGAAAGTTGTAAGTGGTAAGAGATTGGGCTTGCCCCCAACATTTCTATTTCCCTTTTTGGGCTTCTCAATAATAGAAAAATGAAAAGCGACGACACAAATAATATTCATTGCTCTCTCGATATCACCGTTCGATTGGATCGACCTGCTACCTAGAGTGGATTGCTCCGGGATGTCGAACGGCACGGATGAGGCGCAACCACCGGCGGAAAAGACGGGTCTTCCTGTGGAATCAAGAACAAAGAAGCGTGCGTCTCCGGGGGATAACTGGGCTCCTCCTCCAGGTTGGACAACCGAAGAAAAAGTTCGAACCTCTGGTACCAAAGCTGGTTTGGTGGATAAGGTGAAAATATCCAATCCTTGATCGAAACTTGAACATTAGACTCCTCGATTTTTCTTTTAATTTGTTGTTGCTTAAAATTGGAATAGAAAACTGACTGAGATTCGTTAGTAAAATTGGAAATTTGGAGACTTATCATATAGAATCTTGCTGACCTTGTTTACTTAAAAGGATAAGTTTAGTGAATCCTTTCCTAAATGGATGTTAATTTAATGATAATGCTGTTTCTGAAAGATGCTGATGTTGAGATCAATCCCATCTTTAGAAGAAAGGAAGACAATGCAAATGCTTTTAATTTCCTTTTTTTTTTTGTAATATAGTTCTACTACGAACCTGTTACAAATCGTAAGTTCCGGTCAAGGACCGAGGTGATGTACTACTTGGAACATGGAACTCCTAAAAAGAAAAACAAGAAAGCTGTTAACAACAGTGACACCAAATCACAAGTGAGTTCTGAGATATTTCTCTCTTTTTCTGTATGAGACTTCAGCAATTTGTGTCTTATATATTAACTCTCTTCTTTTTTGTAGCGTTCTGAAGACGGAGGAAGCTATAAGCGGCTGACCCAATCCAACAAAAAGGCTAACGAGCAGCCACCCCCACCCCCAAAGCCGTTAGACTTTGATTTTCTGAATGTCCCCGAGAAGGTCATTTGGACAGGGACAAACGGCTTAGAAGAGGCTTGGCGTCCTTTCATTGGAGACTACAAGATTCAAGAATCTGTCAGCCAAGATTGGGACAGAGCCTTCACTCTTGTCACCGCAAATGGAAATATGTCGGTTTAGAAGATTGGTGCAGCAAATGTAATAACTCAGCTCTAGAGATTTATATCTACTTGGTATTTACTGATCTTGCCTTGTATTTTCCATTCATTTTTCTAAAGCGTGCAATGCAGGGTAATTTAATACTCCGGATGTGATTGTTTAGTAACCCTTTAATTTCGGTTCTAATCTAAGTATTCTCTTAAGACAATAAATATATTAGATGTTTTGCCTATGCGTGTTGAACGATCTATATAGCCTTTTGAGAGAATCCTTGAGTAGTAACTAGTGAGTATGAAATCTAACGGTTGATGTTATTGGGTTGGCCGAGGTTTGTTGCTTCTCTTCTCAGTTATCTGTGCTTTGACATGGATATCGGAGGACGATTAGTGAAGATATTCCGACTTAACTGTCTATAAGAAACCTTCATTCATAATTCCGTTCGATGAAAATCAAAATTGTCTGTAATCCAATGGTTAGGATAACTGGCTTCCAAGCAATAGACCCGGGTTTTACTTCCAGCAGTGTTACAGTTTTAACAATCCATAAAGCAGTCCTTGATAAACTCTAAGTCTAACAGATCTGCATAGATAAGTAAGAAATAAAAAGAGTTCAGGATCTTCTCTCTCAAGGTGTTCAGATCTCTCTCTTTCTCTCTCTCTCCAATCTTAAGTTCTCTCCTCTAGAATACTATGAAGTTTAAAAAGCATAGCCGTCAAAAATAGATTAGAAAATTATAAAAACTGTCCAGAGGCATTCTGGTAATTTATGGTGACTTCTGGGCCTAAATCGGTCATAAAATAGCTTAGACCGTCTTTTGGCATCAGTGTCGTTTGACATCAAGGTATTAGTGTCGATCGACACTCCTTCATATCTTGGACAGCTTCCTCTCGCGAGTCAGACATACCATTTTCAGTAAAACAGTCGTAACTTTAGACTAACCGTCAGATGGACTTCAAACCGATGGCATTGGAAAGCTATCCATTCGGCCTAGCTAGATAAACCATGATCATACAAAAAGCCTAGCCTTTAATATATGCCACATTGCCACTTCATATTTTATCTCTATATATTAAACAAACGAGAAATAGCTCGAACTTGCTAAAGAGATGTGCTAGGTGTTTCGTCCGCATATGTGGGTATTATTACTTTAAAAATAATTATAAATAAATACATTATCAAATCAAAGAACATTAGGATAATTTTTATTCATGCTTTTAAAATATTGTATAATAATTAAAAAATAATAACTTTATATATAACAAAGTTATTCGTCACAAGGTAAATATTTTTATTACTTAAAATTTGAATACTCATGCATTTAAAATAATTAATAAATTAAGTATCAAATTTTGACAAAGGCTTTCATTTTAATAAAATTACCTTTATTGCATAAATTCAACTTAAAGACATTCATGTAATAAAACTATATACAGTATATATAAGGATTTATCTTTCTTTTTTAAAATTTTGTTTTTTTCTTAATTATGTTGTAGAATTATTCTTATTGCATAAATTAAACATAAAACATTCATGTAACATAAAACTATATAAATTATATATAGGGGAATTATTTTTTAGATATCACAATATAGGCTATTTTAGACAATTTAATTATCAAGTCACTGAAATTCGTTTTAAATTTATGTTTAACTAGGTGTCTAGCAAGCGTTTGACGCGGGCAAATCTATTTTAAAATATTTACCTTATATTTTTAATTTTAATAACGGAATGATAAACTTTTGATCATACAATTGGAAAAAAATAGTGAGAAATCAAACAATTATGTCATCACGTGAAATAAAACCTAATTATTTATCAAATTATTTATTAAGGGTTTATCCTTCTTTTTATTTTTATTTTTATTTTAAATTAGATTTAAAATAATTTTTTAGAAAAACACAATATAAACTATTTTTAGATAATGATAATTAAAAAATTACTGAAATTCGTTTTTAATTTATGGTTAATTATATATTAACAAATATAATTATTCATTAAGGGAAGTAATGTATTTATCCGCTCTAACTTTTAATGTGAGAGCTCGAACGCAAAATATCACTATGCAAATAATAGTATATATTTTTTCTAAATAACAACAAAATAAATTTCATCTCAAAATTAGCACTCAAGAAAGAAAATCATTAAAATAATATTCCTCAAAGAATAAAAACAACTATGGATATGGAAGTGGTGGCTCTTGGGAACATGTGGTACTCATCTAGGGATCTTAATACCAAATTTTATCATGTCTTAACTAAACAACGACGTGTTCGTAATAGGATTGTGGGTCTACATGATGAAGCTAGAAATTGGATCATAGAGGACAAAGGTGTTGAAAAGGTGACAGTGGACTATTTTGAGAATCTATTTAGTACCAGCGCCCCATCAGATTTTGATAGTTTCCTCACTGAGGTAACACTGTCTATTACGTCTCAGATGAATCAATGGCTATTAAGGATAGCAATGGAGGATGAGGTATGACAGGCTTTGTTTATGATGCACCCAGAAAAAGCTCCAGGACCGGACGGAATGACAGCTCTTTTCTTCCAACATTCCTGGCATATTATTAAGAAAGATTTGGTTGAGATGGTGAATAGTTTTTTGGTTTCTGGAGAAATGGCTCAAGGTTAAATATTACCAAAATTTGCATGATTCCCAAGACGGAGAGACCTACAAGAATGACAGAAATAAGGCCAATAAGTCTATCTAATGTAGGGTACAAGATTATCTCGAAGGTCTTATGTCAGAGATTGAAAACCTGACTTCAAACACTTATATCGGAAACACAATCCGCTTATATGGCGGGAAGGCTGATATCAGATAATATTCTTATAGTTCAGGAAATGTTCCATGGCTTGAGAACCAATAAATATTGCCAAGATAAGTACATGGCAATCAAAACGGACATGAGCAAAGCGTATTACAGGGTGGAATGAGACTTTATTCAGGCTCTCCTATACAAAATGGGTTTTGATTCTCGTTGGATCAAATTAATGATGAAGTGCATATCATAAGTTCAATATCGGATATTAATAAATGGTCAAACATGAGGCTTATAATTCCACATAGGGGTTTATGCCAAGGGGATCCTTTATCTCTTTATTTATTCATTATGTGCACCGATGCGTTGATTGCAAACATTAAAAAAGCGGAGCGGGGAAATAATTAATGAGAATGAAGGTAGCAAGAGCTTGCCCATCGATCTCTCATCTGCTTTTTGCAGATGACAACCTCTTTTTTTGTAAGGCACAAAAAGGAGAGTCAAACCATTCTTAGGATAATAAAGGAATATTAGTATGTGTCAGATCAACTAATAAATTTTCAAAAATCTTCGGTCCAATTTGGACATAAGATTGAGGAATCTAGTCGACAGGAGTTGAGGGATATCTTGGAAATACAAAATTTAGAAGGAATTGGATCTTATCTGGGACTGCCAGAGAGTCTTAGAGGATCCAGATACAAGTTTTTGGTTTTGTACCAGATCGCTTGAATAACAGGATTAATGGTTAGAATTTTAAGTTTTTCACCAAAGGAGGAAAGGAAGTGATCATTAAGTTTGTGGTTACAACTTTACCAAATCATGTGATGTCTTGTTATCGGTTACCAAAGACAACTGCAAAGAAATTGACAAGCGCGGTAGCACAATTCTGGTGGATTCCAGGAGGAAACACTAAAGGCATGCACAGGAAATCATGAGATAAGTTATGCATAGACAACGATAAAGGAGGTTTGAGTTTTAAAGACCTTGCTGATTTTAATACGTCTATGCGTGGAAAGCAGTTATGGCGTCTGATAGAGAAGCCAAATATCTTATTTTCTCGAGTCTTCAAAGGACGGTACTACAGGAATGCCTCACCCCTGGAACCGATCCGTTCATATTTTGCTTCTTATGGCTGGAGGAGTATTGTATCAGCTAGATCTCTGGTTCGCAAATGACTAATCAAAAGGGTGGGAACAGGATCATCTATATATGTATGGAACGATCCATGGCACCCAACCACTCGCCCGCGACCAACAAATAAAAACAACATAACAGTTACACGGACCTTACAATGGATTATCTCATTAATTTAATTCACGAACTTGGAATTCGCAGGCAATTTCAGCTTTGATGGATCCCCAGGATGTGAACATCATCGAAAGCATACCACTGAGTAGAATTCAAACGGTGAAGATGGATGAATGATATTTCACTAATAGTGGAAATACATGGTCAAATAAGGATACCAAATGTTACGGGTCTACCCAGGCAAGAAAAACCACAAGAAATTTTTGGATTCACAGTTGATATACTAAAAGCGTTCTGCTGGAAGGTACAGTTCCCACCAAAGATAAAGTATTTTTATGGCAACTGGTATTAGGGTATATAGCTGTCAAGAAAAATCTTAAAGCGCAAGGGATACATGGGGATATATGTTGTGCCCGATATGGAGCTTCAGAGGAATCAATAAACCATGTGTTTTTTTGAATGTCCTCTAGCGCATCAGGTTTGGGCGCTCTCAAAGATACCATCAAATCCAGTTATTTTTCCCACTAGTTCTCTCTTCACAAATAAGGATCATCTCTTTTGGAGAGTTCTCCCAAAAATGGATGATTATCAATTCGCATGGATATTATGGTACCTTTGGAAAAGAAGGAATAACAAAAATTTTAGTAATTTGGATATTGATCCCAGAGAAACGCTTAAATTAGTGAAAACTGAATCAACACTTTGGGCTGAGCATAGGTGTTGGACATACAACGGGCAGCACAACAGGTAGAGGTTATGAACCTACCACCAATCCCAGGGAGATGGTGCTTTACAAATGGGTCGTGGAAAGATAAGGAGCCTTATTCAGGACAAGGTTGGTATAGCACTCTAGAAGGTTTTGATGGGGGAAAGAAACATTAGGGCCAGTCTATCACCTCTTCTTTCGGAGGTGGAAGCACTAATTTGGACAATGGAGTGTATGAGGAATTTGCGTCAGTTTCAGGTCACGTTTGCAACAGATTATTCTCAATTGGTGAAGATGGTTTCAGAATCAGAAGAATGGCCAGTGTTTGTAAGTTATCTGGAAGATATCAAGATTCTCAAAATTCCTCAACTCAGAGATCATTCATGTACCTCGAACGAAGAATATCAGGACGGACAGTCTAGCACATTGTGTCAGAACACAATCATCTTTCGTCAAACACATGGATGCAGAATTACCGGTCTGGTTTACAGTATGAATCTGTATATGTTGATGAAAAAAAATAAAAAAAAAAATAAAAACTATTATATTCGTGGTCATTATTTCATTTAATTAAATATTTATCAAATGTTTCACCTTAGTTTGATCGTATTGCTTCAATGAATGACCGTGTTTCATGTATGGTTTTGTCATGGATTGTAATTTTAATATCTTTTGTTGAAAATCTTTAGACTTTTTATGGTTTGCTCTATATGAGTTGAATGTATTCTCCAAATATTTCTTGAACTCCAAAGTTTACCATTAACCTCCATCTAAGTTAAATTCGGCTTGTATGTCTCCTTCGTTTTCATCAGCCTGAAGTTCTCATCTCTATGACTTCTGACTCCATATCTTTGGTCGATGATGATTTGATGGTTTTATCAATAACTAAATCCAATCTAAGGGGTTGATTGGTTGGGGTTGAACCTTTATATATTTTTGTTTTACAAAATAGACAATGAATTTTTTTTTAGCTCCAGTTTTTGTCGTAGATTTATTTTCAAAACATTTACAAAAAACTGTAGAAAAATTTATTTTGAAAGCTATCATGTTTCATTTTCTAACATTTTTTATGTAATTTGTTTTTAAAAAATTAAAGCATAAATTCTTTATTAAAAATGGCTTAGAAAGAAAAAACGGATGTGCACAACACTTACGGCCACTACCAGTCAATAGACAAATGTCTAAATATAGATCCAAAAGCCGACCCCTATCTTCAGTTTGATTAAAAGATCCATTGGTATATACATGTTCTGGTTTAGTGCTTATTGCTTAGCGCATACGCATATGCATATGCATACGCATATAATCCCTATAACATTACATTAGTCGTGCGTAGGATTCATATTTTTTAATTTGGATAAATTTTCACGGATTTTTGTGACCAACAAAAGGAAGAAATATTTTTTCTCTTAACTAAAAGAGAAAGAAAGATATATTTTTAATTTGAAAAAAGAGGCTCTCTCTTCTCTTCAGATAGAGAAAATCCTCCCTCTTTCCTTCCCTGTTCTCAGACTCTTATCTTTCGCAGGGAGAAAGAGATTTTTTTTATGTAAACTTTGTTCTTTGATCTCTTGATCGATTTGTTTTGCTTTGCTTAGGCGATTGTGTTTTCCGGTTAGCGGATAAGTCTTCGTTTTGGCGATTTTGATGTGTTCTCTTCAACCAAAACAGAGATTTTCTTCATGATTCTCCTTTTATCTCTGTTTCTTTGGTTGATTTTTTTTTTTAGTTTGCGTTGGCCTTTTGCGATCTTCATATCTATCCTGTCGGTTTTTGATTGATATCGTGTTAATCGTTTCAACTTAACATCCTTTTACGTGAGTCGGTCTTTACCATCTATCTAGCCATATATGGGCACTCAAGGCAAAGCTTCTCGGGCAAAGGATGATTGAGTTCTTATGGGTTTCTTAGGTCTTTATGAAGATGATTTAGTAGAGCTGGCGTTTGATAACGGTCCAGCAAAAAATCTTACTTTAATTGACTGAAACTTCCCCTGGTTTAATCAACGATGAACCATGGCTTCTTCGATCAAATAATCGAGGTTGGAGCAAAAGGTTTTTGGCATCAGTGATGGATCCCAAAGACTTAAGAAACAATTTACTGCAATTTTCTTTTCATCTCTTCTCATAAAACAATGGTCTCTTAAATACATTAGAAAGTACATAAAATAACTGTCCACTAAGCAAATGGTAAACGTGAAAGAATGGGAGACTATCCTATAATATAGGAGACACACGATACTTTGGTTACGTGATACCACATACACATCTCTGACCAAGTCAATCTTGGTTTACTTTGGTTATGATCTCATCAATACTCCACCCTCTAAAGAACCTTGTCCTCAAGGTTCTTATCACGTAATGGTGGCGGTTTACATGGGACTGGTTCATCTTGAACGGCACGCCGTGTAGGAAGCTGCACATAACTGAAACCATATCCATTCTTGAAAGAGATAGATTGGCTACATCTTCCTGGTTTGTTGGCTCGAGCAGTGTGATGTTGACGAGTAATTGAAACCGGCCGAGCTTGGCTGTGTTCCCGTGGTGAATTGCAGAGCGTTTGAGTGATGAAGTCACATGTTGACGAGATTCCTCACAAACCCGCGTATCCGTTGCGACCTTCATGATCTGTGTATCCGGTTGGGGTGCAGGGCCACCATAAGCTCTTCCACCACCAGCCTTCATCTTTCTCACTATCTCCTTTACACGGTTTATGGTCTCCCCAAGATTGATGAATTGCTCAATCATATCGATTTTCATCTTTTGGATTTCATCATGCATTTTCTTGAGGAGGTTGATCTTTAAATCTTCAATGGATTCTCCGCTGCTTTCCATTACTTAGACAACAAGAATTTTTTTTTTTTTTTGGATAGAAGTTTTTGATACCACAAAGTGGTCCGGATCAAAAACAAAATATGCTTTGATGCCAAATAAGGCCCCTCTTCAAAGCTCAGATAATTTGCTCTGATACCAAATGATGGATCCCAAAGACTTAAGAAACAATTTGTGGGAACCGAAATTCGCACCGTCAAATTAAGTTGATTTGGAGGAAAGCCAAGTGAACCAAGCCTTCCTAGAAGGTCCCGGATATATGCTGGGCCGCACACGACACAATCAGTACGACAAAGAAAATATGAAAACGAAATAAAATCGTAAGAACAAAGAATAGAGCAAAAGATCTTATTTCCGAATCCGCGTTTGAACGTGAACAACAGGTAAGAGCCTTGGCTACAAGAGCTGTCGGCAAGTTCGCTAGTCTAGCAACCTAAGTTCTAACCTAGTTGAGTCGCAGCTCGCTAGTAAAAACGGAAAATAATGCCTAAGTTTGCTCTAAGTGCTCTGGAAGTTTTTTGATGTGTTTTGCTCCTCACCCAAAGCTCTCCTTATATACTCCTCTTAAGACGGTCTATCTTCTTTTGGGCTGAATCGGGCTTTTTCCATTTTCATCCATCTTCGTGTTTATCGGGAAACTTGACATTTATCTTCGGAAAACTTGACATTTATCTTCTGGAAACTTGACATTTATCTCTTATGTGAGGATAAGGATAAACCGTCATAGTTATCCTTCCTTTTCGGAAAATCGTAAGTGGGCTGTTTTGGCCATGTCGGGCCACTTAGACGTTTTTACGGTTTTTCGAAAGAATACTCTTTGAAGCTTTCGGCATTTCCGAAGGAACCCCAATTCCTCGTATAGTCGAGATGTTTGGTGTTTAGAATAACCGTGATCGTACCAAACTCACAAAGATTGATCCAAACAAGCCAAGATGGGATCAGACCGAGCATGATGGGACCGAGACCAGGACGAGGGCCGTCGACCGACGTCGGGAGGCTTGCCGCCGGCGCCAGGCCGGCTTGCGGAACGCGTGCCACCGGCGCCAGGCCGGGGTGCCGCCGGGCGCCAGGTGCGCCGGCCGGCCAGGCGAGGCCGCCGGGCGCCTGGCGGCGCCCGCGCGACGCCCAGCCGGGCGCCAGGCTGGGTGCCGCCGGCGCCAGGCGGCCCGCTGACGCTGCGCAGCGGCGCCAGGCCGGCCCACGTGACGCGTGCCACCGGCGCCAGGCCGGCTTACCTCCCGTGGATTCTCCGTTGCCCGATCTTTCCCCGTTAGTCGTTCGTGCGGGAAATCTTTGAGTTTGGAAGGATATTTAGCCGTAGATTTCGAGATAACCGTTTTTTAAGGGTCTGAGTAATGAGGCTTCGAACTTTAGACGTTTAATACGAACTTTTAAACAATTGAGAAGGCTTTGCGGAAGAATCATTGTAGTTCGCGGACAATCCAGACATGGGTTTAAGGGACCAAGATGCTGACGTTGCGCGAGATCATGAGACGATTGCATAGATAGGAACCAGGACCCTTCCGCCGGCGCCAGACGGGAGACGACAGGCCTCCCGCCGGCGCCAGACGGGACAGGGCAAACCTGCCGCCGGCGCCATGCGCCCTGCCGCCCGTGCCGTGTTCTGCATTCGCCGGTGCCTGCTGTTGCTTGCCTTCGTTGATCCCCGGGGCTCATGGTCCGTTCATGCCTTCTTGTGAGTTCATCGAGACGACCCGTTTCTTGGTTTTGATCGTCACTTGGTTTTCTTTCGAGGACTTTCGGTGACGATTTCATTGTTGACCGATTTTGACCCAAACAGTTAGCCCCAGCTAGCTAGGAATCGTAATGTCTTCGGGTCCTGGCTTGCGGTATAGCCGTATGGGAAGGTGTAGAGATGTAATCGTTTGCCGAAAGTCGGGGTAAATAGTGATTTTACCTCCTTTATAAGGAGGGAGTAAGAAATCTCATTCATTCTTACTTCATCATAAAACTTTATCTCTCAAGAATCCTTTCTCTCTTTAAGAATAATGTCTTCAAGATCCTCAAAGAGAATTCTTCTTCCCATTCATCCTCGGGTGACTCTCCTGCCCATGTGACGGTGATGCAAGAGGAGTTAGTCGAGGAGGAAGTGAAGAATGCGATTACCGAGCCCTTGTGGGTTCGCCCCATCACTGCCAGATGTCCCTGTTCGAAGAGACCTTTGAGGCAGCCTGGTGCTCCCTTTACCGAGCCTGGTTTCACGAATATCTCGGATTCTTCGAGATTTTACCAGATTCCTGATGGAGTCAAATTCGGATCCCGTCGGTAACGAGGCAGGAATCCTCCGGAAGGTTTCTTTACATGTTACGAGGCTTTCCTTACGTATTGCCGCATGTGGTTCCCGATCCCCGGCACCATTGTTCGTGCGCTTCGTCACTTCGAACTCTCGATCAGCCAGCTCAGCGTTCCTGCCTTAGAGAGTTGGCTTGGCGTACTGATCTCAAGTTACGAGCTCGGGATCGATCTCAGTCCTGGTGATTTCGAGGGCCTTTGGAGCACTCGGCCGACGGGGAGCAACGGTTACTACTCCATGCTGCCTAAGAAGGATATGGCCATAATTCAGGGGACTACTTCGAACCCTAAGTCGTGGCAGGAACGTTTCTTCTTTGTCCGAATAGATGGTGATTCTGTCGAGGAGAGCTGCCTCCATCTATTTCCGCATGCATGGAACTTCAACCGAGGTAATACGATGAAAACTTGTTGTCTATTTTGTTATTCTGGAAGTGCGAGTTTTTAATGAAAAAGTTTCGCTTTGTAGAGAACGGGGCTGTTCCGCATCTGCATGGCGATCTTTTCGTCAAGAGGGACCTCCTTCGTCAAAGACCGTTTTTCTGGAAGTCCTTCACTCTTGAACAGATTCGAGACGCAGTAAGGCTTTACCGGTCCCGAGACCCTGTCCCGACATATGATGCCGAACCGGTTATCGAAGCCCCGACTCGGAGGTGTAAACAGAGATCCCGTAAAGGGAAAGAAATCGATGGTGGGGAAGGTTCGGAAGATCCTTCACCGTTGGGGGAAAACCCTAGTTTTATTCCAAGGATAAAGGCGGAGCCAGCAATTTTCCACTTCCCAACAATTTCTTTGACGGCCTTCCTCCAGGGTTTGTTACTGACGAGTCGCTGGAGGAAGAGAAGAGGCAATGGGTTTTTGCTGAGGGTTCCCAGCGGATCAATGAGGTTTTGTCCTTTGAACTTCTTAACCGTATTCTTGAATCCGCATATATGTATGTTTATTGATCTTGAATTTATGCAGGGACTAAGAGTGTTTGACAATGCGCTCGACTCAAGTTTCCGCAAGTCTAGGATTGCTAACTTCAAGACCAAAGAAGCTGAACGAGAGCTCTTCCGATTCCGTCAAGAGGTTAAGGCGCAGAACGAAAAGCAAGCTGAGCTTCATGCTCGAGCTCTTGTTCGGGCGGAAAGGAGAGGAAGGAGGATGGTCGCGCCGAGGTGGCGACGGGCGGAATCGTTTGCTGCTGAGTTTCAATGTTTTAAAGAGGCTCGGGGAGTTTGTTGGCGATTTCCACGAGTGCCGGGCTCGGTCGTAAACCTTTACAAGTCTCGAACCCGATTTCTCCTTTGATTCCGAGATTGCTGAGATGAAGGACTTCATGGCCGAAAGTGTGCTCATGCTGAGTCCTTGGTTCCTCCAGTCGAGGAAAGAGTCCGGAGACTATGGGAACTATCAAGGTTTCGAGGATACGGTGGAGGCCGGAGCCGATGAGAACGCCGAGGTTGGTGGGAACGCCAAGGCGAACGAGGAAGTGGACCAGCCTGCAGGTTCATTCGGGATTTCCACATCTGGATTTTCGATGTTGACTTCCTTTTGTGAATCGTATGTTTTGGCCGTGTGTGGCGTTTGTTAGAGTTTTATTTTGCGACCGTCGGAGGTTGTATTCTTATGTTTTGGGACTGGCGTTGGTGGCTTTGAATCCCGCCGCCTTTGCGGACTTTATAAATATGAGAATTTGCGGTTTCGTCTTTTGTTTTGATTTATACTTTCCAAGTGTAGAGGAATGAATGCGTAGTAGTCACTTATCCTAACTCTTTTGTCGCTTGGTCCGATGCTACTTTCTAGCGGCGCTTTTAGGTGTTAGCGATAAGAGACATGTTTTGGGATCTCGTGATAACGATACTATGTCTGTGAGATGTCAAGATCCAGCAAGACTGGGTTTAGGACAAGACCTAGGCTTACTCTCAGCTTTAAGGCTTGCGATGACTGATCGGCTTTCGTTTTGCCTGTTAGTGATTTCTTCTTGATTCTTTTCGTTTAAAGTCCGCGACTAGTCGCCGCTTATATGACTTGTGTTAAAAGAATCGAGCTATCTTCGAGTTTATCCGAGACGCTTAAACCAAAATTTTGGGTTTCTTGTATAGCGACTATGATATCCTTGTCGGATGTAAGAGGACCTTGTAGGTCGACTACGAGTTTGTATTGAGTGAAACGTTTCGAGTCGTCCCGGGGCCAATCGACGGGCATAAATTGTTTTAAGTTGCAGGTGGACTGTTTTAGCGGATGATACGAAGTTTTTTATCTTTTTTAGACGCCTCGGCGCTTCTTCGAAGATATGATTTTCGTTTTCGAAGTGTTTACGCTTTCTAAATTAAGTGAGCGTAAGAAATAGATAGAAAGAATTTTATTTGAAAATTTCAAATTTTTGAGTACATGTGCGGATATTTTGCGTTTTGTGGGAGTATAGGAGTATCATACCCCCCCCTTTTGGTGAGGAGGATAGCTGAACTCGCCGGGTTTCGACGAGCTGCCTAGTACCTCTTCGAGGATCGCCATCTCGTAGTTCGATAGTTGCCGCAGACGCTTTTACTCTCGCTGCCGTCCGATCGCGGCTGGTCGGATCGACGGCTTGTGCGGTCGAGTTGTCTTTTATGGCGGTGGACTCGAGGCTTTGTCGCCTCTTGAATCGCTGCCTTCGGATGATTGGAACATCTTTTCGAAGTCTTTAGGAATGTTGTGCGATTCCTTTGCTCATTTTGGGTTGGCGCGCTTCAATCTTTCGCAGTTTGAACTCGCTAGGTAAAGAGTCTCGATTGTTTCTGACTACCCCGATGACTCGCGGTTCCGGAGTCGGAAATTTGATGCCGAGGTGATATGTGGATGGTACTGCCTTCATGGAGTTGATCCAAGGGGTTCCCATGATGGCATTGTAGATGGCCGGGTTGTCGACTACCGTGAACTCGACGATCTTTGTGACTTCTTTCGCCATGAGCGGGAGCTTAATTCTCCTGAGGGTCATGGAAGTGACGCCCGAAAACCTAGTCAAAGGTTTTGGCTCAGGAACGACTTCCCCAAGTGGGATCTTCATCCTGTAGAGGGTGTCGCGGAAGATAACGTTGACCGTACTTCCTGTATCTACGAGGATGCGGCCGACCTCAAGATCCTGGATTACCAAGTCGATGACCAAAGGATCGCAATGAGGCTTGTCGATTCCGACAGTTTCCTGTTCCTCGAATGTGATCGTGTGGTTAGGAATATCGCTATCCGGAAACCAGTTGGAACTTGTCTCGGCTTTTCGCCCGTAGGCTTTTATTGACGAGACTGAGTCTTGGTAGAACTGTGATTCTCCGATGATCATGTTTACCCTCTGGCGACTGTTGTTGTTCCCTTGGTCGTCCTGTCTCCTTCCGTGTTTTTCACCCGATTGATTTTCGGTCGCGCGGTCCTCGGAGACAGTTTTGTTGGTTTTGGTCGGAGTCCAGGAGCAAGTCCTTTATACTCTTGACCTTTGATAGTTCGCCGGTGAGGAGCTTTGCGGCGAGCCGGGCGCCAAGAACCTTGCAGTTCGCCGTGGAGTGACCTATGGTTTCGTGGAACTCGAGTAGGAATTATCCTTGTACTGGTTCCTGGTCCAGGTGTTTCCGGAGGTTTTGCCTTGCTCCGAAGTTGATGGCGAAGTTATGCTCGCCTTGGGCGCCTTTCCCTTCGTGATGGACGCTCTTGTCGCTACGAGAGGGTTTCTTTTGAGGACGCGTGGTCCGTGCTTCTGCGATAGAAACTTCATCTCTTCCTCCATGATGATGAAGTCCGTTGCTTTGTGGAGAGTATCCTGGATTGTCCGCGGCTTTTCCAGTAGTATCCACTTTCGAACTTCGACTTGTACCGAGAGTTTTCCTCGTATGCCGACAGACATTGTCGCTGATGCCCGCTACCTGGCCATCACCAGTTTGAATCTTCGCGATGAAGTCGCTGGAGCGACTCGCCTTCCTTCTGAGCTAAACTCCACAGGTCCACGTCGGACGTTTCTCTGTCCATGAACATGGAGTATTGTTTGAGAAATGCCGAGGCCAGTTGGCGTAAGCTTCCATGGAGTTCCTTTGAGCCGAGAACCACTCAAC
The DNA here is from genome assembly GCA_016432835.1 of Brassica nigra. Lineage (NCBI taxonomy): Eukaryota > Viridiplantae > Streptophyta > Magnoliopsida > Brassicales > Brassicaceae > Brassica > Brassica nigra. The sequence continues at coordinate 45,574,914 of CM028242.1, read as the reverse complement.
GCAGCACCTTTGAGGTGCTCGACGAAGAGAAGACAATGACCCGCCTCGTGACGCAGCCCGAGTTTGCACCTACCCATTGCGATCTGGAAAGACTGCAGGTGCGCCTTAGGGTCCGTAGTACCGTCATAGACCGATTTTGATTTTCCCCGGTCTGAGATGCGGTTTCCGTGATCCGAAGCGGTGAACGGCGCTTCCGCTTCCTCGAAGTCTATCGATCTTGGGCGGAACTGGTCGCCTGATGTATTTGATTTCACCGCTTTCACTTCGCCACGGTCTTTTGAGAGATTCGGAGATCATGGATCTCGCTATTGCTACCGGGCGTCTCAATTTGTCGGCGCTGGTCGCGATGGATCCGAAGCTTGATCTTCCGCGAAGTTCTTCCTGCTCCATCCAGAGAGTTCTTCCTCTTCTTCGTCATGGGCCTCTCGGCGATACCGCCTGCCGAGCGGACTGGCTTCGGTCCTCCTAGGTGGATGTCGAGTCTTCATTGGAAGGATCTGATTGGTCGCTGATATCCAGATTGATGCGCCGACGCCGCTATCCTTGTTTCGTAGCCGGGTGGAAGGTTCGCGAGGTCGCTTTGCTGTCCTTTGGAGCCGCTTCTCGTGAGTGGGCTCTTTCGAGGCATCTTTTCTCGCCTCCCGAGATCCGTCGAAGTCTTCTGCCGCTACTGCCTTGGTGGATCCGCTGCAACTTGCTCGCCGAGACATGATCGAGCGCGGTGAAGTTGCGAGATAGATAGATCCGTAACCCACCCTCCTTCTAGCCAAACCGTGGGAACCAAATTCGCGACCGCCAAATTAAGTTGATTTGGAAGAAAGCCAAGTGAACCAAGCCTTCCCCGGAAGGTCCCAGATATCATCGGGCCGCATTAACGACACAATCAGACGACAAAGAAAATATGAAAACGAAATAAAATCGTAAGAACAAAGAATAGAGCAAAAGATCTTATTTCGAATCCGCGCTTGAACGCGGAACAAGGTAAGAGCCTTGGCTACAAGAGCTGTCGGCAAGTTCGCTAGTCTAGCAACCTAAGTTCTAACCTAGTTGAGTCGCACCGCTAGTAAAACGGAAAATAATGCCTAAGTTTGCTCTAAGTGCTCTGGAAGTTTTTTGATGTGTTTTGCTCCTCGTCCAAAGCTCTCCTTATATACTCCTCTTAAGACGGCCTATCTTCTTTGGGCTGAATCGGCTTTTTCCATTTTCGCCCATCTTCGTGTTTATCGAAATTTGACATTTATCTTCGAAAACTTGACATTTATCTTCTGAAACTTGACATTTATCTCTTTATGTGAGGATAAGGATAAACCGCCATAGTTATCCTTCCTTCTCGAAAATCGTAGTGGGCTGTTTTGGCCGGGTCACTTAGACGCTTTTACGGTTTTTCAAAGAATACTCTTTGAAGCTTTCAGCATTCGGCGAACCCCACCTCGCCTAGTCGAGATGTTTGTGTTTAATAACCGTGATCGCACTCAAACTCACGAAGATTGATCCAAACAAGCCAAGATGGGATCAGACCAAGCATGATGGGACCGAGACCAGGACGAGGGCCGCCGACCGACGCCGGGGACTTGCTGCCGGCGCCAGACCGCTTATGAACGCTGCGCCGCCGCGCCAGGCCGCCCGCTGCGGACTCTGCCGCCGGGCGCCAGGCCAGTGGTGCCGCTGTGCCAGGCCCGCGTACGCCGGGCGCCAGGTCGGGTTCCGGGCGCCAGGCCAGTCCTGACGCTGCGCGGCGCCAGCCGGCTGCGGATTGCCGCCGGGCGCCAGGCCGGTCCGCTGACGCTGCCGCCGGGCGCCAGGCTGGCTTGCCGTGGTTCTTCGCTGTCCCGATCTTTCCCCGTTAGTCGCTCGTGCGGGAAATCTTTGAGTTTGAAGGATCTTTAGCCGAGATTTCGAGATAACCGCTTTTAAGGGTTTGAGTAATGAGGCTTCGAACTTTAGACGTTTAAAATATGAACTTTTAAACAATCGAGAAGGCTTTGCGGAAGAATCATTGTAGTTAGCGGACAATCCGGACATGGGTTTAAGGGACCAAGATGCTGCCGTTGCCCGAGATCATGAGACGATTGCATAGATGGGAACCAGGACCCTTGCTGCCGGCGCCAGACGGAAGACGACAGGCCGCCGGGCGCCAGCGCGCCGCTGCCGCGGTCCGCGTCCGCCGGTGCCTGCTGTTGCTTGCCTTCGTTGATCCCCGGGGCTCATGGTCCGTTCATGCCTTCTTGTGAGTTCATCGAGTGACAACCCGTTTCTTGGTTTTGATCGTCACTTAGTTTTCTTTTGAGGACTTTCGGGTGACGATTTCGTCGTTGACCGATTTTGACCCCAACACAATTTACTGCAATTTTTTTTTTCATCTCTTCTTATAAAACAATGGTCTCTTAAATACATTAGAAAGTACGTAAAATAACTGTCCACTAAGCAAATGGTAAACGTGAAAGAATGGGAGACTATCCTATAATATAGGAGACACACGATACTTTGGTTACGTGATACCACATACACATCTCTGACCAAGTCAATGTTGGTTTACGTTGGTTATGATCTCATCAATTGGTGTTTTAATCAAGGAAATAGACACAGAGAGTTCCAAGCAAATCTCCAGAAGGCTTACGATGAAAAACAAAGAAAAGGTTGAGACTGCCGTTATTTACTTTGTTATAAATTCAGGGAGAAGTCTCGGCGGAGGAAAGAAATCCGTGAAGCAACTCAGGGAGTTTTCCGGTGGTGAAGCTCTGAAGCGGTGGCCGTCCGTCTGATACCTGCATGTTGGACACGTGTTCTCTAGAAAGTGCAGAGATGGAGGCGTGGATTCTGAAGCTTCTCGTTTTTTCTTTTAAATGAGCTTTGATTTCATTCTCTGTTTGGGCTTTTAATTGCTGTAAAACCTGATGCCATTATGTAACAATGCCCATTGGCATAGTTTAATGAAATCTACAGTTGACAAAAAAAAAAGATATATTTCTAATTGATGATCCACATTTAAGCTACTTTTAAATCATAACCACACATGTTGACAAAAAAAAAACATAACCAAACATTAGTACATGACACAAAAATAAAAGTATTTCGAAAAGGGGATGAAAGTAGACAACTACTCTCCATCTTCAAAACATAATGATCGTATTTTATTAAATTAAAATCTTCTTCTCTTGACCTTTGACTGTTCAAGAATTCATAAAATTTTATAGTTATTATTTTAACATATGAATTTTACAAATTCTATTCACATTATTACTTATATAAAAGTATTACATAAAAAGAAGAGAAAAAATTTATGACAACTATAATTTTTTTTCTTAAGTTTTTGTTATTATAATTGTTAACTAAGTTTAAAAAATCTATAAAATATGTAGATTCACTATTTCTTTTTATTTTTTATCTTTATATCATGCAAAAAAAATATTTTACAAAACAAATTTGTATCAAATTTTTAAAATTATTTGCATTAATCCAAACAAATGAGATATCCGTAAGTATTCATAAATATCCGCAAAAATGTATTTATTTTCCGGATATCCGTTTTTCCGAATATCTGTATTTTACCGAAGCAAATCAAATCGAAAAATTAGATATCCGTGACATACGAATCAAATCACAAATATCTTCAAAAATCTAGATAATCGATCCGTGCCCATACCTAGCTTCATGTACGAAGCACATGAATACTACAATGTGTATATGATACCCCTTCAAAGTTAACTGGGGGAACACACGTACACTGCACCACATGCCAAAGAAATGAAGAATGGTCTGACATTAATGCCGGTGATTTTAGTTTAGTTTTATCTCTACTAAGAAACCAAATTTTCTACATAAACCAAACCGTTTCTTGTTTATATGCGCTATTTAATTATTTGTATATTCAAGCCTTTTTGACCAGGAAAGTGACCAAATAGACAGCAGCAAGAAAACAATATAGCTTTTGGTCACACTGGACCCACACACATTAGATAAAATCTTGGACATATTATTGACATGTATCACTAAAACCTTTTGTGGCGGCTAAGTGTTTATCTCAACCCCACTCACCATTCCCTGTTTCCTCGAAACTTCATTTTTCATTTTTCTTCTCTGCCAAGACAAAACAAATAAACAATCCTTTGTATAAATATCAACCATGTCTCAATTTGTTGTGTTCACATGAAACTATTTTCTTCTGTTCGTTGACTTAAGTTCTCTCTCTCTCCTCCTTCTCCTCCTTCTCCTCATTCTCCTCCTCAATCTAGATGGATGCTATTCTGCAAGTACCCGTTGATGGGTTCAGATTCGACAACGGTTCTGGCTCTTTCTGCAAACCAAGAAACAATCTTGACTCCGAAACCAGTCGTTTCACCTGTTTCTAAGAATCTGAATTTCAGAACCTTTCTTCTCCGACCGAATCTACTGAATCTCAGAGCCCTACTCCAACAGAATCTACGGTATGTTCAACTAACCATCCTGTTTTGAAGTATATCAATGACATGTTGATGGAGGAAGATATTGAAGAACAGTCTTGTATGTTGGAAGATAGTTTGGCTTTACAAGCCGAAGAGAGATCTTTCTTTGAAGTGCTTCAGGAAGATCAGACTCCTCCTCCTCCGTCTGATCAAATCTCCGGCGATCAAGACAACTTTTCTCTTGAAAACTTCAGCTCAATAACAAGCTTATTACACCAACCAACCTTAGGTTTCACTGAGATATCTGAGGAATCAACAAGAAGGTACCGCCTACGAGATGATGATGATGAAGAAGATGATCTCGAGGGTGGACGGAAATAAAAGCTCCCTGCAATTTCTGTGGTGGATGAGATAGCTGAAAAGTTGGAGGAAGTGCTGTTGGTGTGTCAAAATAATGATCATGGAGAAGCAACACCGAGCAAAACCGGACGAGCAAAGGGATCACTGAACCGATCCAAGCCTCAAAAGTTAGAAGATGAGCCAGTGGATATGAGGAATCTCCTGATGCAATGCGCACAAGCAGTGGCTAGCTTTGACCAGAGAAGAGCTTTTGAGAAACTGAAGGAGATAAGGGAACACTCTTCTAGCCACGGTGACGCAACTCAGAGGCTTGGTTACAACTTCGCTGAGGCGCTTGAAGCACGTCTCACGGGAACCATGAAGACACCAGCATTTGATGTTTTTAGCAGAACATCGATGGTTGACATTTTGAAGGCGTACAAGGAGTTTGTTCAGGCTTGCCCTACTCTAGTAATGTGTTACTACACTGCAAACAGAACTATCTTTGAGCTTGCGTCCAAAGCAACCACACTTCACATCATTGACTTTGGGATCCTCTATGGCTTTCAGTGGCCTTGTTTGATACAAGCCCTGTCAACTCAACCAGACGGACAACCAAAGCTCCGTGTGACGGGCATCGAGCAGCCTCAGCCAGGATTCCGCCCCTCAGAGCGGGTAGAAGAGACCAGGCGGAGACTGAAACGATTCTGTGACAAGTTCAATGTCCCGTTTGAGTACAACTTCTTAGCCAAAAACTGGGACACCATAACTCTCGATGAGCTTGAGATCAACAGTGGAGAGACAACAGTTGTCAACTGCATCCTCCGGTTACAATACACGCCTGATGAAACAGTGTCCCTAAACTCTCCGAGAGACACGGCTCTGAAACTGTTTAGAGATATCAATCCTGACCTTTTTTTGTTTGCAGAGATTAACGGGATGTACATCTCACCCTTCTTCCTAACAAGGTTCAGAGAAGCTATGTTCCATTGCTCGTCCCTATTTGACATGTTTGAGAGTAACATATCAGAAGAGAATGATTGCAGGACCTTGGTGGAGAGGGAGTAAATCGTAAAGGATGCGATGAGTGTGATCGCCTGTGAATGGGCTGAGCGGTTTGCAAGGCCAGAAACCTACAAACAATGGCAGGTTAGGATCCTAAGAGCCGGGTTTAGGCCAGCAAAAAAAAAAAACAAACAGATCATGAAGGAAGGAAAGGAGTTAGTAAGAGAACGTTACCATAAAGATTTCGTGATCGATAACGATAACCATTGGATGTTTCAGGGATGGAAAGGAAGAGTCCTTTATGCTCTTTCCTGCTGGAAACCTGCTAAGAAGCAATAAACTATTTTGTAATCAGTTTGCATGATTTCGTTAGCTTTGTTCCTTTTTTTTGTTTGATAATGTTTTGTAGAAAACTGTTGGATTTTGCTCTCTTTTATCTGTGGAATGCGTTTGTCCTTTCTTGCAAGTTAATATTACAACCAAGAATCCACAACCAAGCATAAAAAACACGCTTAACTTTGCTATCATCTATTAAACTAATTGCAAATCTGTGTTACTCTGTGTATGATAATAATACAGATACTATAAGAGCATATAAGGAAAAATTGTTCGTTAACCGTTAATTTTAACAGATATCACCAAGCCAAGTCTAATCTTATTCCTTTGAAACATCTTAATACGGTCTCAATATATTCAAGGGCTTCCATTTTAAATAATTTATATATTGGCTTTTAACAATATATGTTTTTTTGACATGAATATATACATCAAAACATAACTTTTCAAAAATATATATACAAAGTTAAAATATTAAATAAGCTATAAATAAAAGGGTGAATTATAGGATTGAACAATTTTAAGTTTGAATTAGGGAACTGAGAAAGCCCAAGTTTTAATTGGAAATTTAGGAAATCTAGTAGGAGAGAGAAGAATTAGTTGTCTATTTTCCCCTTTTTGCCGTATAATCTTGGGGAATAAATCGTGGGACCCGGCGACGCTTTTGCTCTAAAAAATTTGCTTCCGCAACACCGACAGTCGCAGTTTGTCGGTGCGTATAATACACGCGCGTTTTGTTTTGTTTTGTTTTTGTTTTTTGTAAACGGCGAGAATTTGATTTTGGTCCTCGGTTTTGGAAAATTTGCCCAACAAACTTAAAAAGCCCGAAGGGTCTCTGTTATTGCGCGGAAAACAACGGCTCCACGGTGGAAGAATGGGCGATAATGACTGGTGACTTTGTAAAGTCTGTGTTTTACTTTAATTTTATAATTGAAATTAGGTCACATTTAATTCATTCTTTAATCTATAAACGTACAAACCCTATTTCTTTGGATGTCTCTTCGCCTGAGGAGTAAAATCGGCTTAGATAACGAATTTGGGGAACTACATTGCGAAATTTACATATAGAGAGGCATGAGCTGCAAACGATAAGATGAGAGAGGAAAGGCTATGGCGGATGGTGGGTGTGCGGACAGTGAAGGTAAGGTTTTCATATATAATCCGTACACCACAGCATTTATTACAATGGAGTTAAGGCGGAAATCATTTATTGCAGATTTTTGTTCGGAATTGAAGTCTTTCTTTGTACAAATATGAATTTATTGCTTGTTTTGCCTCTTATTTAACAAAGTAGGCAATAAAAAGGTTTGTTTTTGTTGTAGGTGTTCATTATTCTTATCTCGTTGTAATGTCTGGACGGTGGATTATGTACGACAGTGGTGATTGGGATTTCGAGCTTGACAACGACCGTATGGGGAGGGCTGTCTATGCGAAGTTGATATCCGATGTTGAACACTTGAAACATAGATTTATCGAGTCATACGGTCTAGTTGGAATGTCTGTTTGCGCCGAGCTGTCATATTGGCTTAGTGACGATGTATCTGGTTTTACGGGCGAAATACAAGCTCCACTTCAAATTTCCAACAACGAGGACTACGAGTTGTATACTTTGGCACAAAAGGTGGACAAGTCCATCAACGTTTTTTGTAACTTTCAGAGAGGAAATAGATGGGAAAATGGTATTCTTGAGGCCAAAGCGATGCATTACGAAGTGTAATGAAGTTGTCAACATTAACGATATGCAAGTTGGGACTACATCTGGGGATGTAGTAGGTTGTGTGGATGTGCACACTCGTAATGAAGTTCATGGTCGTGAGATTGATTTTCTTGATGATTGATCTCACTCAAATTACCCTAAGGAGTGAATTACTCTCTCAAATAAGAGGTTCAGTTGTAATACTTAGGGATCGAATCCACAAGGAGCTAGGGAACCTATTAAATCTAATCAGAGAATCAATTCTAGGTGAATTGTGATTTTTATGGTTTAAAGCAATGTAAATAATCCTATGTGAGCAAGGTAGTTGCTCGACTAACAAGATGATTGGGTTGAAACTTTAATTGGAAAATGCTAGACGTAGGGTTTCTATTCAGGTATTCAGAGATTATAATCCTATAGATGCCTAACAGTTGCTTGCATGATACATTAGAGCTCAACTACTTTATTTAACAACAAGTCAATCAGCTCTCGCAATTTTTGGACGAGTATATTAACTAGATCTAATGACCAGAACAAGAATGTTCGATCACCAACAGTGTCGATCGACGATCTTAGAGAGATATCGATCGATACACCTTTCACGCTGTCGATCGATTGTCCAGTAGGGATATCGATCGACGAGCTTCCAGTTAAGCTTTATGCACGGGTTGAATGATGCTCACTAAGCTTCCTAGATCAGCAAATCACCTTACTCTAGCAATCTTAGCTCAATAGATAGGTCAGGACAATATTATTCAAGAGTGCTCAAACATACAAAGTTCCTAGGGTTCAATATTCTAGTTAGCAATTCTAGAACAAGCATTAAGAACAACCTATTGATGAATATCACAACTTATCAATCTATAGTTGGGGCTAATCCATTTAACCTACTTGAACCCTAAATCTAACAATGGAACTACTCAGACATGGCTAAGCAATTCATAACACAAGCAAAGTAAGAAAACTGCATAGTATAGATAATAATAGTAGTAATGGAGTTCCAATCACAAATCTCTCTGGATCTTCTCTCCAACTCTCAAAATCTCTCTAAACTTTTGCTGTGAAAATAAGAATACAATTAAGCTCTCTTGCCTCCTAACACTTAGGCAAGTATTTATCTATTAGGTTAAAAACTCGTCAGGGGCAATCTTATAATTTGTGAAGTCTTGGGCTATAAGTCGGCTGGAACCAAATCAGGCTTTTCGCGCCTCGATATCGATCGATGGCACAGGATGTGCATCGATCGATTATAATCTTCATTTGTCAGGTCTTCTCTTCTGTATCGATCGACAGCACAAGTTGTGCATCGATCGATTATTGTCTCTTAATGTCGACCTCTGGTCTGGTTTGATGGACAGCTCGGATGAAATCTCTTTTGTACTCTAAATACTCCAAAATCATCACTTTACTCCAAAACACTCATTAACCTGAAAACATACCTAATAGGCTAGAAAACATAATAATTATATAGTAAAACACCAATATACCATGGGTGAAAGTGGGTCAAATCCATGGTATATCAGTGACGAAACAATATTGATGCGTGTTGAGGAAATTTAAGCAGTTTATGCATCAAAGGATTTCGGGATGAGTTAAATGGATGGAAGCGCATGTGATGTTGAGAATAAAGTGGACACCACTGAAGACGCTGAGTTAGGGGAAGCCAATGAAGACGATGATGAAGATTATGATTACGATTTATGGCATGATTTTGTTGGAAGAGACTGTGAATGGGACAATAAGAAGGATGAGGATGGAGGGGCAGGTGGTGGAGAAAGGGGTGGTGGACGAATGAACAAAATAAATGGAGGTGTACGTGGTGAGGTGGCGTCTATAATGCCAAGTGGAAGTGCTGATCCTTCTTCAACCAAAGGCAGTGGTTCAGCGGTAAACAAGCATCGTACTGCTGGTAGAGATTACATAGTCTTTCCGCGACTCCCAAATCAACATCAACTTTTGGAGATTCCCTAGATAATGGTAGGGATTACATAGTCTCGTCGAGGACTGTGGTGGAAGATATTGACGAATCAACTAGCTTTTCTGGTGACAAGTCAAGTTATCAAGTGGCCGACACAACGAACAATTAAGATCCAAGTCAAGAAGAGGATCCATGTGTCGACAGCAGCTGCCAACGTTTGGTTCTCATGACCCCTCTACGTTTCAACAAGCATCATCGGGAAGTTGACGATGATTTCCTTGACCCGGTCCATCAGTGTGAGAAGTCGGGACCAACACATGAAATCCCGGTCAGAGAAGACGAGGACTCCGATTTTGTGGACCTGGTCCCTCAGTTGGTTTTGTCACGACCCACACATGAAATCTTGGTTAGTAAAGACGAGGAAGACGATTTTGTGGACCCGGTTCCTCAGTGTGTTTCGTCACGACCCACACATGAAATCCCGGTCAGAGAAGCCAAGGAAGACGATTTTGTGGAACCGGTTCCTCAGAGTGTTTCGTCACGATACACTCAAGGAGGACATGTAGTGAAAACCAAGAAGAACGTTGTGGGAATGAGACAGCTAATGTTGATTCCATCATGAAAGCCGTTAGAGCTGTTGAGCTATATGGATTTGAGGATGTTGAACCTTCATTTCGTAACGTCCCACTCAACGATTATACCGTCGATGATATTGACTTCACAGTAGCTGATGCTGATATATACGTTTGAAGGCTATTCAATAGCAAACAGGAATTTAAGATCAGTTTGGCTGTTTATGCCATAAAGAAGGTATTCAGGTTCAGGTTTCATAAACATGCGTACAACTACGTAACAGCGAAATGCATTGATAAATCGTGCAAATTTTATGTTATGGCAAAAGCAGCAACATATCGGGTGAGGAAGGCAAGTGTGGATCATGTTTGCACATCAGATTTGAGATTGCAGTTTAAGAAACATGTGACGTCGAAAGTAATAGCTGCACTAATGAGATCCAAGTACGAAAGGCTCCAATCTAGCCCGCGCGCAGCTGAATTACCTGAGATGCTTCGTACTGAGTTCTTGTTTACAGCCACATATTGGAAATGTTGGAAAGCCAAAGAGTTAGCAACTCTTGCTGCACAAGGAACAGAAGATAACTCCTACAAGCTGGTGCCGAAATATTTTTATTTTCTCAAGTATGCCAATCCTGGGACCATTACTGATATCAAAACTGAAAAAGATGATAAGGGAAAGACAAGGTTTAAGTTCGCGTTCATGGCGTTGAAAGCTTGCATTGATGGGTGGAGCATCTACGGAAGTTTATTGTGGTCGATGGTACCCATATGTTTGGGAAGTACAAAGGATGTCTACTAACTGCAAGTGGGCAAGATGCGAATTTTCAGGTTTCCCTATAGCGTTTGCAGTTGTAGATAATGAAACTAACGAGCATCGAGCTTGTTTTTTTTTAGAAGCTAACACAGATTGTACAAGATGGTTCTGATTTATCTTTTGTGTCTGATAGATCTAGCCAAATATGTGTTGCTAAAGATTTATGGTATCCGCGTGCACACCATGAGTGTTGCCTCGTACACCTTCAGAGAAACGTGGACGCAAGATACAAGAAAAGGAATTAGAAGGAATTGGTTGGCAAGGCAGCTGAGGTTTTCAAGGTATCCCACTTTAAAAAACTCTACAAGAAAATCAAAGTAACAGATACGCGTTGTTGGGATTACCTTGAGTTAATCGATGTTAGACATTGGACAAGGTCACCCTTTGAAAGTGAGAGATACAATATGATGAGCTCGAATATAGCTGAGTCTCTCAACAAAGCACTCGTGCCTGCGCGTGACTCCCCAATAACGACGCTATTTGAATACATCAGACGCATGATTAGTCGTTGGTTTGTTAGTAGACAGAGAAATATATCGAAAATGAGTGGTGAAATCCCCCGGCTGTTGACGAGCGTTTGCTTGAAAATCTACATGACGCAAGAGCTTATGCTGTGATGCCTCTCTCTGCTTTTGAATTTGAGGTAGCTCTAAAAACAACCGGCTTCAGGAGCTGTGTTAATCTGGAAATGAGGTCTTGCACATGTCTTGAATTCCAGAAAGTTGGAATACCATGCCAGCATGCCATTGCTGCGGCAATGTTTCGTGACATGCAACACTTAAAATTTGTTGCAGATGTCTACCTAAAAGAGACATGGAGTGAGACAACAAAAAGGGTTATACTGCCAATTCCAGATCCCAAAGATGTTTTGTACCGCCTGAGGTGAGTAACCTTGTCATTTTACCACCAAAGACGAAGAGACCGTCAGGATGTCCACCGACCAAGCGTAAACGCTCCGCTGGAGAAATCCCGGTTAGAGCAAATCTATTTCAGAAAATAGTTAGCGTTTATTATGAATATTAACTGAATACAGTCAATTGCATGTTTTGTTACAGGACGGTCCGAAGAAAAAGAAACCCAACAAGTGTAGTCGGTGTTCGACCTCAGGTCACAAAAGAAAATTCTTGTAAAGAACCGCTACTATGATGGGTTATGGATGGAGGAAAATAGCGATATTGTTGAGAACTGAATCCATGTTTTTTTGGGATATTTATGTTTTGCGGTGTTTGATAGTAATCATTATGATGTAATATGTGCTTTATAATATGGATTATGCAGTGCTTGTTTTGTTCCTGATGAGATATGTATGGTCTTACAATTCCTTAACGTTGTGTACACTACAAGTATATGTGGTGTACACTTATACTTGTACACCACAAGTATATGTGGTGTACACTTATACTTGGTGTATACTTATACTTGTAGTGTATAGCTAAACAACCTGCACACCTAATAGAATTACATAGTCTATACTAGTGGTGTACAGGTTTAAAAGTGGTGTACATTTCAAAAATGGCATACACCTTATACAATTGCATAGCCAATACCATGCAACATTGCATGTAAGATATATAGAATTTTTGCATAACACTACTAGTACTGTACATATTTAAAAGTGATGTACATTTATTATGTACGTGGCATATTTAGATAATCATTAAAGAAAAATGATGGGCTGAACTAAAAGACGTTTCCATTGATCATAAAATTTTCAATTCAAAAAATAACATATAAGAAAAAATCTAAATATTTTATTATATGATTAATGTGATTGTCTAATTTCTTTTAATAATATAAAATTAAACAAAATTGTCGTATACCTTATACAAATTAACAAAGGACAAAATATCCTTTTCGAATTAACAATACCACTAGTTGACAAAAAATAATGTAGCAATTTAGACGTTGGAAAGTTGCGAACTGCTATCAATTAGATTATAGCCGTTGTAAATGCTTTGAAATTGAATATAGCCGTTATGATTTGACCCTATTTAAGTAGGAGTGCCTCTGTCGTTGTCTATTCGCAACACTTCTCAATCTTTCTTCAAAGGGAATCACCCCCAAACTGACCATCGCAAAATGACGGATCCTTACTTTGCGGATATGAAGCAGCACAAGAGGGATGCTGACTGGCTCTATGCAGTTGCGGTGACCTATATTATGAATACCTCAGTGGTGACCCAATTTGTTGGTCTCGCCAACGACAGGAAGAACTGATTTGAAACACGAATCCCAGTAACAATTACAAATTCCCTGCCATTTAAAATATATAAAAGAAAAGAAACCACATTTGCGATCCGCCCAAGATTTATATACAGAAAATTATAGAATTTCTCAGAAAGAAACTTACTGTTTACGGTTTTTCCTCGAAGTATTTTTTTCAAACTCCTTAAACTTCGCTTGCTCAACGTCTGCTAAGGGCGTATACTTAGATTTCTTACAGCTTTGGAAAAGTATTTTCAACCTCTTGTCTGGGGTGTACACTCCTCCAATCTTGGTTGACCGTTTGGGAATTCGCTTCCCCTGGACGTCCTGTCTTTTTGTTGAACTTATTGTAATAAATGTCCCTTCTCTCTCTACTTTTTTGGCAGACCTAGTCGAACATCGACGAATTTTACCCTTCCTAGCTTCTGGTGTGCGCAATTCAGACATCGGAGCATCCTCTGGCGGTGTCTTGTAATCTTCCGAATTTTTAGGGGAGGCTTGACCCGCCTGTGTGTCTGTCACATCCTGCAATGTCACAGACCGTCATGATCTGAACCAGTTCATAAAGGTCAGAAATTGAAAATTGAACCTCAACCGGAAGGACATAAGCTTCGGGTTTCGCCCAAATGGTTAGGATTAAACATTTGTTCTCCTCCTAAGGTTCCTTATCAACATGGTCACTCCCACCTTCCTTCTCAACCTGCTCTGCTAACAAGTTTAGCCCTGACATAGGAGCCTCAGCTCCACTGTGGACCTGACAACGTTCAGATATAGACAATTCAAAAGATTGCATTAATAAAACAATAAACATCTGATAAAATTTTTGTGATAATCTGTACACCTCAAACTACTTAGTGTTCAGCACTAATACGAACTAAATATCAGTACGGTTGTACACCTAAATATCTGTACACCTACAAAAAAAACATCATCGATGATTGTACAACTAACTAACTCAAGCTATACATCTAACTAAGTTAAGCTGCAAACCTGACCAACAATAGCTCTCCACCTGATGAACCAAAGTTGTACACCTAACCAACAATTGCTGTATACCTAACTCTCTTAAGTTGCACACCTGACCAACAACAGCTGTACACCTACTGGAGTTAAGGTGTACACCTACTGTATTTAAGGTGTACACCTAACGAACTTAACTTGTACACTTAACTGACTTAAGCTGTACACCTTGCCAAATTTTGTTGTACACAGACTACTAATGGGTATAAGGTAACATATTACCTCACCCTCTTCCGAAACGGTGGGTTTTGATGGCGTTGCTTCCACATTTGGTGTATTACTGGGCGAGCCTTCTACACGTGTGGAAAACGTGGGTTCTTCTACAGTTTCTGCCCCACCCGCAGTGCTTCTTCCCGGGGAACACCCATTGACACATCGCCCTCTGCTATGTTTGCGGACTTGGCATAATTAAGGGCTTTATTCACCATTAAATCTACCTACACGTTTAATTCCCCTCGAGTGCGTAAGAGCAGGAAACTTACATTGCTTATGAAGGAAAAATGTTGGAGCTGTTTCAAACCTTTTCCCCAGACCCAGCATATGGGGTATAATCATCACGGAAATAATCATGCATTGTAGTCACATCGTCGTCCAACCCATCGCCACTTGTCTTCTTTTGTTTCATACCCTCATACCCACCAATGTCAGCGTCATCAGTATCATCAACAACACTGTTATATCGTCCTTTTTGGGGGAGATCCCTCCCACTAACATCATCAGGACAGTTGTGCTTGGGTTTTGCCTTGTGCTTTGCTTTGTGGACCCGTGAATGAATCTCCCCTATTATCTGGCTGACCAGACCTTCCGTTGGGATGCACCCAGCTAAAAATCTCATCCCGCAATGTTTTCAACTGGGATCTCAGCTCAACTCGAATCCACTCTTTCAAATCCTCCTTGTTATCTGGCACGTTTCCTGGTTCAGCCTGTTTATATAGACCACGCCGAGGTCGAAATGGACCGGGCGGCGCCTGACTCGGACATCCAGGTTCATCACTTGCTTTGCGAAACCGCCTACTCGGCTTTTGACACTCTTTTTTTTTGCAGCCGCCCCTCGAACCTTTTCGGTGGGCTTCAGAGGTGGAATGGATTAATCACCACCACTGAATTCTGTTGCTTCGAAATCGTGGCCTTCCCGCATTAGACGAACTAAGTGAACAATTCGGGGGTCGATTATTTTTTCCTTCCACTTTGGATCCCCACCTTCATCTGGGATTGAGAACGTGACAGCAACCTAAAAATACATAAAACGAATATATCATAACTTCTAAAATTTTTCTTGTACGCTGGTTTTTTGGTAATCAAAAAGACAACAGAATTTTACCTCAGCATCGGTTTCTGCTGGGAGTATGTCTTCAAAGCTCAGAAGTGTATTTGTTCAGTTGCATCCTTCAGGTTCTTCCAAGAATTTTCTGAAGCAATGCATGGATGACTTTGAAAGCCAAAATTTGCAGCGCCAGAGGGAACCCATACACGTTGTTGACTTCCGTTTCAAACGTACGCGCATGACCGAAAGGGATTTACCCATTTCAGAAGGAGGAGCAGGTTTAGGTGGGGTCAATCTAGACAAAGTGCTGAGGAATGCCTCTCTCCCCCAAGGATATTGAAGAAATGATCCGGTGTCTTCCAGTATTTTGACTTAAGACGGCGTCAATCGAAGATGTTTGTGACCACAAACCAGTAGACCATCTACAAGCGCAATGAGAGCTAGTGGCATACGCTTCCACTGAGGTAGACTTGGCTGTTCAAGCATTACAAGAACTTATGATACAGTCACGTCTAGTTCTTCAGTTTCAAACAACTCTCTCCACATACGTCAAGCTGTGACATCGTCAGATGGTGTATCGTTTCCAACTTTTTCCACTTCAGGCTCACATTTCAAACCCGTGATGTCACAGAATTCACGCAGGGAAAATCGTAGTGGTTTATCTGAAAATAAGAACCAGAGCTCATATCTGCGGAGCATGACGTGTTGACGGCTGAGGAGAGAATGTACAAGTTTCGCAGGGTTTGAGCAGCGCGCAACAGGTAAGTGGAACAAATCTCTGAACTGACTCCCTAACAGACAGTTCATTTCCGGAGTGCCTCTAAGCGACTTCACTAAGGATCCAATGATACTCGCCTTTGAATAGATGTTCAGGCGAGGTTACTAGGATAGCAATTACGTGCGAACAGTCTTTCCGGGAGAATCGACGGAGATGCCAAAGACGTCTGAATACACTCCGGTGCGGTGGATGATGTTTCCTCTTCGGTGTATTCAGTGCTAGATTCTGAAATCCAATGAGAAATAGAAACCTTAACTGACTCACAGTTCTATATAAACAGCTCTTCAACTTTTCCCTAAATATTGCACAAAGAAGTTAAACTCATGAAATACCTGCATAACGAGGCGCAGGTTTAAGACGTCGGCGACTTTCCCCGGGTTTTGCTGGTTTTGGACCGCCGGATTGACTACGAGTCACCCTCCTCGAGGGTGTTTGGCTACGCAATTGAGATACCATTAGAAATTGTTATCGGTACCGAATACAACTGTTATCTACAAAACCTCAACGAAGTTTCGAATCTGAACCCGGCCGAAAGTAAAAGGTGTCTCCAATCTGGACACAGTTTGCTCTGTTCTTATGTTTGCTTCTCGATTGTTGCTGGTTAGCTGAGAGGCAAGCTGTTTTGGTCAAATTTAGACGAAGACCCAATTATTCCAGTGTTATTTTTTTTTTATTTGGGTTTTCAAATAAAAATAGAAAATGGAACAATCGTAATAACGACATCCACGCGCGT
The DNA here is from genome assembly GCA_016432835.1 of Brassica nigra. NCBI lineage: Eukaryota > Viridiplantae > Streptophyta > Magnoliopsida > Brassicales > Brassicaceae > Brassica > Brassica nigra. The sequence goes on along the minus strand of CM028242.1, from coordinate 45,557,849 downwards.
CCATTGTCGACATTTTGCAGGTCCCGAAAAGAAAAGTTGACCAATTCACCAATTCAAACTTAAAATGCCCAACTTACCAATTTCAAACTTAAAATTTTCCCAATTTGCTATTTCTTTTTTCTAAAAAAAATAGTTCAGTATTATATAGAGATTTTGCGCTTCATTTTTGTATATATTTTCCTTTTAAGTGTGTATTTAATTACGAAAGTTTTTGGATAAAGCTCCAAATTTTTGAGGCCCAGCTCTGGATATTACAGTTAGCTCAAATTGGTTTACGGTTTTGATGGATTTATAGTTTCAATATTATTGTATAAAGTCATAAGATCATTAAGAATAACTCAATTCTTATTAGCTTAAGAAAACTCTCTCAAAAACTTAAGCTCTCACAAAGATCTCTCTCACCATTCGTAAGTTATGCAACATCATATGCATCTCCTTATATGTAACTCAATATTTCCTAAACTCATTAGGAATCACAAATAGATATTTTCCTATTCTATAACTCAATAGAATTAGGTAACTTGCATCCCAAGTTATTTCTCAAGTTTCCTTTTTTCTTCAAGCTTAATTCAACATTCTCCCCCTTAAGCTTGAACTCATCTTCACACTCTTCATGTATTCCAATCAGTCGCCTCATCTCCATGAACGTCAAGTGCTTCCCAAGTGTTTTCGACAAGATGTTGACTATCTGTTCATTCTCAGATATAAGATGTACTTCGATCAAATCATACTTAACATACTCTCGTATGATGTGATATAAGACCCGTCTAACGACTTCAATCCCTGCCACCTTGTCAGCTTCACAAGAACACAACACCACTGTTTCTTTCTTTTGTAAATGCCACATTCTTCTCTTTCTCTTAAGCTTACCATGTTCTTCAATATCCGAATGCACACTCCTTACCACATCTCTGAACTTTCCATGAACCCTTGAAAACTTCGAAACCTCTTCATCACTGATTATCTCCCAACGTTCATTTTTAAACTCTTCAGAATCCCCATCCCAATAAGACACATGATTCATCTTGTTAAGACGCTTATAGGATTTTAAGACGCCATCATAAAACTTCTTGTCAAGTGACCACCAGATATTAGCTCTCTTACTGACCAATTCCTCACCATGCTCACTTTTATTGAACTCCACTTCATCAACAGCTGTCTTTGTTGAACCTTTATGCGCTTTCTCCTTTTTAGATTCTGCAAGTAACTTCTTTTCAGTCTTGGTGCTATCTTCAGGCTTTTCAGGGTTAGTTTCCAAAACGTCTTCTTTTCCTTCAGGCTCATAGACACATAGACCAGTGTATGGATAACTCCTGCATATTCTTTCACCTTGACGAACTGGATAGCCACTTCGGGTTCTCTCATCAACAGACGTTTTGTGTTCTCTCCTTTCCCTATCAAGATTTGTAGCCCTACTCGACTCTGTTTCATGGCTTCGCTGCTGTTGCATCTCAACATCTCTTAGTCTCTGTTGTTTCAGTATGTCTAGGTACGGATCCTTTTGATCGCAAACCTGACCTGGTTCGTTTCTTCTTAAACCGGAGCCTTCATTCTCCTTCTTCTCTTCCCAGGTCCTTGGATCTCTTTCGTATCTCCGATCAGTCCTAATATCAGACTTTCTCGGCCTCAAATTTGGAACCCGTGTCTTTCCAAGCTCGAAAGTCTCGACCTTTGCATTCACAATTCTCAATACCTTACATGTATTAACATACGATCTAAAATAGGAAGCAGCTGTTTTCAGACCAAGGGTTCTCCACACAATTCTCAGAGTTTCATTCTCCTTGTGAGCTAATATGCAGGGATCCTCGAGAGCTAACTTAAGAAAAATCTCCAGATTCTCATACTCAACACAGCTTTGACCAATCTTCATTCTATCCTTGTTGTTCTTTTCCGCAGAATCCACAGAGATCCTAGACTGACCCATAATAATATCCTCTGCACTCTTCTCCTCATGATGATACAGAGTCTCGAACTCCTTTTGATCAAGTACCAAGTCCTCATCTTTCTCAAACAACTCAATCTCAGATTCACCAATCACTTGAGTTTTTCTGTTTCCATCTTTCTCTTTTACCATCTCTCTCTTCAAGCAATTTCTCAAGGGCTTGTCGCCTTCACCATACTCATCTGCAACCTCCTTGGCAGCCGTCATTAACGCAGGAACAACATCGTCACAGTCCTGTATAATCTTCTCAGCAGCTTCCATACAAACAGCTTTGGCAATATCATTAGGCTGTGGCACAGAGACATGTTCAAACCTTTTACCAGTTTGTTTTTCAATCCTGGACACTCCAGACTTTCTGGAACCGCATAACATAACCACAACTCCAGTGTTACCGGCTCCTCCTATTTGGCCCTTTCTGAAACCAGCACGAGTAATCTTACGTTGTGATTGTTGAATGTCACCATGCAAAGCTCTAGCTCCGGGTCACAAACCAGAAAACTCTGAAGTTTGATCTTTAGTCTTAGTGAAACAGATTTTACTACCTCCACTGCTATACAAACTGATGGTGTAAGGAATCAACCTTGACATAGATTGCTTACTGCAGGGAAGAGAAATGGGTCTAACACTATTGCTGGCCTTTATTTTATCATTACCAACAAGATCGATAGTCTTCTTATTTTGTTTCAGAAACCTAGTAGCAATGTTGTGCCTTTCAGTATGATCCTTGATACATGCAGGGGTACCAACTACAATGTCAGCACCTCTCTTTAGTTTAATCTCCTGAGAACCTTCATAGACGCAAAAATAATTTAAACCAACAGATCCTTCGTATGCATCAAAGTCAGCAAACACCTGCTTGGCCAATTCTCTGGTTGGTAAAAATATTAAAACACTCGGTGGCCTGCCATACCTATTTTTATTTTTTCTCTTTGTAGGTCCATTGATCAAAGACTTCAATATATGTAACACCAAAACCAATGTTTTACCCTGACCAGTACGAGCCTTTCCAACAAGATCAGCACCACCAAGAACCATCTCTGAAGTCGTTGCTTGAAGCTTCTCCCTCAATGGATCCGTGATTTTGAATTTCAAAACAACATTAGGGTTATCGATTTTGACATCTTCCACGCTTAGCTTCATCTTCTTGCTGCTCTTCTTTTTCTTTTCTTTCTTCAGATCATTCTGCCCTGTATCTAGATACTCAAGGTCACGTTTCCATAACTTATACAAATTCTTGCTGCTCTTCTTGCTGTCTCTAGCCTCCAACGTTAGCCTAGCTAGGTTTTTCTCCAAATAGAAGAAATTATTACCATAGTTTGAGTCGGTTACAGCTGCTGAAAAACCTAATCCCATCAACAGTTTCTCCCTGTTTTCACTCAAACGCTCTGAAACATGTTGCGAATCCCATTGGAGTTTTGTAAGGAGTACAGTTGCATCAGACTTTGAACGCAAGAGCATCTCACAAAGATCGTCGATTTGTTTGTTCATCTTCTCTTTGAGATCATCCTTAGTAAGAACAGAGTAATCTCTTTGTAGATCGTTGTCCACGTTGTTATTTCCATGTTTAACGTCCAGCTGCTGTTGTGCCTCGTCTTTGTGTATAACACAAACCCAGTTCGTGACCTTCCTATGACAAAGAACAATCCTCATATTCCCAGCAGATTTAAATATGTTCCCTGAACGTTTTCGAAACTCCACTAGTTTCCATCTCGTCTTCTTCTTCGTAATATGAGGCAGCTTCTCCATGGATGTAAGAGGTGCTTCTTCTCCGTCACAGGCCATCACCTCTGTTTCCATATCCGATTCAATCAGTGGGATCTCGTTCTTACCTTCATCCGTCGTCACCGGCTGGATCTGATTCAAGATCAGTTCATCACTCAAAATCACCTCTGATTTTTTGGTCACTTCTTCTTTCGTTTTCTCATTTCCGAGAGACCCTCGATCCATTATCGTGATGATTCTATCGATGCACCCCATCGTTCTTTTCATTATCTCGTTCATGCGCTCTTCAAAGGATCCGAACCTCTGCTCCACTCGTTCGGCTGCTGTGACTTGTATGGCTTCCTCAACTGCAGTCTTCATGCCATGGCTTCCATATTGTAGCCTTGCTCTGATACCAAATGTTGGGATTGCGAAATCCCGTGTCCAACTCTATATTATTCCATTAGTATGATATTGTCCACTTTGGGCCTTAGAGACTGGCCCGCATGGATTTACTTTTGGTTTCCTTCCCAAAAGGCCTCATACTATTAGAGTTGGACATCTCTTTATATATTAGACACTCCTTGTCTAATTCTCCAATGTGGGACATGGATTGACATCTCTCATTCTCCCCCTCAAGCCAAGGACTACACACCTTGTGTCCTTTCCTCTAGCGAATCAGTATCCATCTTGTACCATTAATCGCGAGGTTACTTTGAGGTGCTTAGAAGATGCTCCCTTTACACAAAAGAACTTCCCGGATCTTTAGACTATTATCTGCCACAGACCTCCTCTAGAGATGTCAATCCAAGTCCCACATTGGAGAATTAGACAAGGAGTGTCTAATATATAAAGAGATGTCCAACTCTAATAGTATGAGGCCTTTTGGGAAGGAAACCAAAAGTAAATCCATGCGGGCCAGTCTCTAAGGCCCAACGTGGACAATATCATACTAATGGAATAATATAGAGTTGGACACGGGATTTCGCAATCCCAACAATTGGTATCAGAGCGGTTCGACGAAGATCTGCAAGAAGACCAAAATACCCTTCGAGTAGGAACGGGACCCTTCATGGTGGAAGAGGAGGTCTGTGGCAGATATTAGTCTAAAGATCCGGGAAGTTCCTTTGTGGAAAGGGAGCATCTTCTAAGCACCTCAAAGTAACCTCCCGATTAATGGTACAAGATGGATACTGATTCGCTAGAGGAAAGGACACAATGTGTGTAGTCCTTGGCTTGAGGGGGAGAATGAGAGATGTCAATCCAAGTCCCACATTGGAGAATTAGACAAGGAGTGTCTAATATATAAAGAGATGTCCAACTCTAATAGTATGAGGCCTTTTGGGAAGGAAACCAAAAGTAAATCCATGCGGGCCAGTCTCTAAGGTCCAAAGTGGACAATATCATACTAATGGAATAATATAGAGTAGGACACGGGATTTCGCAATCCCAACAGGATTCAGAACGGCTTTAATCCACCTCTTTGCCTTTTTGTTGCTTAAGTGCATTGGTTTTTCCATTTCTCTGAAAATTGTTTGTAAAGTGTTGTTCAGACATTAATTTGGAATGTTTTTATTTGTATGTCAGCACGATCGATTATGGATCAAAATCTTAATCATTTCATTTCATTTTAATTGTTATTTTAGGTATACGCATACAAATTAATAAAACATTTAATTTTGTATAGTTTCAAAATAAAAACACTATTATCTATACACCTAACCATGTTTCAACCAATAGAAAAAAATATGGAAAATCTTATTAATAAATTTTACAATGAAATTGTAAAACAACACTTTTTGAAACGAAAATTTTGCTCTACAATACCTACTAAACTAAAATGGAAGGAGTATATTAAAAGTTGAAAAATCTTAAATAATAGAAAAAACTTGTTTTGAATTAAAAATTCATTTAACTTAAGATGAATCAAATCATTTATAACTAGCTGGTTTTGAATTAAAAATTCATTTAGTTTAATATGATATTAGAGCTAGATCCATATATTCTAACCTGGTTTATTATCGTTCTTACCTGAAGCAAAATCAATAGTGACAGGTTTCTACTTGAGACTTCAGTCCTGTTTTTTTATCAATCCCAGCGTCAGCAATAGCAATATAAAAAAACAACAGTGACTGAATCAAATAATGGAGCAAAATGATGGTGACTGAGCTGTTTATTATCGCTGGGTAAAAAAGCGACAGACTTTTTACAAACAAGGAATGTGGCTGAAAATATTAGCGTCCATGAAAGACGCCACGGATAACACCGGCGATCACTTCCAGCGGCTATTTATGTTTCCACCATGCTACTTTGCTCTCCATTTCTTGTCGCTGTCCCTGTCGCTGTGATTCCGTAACTAACAGGGCCTTCATTGCAACTTCTATTTGGCAGTAAAGTACTAGTTTCCCAGAACGATAAAAGGCATGATCAAACTTAAGCCTCAGTAGTCAAGGTCAATGAATTCCCTTACAATAATAAAAATGAATATGAAACAGAAGCACACAGACGACTTCGAAGATATCTTTACTTCTACGAGCGGCTGTAGGACAGACAGCCGTTACCAATTTTTAAGAGGGCCGTTAACACTTTTTTTTGTTGCTAAAATTGGGTGCGACCGTTACAACTTTTTAAGAAACCATATGTGTTTTTGACCATTTAGTGCCTATTCGCTCAAGTTTTACGAAAAGTGCAATTATCTCTTTCAAAATGCTAAAAAAATAGAACGCAACAACCATTTCAGTTGTCATATGCATACTCCCTGAAATATTTAAAAACGATTAATTTCCAGACACTAAATATATATTCTGAACCCTTCATATCTTGATATTTAGTGTTGTTAATTACTAGTATGAACCCCATGCTTCGCATATGAATATTTTTTCCTACAAATAAAATATAATTGGATAGTATAGATAGTTGTACCTTATTTTGCAGAACACACAAAAAATCCAAATTTCAGTTTTTTCAACCATTTTATAAAATTATATATATATATATATATATATCAAGAAAGTTCTTCAAAAAGTTACCTAAGAAAATATTAAAATCATTGATGAATTCGATTGTTTCGCTGCCTATTAGTTCTTGGAGTCAGGAGGGATGAAGTAGATTGAAAAATGATTTTCTGTTTGTATTAATATATCAAATATCTGAAAGAAAACAATGTGTATTGAAAAAACTACAGTAATATAAACATGTAGCTGGTAATACCTCTGTCAGTTGTGTCTCCCATCACCCCATGACAACACTATTTTTCCATCTTAACGCTTAATCTCGCCGATACAACCGTACGCAAACAAATTTTCTTTCTGAATATCTGAAGATTAAACAACAGAGAAAAACTATCAAATTGCTCACCATGGTACGTTGAAGGATGTTTTCAATCTACCTTTTATTGTAAAACATATGGTACAATTGGAAAAAGTTCAAAAGTATGATATTTTCGTAGTGAAATAATGGAAAAGAGTTTACCTTTTATCAAAAGCTCTTCTGCATTTGTGACTGTTTTATCTTCCTTTTCTTTCTTTCTCCTTTACATTTAAAATCTGTTTGTTCTAGTCAAAGCTTCAGCAATTAAGATCTACTCTTCACTGAACCTTCCTAAACTAAACTGGCTCCAAAACAGTACAAAGAAAGGAGATAGCATTACTGGTAAACTCAACGCTGGCTCGATACGTCGATACAACTCCATTTATGAATTAGGATTTTGAAATAGAGAAGAGGATATGTCTTTCATAATATCCTTTTAATTGATTGAGAGCTTCTCTGATATTCGTTTATGGAATCCGAGAGATGTTAGAGTAAGGAAAAGAAAAAGATCATGGGAAAAGAAGAGGAAGCGTGGGTTGTGGATTATTTTTTAAAAACTGTTATACGGTTTAAGTTTTCTCCTAAGCATTATCTTGTTTTTATTATTTTTCTTAAATTTTGTAAACACTTATTACGTGGCAGAATATGATTCGTTAGGCGACTTGCGATTTAGTATATAAAGGATTTCTTTAAAAATTAAAATACTCATTGAAAAGCAACTCAAAAACTAGCGTCTAAACAATACAACTATGGTTACAAACATCAGCTGGTAAATTAAAAATGAGTTGGCTTCGACAATAAGGAGATCTGAGCAAGAAAAGAGGAAAAGATCGTGGAGATTGGGAAGCAATCTTTCATCTCGGGAGAAAACCGATGGCGATCAGATTTCTAGGACTTCATGGTGTCTAGGGTGTCCAAGCCCAGCACGAAGATCTGTAATCAGTCATGGTCAGAGATATAGCCATCCATGGAGGCATAGAGCAGCCACAACACGAGCTTCGAGCAAAGATCAGACTTTAAAACACTAACCGCTGCTGCTTAATACTTATGTGCTCACAAGTAAGAAAACTGCTGTATATCTCCACACTCAAGGCGGTGAAGAGAAGAATCCGGGCCGGAGAGAAACATATCACTTGAAACCGCCATCTTGTATGATAGATTCGCTGTCACCCGATGCCCTCTCAACATCAGTAATAAACCCTAGCCCCAATAAATGACAAGCGGTTTCCGGCGGCCTCCCCATAGTCCTTTATCAGAGAGCGTCCACTGTAAAACTGGTGAAAAACTAAAGCGACGGATCTCTCATAGGGGTCTGTCTGCTCCATAGACTCACATGATTAGTGGAGAGGAAAGAGAAGTACCTCCAAGAAACGCCAGATGTAGATTATTCTGTTACGTTGAGAAAAGTCCGGATGGGGAGACCTTTACTAGCTCTGGTGAGAGTGTAAAATCCGTAGAAAGTGGTGATTGAAATGTATAGAGAAAAGGACTTTATTCTTGATTGCCTCAGTACCTCCCATGGCTATTCTGTTTCATCCCACCAATAAAAAATATTATAATTTTTATTATATTTTATTAGAAAACATGGTAAAAATCGAAATTGCCTTAAATATATCAAATATTTACAAGATCCAACCTAAACTATTGACGCATTACGACTCGGATCCATAAACTGACCCGCGATTCTTCTCTCTTAAATCTTGTCATCCTTCTCATTTTTCCTAAATCGACGAAAGTCTCCTCCTCTAAATCCCATAACCGACGAAGATGATGAAGTCTACCGGGTTCACCGCATTTTCTCCGGTCTTCCCTTAGTTCCTCGTCCCCATCCCCTTCCTTTTTTCTATAATCTCATCATTTCCCCCAAATCGGTCTTGTAACCCTAGATCCGACAAAATCAACCGATAAAATTGTTGTGGGTTTGAAAGGATTGGGATTGTTTGGTTGAAAACCGGTTAGTTTCAGCTTCTCTTCAGATTTTGGATATGAATTTGAGATTAAAAATGGTATTATATTTGTGTTAAAATTGTATGAACTAAATATAGAAAATTTGTTGTTATTAGATTACAGTGAAACTTGGACATGTTTGATTTGGAGATTATAGAGATTGAAAGCTTGGTTTCAGATTTGAGATAATTCTAGTGATGATTGTTGATTATGACCATAATTTAGAATAACTGTTTTGGTGATAGAACGTTTGATATGTGAAGCCAAATTGTTGAGTGATTGAATGTCTGTGATTTTGTGGGAATGATTGAATTATTTCTTGTTTGGAGTTTTATTATTTAATGAATGGTTTTGAGATTACAAACTAATGACTGTGACGATTGTGTTTGAATGCTTGGTGATTTAGTTTGGGATTAAAAGAATGTTTGTTGTTTTTGGATAATCAGAGCAATGGCAGGCGGTAAAAAGTGTAGACAGAATAAGCAGAATAAGAACAACAAGGAAAAGTCCACAAGAGAAGAGGATGTCCCAAGAAACATTTCTCCTGTAGTAGAAACGCATGTAGACGATCATGTAGAGGAGCTTTCGGAGGGGAATGATAGCGAAGGTGTGTCTGCAACATCTCAGGAAACATTTCTTCGTTATAAGTTGAAAAAATTGCTATTGTTGGTGTATTATAATTAGTTGGGTGTATTACTCGTGTTACTAGTTCTACACTAGCTGAGTGTATTATTTGTGTGACTATTTCTACTAGCTGAATATATAAGTGCTACTATAATTTTATATGGTTTACAGGAAAGCCAACCATTGCCACCTGATGAGCTATTCTTCAAGAACACCAAATACACCAAGACGTGTATTCAATCATAGGACGAGAGGACTTCTGCGGGTTGATGGATTATTGGCGCGTGCCTTTGGCATTTTTCGCACTTCCGTGCAAATTTCTTGCAGTCTTTGATCATAGTTGGCCAGTAATAACCGTGGCGTTTTATTTTGACGGCGAGAGATCTTCCGCCGGAATGTTTCCTGCACGATCCGGAATGGACCTCCTCCATTACTCTTCTCGCTTTTTCCCCTTCGGCGCAGGTCATGAGTGGGCCGAAGAATCTCCATTTATAGATTTCTTCCTCTACGGTTACGTATCATGCGCCCTGGGTCTTAATTTTGCGGGCCGCCCATTTCTCGGCGGGTAGTGTTCCATGATTATATAAGCTCGGATTGGCTCTAGCCATGGGCTGTCGCAGCCGTATTCCAACTGATCCACGTTTTCTTCTGGTGGATCTTCGATTTCCTCCGCATCCTTGATTTGTGCTCTAATCAGATTGGCGATCACTGGTGGTCCGATGCTTGGATGTTCAATGAATTCGATGGGGATTACCCGTTCAGTCCAGAATCCGAACTTGACGGGAGTGCGGCCAAGGCATCTGCCTGAGTATTTTCCAAGCGAGGAATTCTAGTGAGGGAGAAATGGTCAAAATCTAGGGACAGGTCCTGGATGAGTTTTAGATATACGTCCATTCTTTCGTCCCTCGCTTCGTATTCTCCGCAGTACTGATTCGCGACTAACTGAGAGTCACAGTAAGCATGGACGTTGCGAATCTTCAGCCCGTGGGCTAGTCGTAACCCTGCGACGAGCGCTTCATATTCAGCCTCGTTGTTTGACGCATGGAATTCTAACCGAAACGATTGTTCCAAGATTTTGCCGGTTGATGACGTGAGCCGGATTCCAATTCTGAATCCTTGTTTGGATGATGATCCATCGACGTGAAGGACCCAAGTTGAATCTGATTCCATGTTTGTCATATCCCCCGTGGGTAACTCTACCAAGAAATCCGCTAGTACTTGAGATTTTGCGCAGGTTCTTGGGCGCTACTCCACGTCGTACTCACTTAGTTCGATTGCCCATTTCACGAGTCGTCCTGACTGACTCGGATTGTGCAAGATCGTTCGCAGGGGGAAGGTGGTGAGGATCCCTATGGTATGAGACTGGAAGTACGGCCTGAGTTTTCTAGCTGATGTCACAACTGCGAATGCTAGTTTCTCCATCAGGGGATACCGGGTCTCAGCGTCCAGCAACGTTTTGCTTATGTAGAAGATCGGTTTTTGTTCACCGCGTTCTTCTTTGATCAGAACGCCGCTTACCGATGTACAGGAATATGGGTTCTCCCTCTACTGGTTTCGCGAGGACGGGAGGAGTGGCCAGGTAACGCTTTAGCTGTTGGAAAGCTTTTTCGCATTCCTCCGACCATTCAAATTTCTTGTTCCATTTCAACGTGTCGTAGAAAGGAAGGCACTTGTCCGTTGAGCTCGAAATAAAACGGTTCAAGGCTGCGACTCTTCCAGTCAGCCTTTGGACTTCCCATTTTGTCTTTGGCGAGACCATTTCTATCAATGCGTTTATCTGTTTGGGGTTAGCCTCGATCCTGCGACACGTGACTAGGTAACCGAGAAATTCTCTCGATGCTACGGCAAACCTACATTTTGCCGGGTTCAATTTCATGTTGTGTAAGTTCAACCTTGCGAAGCACTCTTCCAAGTGGGATACGTGATCGTGTTCGTCAAGGGATTTTACAAGCATGTCATCGATGCATACTTCCATAGTTTTTCCGAGTTGCTCGGAGAACATTCTTGAGACCAAAAGGCATTACTTTGTATCAATACATTCCACAGTCGGTGATGAATGCGGTCTTCTCGCGATCGTCGGGGTTCATCATCATTTGATTGTACCCGGAGAAGGCGTCCATAAACGATAAGAGTTTGTTTCCTGCTGTTTCTTCGACCAGTCGGTCGATGTGCGGAAACGGAAAGCAATAATTTCGACAGGCCTTGTTGAGATCGGTGAAGTCGACGCACACTCGCCATTTTCCGTTTTTCTTTTGACCATGACGGGATTGCCGAGCCAGTCCGGGTATCTGACTTCTGTTATTGACCCTACTTTGAGAAGTTTCTCGACTTCGTCGTTTACCGCGGTGGCACGCTCTGGTCCTAGCTTCCGTCTTTTTTGCTTGACAGGTTTGTAGGTTGGGTCGATGTTGAGCTCATTGCATGTTATGCCGATGTCGATCCCTGGCATATCCTCCGCGGCCCAATAGAACGTGCTGAGGTTCTTCTTAAGACAGGCTATGAGCCCTATTCCAAAAGGTTCGCGGAGGTTGGCTCCGATCTCGACGCATCGTTCCGGAAAGGATTCGTCGAGGCAGACCGAGATTACCGGTTCGCAAGTTGGTTCGCGCTTTCCTTCTAGAGCTTCGACCCTCTTCTACCGCCAGAAGACTTCCGAGACTTGTTCTAAGGCGCCCTTATCGAGAGTCAGATTTCTTTTCTTATTGCGGGAAGTTTCGATCGCCGAGTTCTTTCTTTTCAGCTCAGCGGTGAAACATACATGCGCCATCTTTCGGTCTCCTTGTATTGTTTCGACTCCATGAGAGGTTGGAAACTTAAGGCACAGATGGAATGTCGAGGGGATCGCTCGCATGGAATTCAGCCACGGAGTACCAATGATTGCATTGTACGATGTTGGGCGGTCAACGACTAAGAATTCCACAATTTTGACGACGCTCCCGGCTTTAACCATGAGGTTGATCGAGCCGAGGGTCATAGTAGCATCTCCCGAGAGTCCAAATATCGGACTGGGTTCCTCCGTGAATGCGCACAGGTCGATCTCCATTCTCTCGAGGATGCTTTTATAGATAATATTGGCCGAGCATCCGGTGTCGACCAATACTCTCGCTACGTCGATTTCCTGGATTGTCAGCTCGATGACAAGGAGATCGTTGTGAGGTTTGGCCTGGTCGGCCGTTGCTCGGTCCTTGAAAGAGACGACATCACTAGCTGCTGGAGCGGACATCCTGTATCTTTTATCGTTCAGTGATTTTCGAGTTAGAGAATTCGTCCCCCCCCCCTCCTTTTAGCGCCAAACTGTGGGAACCGAAATTTACACCGTCGATTTTAATGAGTAAATACGGAGGAAAACCGAGTGAACCCGATCTTCCCTGAAGATCCAAATTCTCTGCGTAACCACTTTAGAACGATAAGAAGATAGATAGCAAGATGAAAATAAATGGTCGCTCAGAGACGTTTTATTAATTGAATAGTATGAGTACAAAATTTTTCCCAGAGGAGTAGAGATATACTAACTATCGGAACAATAGAACAAGAGGGGGCCAAAACGTCCTAAGCCTTACCGTGCTAGTCTAACCACCTAAGTCCTACGTTCTCTAAGCTAGAAGGAGTTCTCTAAGTCTAAATTCTCGGTCCCTCTCTCTTCTGCTCTAGTCCTCCTTATATAGTCGCTTTAGGTAAGTGGCCCGTTTACCCTTTCGCCTTTGGGCCCAAGTTTATCTCCTTTTGGAAATATTCCATTTTCCGTCGATCTTCATAGTTATCCTCGAGTCTTTCACGTTTATCTTCAGAAACTTAACATTTATCATACTTTCACGAGTTAGGATAAACCGTCATAGCTCCTATTGGGCTTGGATCTTCAAAATCGTAGATTGGCCTTCAGACACGTTCAGGTCCTTGCGGGCCGTTTCTAGGCCTTTCGAGCTTTTCTACGATTTTCCCGGTCTTAGTCTTAAAACTTCGGAAATAACTCCGAACGAGACAAAACGAGAAGTATAGGGTCCAAAGGCCGGATAACGCAACTATACAGAGGACACAGGAGTCGGAACGAGTCAGACTGACTGGGATCGGATCGTCCTTGACTGTGGACAAGACGACCTCAGCACGGATCGTCCTTCGCCCGTGGGCGAGACGACCTCAGTGCGGGTCGTCCTCTCCCGTGGGGGAGGTGGCCTCGGCACGCTTTGTCCTCGCCCGTGGGTGAGGCGGCCTCGGAAAGGGCCGTCCTCTTCCGTGGGCGAGACGACCTTGGTGCGGGCCATCCTCGCCCGTGGGCGAGGCGACCTCGGTGCAGGCCGTCCTCGCCTGTGGGAGAGGCGAACTCGATGCGGGCCGTCCTCGCCCGTGGGCGAGGCGACCTTGGTGCAGTCCGTCCTCTCCCGTGGGTGAGGCGGCCTTGGCACAGTCCGTCCTCGCCCGTGGGCGAGGTGGCCTCGGCACGAACCGTCCTCGCCCATGGGCGAGGCGACCTCAGTGCGGGCCGTCCTCGCCCGTGGGCGAGGTGGCTTTGGCACGGATCGTCCTCGCCTAGGGCGAGGCGGATTGGTCTGGATAGCCTGGCATTCGTGTCTCGGTCCGTCTTCTTTTCGTACCAATCTATCCGGAGACCCTCGTCCATGGATACTTGTATTCTTCCGATCTTTCTCTCGAGAAGTATTTCGTGAAGAATTCGAAGAGATGATAATCTTAGCCGTTGATTTCGAGATAACCGTTTTCGACCCCAACATTATTTTCGGCTCGTCGTTGGTAGGCTTTGATCGAATTGATTGAATTGCAAAGTTTTGAACCACCGTAGATGAAGTCGATGCGTTGAGGTGTCTGCTTTTGACTTGCTGGAAAATGCCATTTTTTGTCAATATTGGCTGATAGCGTCCTTGCCCCCAAACGGCTTGTGGTTGTCAGACCACATGCTATTTTTCTTTGCATTCTTTATCTTCGGGGTCATTGGTAGTCCCATCCGTTTCTGGATTTTCCGGAGTCTGTTATTCAACTCAAGTTCTGTTCTCTTACTGACAGATTTGTTGTTCTTGTGTTCTGTTGTTTGGTTGTCGTCGGGTTTGTTAAGACTTTTTTTTGCTTTAATAGTGATCAATATTTCGATGTGTGGTACCTCTTCTTTGGCCGAACATCTTGGCACGATCTTTCGTGTTTTTTTCACCATGAAATCATATCGACCCTCTTTTTGGGTGCTGGTGGAGGCGAGCTCGGTGATTCTTTTTCGACCTCCTTGGTCCTCTTTTTAGAGGAGGGCTTTGACTTTCCATTGTTTTTTGGGGTCGATGGCGTTTCTTCTTCCTCCTCGGGATTCTCGCTATCTTCTTTGTTTTCGTCTTTGTTCCTGGATGCGGCGCGACATTCCTCAGTGGAGTGCCCCTTTCTTTTGTGGAAAGTGCAGAATTTGCTGGAGTCAAAGGCGGACTGTCTATTTGATGAGTTGTTGATAACGTAAGAATGTTTTCCTCGTGGGAGAGGGTCTTTCGTCGTCACGGTTTTCTTGCTGATGCCATTTTTACTGGCCAGGAACTGCTCTTTTAGGGCAGCGACCTCTTCCTCATGAGTCGCGAAGTAAGAGGCTCGATGCAAGGCATTGTCCAATGATGCTGGAGCTCTTACAGCCATTTTTTCCCTGAATTTCGAGGAGAACCAGACTCCGTTCTTGAGAGCTGCTATTGCCACTACTTCGTTTAGGTTGGAGATTTTCGATTTGATTTCCCTGAACTTATTGATGTAAGTTCTCAAGGACTCGATAGAGGCTTGTTTGAGGTTCCATAAGTCGGCTTCAGTCGCCCTGGTTTCGATGAATACCGAGTATTGTTTTAAGAAAGCTGAAACGAGCTGAGTTAAGTTATCGATTGAGTTTCCTTCGAGGCCGGCTAAACATTCGAGGGCTGGGCCGGTTAAATTTTCGGCGAAGAAACGGCAGTATCCGGCTTCTTTCTCCTCGTCATTCAAATGTGCTCGGGATATCAATAGTCAGAAAGCTCGAATGTGTGCTTTAGGATCGGAGTTTCCAGAGTACTCGGGGAATCTGATTTTACCGATATCATGCAATCGAACGCTAGTGAACCGCCTAGTAAAAGAAGTTCTCCTGGTCTCCTCAATCACTTGGTCAATGTCGGGGGCCGAGCTTGTCGCTGTATGCATGATAGCGTGTATCCTTCTGAGCTCGGCATCGTTCCTTTCAATATATTCCTGGAAGTCGCCAGCTTATTCGGCATCGCAGATCTTTCTCGTTGATGTTCCGTATTCGTAAAATCTTGGAACGTATAACCTTGAGCCTGTCTAGGCTCTTCCGTAAAATCGGTTAGGGGAGTCTGATTGATTCCGCTTCTGTTATTGGGCGTGGACCTATCTCTTGAAGATCCAATATTAGTTGGCGAGATCTGCGATCGTATCTCTTACGGTAGAGGTATTGTTAGCCGTAGAGGGCGTGCTTGGCGGTCTTTGGGACCTGGTTGGGACCTCTCCGGACCCGTTGTAGTTCAAGCCTCTCGTGGCTGGGTTTGATCGTAAAGGTTGTAGGGATCATTCTCCTTGGTACCGTGTCGATCGTGAGCTCGGATAATCGGGGGTGCAAAAGGCTCTGTTGTTCCGCGAGATCGGTGTTCGAGTTAATGGATCTGATCGACTACCGGCTTGAGCATTAGCTCGATGTTCAGCGAGCTCCCTTTCGGTCTACTGTAGTCAATCTGCGATGGTTCGGTAAGCGAGCTCTTGAGTTCGGGATTTATTGACGAGCGTTGCCACCATACTCGCGATTTCAGCCACTTGTTCCCGGGTTTGGGCTAGAGGGGTCGTGAAATCGGTCGCGTCGATTGTGCTCGAGAGGTCGGATCGTCACCGGGTGGATTCTGTCTGGTTCTGGTCCAAACTCTCGCTCCGGTTTGACTTTGATACGTTGTTCCGGTGACTCCCGGGGATGGGATCCGTTCCTGGGATGCATCCGTTGTAGTCGTGCTGTTTAGCCCGACAAGGGGCACGTCGTGTCTCGTATTAGGTCCAGTGAGATCGGAGTCGGCGACTCCTGATTGTTAGCTTCCGGATCGGATTTGATTGGGATCCATTATCGTGCTTGAGATGTTTAAACTGGGGAGAAAAAAGATGTGGGCAACGACTTCTTTAGAACACAACGATTTAAACAGATTCCGGTTGACAACAATGGACTTTTATTGATTTGAGTAAGTTGAGTACAATGAAGAAATGAGATCGAGAAATACAAACGAGATCGAAATGAAAAATAGAACTAAAGCGAGCTAAAGGAGATCGATGTATTGCTAATTCTCTCTCAAAGGTTTTTCCCGTGTGTTTCTTCCTTAGCTTAGCTCTTCTCTTATAGTTCTTGGACTCCGGGATCTCGTCCAACCTCCTCCTCCATCTCTGGAGTCTGTTTGTTCTCATTCGGGGTCGCTAAGACCAAATCTTTGTTGATTTCTTGGTGGGCCTTTAGCCAGAATTAATTTTCTGTCCAATCCGGGCTTTAGAGATCCTTGGTCAACCTCCTCAACTAAAACCATGTTGGTGACATCAACGGGCCTCGGTCCATTTATTAAATGTCGGTTTTGGATCCAACAACTACATGCATATTTTCCTCAAGATTTCCAATGCTCCTCTGATGCATTCTGAGTCTGGCATAGATGTATTCTGAAGTATCCGTCGATTCCTGAGTGAACTCTTTCTTCATCAAATCCTGAGAAAAATTAATCTCATAAAGACCATCATCGAATGACTGTAGCCTCTCCTCTAGCGATGCAAGATAGGAATCGATCGATTTCAGGATGTCTCCATCGATCTATTTCAAAGCTCGTGCTTTGGAGGATTGTTGTTGTTGAATCGCGACTATGTCTTGCTTCATCTCATCTGTACGTGTAGTCAGCCATCCTATACTGCTGTTGAATGGGAAGTAGACTTCATCAATCCTCTTGTAGAAATCGTCTTCCAAACTCCCCTGAGCTCCATAGATTCCGCGTATCTTTGCATCAATCTCATCTTTGCTTAGGTACCTGGTGCTGGTTTGATCTGTTTGAAAAGCTCAGCGTCTTCTGGAAGGCATATGTAAGTGCGTTCGAGCGTTGAAGCTCTCTCCAAAATGGCTCTGATGTCCTCCTGTGACATATGAATGGCTTTACCATCTAGAGCTTGTGCATATCCATGCTCGTCTCTGTATACACCAAACTCGTCTTTATTTTCCCAACAAAATCTCCTCTGGTCGTTCTGATTATAAGCTCTCCTTCCATACTCGAGACGGGCGTCGATCGATGGTGGGACTGAACCGTCGATCAATTGTCGACCACGTGTTCGTTTCCGATGCCCGTAGCGAGTATCAAGTCCACAAGCTGTAGCAAACAACTCATCTGTGACTCTCTGCTGGTACTCTGGATCTCTGATTTTCTGAATGAAAAGATTCTCTGGTCCATTGGCCATCTGCAGGATGTCTGCAATATCTTCTCTGGATACTTGAAGGACACGTCCATCCATAGCTCGTGCATGGCCTTCTGGATCCCTGAAAATACCAAATTCATCTGGTGTTAGATATCCATAATATGTATTATCTTCTTGTACCTCGGATTTTGGTGTGAAGTGAGGATCGATCGATGGCGAGCTGTTGTCGTCGATCGATTTTCCTTCCTCTTCTCTAAAGTAATGGTTGAGAATTCTTCCCTCCATAGCAAGACCTTGGTACTCAATGGCTTGCTCCTCTCTGTAATCCTCATCATACTCATTGATCGATTGTCGATTCTCTGAAGCGCGGGGCGAAGTGAACGTCCTTTCATTCCCTGGTATGTTGAGTGCATTGTTCTGGTAGTTGAAGAGCTTCCACAGTGAAGCCTTCATGTAGCTCATCTGCACCTATCACAAAACTCGCCTGATTTCAATCATCTGCCCAACTTCCAATCGAGTAATAGCCTTCTCGAAGGTCATTCTCCACGAACTCGGGTTGGCCGTCGATCGATGTCTTTGTCGTACAGTCAATCGCGTTTATTGTAGAAGGGTCGATCGATGGATGGCTGCTGGAGTCGATCGATTCATCATACTCTGTTTCGTATTCGGCTCCACAATGGCATGCTGCCACAAATCCTACATCATCTCCAATCTCTCTGCTACGCATCTGTGACTTCACAACTCGAATAGGATCATAGTAGACAGTAGGGTCAATGAGTGTGAGGCATAGTTTGTTAGTCTGCATGTTGCAAACTGCTCCCACAGTAGCCAAAAAGGCTTTTCCAAGTAGTAGCGAGGAATTCCAGTTCAGCTTAATATCTAGAACATGGAAGTCTACTGGAACTAGTACATTACCAATCTGCACCTCAAAGTCTCTGATAATTCCTTCTGAGTTCCTTTGCGAACAATCCACAAAAGTGAATGAGTCCTCTGAAGGTTCTATCTTCAGGCCTAGATGGTCTGCCATCACCTTAGGCACAATGCTGACCGAAGCACCTGTGTCACAGAGCGTGCATGGGAATTCAATGGCTTTCACAAGGCAAGGGATCGCGAATTTCCCTGGATCACTCTTCTTCTCCAGTGTAATCCCTTGCTTCATCTTTTCTTTGACCTGACAAAACATTTTCCTAATGTATTCTTCATTTTTCTTGGTTTTCCTGAAGAACATTCACAACCTGTGGATAAAGTAAGCCTCCTCGAATGGCTTATCCAGTTGGATTCTAAGAACCCTCTTCGTAAAGCTGTCCATCTTCTTCTCATTGGCTCCCCTCTTCAGATGCTTAGGAGTCTTTCTTTTCTTCCTTATGGTTCATCACATGAGTGTTCAGGGTCTCAAATTTCGTGTTCAGGTTGGTGTAACAGCATCAATCTTTCCATTGAAATCCACTGTCATTTTCTGCTGACCCTCTAGAACCTGATCAAGCATTGCCTCAACCGTGCTCTCTTGATTCTGTGGTGGTGGGTTCTGGTAAGAAGATTTCTCATATCATTAGTTGTTGATGTAGTTGTTGCTGTAGAGTTTCTGGTACAATGAATTCTTGTTGTAGCTGCCTCTCTGTCCAAAGAGGTTCTTATTTCCATTCTGATTTCAAGGTTTCTGATTCTGAAATCCGGTGCCACTGATGAAGTTCACATCCTCCTCTACTTCTCCATTGCAATCAGCGTGTACTGCTTCCACATCTCGTGCAAAGCTCACCTGCTTCTTAAGAAGCTTATGAACACTGTCTAACTCTGCCCTTGCATCATCCATCTGCTCCTTTCCAAAGGCAGTAATCGATTTTCTCCTCTCAAAGTCAGTGTTCTTGGTGCTGTTCACTACAGGAAATGTAAGTATTAATAGCAGAATATGATAGCGTTTTTTCGATTGTGCTATGGTTGACATACCTCTTAGTTTTAGATAGTGTTTTCGAAAATGCAAACGCTATGCAAAACTAAAGCGGAAAAATAATTGATTTTCCCTCTCACACTTGTTTCACTTTGCCTCTCACTCCATGTTTTGCCTCCAAAAATCCAAAACCCTAAAATAAAAATTTTAAACACAAGCCCTAAACTCTAAACAAAAATTTTAAACCTAATATTATAATATCAAATCTCAAATTTAACTTCAAATCTTAAATATAAACTCAAAAGTTAATATTTGCAAAAATTAACTTTAAATCTTAAATCAATATCCCAAACCTTTAACTTTCAAACCCTCTATTCAAACTTTTATTCTAAGCTCGAAACTTGAAAACTAATTTTAAATTAATCACATACCCTAAGCTATAGCTAAAATAGTAAAAAATTTATTTTTTTATTATTTCTAAAAATAATCATATACCATAAGCTCTAATTAGAAATCTTATTGTCTATTCATACACTACAAAAAAAGAGATATTGTTACAATTTTCTGGTTAAATTAATTTTCTTTTATATGATAGACATGTTTTATATCACCCAAAGGTCAGCTTGCATTATTTATCTTTTTTTTTTCTTTCGATTACAGAGGAGAAGAAATTAAGAAGAAGCAATCGAAATCTACACCAATTCAGAAGCAATCGAAACCTAGACTAATAGAGGAAGAGATCGAGTTTCCTTTATGAATTTTTCATCGATTGGCATGAAGCAGCTTCAGTGTCGGAGATCAATTCAGAAGCCAAAAACTTCACTGTGGGACTCTTCGTTTAGGCACAAGTAAGTGTTCATCTCTGTTTTGTTTTGGGTTCATCTGTGGGAATCAATTCTGAAACAACTACCTGATTCCACATTCAATTCTGAAACAACTACATTTCTGAAGAAAGAGGAGACGAAGATGGTTCCTTTGTTAGAAGAAGAATCCAACGAACACCAACAATGGTGATTCAGCTTCGAGAAAATCGAAGCAGGAAGTGAAGGACGAACTAGTCAACAAGTCTTCTTTTTCTGGGTCTCGCCCAAATCCATAAAAGAAGAAGGAGATTGATGAAAACGACGATGAGAAGCCTATTTCCCAAGAGAAATTCCTCTGTTGGAGTTTCAAAGGTTTGATTTTTATATTTCTCATTCTGTCTTTCAGCAATTTAGTATTAAATGTGGAATCAGGTAGATTGATGTAATCGAATTGATGTATTCTTATGTTGCTGTCTCTATCTTTCTGGTTTTTAGGAGAGGGAGTTGAATAAGAAGAAGACAGAGAAAGAAGAAGAAGCAGAGAAGAAAGGTAAAGAAGAAGTAAAGAAGAAGAGGGAGAAGAAAGTCTATGATTTGCTTGGTCAGAAGAGAGACCAACCTGATGAGGTAACTTTTCACTACCTCATAAACAGACTCCACATTGTTACCTCTCTGATGGTTATGTGCATTACTACATCATTTGCTTCATGTTGGTCTGCTTGTCTGTAAACCCTTTGTTTATTTTTCTATCTCAGGTTAATGGAGTATCGGTTGCTTCCAGCTGCAGAGGCAAAGATAGTCCTTGAGAATAAGTTGCAAAGACTGGAAAGTTCAGTTCTCCAGCAAAACCTGCAGCTTTTCTCCATCGATCCATTCATTGCACCTGAAGCTGGTTCTTTTCTTAGTTAGTTGTGTGTGTGATGTGTTATGCTGAGAAGAAAAGTTAGCAGTTTGGTCCAGTGTGGTCTTTCTTCATCAATCTTGAATCATACAAGTCTTTCTTAACCGGTCTTCTTATCTCTCTTTATGTTATGTGATCTTTTTGACACTGTGTGGAAACTCTAGTGCTCTGTTCTTGACTGCAGCATATAAACCGAACTCTAGTGCTCTGTTCTTGAATCTCTTGATAGTATGTTTGATAGGTTTTGATGTATTGATTTTGTATGTTTTGAATCTTTAATGGAAAAAGCATATGGTATTTTATGATTCACTTGTGTTTCATTAGAGTAAATTATATTTGTTAATATTAGTGCAATATATATTATAATGATTATGTTTAAAAATTAAATTACCATTTATATTTATAAATTTATGGATATGTAATTTTAAAATTTCATTCTGAATATTAGATGTGTACCTTACACCCTATATCCTTAACACAATCAATAATAAAATTTTAAAACTCAGATTCAAAATTTTAAATAAAAAACTCTTGATTTGATCATTATTGCAAAATATATATATATATATATATATATAAGTGATAATTAAATGAGTTTTGTTATAAAATATTTATAAATATATATAGTAGTTTAGGGGTTCATAAATTTAATGAGATATTACTATATGGATTTTTGTGTACTTAAAACCCTAAACCCCAAAACTTAACCCTAAACCTTATATCATATTTTAAAATTTTAGGGGTTTATATTCTAAACATTAAACCTTAAAACTTTACTCTAAAACTTATATCAAATTTCAAACCATATATATTTAGTGTGATATTACAATGTGGATTTTAGTGTACTTAAAACCCTAAACCCCAAAACTTAACCCTATACTATAGACATAAATCTTTAAACTCTACTCTTTTCATACCATCAACCAAATTGTAAATTCAAACTCAATTTTTTTTTATCTTTATCTATAACTTCTGAACCACAAACCTTAAATCTTTAGTCAAACTCTTGAGACCAACCTTTAACATTACACTTCAAACCCTAAACTCTACATCCAAATCTGAATACAAACTATCAAACTTTAATACCTTAAACCCCAACCTTAATCTCTACATAGAAAATCATAAATCCAATATTTACAAACTTATAATAGAAACTTTAAATTTAACCTCAAGTATATTCTAAAACTCAAATCATATACTTAATCCTAAATCTTAACCCTAACCCCTAAACTACATATATCATTTTAACATATATCACAAAACATTAAATCTTAATTTTTAATAAATTATATTTCTATAAAAAATTAAAATTTCAAATACAAAATTTAGATTTCAAAATTTAAATTATGATACAACCTTATTTAAAGCTTAAATAATTTTTATAATAGCTATAAATAGATAAGAAGACAATTTATATTCTTCTTTTTTGAACCATTGATTGATTTGAATCAAAGGCCCAAAATCATTCTTGTACCTATCCTCACCTTTCATTCCTATTGGCTAGAAAATTTTGTGTGTGGATTGATAATCTTAACCACGATTGAATCTTTGAAGGGTTCTGATCTCTCTCTCTCCTCTCTCTCTCTCTCTCTTCACTCTTCTCTCTCTCTCTCTCTCTATCTCTCTCTCTCTCTCTCTCTCTCTCTCTCTCTCTCTCTCTCTCTCTCTCTCTCTCTCTCTCTCTCTGTCTCTACAACCACTGTTCCTAATCTCACAGATCTTGTCTCCCTAATCTCTATCTTCATTACCACTAAGCCTTGTCATAACCAAACCTCGTCTTCGTCTCCACCACAGCTCTGCGTGTGTGTTTTATTTATCTGGGACAAAGTTCTTATCTTGTACCGGTAACCTCTCTCGCACTCTCTGTCTCTCTCTCTCTCTATCCTAGTGTTCCGATTATTTGTTTTGCTTTTGTGTTCTCAGTTTAATAAAGTGGAGGATGCTGAAGAAGCTTGATGGTGGTGGTCTAGCCACCGACTCCATATCAGAAGAAGCATGGCTCGAGGGAGAAGACAAAGGGCTGGTGATCCAAGAACAGAACATAACTCGTGCTCTGTTTTTTCTGTGGTAATGCGACGACAGCACTCTGGAGGCTGGAGGCGGATGCTCTGGAGGTTTGAGGCTGGAGGCTAGAGGCGGATGAAGTAGGGTTGTAGGCAGAGGCTTAGATTAGGTTTAGTTTAATTATGTTTTGGTTAATTATCTTTTGGTTTAATGTTTTAATTTGTTTCTGGTTTAATGTGTTCTTTAATTACTTGTATACTGCTTTTAATTAATAAATAAAAATTAATTTTTAATTAATTAATTTTCGATGTCTTTTGAATTATTTAATTATGAATTATGTTTAGGTGTAATTTTTAAAAATTGGTTTTGTAGTAATTATTTTTAATAAATTTCCAGATAATTAAAAAATAAATTAATAACACGAAACATTTGCTATCATTGTATGGTTAACTATAGCACAAAGAAAAACCGCTATTAAAAGTGTCGGACCTATTATAACGGGCGATGACAGAGCGGACAAGGAAACGCTATTATACATGACTCATAGCGTTTTCCGTCTGCTATTACTACCCTTATTTCCTGTAGTGGTTGCAGGATGCCAAGTTCTAGATAAGTCTCACAGCTTCCTCTGGATTCCTAGTATTGAAGTTGCCTTCACTAACTGTGTCAAGAGCCATCTGATATGCCAGCTCGATGCCTCTGAAGAGGGTGCTAAGCAGCTGCACTTCATTGAATCCATGGTGTGGGCAATCTGATATCACTCAAATTATCCTAAGGAGTGAATTACTTTCTCAAATAAGAGGTTCAGTTGTAATACTTAGAGATCAAATTCACAAGGAGCTAGGGAACACAAAATATCTAATCCTTAGTGACTAAGCTAGGTTGATTATGATTAACTTTAAATTGAAGGTTTGAGCAAGGAAGTTACTCGGTGGGTTTGATTGAGGGTTTTAACAATTAAAAAAAGTAGCTAGACTTAGAGTTTCTATTCAGGTGATCAGGATTATAATCCTATAGATGCCTCACAAGTGGCATGCATGATATCAAAGAGCTCAACAGCTTATGAACAAATCGATCAGCATTCGCTTTCTAGATTCGTCTGGTGACTAGATCTAATGATCTCACCAATCAGGATGATCAATTAGAAACTGTCGATCGATGACTCTATAGGAGTATCGATCGATACACCTTTCGCTCCGTCAATCGATTATTCTATAGGAATATCGATCAACGCGCTTCTAGCAAGTTTTATGCATGGGTTGAATTGATGCTCACTAAGACTATAGATCTGCTTTCGCCTTTCTCTAGTGATCTTAGGTTGAATAGGATGGATTCAGGATGAAGTCAAGTTAACAATCAATCCTAGGTCAAGGTTCTAGTTTGCTATTCTAGAACACAAGCATTAAGAACATCCTAACAATGAATATCACAACTTAGCAATCTATAGTTGGGGCTAATCCCTCACAACCTATTTGAACCCTAAATCTAACAATGGAACTACTCAGACATGGCCAAGCAATTCATAGACACAAGATGAATGAAACTCATAGATAGATAGATAGAGAAACAAATAATGGAGTTCCAATCACAAATCTCTTTGGATCTTCTCTCCAGCTCTAAGAATCTCTAAAAATCTTAAACAATAAACTAGAACAATAGAAAGCATGCTTTGCCTTAAACACATAGGCAAACTATACATATTGAGTACATTAGGTTAAAAACTTGTCAGGGGCAATCTTGTAATTTGGTGAAGACTTGGGTTTAAAGTCGGCTGGAACCATTCTGTCTTCTGCGCGACTGGGTATCGATCGTTTTCATAGGATGTGCATCGATCGATTATAATCTCGATACGTCGACTTCTGGATACTGATGTCGATCGATGGCATAGAGTGTGCATCGATCAATTGTTGTCTCTGAATATCGACCTCTGGTCTGGTTTGATGGTCATCTAGGATGAAATCTCTACTAAGCTCCAAAATGCTCCGAAATCATCACTTTACTCCAAAATACTCCTGAACCTGAAAAATACCTAATAGACTCCAAAACATAATATTTATATATCTTAAAAACACCTTTGTACCATGGGTAAAAATGGGTCAGATCCATGGTATATCAACTCCCCCAGACTCACCCTTTTGCTGACTCACCCTTTTGCTTGTCCTCAAGCAAAACAAATAAGCAGTCTCTCTGAAAGAGGTTTAAAACAGCATGGACTCAATCAATCTCTAACTAGAATCATCACTTATACAATGTTGCAAGCCACACAAAATATCTCCTAATTACAGAAGTACTTTATATCATATCCTAGCTTAGCAACCAAATTCATCTAGCCAGCAACTTAGCAAATCCTGTCAGACTCACCCCCCTACTGATCTCATGTCTTTGCATAAAATAAAAGTGCACGCTTTACCCTGGGGGTATCGATCACAAGATGCAAGGCTGCTCAAACAAGTATCTGGACCTACAGGTAAAAAAGAAGTTCATTTCCTCTCTCTCTACTTATTTCTCTCACAGTCAAAGTCTGCTTTCATTTGCAAGACATTGACCACGATTGGACAGGCTTCCATGAATCAAGTCTTACTGGTTTTAGCCACCAAGCCCTGTTCACTTCTTCTGGACCTATATCCTAGGATTCTTTTGTGAATAAAGCCTTAATGGTTGTAGCCACCAAGTCCTGTTCGAACTCTTTACCTATAGAATTCTTATAAATCAAGCCTTAATGGTTGTAGCCACCAAGTCCTGTTCGAATTCTTTTCCAAAGTAAATATCTAACTAATCCTAAAAAATTTTTTTGAAAGAATACTAAAAATTTAAACATAAATTTTGAAATTTGGGAGAGAGAGGGTGATATATCTATCTACACAAGGCTTTACCTTCCAGACTTGTTTGAAGAATCCGACCCAGTGTATACCAAGCCCCAAGACAAGCAGATGTAGTCAATTTTGGTTGGATTTCAGCTTTGGTTTCTTCAAACATTCATAGCAAGTGTGGTACTAATTGACAGGTGATCCACTTTCGCATCTATAGTACATTCTGCAGTCAACAAATCTAAGAGTTGTGCTAAAGAGTGGTTAGATAACAAGTAAAGGTTGAAAAATATCATTGTCCCCTTCTTGACTCAATAAAACTTTTGAAAACAAATAGGGAGATCAAAAGGTAGAGTAATATCAGCAACTTCCCCCCAGACTTAAATTATACGGTGTCCTTAGTGTACAACCAGTCAGAGTTAATGGGATAACATAAACCATAAGTACTAAGTTTGAAAAGCTAGAACGATATACCTGACCGAAGTCCGTGTCCATCGATGGCAAGAGATCGCCGTCGATCAGTTTGAAAGTGGCTATGTCGATCGATGTCGACATGGTTTCGTCGGTCGATGTCGTAGACAATCGTCTACTCTGGTTCATCTTCTTCTCTTTTCTTCTCTCTCTCTTTTTTTTTTTATATTTTCTGAAAATAAAAGTTGAAAAACGAAAATAAGTAACTAGAATGAATAAAGCTAAGTAAAATTGCGTAATAGTGGGTTGCCTCCCACTCAGCGCTTAGTTATAGTCATTTAGCTTGACTTTGGAGGTGGTTTGGTTAGTGAGGTGCAAAACAGCTACATGTTGGAAAACAAGTATCCACATTATCTTGGTTAATCTGGAACCATGTGGCAATTAAGCTTCTTGTGGCGTCATCTCCTCTGGTCCATCTCTGATTCATCTTTGCTGCTGCATCTGTGATGATCTGTAGCCTCTCTCCAATATTTTCAATGCTGAACTGACGCTTCCCAAGCTTGTCATAAGCATAATCTGATAGTTCCTTCAGCTCTTCTTGCATTGAATCAATCATGTCTTTAAGCTTCTTTCCGCGGACAGGCTGAAGCTCGGCGTCGATCGATGCTGATATACATGCGTCAATAGGTTCTGAATGATGCTTGTCGATCAATCTCATGTATCCTCTGTCGATCGATGCGGATGGTGAAGATCGACTTGCAAGCTGCCTCTGAATGGCTCTGATTTCCTTCTGCATCCTTTCTGTGCTTGAGTTTAATCCACTGATGTTGTTGTTGAAAGGAAAGTAGATGTCATCACATCTTCTATCAAGTCTGTCCTCAGTTGTTCCCAGAGTTCTATACATCTCTTCTATCATCTGATCAATCTCTGCTCTGGTGTAAGAAGTAGGTGCTGATGGTTTGTTGGCGTCGATCGATGTGTTGATGATGGCATCGATTGATTTCGATTTCTCTGCTTGAAAATTGAGTTGCTGCTGAATGGTGTCGACTTCTTGCTGAAGTTGGGATAGTCTCTGGGTCAATCCGTCCATGTCATCATTGAGCGGATAGTAGACTCCATCAAGCTTGTAATCAAATGATTTCAAAAAATCTTCCAGTGATGTAAGTCTCGCGTCGATCGATAGTGCAGCTTCTGTGTCGATGACGCGGGTTCCTTCTATCGACAATCATTCTTCGCATGAAGCATAGCCAATTCTTTCTGCATCAACTCACTCCTCTTGGTTAGCCAGTTGATGTTGTGGTTGAATGTATGGTAGATGTCACCAAATCTCATATCTAGGGCTCCTTCTTCCCATTGGTTAGCTTTCTTGGTTTTCTTTCTGGTGGAATGTCTGGATGGTGAACGATTGGTGTCGATCGATGCCTAGTGTTGCCGTCGATCCATGCGGATGCCAGCTTATCGGCCTCATGTTTGTTCTGAATTCTGCCCAAATCTTCTTTCATCTCTTCCATACTTGTACCCATCCAGTTGATGTAGTCATGGAGTGGTTGAAAAACATCATTTAGCTTCATACTGAATTTCTCTTCTGCTCTTTGTTGGATTTCTTGAATTCTAGTTAGCATCTCATTGATCTCATTCCTGGTATAGATTTCTGGTGCTAGCCTGGTTAGTGTGAATGAGTTAGCCTGTTCTGGAAGACATATGTAGGACTCCTCATCTATTGAAGCTCTTTTTAGTAGTTTCCTGATGTCTTCTTTAGATACATTGATGATCTCACCATCTAGTCCACGTGCATATCCAGACTCATCTCTGTATACACCATACTCATCTTTCTTCTCCCAATAGAAATTCCTAATCCCAAAACGGTAGGATCTAGTGCCAAACTCTGTACGCCTGTCATTCGATGGATGGAATATCCTGCCGAACGAGGGTGGTAGTCGCCTATCGGTCGATGGAATGTGTGTCATGCCGATCGATGATGGTAGTTCTTTGTCGGTCGATGGTAGACATGTCCTATCGATCGATGGTTGAGTATGTGGTCGAGGTGTTGGCTCGAATCTGCCGGCTGCATCATTATGCTTGTCTATAACTTCTTACTAGTGCTCTGGATTGCATGAAGAGGTTGTCTGGTCCATCGGCCACCTGAAGGTTGTCTGCAATGTCTTCTTTGGATACTTGCAGAATTCTTCCATCTATTGCTCGTGCATGGCCCTCTGGATCCCTGAAAATACCAAACTCATCCGGTGTTAGATATCCATAATCTTTAAAGTTCTTTTCACTTACCTCGGATCTAGGGTTTGGATGCATGTCGATCGATGTGGTTGATATCGATCGATGTTGAAGCAGTGTTGTTGATCGATGGTGAAGGTTGGATATCATCTCCTCAATTGAATTTGAAGAAGTCTTCTGTGGTGAAACCTCTACTCATCTTGTCTGCTTCTAGGGCGTCTGATGTTTCCTCTACTGCCATAGTGTCGATCGATACGCTGTAGGGTATGTCGATCGATGTGCGTAGTCGGTTTGACTGGTGATGATGAGTGTCGATCGATGTAGAGTAGCCTCTGTCGATCGATGTTGCATTCCATTGTCTGTAGGAATGGTTTTGGAATCCTTTCTTCTTCTGCAAAAAGACCATGAAACTCTATAGCTCGTTCCTCCTTGTAATCCTCATCATACTCTTCATCTTTGAACACGGATGCAGAACTATCAACTTCAAGGGTTGGGTGATAATGATCACTTTTCCAACTGTCAGGAGAAAAATTGCCGTGTGGGAATTGTTCTTTCCAATGAGCAAACTTTGCATCGTTGGACTCGTCTTCTAGCATGTCGATCGATTTGGATGGACGAGGATCGATCGATGTATCCTTGCTGTCGTCGATCGATTCGTCGCACTCTGTCTCATACTCAACTTCTGAATCAATCTCTTCTCCACAGAAACATACTCCAACGAATCTTGGATCATCCCCAATCTCTGTGCTGGGCTTCTTTGTCTTGACAATCTTGACTGGATCATAGTAGATATTGGGATCTATGAGAGTCAGACATAACTGGTTAGTCTGCATATTGCAAATTCCTCCTACTGTGGCAAAGAATGCTCTTCCAAGAAGTAAAGAAGTGTTCCAATTCAGCTTATGTCCAGGACATGAAAGTCAACTGGAACTATTGCATTACCAATCTGCACCTCAAAGTCTCTGATGATTCCTCCTGAGTTCCTTTGAGAGCAATCCACAAATAAAAATAAATCGTCTGAGGGCTCTATCTTCAGACCTAGATGGTCTGCCATTACCCTGGGCAAGATGCTTACTGCAGCTCCTGTGTCGCAGAGAGCACGTGAGAACGTGACACCTTGCACTATGCAGGGTACTGTAAACTTCCTAGTATCACACTTCTTCTTCAATGTGATCTGCTGCTTCATCTTTTCTCTGACCTGATGAAACATTCTCCTAATGTCATCTACAGTCTCTTTGTTTTCTCTAAAGAACATACACAACCTGTGATAAAGTAGACTTCTTCAAAAGCTTTCTCAAGTGGGATTCTGAGTAATCTCTTTGTGAAGCTATCCAATTCCTTCTCATTGACTCCCCTCTTCACATGCTTGGGAACCTTTTCTTTCCTCTTCCTCAAGGTTCTCCCTTCTTTAGCTTTATCAACCTCCATAGGCTCTGGTGCATCCTTAGGTTGAGTGCTGGTGGTGTCTGGTGGTGTATCTGAATGTTTGGATTGTTGTCTGAGTGCATTGAGTCGTTCTGCATCAATCTTTGGTAGCTGTACTCGGTATGTGAGAGGTGCACGTCGATCGATGTGTGTTGGAGGTTGTCGATCGATGTCAGCATCTCTCTGTCGATCGATGTCAGCATCTCTCTGTCGATCGATGACTGGTTCTTGATGCGATCGATTTTGACGCAAAAAAGGTTGGGTGGATGCTGGTATCTTGCTGCAAAATCCTCGTGAGTCATTATCCACATGGCATTGCACGAAGCACTCGATTCTGATGATGGTGTCGATCAATGCTCTTCAAAGCTCGTCGATCGACTTGGTGTGGATTCTATCGATCGATGGTCACTTGCCGACGTCGGTCGACACCAGTGTGACTCGCCGAAACTCATAGAGCTTTCCACTTTGAAATCTCCTACTTGCAGCTTCTCATGCTTCACCACTTGCCAAAAATCATCATCTATGATGGCATTCACGTGGTGCTTGATGTCTTGCATATTTTCATGTATTTTAGCCATCTTTTTATTGCATTCCTTTAGTTGTAGGCTTAAGTTTAGGCTTGTCTAGGATCATTTTGCATTCATTTGTCCCTATCAGGTGTTGGAGCATGTTTTGGTGAGATTTGAGGTGTTTGGAGACCTTATGACCCAAAAAGAAGTGAAGAATCAATATTGGCTATAAGAAGAGAAGTAAAACCAAGAGAAGAAGTTTAGACCGGGTAGCCTTGACCGGCTACACACACCCGGACGGATCAGGACGGACTAGCTCGTACGGATGACCGGGATGCCGCGTGCAAACTCGAGCAGCCGGACCATAAGGAGATGCAGGACGTCCGGGGAGACACGTCCGGGTAGGAGCACCCGGACGATGAAGACTGACAGACGGCCGGGGAGATGCGTCCGGGTACATGCATCCGGGTACATGCATCCGGACGGGCGAACAAGACACATCCAAGCTGAGGACGACCGGGGTGGCCTGTCCGGCTAGGAGTACCCGGTCGTGAAGAAGGTGCTGGTGACCGGGGTGAGGCGACCGGGGAGAGACGGACGGCGTGGAACCCGGACGGAGCAAAGAACGCGGCCAGCTTGGACGGCCGGGTAACCTAGACCGGGTTGGATGGTGTTGCTGCTACCCTGACCGAGTTTTGTGCCTCTTTCCTATTGGTTTAGACCCATCTAGCTTAAGGGCTTTTTAGTAATCTTAATCTATGTTTCTAGGGCTTTTAAGCCTAACTATAAGTACCTTTGTTATCCCTAATGTGGGACTTATCTCATTTTCTATCTAAGAACACATAAACCTCTTGAGTAAAGTTTCATCTTGATTCATAATCTCATCTTGTCTTTGTGTTCTTGATTGTTTGATTTCTTATCCTTTCTTTCTCTATATGTTTAAGCTTGAATCTCTCATGGGTTTAAGAGTAAGCATGTGGATTAGTGAGTAGATCCTTCTAAGATCCATGGGTTAGGGTGATAGAGAGTGATTAAGTTAGATCCAAGGTGTTTATTGTTAGATCTATCATTTCCTTGCATAGATTTGGTGTTTTAAAGCTATATTTGAGTTGGCCTCTCAAACATAGAGCTATAGGCATTTCATGCCAGAAAGGTGTTCTATGAAATGCCTGAACCAACTCATCTATGCTTTTAGCTTGCTTTGCCTAAGAGATTAGTTGTCAAAGAAGCTAGGATTGCTAATAGATTCATTCTCCTTGTTTGCTTTGATCATTACAGCCAAAGAGATTTGGTGTACTTGGGTGATCATTGCAAAAGAGCATCCATCTAGAGATAGAGCTTGCTTAGTTTTGTTGTCTAGGCATAAGGATTAGATTGATTGAAAAGTTAGCATCTTGGATTGAAGCTTAATCATTTGATATCAAGTCCCTATACCCATGGGTCTCACTCTCCTCATAAGAAAGAAAGTTTTATCTTTGTTGCATTTTGCTTATTGTTTTAGTTTAATTATCATCCTCTCTAATGATTGCATTTAGATTAAGCATAGGCTTGCATTCCCTCTGTTTCATTGTCACTTAGGACTGGTTCGACAATCTTATATACTACATCATTTGATTAGAACCTTAGAAAAGTTCTTTCATCAAATTGGCGCCCAAATTCTAAGTTGATTGTGACATTGGGATTTAGTCACTTGCTTGAGACTAAATCATTTTTATTTTCTTGTGTTATTGATTCTCCTTTTGCATCTTCCTTTGATTTTCAGGTGTATGAACACAAGAAGCAGGGGTGCAACTAACTTGGTTCCCACTGTTGAAGAGATAGCTACACTTGAGAGGGAAATAGCAAGAAGGAGAAGAGAAGAAGAGCAACAGGCTCACATTCAAAGGTTGGGGTTTGAGATGGATGATCAGCAGCATCAACCCCAAGATGGCAATGGTCAAGGAGCTGACAACCTTAGACCACAGCCAGCAACAACAACACCCACAGCGCCACCTAGAGCCATTGGCACATATGACCGTCCTCACATTCATGGCAACAGGACGGGCATCCGCGCACCAGCTGTGGAAGCTAACAACTTTGAGATCAAGTCAGGCTTGTTAAATGTGATTGAGAACAACAAGTACCATGGCTTGGCTGTAGAAGACCCATTTGATCACTTGGACAAGTTTGATAGCTATTGTGGCTTGTCCAAGACCAATGGTGTGTCAGAAGATGCCTTCAAGCTCAAATTGTTTCCATTCTCTAGGAGACAAGGCAC
Organism: Brassica nigra; assembly: GCA_016432835.1. Lineage (NCBI taxonomy): Eukaryota > Viridiplantae > Streptophyta > Magnoliopsida > Brassicales > Brassicaceae > Brassica > Brassica nigra. Next base: position 45,524,719 of record CM028242.1, on the reverse strand, counting down.
GCCAATGGGAGAAATCTTTACCTAGTGACTCCATCACTACTTGGAATGATTGTAAGAAGGCCTTCTTGGAGAAATTCTTCTCCACATCAAGGACAGCCAAGCTGAGGAATGAGATCTCTAGTTTCCAGCAGAAGAACTTGGAAAGCTTTAGTGAAGCATGGGAAAGGTTCAAGGGATATCAAGCTAAGTGCCCATACCATGGCTTCTCAAAGGAGAGTTTGCTGAGCACATTCTATAGAGGTGCCCTTCCTGAGTTTAGAGCAAGATTGGATACAGCAAGCAATGGTTTCTTCCTGGGCAGGTCTGAAGAAGATGCTGAGGAGCTGGTGGACAACATGGTCAAGAGTGATTCAGTTTACAGTGGAGAACATGACAGGGCTGATAGAACAACCAGAGCTGATGACAACCAGACCAAGAAGGAAATCAAATCCTTGCAAGAGAAGATAGACTTGCTGATTGCTAACCAAGCCAAACAGGAGCAGATTCACTTTGTGGGTGGTCCAAATCAAGAAACTCCTCCTAAGGTTAATGAAGTTGAAGGGTTAGAAGGACAAGAAGAGCTTTTCTTCATCAACAACAATGGTTCTTGGTACAGGAAGGAGCCTAACTTTCAGTACAACAACTACCAGCAAAGGTCTTACCCCAACAACCAGCAAGGGGGCTATCAACCAAAGCAAAACACTCAGCAAGGGAACTACCAGCCTAGGCAGAATCCTCCTCCTGGTTTTGCAAACCATGGCAATCAATCTACTCAAGCTCAAGGTAGCTCCTCCCAAGCTAAAGCTCCAGATTCATCTATGGAAGCTATGTTCAAACAATTGTTGGAAGGTCAATCTAGAGCAGCCAAAGACATTGGCCATGAGTTCAAGACTGTTCACTCCAAGATTGACAGCAGCTACACTGAGCTAAACAACAAAATTAGAGCTTTGTTGAATCAATTTGCTTCTATGAACTCTCACCCAAGTTTCCAACAAGGAACATTACCAGGAAAGGCTGAGCAAAACCCCAAAGAACCAATGAAGGCAATCACTTTGAGAAGTGGTAGAGAGCTACCTCCAAGAACTCTCCCCAAGGATGGTGAGAATCTAAGTGGGGGGGTGGCTATCAACATTGATGATGATGTTGTGATTGTGGATGAGAAAGTTGATGAGGAGATTCTAGAAAAGATTGTTGAAGCCAAGGATAAAGGAAAGGTTGGAGAAGAGAAGAAAACACCAAGGCATGGTGAGGTTACCACTCCAACAAAAGAGTCTTCTTTTGTTCCTCCTCCCTATGAACCTAAGCTGCCATTTCCTGGAAGATTCAAGAGGCAACTTTTGGAGAAGTACAAAGCACTCTTTGAGAAACAATTGAGTGAAGTTCAAGTCACAATGCCAATCATTGATGCCTTCATGCTTGTCCCTCAGTACAGCAAGTTCTTGAAGGATGTTGTGGCTGCCAAGAAGAAGGAAATGGAAGGCATGATGGTTCTTACTCATGAGTGCAGTGCCATCATCCAGAGATTGACAATCCCTAAGAAGCTAGAGGATCCAGGCTGCTTTACCCTACCTTGTGCCATTGGTCCTTTGATGTTTGAGAGATGTCTATGTGATCTGGGAGCTAGTGTCAGTCTCATGTCTCTATCTGTTGCCAAGAAGCTTGGGTTCAGCCAATACAAGAAGTGCAAACTCTCTTTGGTGCTTGCTGACCGCTCAGTCAAATTCCCCATTGGTATCCTTGAAGACCTCCCTGTAATGGTGGGAAATTGTGAAATCCCCACTGATTTTGTTGTTCTTGAGATGGATGAAGAAGCTAGAGACCCCTTGATCCTTGGAAGACCATTTTAGCCACAGCAGGAGCCCTTATCAATGTGAAGGAAGGCAAGATTGATCTTCATTTGGGAAAGAGCACACTCTCCATTTTGATGTCAATGAGGTAATGAAGAGGTCAACTGTGCAAGGCCAAGTGTTTTACATAGAGGAGATGGAAGCTCTTGCTGATGATCTCCTTGAAGAATTGGCACTTGGAGAGTTGACAATAAAGGACCCTTGCAGCATGCTTTGACAGTGGATAAAGAGGTCCAAGTGGTTGAAAACAAAGAGAGTGAGGCTATTGCAGCCATGCTGGATTCTCGAAAGAAGATTGTTGATAGAGGCCAGTATGAGGAGCTCAAACAAGAGGTGCACCAAGCTGTTTCAGCCACTCAACAAGAGAACACCAAACAAGATGATTGGAGTGAGCTCAAGGCACCAAAAGTGGAGCTAAAACCTCTTCCCCATGGTGTAAGGTACGCATTTCTAGGCCCTAATGAGTCATATCCTGTCATTGTGAGTAGTGAACTTACTGAACTTGAGCTTTCTCAACTTTTAAATGCACTTAAAAGGTTTAGAAAAGCAATTGGATACTCACTAGATGATATTAAGGGATATCACCTTCTTTGTGCATGCATAGGATACATCTAGAGGATGAATCAATGACTTCTATACAGCATCAAAGGAGGTTGAATCCTAACCTTAAAGATGTTGTTAAGAAGGAGATTCTTAAGCTCTTAGATGCTGGTGTTATCTACCCTATTTCAGATTCTAAATGGGTATATCCTGTGCATGTAGTTCCAAAGAAGGGTGGCATCACTGTGGTTAAAAATGACAAGGATGAATTGATACCAACTAGAACCATAACTGGCCATAGGATGTGTATTGATTATAGAAAGCTCAACTCAGCATCTAGAAAGGATCATTTCCATTACCATTCATTGATCAAATGCTTGAGAGACTTGCAAACCATCCTTTCTATTGTTTTCTTGATGGGTATTCAGAGTTCTTCCAAATCCCCATACATCCCAATGATCAGGAGAAGTCAACATTCACATGCCCCTATGGCACCTTTGCTTATCGAAGGATGCCATTTGGGTTATGTAATGCTCCAGCAACCTTTCAAAGGTGCATGATGTCTATCTTCTCGGATCTCATTGAGGATATAGTGGAGGTATTCATGGATTATTTCTCTGTCTACGGATCTTCGTTTTCTGCTTGTTTGTCCAACTTGTGCAGGGTCCTACAGAGATGTGAAGAAACCAACCTAGTGCTGAATTGGGAGAAGTGTCATTTCATGGTCAAAGAGGGGATTGTGCTTGGACACAAGATTTCAGAAAAGGGTATTGAAGTGGACAAGGCTAAGATTGAGGTGATGGTCAGCTTGCCACCACCAAAGACAGTGAAAGACATCAGGAGCTTCCTTGGCCATGCTGGGTTCTATAGAAGATTCATCAAGGACTTCTCAAAGATTGCTGACCAATGACCAAGTTGCTGTGAAGGCTGCTTTCAAGAAGATGAGGGTGACCTTGTTAGTGCTCCCATTGTTCAGCCACCTGATTGGGATCTCCCTTTGAGATAATGTGTGATGCTAGTGATTTTGCTGTTGGGGCCGTCCTGGGGCAGAAGAAGGATGGCAAAACTCATGTGATTTATTATGCTAGCCAAACCTTGAATAATGCAAAGATGAGGTATGCCACAACAGAGAAAGAGATGCTGGCCATTGTCTTCCTTTGAGAAATTCAGAAGCTACCTGGTGGGTTCTAAGGTCATTGTGTATACTGATCATGCAGCTTTGAGACACCTCCTAGCAAAGAAGGATGCCAAGCCAAGACTACTAAGGTGGATCCTTTTGCTTCAAGAGTTTGACTTGGAGATTAGAGACAAGCCAGGGATTGAGAATGGAGTTGCTGATCACTTGTCCAGGTTGAGAATTGAAGGTGGAATCCCTATTGATGAGGGCCTCAGAGAAGAGCATGTCTTGGCCATCATGTCAGTGGTAGCAGTCATTGAGACTGGAAAAAGATTGAAGAGGTTAAGGCAGCTGAAGAGAAGGGACCTTGGTATGCTGATTTGGTTAACTACTTAGCCACTGGAAAGGAACCATTGGGGCTTGCAGGGTATGAGAAGAAGAAGTTCTACAAAGATTTGAAGAGATACTATTGGGATGAACCATACCTCTACACCCTATGCAAGGATCAGATTTATAGAAGAGTGGTGGCTGAAGAAGAAGTTGAAGGAATCCTCTCACATTGCCATGGATCTTCCTATGGAGGCCATTTTGCTCCATTCAAGACTGTCTCAAAGGTGTTACAAGCTGGATTTTGGTGGCCACACATGTTCAGGGACTCACAAGACTTCATTTCAAGATGTGACCCTTGCCAAAGGAGTGGAAACATTACTAAAAGGAATGAGATGCCTCAAAACCCAATCCTTGAGGTAGAAGTGTTTGATGTTTGGGGGATTGATTTCATGGGACCCTTCCCTCTTCTTATGGCAACAAATACATCTTGGTGGCTGTGGACTATGTATCAAAGTGGGTGGAAGCAATAGCAAGTCCTACAAATGATTCAAGAGTAGTGGTCAAAATGTTCAAGAGCACTATTTTCCCAAGGTTTGGAGTTCCAAGAGTGGTCATAAGTGATGGAGGTTCACACTTCATCAACAAGGTATTTGAGAGTCTTCTCAAGAGGAATGGAGTGAAGCACAAGGTTGCAACACCCTATCACCCTCAAACAAGTAGCCAAGTGGAGGTCTCCAACAAGCAAATCAAGGGGATCTTGGAGAAGGTTGTAGGAACCAAGAGGAAGGATTGGTCAGCCAAGCTTGATGATGCTCTTTGGACATATAGAACAGCATTCAAGACTCCTCTAGGCACCACTCCCTTCAACCTTGTCTATGGAAAGTCTTGCCACCTGCCAGTTGAGCTTGAATACAAGGCATTGTGGGCTGTAAAGCTTCTAAACTTTGACATCAAGGATGCAAAGAAGAAGAGAGTTCTTCAACTCAATGAACTGGATGAGATAAGGATGGATGCCTTTGAGAACTCAAGGATATACAAGGAAAAGACTAAGGCTTTCCATGACAGGCACATCCTCAAGAGAGAGTTCAAGGCAGGAGATCAAGTGCTTCTTTACAATTCTAGACTGAAGTTGTTTCCAGGAAAGTTAAAGTCAAGGTGGTCCGGTCCATTTGTGATCAAAGAAGTGAGACCTTATGGAGCCATTGTGCTTTGGGATAAGCAGGGTAATGACTTCACAGTGAATGGCCAGAGACTCAAAGAATACATGGCCACAATACCAAAGGAGGATGGGACATCAACCCCACTCTCTGATGCTCCCCTTGCCTAACCTCAAAAGAGGCAAAGTCAAGCTAGTGACTTTAAACAAGCTCACTTGGGAGGAAGTCCCATGATTATCTTTGTAAATATGCATTAGGATTTGTTCTTTTTCAAATAAGTCACTTGGAGAATGGTGATAGCTTGGGGATGAGTGCATAAAGCTTTGAGAAGAGGTTGAATAAAAAAAAATGTGGTTTGGAGGTTGGACCGGGTAGGGTGGACCGGGTCGCTACCGGACGGACGCCAGCAGCGTGCTGAACTATCGGACCGGGGTGCGGTGTCCGGGTGAAAGCACCCGGTCGTGAAGAGGACGGATGGATGAAAGGGACAGACCGGGGAGAGGGCGTCCGGGTAGAAGAACCCGGTTGTGAAACAAGCAGAACGGACGGGACGTGCGCCCGGTACAGGTACCCGGTCGCGAGCAATTGGACGGACGGACCGGGATGCATCGTCCGGGTAACAACACCCGGTCGTGGAGGCAGCAAGACAGACCGGGGACAACCGTCCGGGTAGACTTGCCCGGTCGTTCTCCGCGTGAAGAAAACAAGTCCTACAACCCGACGACCCGCGCATGACCCGGCCGCGACCCAAGGTAAGTTTTTTCCACCTAAACCGACCCAAACGCACCTAAACCGACCAACACCCATCCACCCGACCCAGAAACATTTTAAAACCCTAAGCCACCCCTCTCTCCTCACTTCATCTTCTTCCTCACATCATAATCCTCTCTAGCCTCCAAGAGCATAAATCCCCATAACTTTGTCAAATCTCAACCAAATCACAAATTTCTTTTTCCCACATCCACTCCTTCATTCCCTAGCTCTAATTCCTTGAATCTTTTCATCTTTATCCTTCATCCAAAGCAAGGTATGGTATCTCTAAGTTCAAATTCGTAACCCTCATGAACCCTAAAATTTGAACTTGAAATTTGAGCCTTTTCTTGCTAGATTCTTGTAAATTAGACTAGGGAATGCTTATATATCATGCTGGGTAGTTGATTTCATGGTGGAATTGAGATTAATTTGAACTTTGAAAAATTAGGGTTCATGAGATTTGGGGTTTTCATAAAGTGCTTGTTTTAGGTTGTTCTTGGGTTAGATTGGATGCTAGGTTGATGGAGAACTTCAATTTAGGCCATTTTAAGCTTGATTGTGCTTAATTGAGTGGTTTTGATTCTTAGAGGTTCTTTTGCTCATTAAAAAAAAAAAAAAAAATTTGAGCATGAGAATTCTCTAAGTTGTTCTAAAGTCTTTGCTTAAAAGTTTGTTTCTTGTGAGCAATTGATCATTGGAGTTGTAATTCATATGCTTTTGATCATATTCCTCATATTGAAAGCTTTTTCCTTCTCAAGCTTACTCTTTTCCAAGGTCTAAAGTGTCAGGTACCAATGGGGAGAAAGAATGAAGCTGATCTTGAAGTTGAGAAGCAAGAGCGTGCAGCAAGACACACTGCTCAGTTTGGGAAATCTTTGGGTTCACAGCCTGGTTCAGAGGAAGAGCGCCGCCAGCAAGCCTTGGCTCTGCTAAGGAAGAAGGCACAATCCAAGAAAGAAGGGAAGAGAGTTGTGGTTGATAAGAGTGTGGCTGAAAGTGCTCACAAGCAAGCCAAGAAAGATGGGAATAAAGTTGTGTTTTGATAAGAGTGTGGTTGAAAGTGCTCACAAGCAAGCCAAAAGGGATGGAAAGAGATTAGCTGTTGGAGACAATGGGGCTGAGGGTACTCAAATACAGGCTCCTCTAAAGAGAGCTAAGGCACCAAGAAATTCTGGTGTGGGAGCTCTTGTGATTGAAAAGACAAGCAACAAAGGTGATCATACCCTTGCTCACACTATGAGGGCTATGACTCCACCTAGGAGAACACCAGACCCTGTGCAAGAAGTTGTAGAGAGCCTTAACCAGCACAACAAGGAAGAGAAGTTGGCAAGGGCTAGAGCAAAGAAGCAAGGCAAGAAACCAATGATTGCAGAAAATGAAGGTGAAGAGGATGAGACATCTTCTAATGATGAGCATGCTGATCCTAAATCAAGGTATGACAAGAGGGATAGGTCCAAGACACCTACTGAAGATGAGCTGCTAGACTTTTTGAGGAATGGCATTGCTTGGGTCCCACCAGATTTGTTCATAAGATGATTTTGCAAGAGCTGTACCTTGATGATGATGTTGAAGAAATGCTTAAGCACATGAAGGTGGGCAGCCTCTATTCTGCAGTTTACCCCACTCACAAGGAAGTCTCTTGCCAATTCTTGGCTACACTAGAAGCAACTTTTCACACTTCCAAGCATGCACAGCAAGGATGGGGAGAGATCAAATTCAAGATTGAGGGTGAGGTGTACTCCATGTCTTTCAAAGAGATTAGTGAAGTTCTTGACCTTGAGGATCAGAAAAACCCTTCACTTCCAACACTCAAGACAACCCCTAAGGAGAAGACCATTGCTTAATCAATGTGGACCTTATTGACAGGACAAGGAAAAGGGGGCCAAAAGAAGGAGAAGAATGGAGCTATTAGGCATCCCACTATGCGCTACCTCCACAGGTTGCTTAACCACACCCTGTTCCAGAAGAAGGAAGTAGGGAATGTTGCTGGAGACGAGTTGAGATTCCTTCACCAAACCGCCCGCCACTTTGTTTCCTCTCCTCAGCTCCCTAGTGTCCCGGATGATTTCTACTCAGATTTTGGTATGGTTGGCTTCCTTGTACAGCGCCTCATGCACTACAAGAGCTGGGCTTGGACAAACCGTGATTCCGGACCTCAAATTGGTATTGGTGGCTGGATAACCCCATTAATAGCTTACCAAGGGATTGATTTGGGTGATGATGGAGTAAGTCCTACTTTCTTGGATGGAGCTTACCTGAGGAAGGCTCAATTTCTAAGTGGATGGTTTAATGGAACATGTGTCTACTCTTACTCAAGGGGTGGCAAGAAGGCTGAGCTATTGCTTCCTAGCCCACACCTCACTTCCTTGAGCACTTCAGGAGATATCAGCTTTGACATCAGTGAGGAACACCTCCTTAGGAGTCATGGACCTCTTTGCCCGGTGACCCTGCCTAAGGGTGATAAGGCGGTAAGAAAGCACAATGCTTATGACGAGGAGTACACCAGAAGCACCACTGCTCATCTTTTTGGCCCTCCTCGTTACAAGCTTGAGCATTGCACCAGTGTCTTGCCCCTTGGACCCCTACGCCAGGCTCATGACCACATTAAAATCCTCCAGAGGTGGAACAAGGCCCAAGATAGGACCATTTTCAAGCTCACCAACAAGTGCAAAGAGCTGAAAAGGACTGTGAAGAGGCAAGCTGAAGTTTCAGCCCGGTTATTGAAGAAAGTGGCTGATGTTCTAGCTAGGGGGGCTGTAGCTGGCTGCAAGGCTGAGGACTTTGAACTTGATGCTCTCAATGCACCCCTCAGCCACTTATTGACTCCTCTGCACCACAATCCAGCAAACAAGCTCTCCGCCGTTTGAGGAACCCTTACATCGCCCCATCCGAGTCCGAAACAAGTCACCATCCCTAAGCACCACTGCTGATGAAGATGACTCTGAGGGAGGGGCATCAGCCTCATCCCATGCTCCATAGAGGTACTCCAACACCCTATCATTGTATATACCATTCATCATTTCATTTAGTTTTATTTTTCTTTCTTTGGGCCCTTCTCCACATTTAACAAACACGAGACTGTGTGAATTAAGTGTGGGGAGGTGCCAAGTTGCTGATCATCTTGTGTTTTATGTCATAAGCATGCATTTTTAGATAGTTATTGCATAGAAAAGCCATAAAAATTTGAAAAGCACAAAAAGAATCATGTAGTTGCATTAGGATTGAGTCTAGATCATTCACTTGCATAAAAAAAAAGAGAAAAATCATCATATAGGTTGCATCATGCATAAGGGGACAAGGATGATAGTTGCCTTGAAAAGATGCTCATGCTAAGTTCTTAAAGTGATACCCTTTATAAGCATAGTAAGTAGCTTGAGCAATCTTAGGATAGCTTGTAAACTTTTTGCCTTGAAATCTCTTCCTAAAGCTTATTTGATTGATTGATGCTATCTCTTTGAAGTTTGCTCCTGTCATATTTAGACTCTAAGTCTCTTGCTCATGGTCCCTTGTGTACTAAGCCATGGATAGAACACTTGAGTTGTCCCTCCCATTCTTTGCCTATCTTTTTGGACAAGCTCAAGTGGCACTCCACACCCTAAAACCCTTACCTCCTTTCAAGCTTTCATTATTTGTTGAGTGAGGCCTTCTTTGGAAAGCTTTACATGTGCATAATGTTGAGAGTATTGGGAACGACAATGCTTGGTCTCCATTTTAGCTAGATTAGACACTCATAATGTCTAGCTTCTAGGATGGGGGTGAGTGTTGTATGGTATGATCTTGGGAAAGTGAAAGGTTTATGAAAGAAAAGGTTGACTCATGGGACTCTAAAGTTATAAGTGATTAAGTCTAAAAGTGATAAGAGGAATGAAAGATTGCAAGCTCTAAGTTGTTAAAAAAGTCTTGGCCCCCATAAAAAAAAAAAAAAAGAGAAGAAGAAAAAAAAAATAATAATGAAAAGGGGGCTAGCAATGTCTAGAAAGAGCTGAAAGAGTTTAAATTGTGAAAATTCCCTTGTAGACTTCATTAAGAAAGAGTTTCAAATGAGAAAATATCTTAAGTATTTGGGGGGAATCTTTAGGTGAGAGATGTGAGTGGTATTTTGGCATTGGGAATAAGGATGTAATCTATGTATTTGGGGAAAGGGTAGAACAATGGAGATTGAGCATTGTATGCATGAGTTGATCCCTTTCTTAGATATATTATGTGCAATGTCAAGGCTACTTGTTTTGAGAGTGAACCACCCCTTGAAAGATCCCTTTGAACCCCTTGTTTCACTTGAATAAAACCTTCTACCACCAAACCAAATGACTTGGACCATTTGACCATTTGCAAGAAGTCTTTTGAGTTTGCTTAATGATTGTTAGAGGGCAAATGGAATTGTGGGTTGTGGATTCATGATGAGTAAGTGTAGGGATCAAAGGAGTTAAGATAGGCCTTGTTAAGTTAGAGTTGGATTGAGTTTTGCTCCTGCTACTTGGTATGTTTATACAAGGTTGTCAAGTTGAGAACTAAGAAGAGCATTCTTTTGGCTATGAGTCCCTCCTTCAAACCTCTCCTCCTTAGTCCTTACTAGTTCACTTGTGGACAAGTAAAGGACTAGTGTGGGGAGTTGATGTCTTGCATATTTTCATGTATTTAGCCATCTTTTATTGCATTCCTTTAGTTGTAGGCTTAAGTTTAGGCTTGTCTAGGATCATTTTGCATTCATTTGTCCCTATCAGGTGTTGGAGCATGTTTTGGTGAGATTTGAGGTGTTTGGAGACCTTATGACCCAAAAGAAGTGAAGAATCAAGATTGGCTATAAGAAGAGAAGTAAAACCAAGAGAAGAAGTTTAGACCGGGTAGCCTTGACCGGATACACACCGGACGGATCAGGACGGACCAGCTCACGGATGACCGTGATGCTGCAAACTCGAGCAGCCGGACCATAAGGAGATGCAGGACGTCCGGGAGACACGTCCGGTAGCACCGGACGATGAAGACTGCTGGACGGCCGGGAGACATGTCCGGCACGCATACCGGACGGAAGAACAAGGCACGTCCAGCCGAGAGGGAGACACGTCCGGTAGGAGCACCCGGACGATGAAGACTGACGGACGGCGGGAGATGCCCAGGTACATGCATCCGACGGGCGAACAAGACACATCCAAGCTGAGGACGACCGGGTGGCCTGTCCGCTAGGAGTACCCGGTCGTGAAGAAGGTGCTGGTGACCGGGTGAGGCGACCGGGGAGAGACGGACGGCGTGGAACCTGGACGGAGCAAAGAACGCGGCCAGCTTGGACGGCCGGGTAACCTAGACCGGGTTGGATGGTGTTGCAGCTACCCTGACCGAGTTTTGTGCCTCTTTCCTATTGGTTTAGACCCATCTAGCTTAAGGGCTTTTTAGTAATCTTAATCTATGTTTCTAGGGCTTTTAAGCCTAACTATAAGTACCTTTGTTATCCCTAATGTGGGACTTATCTCATTTTCTATCTAAGAACACATAAACCTCTTGAGTAAAGTTTCATCTTGATTCATAATCTCATCTTGTCTTTGTGTTCTTGATTGTTTGATTTCTTATCCTTTCTTTCTCTATATGTTTAAGCTTGAATCTCTCATGGGTTTAAGAGTAAGCATGTGGATTAGTGAGTAGATCCTTCTAAGATCCATGGGTTAGGGTGATAGAGAGTGATTAAGTTAGATCCAAGGTGTTTATTGTTAGATCTATCATTTCCTTGCATAGATTTGGTGTTTTAAAGCTATATTTGAGTTGGCCTCTCAAACATAGAGCTATAGGCATTTCATGCCCGAAAGGTGTTCTATGTAATGCCTGAACCAACTCATCTATGCTTTTAGCTTGCTTTGCCTAAGAGATTAGTTGTCAAAGAAGCTAGGATTGCTAATAGATTCATTCTCCTTGTTTGCTTTGATCATTACAGCCAAAGAGATTTGGTGTACTTGGGTGATCATTGCAAAAGAGCATCCATCTAGAGATAGAGCTTGCTTAGTTTTGTTGTCTAGGCATAAGGATTAGATTGATTGAAAAGTTAGCATCTTGGATTGAAGCTTAATCATTTGATATCAAGTCCCTATACCCATGGGTCTCACTCTCCTCATAAGAAAGAAAGTTTTATCTTTTGTTGCATTTTGCTTATTGTTTTAGTTTAATCATCATCCTCTCTAATGATTGCATTTAGATTAAGCATAGGCTTGCATTCCCTCTGTTTCATTGTCACTTAGGACTGGTTCGACAATCTTATATACTACATCATTTGATTAGAACCTTAGAAAAGTTCTTTCATCAGTGCTTTGTTGCGTCTTCACCTATCCCCCTTGTTAAGGCTTCTTGCTTCTTAACAACTTCTCCTATCTAAACCACCTGAGTCTCTAACTTCTTCACATGAGTGCTCAAAGCTTCAAAATTTGTATTCATGTTGGTGTAGATAACATCAATCTTCTCATTGAAATCCACTGTTAGCTTCTGCTGACCTTAAAGAACCTGGTCAAGCATGGCTTCTATATTGCTCTCTTGAGTTGGTGGTGGTGGATTCTGGTAAGATGAATTTCCATAGCTCCTGTTGTTGCTGAAGTTGCTGCTGTAGTTGTTGTTGAATAGCTTCTGTGAACTCTGGTTGAAGTTACTTCTTTGTCCAAAGAAGTTTCTGTTTCCTCCCTGGTTTCCAGACCTCCGAAATCCAGCTCCACTGATGAAGTTCACATCCTCTTCTATGTTGTCATCCTCTGCATCTACAGCGTCTGCATCTTCTACTGAGCAAACTTGCTTCCTTAGCAGCCTGTGAACACTCTCTAGCTTTGCTTTTACTTCATCTATCTGCTCCTTCCCATGGAATGCTGCAGATTTCCTTATGTCGAAATCAGTATTCTTGGTGTTGTTGCTGGATGCCAAGTTCTCTATAAGTTTCACAGCTTCCTCTGAATTCCTGGTGTTGAAGTTGCCTTCACTAGCTGTGTCCAAAGCTATCTGATATTGTAGTGCGATACCTCTGAAGAGAGTGCTACGTAGCTGCACTTGGTTGAATCCATGGTGTGGAAAATCTCGCTGGTAGGACTTGAATCTAATCTAGGAATTCTTGAATGATTCTCCAGGTTCCTGGGTGAATGTAGTAATCTTTCTCCTCAAGTCTTTAGTGCGTGCGTCATCAAAGAAGTTACGCAGGAATGCGTTTTTGATGTTGCTCCAAGATGTAAGAGATCCAAGTGGTAACTGCTTAAGCCACTGCGAAGCTTCTCCAGCAAGAGAGTACTTGAAGAGCTTGCAGAGAAGGTAGTCCTCATGGACTCCGTTGGCTTTGATAGCAGATATAAGATCCTCGAACTTCTCCAAATGGTCCATAGGATGCTCGTGATATAACCCACAGTAGGGTGTCTGTCCCACAACTGTGTAGTACTGCGGCTTCAACTCGAAATCGCCTCTCTGAATAGCTGGAGGGTGAATAGCTGATCTGTTGGCATAGAACTGATCCGGACGGTTGTAATCAGCCAAAGTTCTTGTAGCTGCAGCATCAGGTTCAGGGATTACAGTCCCCTGAGCATCTAACTTTTGACCTGCTGCATTATGCAAGTGACTTTCTTGATCACCCAGGTCTCCATTCTCGTCCATTCTGAGAATCAATGTCACAGCCATGTCTCGCGGCTGAGTATCGATCGATGTAAGGACTGAGGTATCGATTGATGTCGGATTAGAGATGTCGGTCGACGGAAGATTAGTATCGATCGACGATGATGAGCATCGGTCGACGGAGAAGATGTCTCGGTAAATGTTAGTGTGCGAGTGTCGGTTGACGAACTGGTGTTGATGTCGATCGATGCGGAACATTTGTCTTTGCGGATCGAACATTCCAGGCTTGCAGGATCTTCTGAGAATAGTAGCCGAGTTTCCTTGTTGCTTCTGGTACTACTGGGCATGCACCTGAAAAGACAAGAAATTTTTTTGTCAGAAAACGATTAAAAAGAAATAACCTAGACCTAATCAGATTAAATCTAATGACGATCAAAGCTCCCCGGCAACGGCGCCTAATTTGATCTCACTCAAATTACCCAAATGAGTGAATTACTCTCTCAAATAAGAGGTTCAGTTGTAATACTTAGGGATCGAATTCATAGGGAGCTAGGGAACACAAAAGATCTAATCCTTAGTGACTAAGCTAGGTTGATTATGATTAACTTTAAATTGTAGGTTTGAGCAAGGCAGTTGCTAAGTGGGTTTTATTGAGGGTTTTAACAATTAAAGAAAGTAGCTAAACTTAGGGTTTCTATTGAGGTGATCAGGATTATAATCCTACTTCTATGCCGGCAGCAGATACTTTATGTCCGAGAACAATTCCATCGTTAACCATGAAATGGCATTTTTCCAGTTTAGAACAAGATTCTTTTCTTCACATCTTGCTAATACCTTGCATAGGTTATCGAGGCAATTTTTAAATCTAGATCGGTACACCGATAAATCATCCATAAAGACTTCCATGAAATCTTCTATCATATCTGTAAAGATTAACATCATGCATCGTTGGAAGGTAGCGGGAGCATTACAAAGACCGAACGGTATTATGCGATACTGATATACCATGGATTTGACCCAGTTTTACCCATGGTATAAAGGTGTTTTAAGATATAATTATTATGATTTGGAGCCTATTAGGTATGTTTTCAGGTTCAGGAGTGTTTTGGATTAAAGTGATGTTTTTGGAGCATTTTGGAGCACAAGAGAGATTTCATTCGAGCTGACCATCAATCCGGACCAGAGGTCGATATACAGAGTAATAATTGATCGATGCACACTCTGTGCCATCGATCGATATTGAAGAGAAGAGTCCACGATTGAAGATGATAATCGATCGATGCATATTATGTGACATCGATTGATGCTGAACCAAACTGAAGAAACCCGACTTAAAGCCCAAGACTTCACAAAATTGCAAGATTGCCCTGACGAGTTTTTAACCTAATGTTTATACTCTTTTTATGTGTTTTAGCTACGAGAGCTTTTTGGAGAGATTTTTTATTCTATTGTTTACATCTAAAGGTTTTAGGGATTTATAGAGTTGGAGAGAAGATCCATAGAGATTTGTGATTGGAATTCCATTATTATCTATCTCTCTATCTAGACAGTTTTCTTATTACTTTGTTATTATGAATTGCTTACCCATGTATGAGTAGTTCTATTATTACTTTTAGGGTTAAAATAGGTTATGAGGGATTAGCCCCAACTATAGATTGCTAAGTTGTGATATTCATCATTAGGATGCTCTTAAAGCTTGTGTTCTTGAGTACACTACAGGAAATGTGGATATTAATAGCATCAGATTATAGCGTTTATGACAATTCTTCTATTGTATACCAACAGTGGCTTTTTAATAGCGTTTATAAATTTAAAACGCTTATTTAGTATCGCTGGAAAATAAAAAAAGTTAGCCGTTTTTATTTGCTAAGTGTTTGCTCAAATAATTAAAAAATATATATTTTACCACCAAAACACTTTCTCTTCCGCCTCTGTCCTCTGCTCTTCACACCAGGTGAAAGCTTTGTCTGAAATTTTAACCATTACTTCATTCTATTTCAATCAATTTGGCTTCTGTCTGTATATGCTTTAGTGGTTTCTGGGCTGGTGAAAGTTTGTACTTTCTCTGTTTCAGCTTCTTGAAATGCTTAATTGGTTTCTGGGTTGGTGATCGATTGAAGAGGGTTTGATCGATTGTTTCGGGGTTTTGAAAATGCAAGGAGATCCGTCTCCGGTTACCAAACTTATCAACAGAGCTGCCGTTCACAGAGTCTGCTCCGGACAAGTCATCTTAGACCTCTCAGCTTGGCCATCAAGGAACTTGTGGAGAACAATCTCGACGCCGGAGCCACTAGTATCGAAATCACCTCCGTGACTACGGCGAAGACTACTTCCAAGTCATCGGCAACGGCTGCAGTATTTCCCCATCCAATTTCAAGGTAACAATCTCCGACAACGAGTCGAGTCGCCAAAATTGAACCTAGGTATATCCAATTTCTTAATTGTTTGTGCCTCAGGTTCTCGTGCTTAAGCACCACACTTCGAAATTGGAGGATTTCACAGATCTTCAGAGCTTGACTACGTCTGGTTTCAGAGGAGAAGGTCTTAGCTCTCTATCTGCCTTGGGGAATCTCAGAGTGGAGACGAGGAAAAAGAAGGAGCATGTGGCTACGCTCTTAACCTTTGATCATTCCGGTTTGTTGGTTGCTGAGAAGAAGATTGCACGCCAAATTGGCTAAGAAATTGTGGGAGAGGGTGAAGCTGCCTAGGAACTACGAGAAGGTTCTTGAAACCATTGACAAGTACAGGGTAAGTGAGCTTACCGTGTACATATATGGATGCAACAAGAGTGGAGGTTTTATTCTGTTTCTTTTGGTTGTGTGTGGTGGTATTCTGCTGGTGTTTCTTTGTCTCTTTTGGTGGGTTTTGTAGATATCAGATGCCACTTGCATTGGTGGGGTTGTTAGCAAGTTTAGCTCTTTGGTAGCTGTTCAAGTACTGTAGTGACAGATGGTAGTTTGATCATCACCCTTCTGCTGGGAAACTCGTGATTAGTATTGGCCAGTGTGGTGAGTATTATGGACCCATTTGTTTATGCATTATGTAGTTCTGCAACTTTTTTCTAATCGCAGAATGTTCAAAACGTTAGTGTGCAGTTAGGGGAGCTGAGAAGGAACAGAGCTGAGAGAATAAATCGGTTTAAGGAAGTTAGTTTTACCTTTTTCATGTTAGTATCCAACATTTTACCAAAGGAATTTGATCTCTAGACATGGAACGTGCAAGTATCTCTGCAATTACTTTCTTATGATGTAATATACTCTTTTCAAAATGTAGAGTAAAAGATTGGAAGAGGCAGAGCGTTTGCTGGAAACACTAAAGTTGTGCTCGGTGCTTGGTGAAGATTTTAAGGAGATGTTAAGAAGGATACATCCATCTCTGCTTGATTCCAACATGAGAGATGTCAGCAGAAGTACACTTGATAAGTTGGATATGATGATTGAGAATTTACGAATGGTCAAGTTACACTTGATTAGCTGGACACACCTGCGAAAGAGCAAAAGACATTTCACAATGTCACCCGTAGCATTACTTTGTCTGAATCAGAAATTACCGAGGCAAATATGGTTTAAAATGATAATTAGATTTTGTAATTTATTATATGTTTAAGTGTATAATTAAAGTTTCAGTGAATTTAAATTTAAATTTGATAAAAATTTTGTATTTTAATTTATATATTTGATAAAAAATAAAGGATAAAAATGATAATTTGAGTTTTGATAAAAATAATATTTTTATATATATATATTTTAGGGGTGTATATCCTAAACTCTAAACCCCCAAACTTAATTCCAAACCTTATATCAAATTTCAAACCATAAACTTAACCTCAAACCACATCCAAAATATAATCACAAATCTAAATTCTAAATACTAAGTCTTAATTCTACTTAGACTCAAGTATATTCTAAAACTCAAACTATGAACTTAAGTTTTATTCAAATTTTAATATTTAAAAAAACACAAATCACTAAATATTGTCACCTTAAACCCTAAACCCTAAACATGTTTTTATACTCTAATCATAAACTTCAAAACTTCAATCCAATCTCAAACATAATTTAAACTCAAAACTCAATCATTTTTAAAATCTAATCATTACTTTAAATTCTAAACCTCAAACACTAAATCTTAAATCTACACTCTATATCTAATACCCTATTCCCCAAACTTAAACTCTACATACAAAATCATAAATCCAATATTTACAAACTTATATTATAAACTTTAAATTTAGGCTCCAAGTATTTTAAAACTCAAATCATATACTTAATAATCTTAACCCTAACCCCTAAACCACATATCTCATTTTAACATATATCATAAAACATTAAATCTAAATCTTGATTTTTAAATAAATAATAATTCCATAAATAAATTATAATTTCAAATACAGAATTTAGATTTTAAATTTTAAATTATGATATCAAATAATTTCAAGCTTAAACAATTTTATAGTAGTTATAAATAAATTAGAAGACAATTTGTATTGTTTTTGAACCATTGATTGATTTGAATCAAAGGCCTACAATCACTCTTCCATATATCTTCACCCTTTTTTCTATTGGTTTGGTATGGATCACCTTTTACACCCTTGGATGATTTTAATTTATTTTTCTTAGTTTTGTTGTCAGGGATTGAAAAGATCTCGTCACTTTCGTCGACAAAAAAAAAGAACAGACCTCGTCTTCCATAGAGAGAGAGAGAGAGAGAGAGAGAGAGAGAGAGAGAGAGAGAGAGAGAGAGAGAGAGAGAGAGAGAGAGAGAGAGAGAGAGAGAGAGAGAGAGAGAGGAGACAGAGAGAATATTGAAGAAATGGAGTTCGAGAATAAGCGACGGCCGCTACCATCGCTTGTCACCACCACCACCATCGCCGTCTCTCCCATTCGCCATCACTCGTCACCACTACCATCGCTTCTCCGATCTGTCTTCACCGGAGTCGCCACCACCATCGTCATTTGCTTATCTCAGATCGTAAAGACTTTATGGTATTTGTTTTTGGTTTGTGATGAAAGCCTTAACCTTTAGGAAGTAACATGATGAATCAGTTAAGCACCGTTAATTTCGTTTCCTTCTGGTAACTAATTTGAGTTGCTATCAAGTTCTCTTTCTTTTCATAGCTGATTTTTGTTTTGTTTACAGATCTATTGAGCAGGGAAGGAGAAGAAGTCGTGTTACAGAGCATTCTCCGGGTTCGTCTCTCTCTCTCTCCCTCTCTCTCTATCTATCTGTGTGTGTGTGTGTGTGTTCTGATTCCGGTTTTGATTTTCTGTTCTCAGTTTAAAAAAGGCGGAGGAGGCTAAAGAAGGTTGATGGTTGTGGTTTCGGCGTCAACAATTGTGGTCTCGGCGCCAACAGTGGTTGTCTCGACACCAACAGTGGTGGTCTCGACGTCATCAATGGTAGCTTAGCGCGGTGGGGGAAGCTGAATAGCCGTTACTGTGGTGTTCTTGGCTGGTGGTCTCGGCCTCAAAGAAGATGAAGAAACTGAAGGAGCTGAAGTTGACGGCAAAAATTTTAGACTTAGGGTTAATTTTTTTCGGTTAGGCTTTAGGTTTACATTTCTAAACCGGGTTTTGTAAACCGGAATTTATTTGTAAACCAGAATTAAATTACTAAATAAAATTTGATTTTAATTATAAATTAATTGGTCTATTTAATTTAATGATTATCTAATTTTTGATCTAATTATATTTGGTGGTTTTAAATTTTGATTTTTTTATTCTCATATATAAAAGCTAATTATATATTATAAATATTAACAATAACATAGAAATTATCGCTATCGTTGTTTACTTAACTATAGCATAAATGAAAACCGCTATTAAAAGGGTCGGATCTATTATAACAGGCGCTGTCATAGCGGACAACGAAACGCTATTATACATGACTCATAGCGTTTTCCGTCCGCTATTAATACCCTTATTTCCTGTAGTGGTAGCTAACTAGAACCTTGACCTAGGATATAAGTTATAACTTAACCTTGTCCTGAATCTATCATAATTGAGTTAAGATTACTAGAAACAAGCGGAAGTTGATCTAGGAACTCTTAGTGAGCATTCATTCAACCCAATCTCAAAGCTTGGCTAGAGCGCGTCAATCGATATTCCTATAGAATAATAAATCTACGGTGCCAAAGGTGTATCGATCGATATTCCTATAGAATAATCGATTGATACTTTCTAATTGAATGAACCGAAAGGTAAGATCATTAGATCTAGTCAATAGATGAATCTAGAAGGCGAAAGCTGATCGATTTCTTCTTATGAAGTTGAGCTCTATAATATCACGCATACAACTTGTTAGGCATCTATAGGACTATAATCCTAATTACCTGAATAAAAACCCTAAGTCTAGCTACTTTCCCTCTATTGTCAAAACCCTTCAATCAATCATCTGAGCAATTTACTTGTTCAACAACCTGCTATTAAAGTTTAATCACATTTAACCTAGCTAAATCACCCTGATTAGATCTTATTGGTTCCATAGCTCCTTGTGGATTCGATCCCTAAGTACTACAACTGAACCTCTTATTTGAGAGAGTAAAAGTCACTCCTTAGGGTAATTTGAGTGGACATCAAATTTGGCGACGTTGCCGGGCAGCTTTGATCGCCATTAGATTTAATCTTAAGTCTAGGTTAATTCTTCTTTAAAACCACTTTCTTACATCATCTTTTTCTTGTCTTTTCAGGTGCATGCCCAGCAATACCAGAAGCAACAAGGGAAATCAACTGCTATTCTGAGAAGATCCTGCTAGCTTGGAATGTTCAATCTGCGAAGAAAAACGCTCCGCATCGATCGACATCAACACATGTTCGTCGACCGATATATGCATACCACCATCGACCGAGTCTTCTACTGCGTCGATCGATACTCGCTCTTCACCGTCGACCGATCTCACTCTTCCATCGACTGATTTCTTTCACCCAACATCGATCGATATCTCATATCGTACGTCGATCGATACTCAGCCACAAAGGCATGGTTGCGACACTGATTCTCAGACAGGATGAGATTGGAAACCTGCATGATCTAGAAGGTCATCTGCGTAATGCAGCAGATCAGAGGATAGATGCTCAGGGGATTGTAATCCCTGAGCCTGAAACTCAAGCTACAGGAGCTGCTCAACCTGTAGAAGAGGCTAATCGACCCAGAATGTTGGCTGATTACAACCCTCCAGATCAGTTCTATGCCAACAGATCAGCCATTTGCCCTCCAGCTATCCAGAGAGGCGATTTTGAGTTGAAGCCGCAGTACTACACACTCGTGGGACAGATACCCTACTGTGGGTTATATCTTGAGCATCCTATGGACCATCTGGAGAGGTTCGATGATCTTATATCTACTATCAAAGCCAATGGAGTCCCTGCGGACTATCTTCTTTGCAAGCTCTTCAAGTACTCACTTGCTGGAGAAGCTTCGCAATGGCTTAAGCAGCTACAACCAGGATCTCTTACATCCTGGGCCGACATCAAGAATGAATTCCAGCGTAACTTCTTGATGAGGCACGCGCTGAAGACTTGAGGAGCAAGATTGCTACATTCACTCAGGAGCCTACAGAGTCATTCAGAAGCTCCTGGATCATATTAAAGTCTTACCCGCGAGATTGTCCACACCATGGATTCAACCAAGTGCAGCTGCTCAGCACTTTCTTCAGAGGCATCGCATTGCAATATCAGATTGCTCTTGACACAGCTAGTGAAGGTAACTTCAACACTAGGAATTCAGAAGAGGCTGTGAGACTTATAGAAAACTTGGCATCAAGCAACAGCACCAAGAACACTAATTATGAGAGGAGGAAATCTGCAACCACCCTTGGGAAGGAGCGGATGGATGAAGTGAAACCAAAGCTGGACAGTGTGTTCACATGCTTCTCAGGAAGCAAGTTTCGCAGTAGAGGATGCAGAGGCTGTAGACAAAGATCATAGAACAGAAGCATAGGAAGAAGATGTGAACTTCATCAGTGACAATGAAATTCAGAGGTCTGGAAACCAGAGTGGAAACAGGAACTTCTTTGGACGAAGAAGTAATTCCAACCAGAGTTCACAAAAACCCTATTACCAGAATCCACCACCACCGACTCAGGAGAGCAAGATAGAAGCAATGATTGACACATGTGGTTCAGACAGGAGAAGCTGTTAAGAGGAAGGAGGCCTTAACCAGGGGATAGGTGAAGATTCAACAATGCACCAAGTCAATGCCATCATAGATGATGATTTCTGGCAAGTGGCGAAGCATGAGAAGCTGCAAGAGGGGGATTTCAAAGTAGAAAGCTCGATGAGTATCGGCGGATCGCATTGGTGCCTATCGACGCCAACTCTCGACCATCGATCGATGGAATCCAGCCCCAGACGATCGACGAGTCCAAACGAAAATTGATCGACAGAAGAGTAAGTTGAATCGTGAAATGCCATGAGAATTATGATTCATGAGGAGTTCGGAGCAAGATACCCACATCCACCCAGCCCTATATACGTCAAAATTGATCAGCATCAAGAATCAGCCATCGATTGATAAAGTTTGAACGACATCGACCAATAACCTCCAGCACCCATCGATCGACGTACACCTCTAACATACCGAGTGCAGTTACCAAAAATTGACGCAGCACGACTCAATGCACTCATGTATCCCTCAAAACGTTCAGATAACCCACCAGAAACCACTACTACTCAGCCTAAAGATGCACCAGAGCCTATGGAAGTTAATAAGACTCCTGAAGGGAGAACCTTGAGGAAAAGGAAGGAAAAGGTTCTTAAGCATCTGAAGAGGGGAGTCAATGAGAAGGAGATGGATAGTTTCTCAAAGAGAGTTCTCAGAATCCCACTCGACAAGCCATTTGAGGAAGCCTACTTTACCCACAGGTTGTGGATGTTCTCCACATAAACCAAGGACAAAGAAGAGGACATTAGGAGAATGTTCCACCAGGTCAGAGATAAGATGAAGAAGATGATTACATTGAAGAAGAAGAGTGCTCCTGGGAAGTTCACAAGACCCTGCTTGGTACAAGGAATTGAGTTCCCACGTGCACTTTGTGACACAGGAGCTTCAGTCAGCATCTTACCTAAGGTTATGGTAGACCATCTAAGTCTGAAGATAGAGCCTTCATATGACTCATTCACATTTGTGGACTGTTCTCAAAGGAACTCAGGAGGAATCATTAGAGACCTTGGGGGTGCAGATTGGTAATGTCTTAGTTCCAGTAGATTTTCATGTCCTGGATATAAAGCTAAACTGGAACACTTCATTAATTCTTAGAAGAGCTTTCTTGGCTGCTGTAGGAGCAGTTTGCAACATGCAGACTAACCAGTTGTGTCTGACACTCATAGATTTGAATGGTCTACTATGATCAAGTTCGAGTTGTCAAGACACAGGTGCCCAACGTAGAAATTGGAGATGATCCAGGATTCATATCAGCATGCTTCTGTGGAGTTGAGAATGATTCAGAAGTTGAGTATGAGACAGAGTATGAAGCATCGATCGACAACCCTAAAGACACATCGATCGATCTTCTTCAAGCAGAATCGATCGACAACGCATTAGACGAATCGATCGACAGTAACGAGATCGGCTATCCAAATGGATTTTTTTCTATTGATAGCTGGGAAAGTGATTATTATCATCCGACTTTTGCAGTAGATACTGCCATATCCGAGTTCAGAGATGAAGAATATGATGAAGATTACAAGGAGGAACGAGCTACAGAGTTTCATGGTCTTCTTGCAGAAGAAGAAAGGATTCCCCACCATTCCTGCAGACATTGGAATACAACATCGATCGATACGCTTCATCGCCAGGCAGAACGTGAACTCGCATCGATCGACACACCCTACTACATATCGATCGATACTAAGTTGGCCGACTTTGAGGAAAAAGGAAATTACTCAATTGGAAGTTGGGCAGAGGATCACTATAAAGAGAATTTTGCAGTTGAGGAAACATCAGACACCCTAGAAGCAGACAAGATGAATAAAGGTTTCACTGCATAGGAACTTTCCAAATTCAAGGGATAAGACGATTGATTTGATGAAGAATACAGAAAAGAAGGGATCCTTGTCTACAAATTTCGCCCTCTCAAAGCCTAAGATCAGGCAAGAGCATAGACAGATTTATTTTTTGCAAAAGCCTTTGGCAAGGGTACTTGTTTCAGTCGCATTAGTGAAGCAGACAGACGTGCAGCGATCGAAGAAGAGATTGCTCGCCAGAGTTCAAAGCACATCGATCGCCAAAGCTGCTTCAACAATGATCCATATCAACCCCTCCACATCGATCGACATGCATCCAAACCCTAGATCCGAGGTAAGTAAAAGGAACTTTATGAATTATGAATATCTAACACCAGATGAGTTTGGTATTTTCAGAGATACAGATGGCCATGCACGAGCTATAGATGAAAGGATTCTTCAAGTATCAAGAGAAGACATTGCAGACATCTTTCAGATGGCCAACAGACCAGACATCCTCTTCATGCAACAACGCAGCATTCCAGAACGCCAGCAGAAGGTTACAGAAGATCATTATGATGCAGCTGGCAGAATAGACATATCGTTTCGAGCCAACACCTCGACCAGATAATCAACCATCGATCGACAGGACACATCTACCATCGACCGATAGACACTTACCATCATCGATCGGTACGACATTCCAATCCATCGATTAATAGACGTACAGAGTTTGGAAAAAGAGCCTACCGTTATGGGGTTAGGAAATACTTTTGGGAACAGAAAGATGAGTATGGTGTCGACAGAGATGAGTCTGGATATGCACAAAGAATAGATGGAGACATCATCAATTTATCCAAAGAAGACATCAGAGATCTACTAAGAAGAGCTTCAATGGATGAGCTCTCTTACATATGTCTTCCAGAACATGCCCAGTCATTCACATGAACCAGCTTAGCACCATAGATCTACACCAAGGATGAGATTAATGAGATGATAACTGGAATTTGTGGAGCCCAACGAAGAGCAGAAGATGACATCAAGATGAAGCTAGATGGTGTCTATCAACCACTGAATGACTACATCAACTGGTTGAGTACAAGCATGGTTAAGATGAAAGAAGATCTGGTCAGAATTCAAAAGAAGCACGAGGCCGATGAGATAACACAAGCATCGATCGACGGCAACACTAAGCCATCGATCGACACCAAGCATCCACCATCCAGCAATTCCACCAAAGAGGAGAACAATGAAGCTAATCAATGGGAAGAAGGAGCCCTTAACATGAGATTTGGTAATATCTACCATACACTCAACAACAACATCAACTGGCTAACCAAGAGGAGTGAATTGATGCAGCAAGAATTGGCTATGCTTCGCGAGAAGAATGATTGTCGATAGAAGGAATCCACGTCGATCGATACAGAGGCTTCACCATCGATCGACGCGAGACTTACATCACTAGAAGATTTGGTTAAATCATTTGATTACAAGCTTGATGGAGTCTACTATCCACTCTATGATGACATGGATTGATTAACTAGAAGACTGATCCAACTACAATAAGAAGTCGACACCATTCAGTAACAACTCGATTTTCAAGCAGAAAGATCGAAATCGATCGATGGCACAATCAACCCATTGATCGACGCCAACAAACCACCAGCGCCTATTTCTTACACCAGAGCAGAGATTAATCAGATCATAGAAGAGATGTACAGAACTCTGGGGACAACTGAGGACAGACTTGACAAAAGATGTGATGACATCTACTTTCCTTTCAACAACAGCATCAATGGATTCAACTCACAAACGGAGAGGATGCAGAAAGAAATCAGAGCACTTCAAAGACAGCTCCCAAGTCATCCAGAGACATCAGCATCGATCGACAGAAGAACCTGCAAATCGATCAACGCCTATCAACCAGAACCGATTGACGTACTACCATCAACATCGATCGATACCAAGTTTGCATCCAAACGAGAGAAGCTTATAAAAGATAAGCTGTACCAGTTAGACTCAATGCAAGAGGAGCTGAAGGAACTATTATAATATGCATATGACAAGGTTGGAATGCATCAGTTCAGCATTGAAGGCTTAGGGAGAAGGCTACAAGTGATTGAAAACACCATATCAAAGATGGATGAAAAATGGACCAGAGAAGATGATGCCACAATAAGCTTCATTGTCACTAGGTTCCATATGAGCAGAAAGGACGTGGATACTTGTTTCCCAACAAGTAGCTTCTTTCAACCACACTAGCACAAATACCTCCAAAGTCAAGCTAAATAACTATAACAAAGCGCTGAGTGGGAGGCAACCCACTATTAGGTGATTTTACTTAGTTTTATCCTTCATAGTTAATTACTTTCGTTTTTATTCTTATTTGCAGGTCAAAAAAAAAGATCCAAGTAGACGATTGCCCATGAAATCGACCGACGAAACCAGGTCGACATCGATTGACACTGCCATAGCAACAATGATAGACGGACACATCATCACGTCGATCGACACGGACTTCGGTCAGGTATATCGATCTAACTTGTTCAATTCAGTACGTATGATTTATTTTTTTCCCTTAACTTCAACTGGTTTTACACTGAGGACAGTGTATAATTTAAGTCTGGGGGGCGGGGGGAAGTTACTGATATTACTTTACTTTTGATCTTATTAAATGTTTTCTCAGTTTTTATTGAGTCAAGAAGGAGGCAATGAACTTTTCAATCTTTACTTAGTATCTAACCACTCTCTAGCACCATTCTTAGATTTGTTGACTGTAGAATGCACTAGTGATACTAAAGTGGATCACCTGTCAATTATGACCACACTTGCTGAGAATGTTTGAAGGAACCAAAGCTGACCTCCAACCTAATTTGACTACTACTGCTTGTCTTGGAGTTTGGTATACATTGGATCAGGTTCCTCCTGCAAGTCTGGAAGGTAAGAAGTCTGTGTGTTTCTGGTTCCCTTCTCTCTCTCTCTCTCTCTTCGGCATCCATAGAGTTACCAAGTGAGATGATTTCCTGGAGGATGCAGAGGGGTAGAAGTGTCTCCTGTGACCCCATTATTCTAATTTGGAAGGAAATGATCACACACTGTTGGAAAGCGAGGGGTACGTACATTACCGATGACCCTATTATTCGCCTATATATTGTTAAAATTAGGAAGTTATGTACTTTAAATGTCAACAAGATGAGTGAAGATTGCCTGATCGGCATCAACGTTCATTGGGGTTGAACCTATAAGGATTCAGAGAAGAGGGAAAAGAGGGAAAAGAAAGGGATCAGAGAAGACTACCTGTGTGTTCAGATACTCTCTAGGTAAAGCCTACACATTTATTTTATGTAAGAAATGAGCACTATAGGAAATATGAGTATTGGTAGCAGTTCGCGGTAACACAAATTTACTAACTGCTACCAAAAGTGTCAAAAGCGAATCACAATTCTATCATAACACTAAATCTATGCTGCTAAAAGATTTCATTAAAAAGAAACGTAAAAATTATTTTCGTAGCTGAAATGTCGTTTTGGAGGTAAAAACACTTAGTGAAATTTCATTTTCGCACCAAAAAGAAAAACTAAAGTTATTTTTTGCCTAGTCATTTCCTTTTCACAGAGAAGAAAGAAAAAACTTAATTCATTTTCTCCATCTTCTTCGTTGTTCACTTAGAATTGACAATCGAAGAAACACAAATGGATTGGCCTTTAGGAACCCTAATCCGCCAAGCCACTGGATCTCGTGTTAGAGATCCGCCGTGTTCGAGCTCGTGGCCGCCAATCTAAGGTACATTTGTCTTCACTGGAGTTTTGACAGTCTTGTACTTGCTCTTTTATTTGTTTCTTAGTTGGTCTCAGTGAACATACATGATCGAACATGTAGAACTTATCTGCATATTGAGTTGCTGTTTGTATTGTCTCATTTGTTTTGTCCAATCTGCTATCAGTTGTGTGAAGAAACTTAGCTTCTGACACATCTAGGTTTATATCTTAATGGAGACTTGTCAGAAATTAGATCTCTGTTTCGTATTGAAAATTCTTGTGAGTGGTTGTTTAGTACACTTCGATTAAGCCATTGGGAGATCGAGTTTTTGTGAAGATCAGGGAGGCAAAGGAAAAGACTTTGGGAGGTATCTTACTTCCATCTCGATAAGAAGGTTTATACATAACTATCTCTCTAGTCTCTATTTTGCATTCACTTGTATGGTACTAACTCTATGGTATAGAGCTCCAAAAGTTCTTCCAACATGAGGAATCTAAGGATTTTTTTTTGATGACTTGGAGGCTTTGATGCCTTGTGAATACTTACTATCCACTATCGACTTTAACTTAGATTCTCACGGTTTACCTTTGCTTTTTGTATATAAATGTACGCACCCAAGTGATCTTCTATAGAAATATCTTGTAGGAGGTGGTCAAGGGTCGGATCCAGCTTTTTCATAAGAGGTAACTTGTATTGGTTCCGTACTTTAGATCTATGATGCGTTTATGTGCTGATTACCTTTGATAAGCTGCAATATCGTTACGTAAGGAGGAAGAAATTAATGGGAGAGAGAGAAGCGCGGGAAATGTTGGAAGAAGAAACTATGAGGGAAGACTCTGCGTCGACTAGCGGGTTTTAAAAGAAGACAAGAGAGGGAAAGACTCTGACGGGAAGAGAGGGTTTTCTGTTAGTCTGTTAGAGTCGTTGAGTTCTTTAAATAAGGCGGACTGAGTACATTTGTAATTAGCTTGGATATTGGATTGAGTCGTTGGACTTCAGGAGATCATCGTCTGGGTTAGGCCAGCGATATCTCAATTGATTCTATATACCAAGTGTACTATCTTGTTCATTTGATTCAATAAAGTGTTTGTGATCGGGTTTTACAGAAGAATCGAGGTTGAAACCTTATCATTTGGTGCGGTGAGCGACTCGCGATGGCTATGATCGAAGAATCCGATGGCCGATTGGAGTTTCTGGAGAAATCGGCGATGGAGGCGGAGCAAACAGTGAAGGTAGTGTACGAAGGGTGGAAGAAGCTAACAGACGCGAATGCGAAGTCGGAGGATCGCGTCAGAGCAGTCGAGACTCGTCTAAGCTCCGTCGAGTACAAGTTAGAGAAGATAGCAGCTGCGATCGATCGGATCGAGTCGAACACGGCTCAGTCGAAGCCTCACGGCAAAGACATCGCCGGTTCTTCCGAACCTCAGGTACAAGAACCTCTTCTTGAACCAGAGAATCAATCGCTAGGATATCGAGGGAACAATGAGATGTTTGCTACTCGTGAAAGCTTGATGAAAAAGATTGAGTTGCCTACGTTTGATGGAATCTTGCCGTATGGTTGGATCCGTAATGTGGAACGCTATTTCAGAGCAGCGAGATATGCAGAACATGAGAAATTGGAATTGATTGCCTTGAGTTTGACTGGAGAGGTGCTAAACTGGTATCTATGGGAATCAGAGGAGGAGCCGTTTGCGACTTGGTTTCAGTTCAAGCAACGAATGTTGGAGAGGTTTGCAGAATCGATTGATGATGAGCCTCGAAACCGTCTGTGCGCTCTTCGTCAAACGGGATCAATACGCGAATATGTCAAAGAGTTTGAGGAGTTAATCACTCACGTTAAAGGCATTGATGAACCTAACCTCATCAGTAAGTTCTACACAGGGCTGAAACAAGAAATGAAGGAGGTCATCAAGCTTAAGGAGCCTCAAGGTCTCCGTAACCACATTGCTGCGGTAGTTAAAATGGAGAGCAGTACTTTCTGTCAAGTCATGGGTGCAAATGTGAAGCCAAGACAGACGGATACAGCTTATCCAACCCTCAAACAACAACGACCAAACAACTATGGTCAACGTACGCTGCAGCCACTTGCCGACGACAAAAGTAAGCAACTGGAAACGCACAAGAACTTACCTCAGCGACAACGTTTGCGACTAACTCCAGCAGAATTAGCTGAGTTGAAGAGGCTAAAGCTGTGTTTTACTTGCAAACAAAGTTGGACCCGAGGTCATGTGTGTGCGAATGCAGCTTTACAAATCATGGTGATATTGGATGATATGGAGATTGAGGTGTTACAAGACACATACCTCGAAGACGATGCAGTGAGAGATCAAAAGGATCACGACGGGCAAGCTCTTCAGAAGATTGAAATGATGGAGATTTCTCTCAATGCATACTTAGGTATCGATTCTCCAACAACAACAAAGTTACGAGGTTTATTAGCTGGCACAAAAGCAGTGGTTTTGATTGACTCAGGAGCCAGACATAACTTCGTAACTCCGGAACTAGCAACTAAGGCGGGTCTAAACGTGTTGAACAACGCCAAAATGCAAGTTCTTTTGGGCAATGGAGTAACAACTCACGCGGGAGGAGTTTGTAGAAACGTGAAGTTGGAGTTGCAGGGACTTGACTTCAATATTGACTGTATTACCTTGGAGTTAGGGAAGGTGGATTTGGTCCTCGGTGTCCAATGGTTAAGAACACTGGGAAAATGTGAAGTTGATTGGTTGACACAGGAGTGGAGTTCCTGGTATAACAATAAACGAGCAACATTTTTTGGGGAGATGGATCTTCATCAGAAAGTATCCACGTTAAAGAGTGTGGCGTCAGAAGATGAGCAGTGGGAGATACCTAGAAGTATCGAACATTGTGCTGTACAAGATGCAACACCGAAGGATTTATCAGTTGAAATTCTGCGAGTGTTACAGACCTTTGCTCACATTTTCGACAAACCACAGGGATTACCTCCTGTGAAAGGCAGAGAACATGCCATCACGTTGAAAGCAGACACTACAGCTATCAATGTGCGTCCTTATCGTTACCCCCACGCGCACAAGGAAGCTATGTCTTCAATGGTTGCAGAGATGCTTGAGAAAGGTTTGATTCGAGCTAGTAGAAGCCCTTTCTCCAGTCCAGTTCTGCTAGTCAAGAAACAGGATAAATCGTGGCATTTCTGCGTTGACTACAGAGCCTTGAACCAAGCAACAATTGCGGACAAGTATCCTATCCCTATGATCGATCAACTCCTTGATGAACTTCATGGTGCTCGAGTTTTCTCAAAGATGGATCTTACTGCTGGTTTTCATCAAATAAGAATGGAGGAAAAGGACATTCATAAGACCGCTTTTCGCACTCATGATGGCCATTACGAGTTCTTGGTTATGCCATTTGGGCTTACTAATGCTCCTTCCACATTCCATTCCTTGATGAACGATCTGTTTCGCCCTTTCCTAGGCAAGTTCGTGCTGGTATTCTTTGATGATGTGTTGATATACAGCAAGAACGAAGAGGAACATGTTCGTCACTTGGAGGAAGTTTTCAAAGTCTTTGAAACCCACCAACTATTCGCCAACAGAAAGAAGTGCTTGTTTGCTCAGAGCCAGGTGGAATATCTTGGCCATGTCATATCAGCAGCAGGAGTGGCTACGGATAAGGTCAAAACAGAGGCAATGAGAACTTGGCCTACACCAATGAACATCAAACAGTTGCGAGGATTCTTAGGCCTTACCGGCTATTACAGACGTTTTGTTAAAGGTTATGGTTCATTAGCTCGGCCTTTAACAGATCTCTTGAAGACTGATAAATTTGTTTGGTCTACTGAAGCTCAAACTGCCTTTGATGAGTTGAAACAAGCCATGATATCGGCTCCAGTATTAGCTTTTCCTGATTTCACACAGAAGTTTGTAGTAGAGTGTGATGCGTCTGGATTTGGGGTGGGTGCAGTACTGATGCAGGAAGGGAAACCAATAGCCTATTTCAGTCATGGTTTATCATCTCGTGAACAGCTAAAGCCAATTTACAAAAGGGAATTGATGGCAGTAGTACTGGCTATTTGTAAATGGAAACATTACCTTTTGGGTCGCAGATTTACAGTTCACACTGACCAGAAGAGCCTTAAGTATCTACTTGAGCAGAGAGAAGTCAGTTTGGAGTATCAAAAGTGGTTGATCAAGCTGTTGGGTTATGAGTTTGATATAATCTACAAACCAGGTATTCAAAACAAGGCTGCAGACGGTCTATCCCGCATTGAAAACTCTGCTTTACATGCGACTGCTAGTACGTTCTTCGCGGTTACTATGCCAGTTTCTCTTCAGTTACAGGACTTGTATAAGGAGATAGAGGAATCACAGGAGATACAGTTGTTGTTTCAGCGAGTTAAAGAAGGCGACACTCACTTACCACGCTATGCTATCCAGGACAACAAGCTTTGGTACAAGAACCGCTTAGTGATTCCTAGCTCCTCTGTTTTCATCTCAACAGTATTGAAGGAGTGTCACGACGGTTTACAAGGGGGTCATTCAGGTGTTCTTAAGACTATGAAGAGGGTACAGCGTTGGTTTCATTGGACGGGGTTATTGAAGTCAGTGCAGAAGTATGTTGCCGCTTGTCATGTGTGTCAAACACACAAATATTCTACCTTGAATCCTGCTGGGTTACTACAACCGCTACCTATTCCTGTGGCCATTTGGGAAGATCTCTCAATGGATCTTGTCGAAGGATTGCCAACTTCCTTTGGTTACAATGTCATCTTTGTGGTAGTGGATCGCTTGAGTAAGTACGCTCACTTCATTGGGCTTAAACATCCTTTCCAAGCCAGCGATGTTGCAAAGAAGTTCACTGGAGAAGTGGTTCGTTTGCATGGGTTTCCTAAATCCATAGTCTCAGACCGTGATAAAATTTTCTTGAGCTCATTTTGGAAAGAGTTGTTTCGTCTGTCTGAAACATCTTTGAAGTTCAGTACAGCGTTTCACCCACAAACGGATGGCCAAACCGAAGTACTAAACCGCTGTATGGAGACGTATCTTCGTTGTTTTGCTTCTACACACCCACGGACTTGGCACAAGTTCCTTTGTTGGGCAGAGCTCTGGTACAACACGTCATACCACACTTCTTTGAAGACGTCTCCATTCAAGGTCGTCTATGGTCGTGATCCACCAGCTCTGTTACGTTTCGAGTCGGGGTCCACTTCTAATGCCGACTTGGAGAACATGTTAGTAGAAAGGGATGCGATGTTAGTCGACATTAAACAGCATCTTGTTCACGCTCAGAAACTGATGAAGAATAATGCCGATAAGCACCGAAGAGATGTTGAGTTTAAGGTTGGAGATGTGGTTTACCTGAAGCTGCGTCCTTATCGCCAGCAATCCGTTGCTCGTCGCGTGTGTCAGAAGCTTTCTGCAAAATACTTTGGCCATTATTCCGTCCTTGAACGTATTGGCAAAGTTGCTTATCGCCTGGCTTTACCTCCGGAGTCAAAGATTCATTCGGTCTTCCATGTGTCCCAGCTCAAGGCCGTCTTGGGAGCACATCACCGGGTCCTTCCCCTCCCTTCTGATCTGGATGAGTTACAGGTGATGCCAGATACTATCTTGGATACTCGCTACAACGATAAAGGCGCACTCGAACTGTTAGTTCAGTGGTGTTCCCTACCTTCGTCAGAGAATACTTGGGTGCTCTATGGAGAGTTTCGTGACCAGTACCCTGGCTTTAAGCTTGAGGACAAGCTTAATTTCGAAAAGGGGGGTATTGATAAGCTGCAATATCGTTACGTAAGGAGGAAGAAATTAATGGGAGAGAGAGAAGCGCGGGAAATGTTGGAAGAAGAAACTATGAGGGAAGACTCTGCGTCGACTAGCGGGTTTTAAAAGAAGACAAGAGAGGGAAAGACTCTGACGGGAAGAGAGGGTTTTCTGTTAGTCTGTTAGAGTCGTTGAGTTCTTTAAATAAGGCGGACTGAGTTCATTTGTAATTACTTGGATATTGAATTGAGTCGTTGGACTTGAGGAGATCATCGTCTGGGTTAGGCCAGCGATATCTCAATTGATTCTATATACCAAGTGTACTATCTTGTTCATTTGATTCAATAAAGTGTTTGTGATCGGGTTTTACAGAAGAATCGAGGTTGAAACCTTATCAACCTTTTGCTTGTGGTAAATTTTCTTAGGCGATGAAGAGCTGAAAGTTTTGAAATTGTCGACTTTGCTCCACATAACCTTTTAGGAGGCTACTTCACTAGACAAGTGGTCATAAAGCCAGTGGTAAACAAATATGCTTCTGTAATATAGTAATAACAAGGAGGGGCTTTCCATTCCGAGGACGACAAGAGTGAAGACTACTTCTTCGAGATTGTTCTCATTGGTGATTATGTAGTCCGGAAATCAAACTTTCTCGCAAGATTTGCTAGAGATGAGATATTGGTAGATATTGGTTTGTGTATTGTTGGATATGCATCTTGTTGGAGATTAGGTTCTGAAAACGTAAACTTCTGTGTTGATTTA
The DNA here is from genome assembly GCA_016432835.1 of Brassica nigra. Lineage (NCBI taxonomy): Eukaryota > Viridiplantae > Streptophyta > Magnoliopsida > Brassicales > Brassicaceae > Brassica > Brassica nigra. Next base: position 45,491,242 of record CM028242.1, on the reverse strand, counting down.
TCAAGTTATTTACTTTGGTTCTTATGTGTTCAAGACTGTGACAAGGCTGTTGGCATAAAGCTTCGTTAGAATTCAAGATGATAGCAAAATCTTAAATTTAAACTCCAGAATACACATAAATTTGTTATGCCGTTAATAATATAACAATGCACAAATGCCATCATTTTATAAAAACAACTATTTTATCTATTATGTTTTTTCACAAATACAAAAAATTGGATTGAAATTTAAATTTAGGGTTTACGGTTTATGTTTAGGGTTTATGTCAAACATAACCTCTAAACCCTATATACTCAGACTTTTTATCATCATAAAAATTTTCCTTCTACATCTTTAATCATAAAACTAAATTATAAAACACACAACATAATTTTAAAAAGTTCTAAACTCTAAATCCTAAACTATAACACACAAACCTTTAATCTAAATTATAAACTTTAAATATAAATTCTAATTATTTATGAATTCTCCTTTTAACTTATAATTTTAAACTTAAACTCTAAACCCTATATACTCAAGCATCCTCATTCGTTATAGGCTTTAAACCCATTCCTTTTGATGATTTAGCAACAACATCTCGTGGCAAACCTTTAGTAAATGGATCCGCTAGGTTGTCAACCGATTTGATGTAATCTATTGTGATTACACCATTTTAGATTAGTTGTCTGATGGTTTTATGTCGTCTTCTGATGTGACGAGATTTACCATTGTAGAGATTATTCTGAGCCCGAGCTATAGCTGATTGACTGTCACAATGTATGCGTATAGCTGGCACAGGTTTCTCCCACATAGGAATATCTTCCAAAAAATTTCTAAGCCATTTAGCTTCTTCTGCTGCTTTGTCTAAGGCTATGAACTCATACTCCATTGTAGATCTGGCTAACACTGTTTATTTAATAGATTTCCATGATATTGCTGCTCCTCCTAATGTAAAGACATATCCACTTGTGGATTTTGAGTTTTTAGAATCTGATATCCAGTTAGCATCACTGTATCCTTCTAAAACTGCCGGTTTTTTACCATAGTGAAGCCCAAAATCTTTGGTGTAGCGTAAGTAATTGAGTACTCTCGTTATCGCTTTCCAGTGTGTATGACCTGGATTACTTGTATATCGACTCAGTACGTTTACTGCATGCGCTAGATCTGGTCTGGTACAATTGGTCAAGTACATAAGACTTCCAATCACACGTGCATACTCGTTTTGTGAAACCGCTTCACCTGAATTCTTTGTCAAGTGCATTTGGGGATCTAACGGAGTTTTTGCCGTACCATTAGAGTAATTTTTAAATCTCTCTAATATTGTTTGAGCATAATGGGATTGGGTTAACATAATTCCATTTGAATTTCTTGTGACTTTAACCCCGAGAATAACATTTGCTAATCCCAAGTCCTTCATCTCAAATTTCCCTTTGAGCATGTTCTTTGTTTGATTGATTATGTCTTTATTGCTTCCAATAATGAGCATATCATCTACATATAGACATAGCAAAACATACGCATTTTTGGTAGTTTTGTAGTATATGCATTTATCACATTCATTAATTTTGAACCCATTTGATATCATTGTGCTGTCAAACTTTTCGTGCCATTGTTTAGGGGCTTGTTTAAGCCCATAAAGTGACTTTACAAGTCGGCATACTTTGTCTTCCTGTCCTGGAATGACAAAACCCTCAGGCTGTTTCATGTAAATTTCCTCTTCTAAATCACCATTTAGAAAAGCGGTTTTTACATCCATTTGATGAATTTCTAGGTCTCTTAAAGCTGCGATTGCTATCATCAGCCTTATTGATGTTATTCTTGTTACTGGAGAATATGTATCAAAATAGTCAAAGCCTTCCTTCTGTCGGAATCCTTGAACTACAAGCCTAGCTTTGTGTTTTCTACCAGGTGTTCCATCAGGGTTTGATTTTCGTGTCAAAATCCATCTATTCCCTAGTGCTTTCCAGCCAGGTGGTAAATCCGTAATGTACCATGTATAGTTTTGCATGATAGAATCAAATTCACTTCTAACAGCTTCGTTCCAAAACGGAGTGTCTGGTGAAGACATGGCTTCTGCCAAAGTTTTTGGAACATTTTCTACTAAAAATGCCATTAGAAAATCTTGACCAAAAGATTTTTCCTTTCGAGCTCTTTTGCTCCTTCTAGGTTCATCTTCTTTTTCATTTTCTGAAATATCATTTGTCGAAGTATCGACGTTTGTCTCAATTACTGAGTCATTATCGTTGTCTCTTTCTTCTCGAGTCCGTTTAGAACCTTGTTTTTCCTTGTATGGAAAAATATTTTCGAAGAAAGATGCATTTCTTGATTCCATGACTATATTTTCATGGATATCTGATATTTCAGATTTATGTACCAGAAATCGATAAGCAGTACTATTATGTGCATATCCGGTGAAAATGCAATCCACAGTTTTAGGTCCAATAGTGACCTTCTTTGGTGGTGGTACCGCAACTTTTGCCAAGCACCCCCACACTTTGAGGTATTTATACGAAGGTAAAGAACCTTTCCATAATTCATATGGAGTTTTGCCAGTTACTTTGTGTGGAATTTTGTTGAGGATATAATTAGTGGTAAGCAACGCTTCCCCCCACATGTTCTGGGATAACCCAGATTCCTGCAACATTGCATTCATCATCTCTTTAAGAGTTCGATTTTTACGTTCAGCAACTCCATTAGATTCTGGTGAATAAGGAGCTGTAATTTGATGAATAATTCCATGTTCTTTACATAATGCATTGAACGGTCCATCATACTCACCCCCTCTATCGCTTCTAACTACTTTAATAGTTGTTTTAAGCTGATTTTCTACTTTGAGTTTAAATTCTTTGAATTTTTCTAAGGTTTCATCTTTGCTATGTAATAGATAAACATAACAATATTTTGTGCAGTCATCTATGAAGGTCACAAAGTACTTTTTCCCACCTCTAGTTGGAATATATTTTAAATCACATAAATCGGTGTGAATTAAATCTAGAGGTTTATTAGTTCTTTCAACACGAGGTGAGGGCATTTTTGTGAGCTTAGCCTGTACGCATACTTCACATTTTTGTTTACTTGTTTTATATTTAGGAATTAGATTTAAGTTCATTAATCTTTGTATAGATTTGTTGTTTACATGGCCTAATCTTTCATGCCATATATTAAAAGACTCAACCAAATAAGCTACTGGCTCTTTCTTATTCATTGAAACTTTTGGAGCTACAACTTTCGGAAGGACTGTCATTACATTCAACTTGACCAGTCCATTCTTAACATACCCCTTTCCCAAATACATCCCATTCTTCCTAATCACGAGCTTGTCCGCCTCAAAACTTGTGACGAATCCATTCTTGCTGAGCAAGGTTCCCGAGACCAGATTCTTCCTCATGTCAAACACATTCGTCAGAGTGACCTCACTTCCAGATGTCATCTTCAAAATCACATTGCCGCGTCCTTCAATCTTGGAGACTGCAGTGTTCCCCATTTTGAGCTTCTCCTCTGTCTTGCTTTTCTGATAGGTGTTGAACATCGCCCTATCGGTGAAAATGTGAGTGGTTGCACCAGTGTCATACCACCATTCCTTGGGATTGTTGCTTTCAACCATGTTCGCCTCAGCCACCACAGCAACGAGATCCTCCTCAGTGAGATTTGCCTGAGCCTTTTCATGCTTGATCTTGCTGCGACACTCAGCAGTCTTGTGCCCTACTTTGCGGCAGTAGTGACATTTCCCCTTGAATTTCTCCACATTTGCATTGATTTCAACGCCTTTGTTCTTGAAGTTTTTTCCAATAGCCTTCAGGGCTGCAGCTGCTTTGGAAGGCTTAGCAGGAGATTGAGCATGTGCCTTTCCTTTGCCTTTGTGCTCAGCCATGTTGACACTATACTCCTTAGCCTTTGCAGTTTCAGCAAGTCGGTTCCTGGATTCCATCTGAAGCCTCATGATGAGATCCTCGAGCCCCAACTTCTTCTTCTTGTGCTTCAAGTAGTTCTTGAAATCCGCATAGCTTGGAGGAAGCTTTTGAATGAAGCTGAGAGTTGTAAATGTCTCGCAGATGGACATCCCTTCAGCAGCGATTTCATGGCAAATGAGCTGAAACGCTTCCACCTGATCCATGATGGATTTTGAATCCACCATTTTGAAGTCATGGAATTTTGCAACCACATACTTCTGGCAGCCAGCGTCCTCACCACTGTACTTCTTGTCCAGTGATCTCCATAGCTCCTTCGCAGTGGGGATATCACAATAGACCCGGTACAATGGATTAATGAGGCGACCCAAAATGTACCCTTTGCAGATGAAGTCGGAATGCACCCATATGTCAACACTTGCGAGAGTGTGCACATCATCAATTCCGTAAGGGATCAGGGGCTTGTCCTCCTGGATGAACTTGTCCAACTTCAATGTTGTCAGGAAGAACATCATCTTCTTCTGCCACGTTTTGAAGCCTTTGCCATCAAACTTGTCGGGCATCAATCCCTGAGTGAAACACACTAGGTACTGTCGGAGGAGTTAAAAACGCAACCGGAGCATTTGAGGTTCTTTCAATTGAGGCCGTTTGATAAAGACCAGCACCGAAAAGGCTACGACGAGTGGTTTCATCAGCACCATTACCCACTGGTAGGGTAGTTGTTGTTGTTGCAGCAATGGTTCCAACGTTTGTCAACGTTGCATCAGTTGCTGACACATTGAGTGGAGTTTGAGTGATGGAAGCGTCAATGGGGGTGGTGTTGCTAGGATCCGTCATTTTTCTGTTTGCAAAGAAAACATGAAAGCAGATTAGTACTCCATTCAATATACAACATATTATTTTTAAAGCAAAATAATAGTTTAAAATCGATTTTCATTTTTTTGGTATTTGAACCAAATCAAATAGATACAAGTCTGAGAAAACGTTTTGCAAACTCGCTTAAAAGCGTTCGCAGAAACCATTTATATAGACTTAGAATGTATCTAAAAACGTTTCGCGGATGATGCTATAGGCAAACCGCAAACCCGTTTTGATTAGAAGTAAGAAACGTTTCGCGGATAAGCGTAAAGCAAATCGCAAACATCGTTTTGAGAAAACGTTTTGATCTGTATTGACCAAAAAACGTTTCGCGGATAAGCTTTAAAAGCAAATCGCAAACCCGTTTCAATAAGAAACTAGAACGTTTCGCGGAAATGCAAAGCGCAAATCGCAAACACCGTTCCGTCTGATAACCAAAAAGCGTTCGCAAATCCTTATAAAAGCCGTTTCATAAAACCGTAATATCAATCCGCAAGCTTTAGAAAGAAAGCGATTAAGATTTAAGATTGTAGAAGCTCGAAATCGGATTGATACAAACGATATAAAGTAATGAAACATTAAGGAAAGAAACGGAATATAAACGTAAATACACATGGAGGTGAGATATGATCTCTTTCCTTAACTCTTAATATTCGCTCCGTAGTGAGACGGAACTGTACGAATTTGGAGTCCCAGGATACAACCATGGCGAGACGATTCACGCTTCACTCGTGAACGCCCTATCGAACTATAAACTCTACGAAACACTCTCGTAAAAGGACTTACGCTGAGAGACTTTTGTTGGTTTGTTTGCGTTAAAAAACTTGAAGGAATGAATGAGAAGAGACGAGTATTTAAAGAAAACCGAGAGTTTAAAATTCGTAACTGACGAAGCACGTTAGCGAAAATCTCTCGGAAATCTCGGGAGTGGGGAGTTGAGAAACTTTCTCCGCAAGATTTTCTTATGTTGACTCGTTCTGATCTTTGGCGAACAGACAAACACCGCGTCGTTTTCAGATGAACTACGCGTCGTTCTATCACGAACGTCATGCTGTCTTTTGGAAATGAAATGGCAAAATATTGAGCTTAACTTGGTCCAGACCTAGACCCAAGCCCAGCCGGCCGTGCGGCGGCGGCGCGCGGGAGGCCGAACCATGCCTGTCACTTTCCGTGAAGCCTTTGACAAATGATATGTCACAAGACATATTTATACAACTCAGAAACATTCAACTTGTCCGATGTGGGACAAATTGAGTTACAACACTTAGTCATATTTGACAGTGTTTCACATTTTCGAGTTCATCACTTCATCATATTATTTCTCATTCAATTTAGCTTTGTTTTTGACATATGAATATGCTGGATTGTAGTGCTCGTTACAAGCTTCCCAACGAGCTAATAATCCGATCAAGACGACCACCGGTTTGGCCGGAAAGGCCACCGGAAAAGTCAAAAAAATCAGCCTCCATATTCTGTTATAAAACAGAGTTCCAACAGTTTATACATTAACCCTTATCTTTATAATCGAGAAGCAAAGCTCGATGCTTTTGGTGTATGTGTTGAAACTTCTTCTTATTGTACAGTGGTGGATTTTTTAAGCGAGAAGGGAGAACCAAACATCACTAGGTATTTACTACTAATGCTAAATGATGGTTGCTTTCTTACATTCCTTCATACTTGTTAACATGTTGGGGTTTTTGCAGGTTATGAAGAAGATGTGGTGTGGAGATGGCAGAGGAAGCTAGCGGTGGTGGTAGAGATGGAGCCAAGCAAGAATAAAAAGAGAAAGGTGGTCGTGAGCAGTCATGACAGATGAGAAGCTTGATGGTGGTGGAATAGCAGAGACAATGATGAGGTTTGACGGTGGCTGTTCAAATACGACGAGGTAGAAGAAGAAGAAATCAGTCGACGGCGAAGAGTTTACTCCGTTTTGATGTAGGGGAGACAAATCCCCATTTACCCCAAAATCTCATAACTCAATCTCTCCAGGACCCATTCTAATTTCATTTATTATTTGATTTATTTTTAATGCTGAAATTAAAAGAATTACCGTTTTGTCCTTCTATCCTATAACCTAATCTAATAAAAATGAGAAGCCGACAGTTTTTCTTTTCATTTTCTTCTTCTTTTCTTTTTTTCTTTCCTCCGTCTCTTAAATTTTTTCTGCGATTTTCTTGTTCTCTATCTGTGAAAATCGCATCTCTTTCTTTTTCTCTTCATAATCTGTCGTCTTCCATGGATAACAAGCAGGATCTTCATTTTTTCATGGATACCGAGCAGAATATATCAAGAACGGGGACGCCTCAACCTGATTTGATGAGAATTTCTGGGTTTTCTTTGATTTAGGGCTTTTGTATAATTCGATTTAGGATTGTTCAACAAAATTATGCGTTTCTTTGATTTTAGGGTTCTTTCTAAGTTTATTTATTTATTTAGAGTTGTTCTTTGTTTCAATGTTTCGTGATTTTCATTTATCCATCTTCAGATCTGGATTCAGTATTACTCGGTATTACAACTAACTCAGTAGTACTTAGTATTACACAGTAGTAGAACTCAGTCGAACTCGGTATAACTGACTCTAAGTAGTACTTAGTATTATGCAGTATAACTAGCATAACTCAATAGAACTTGGTATAACTGTAGTTAGTAACACTCAAGTATTCAGTATTACCAGTAGAACTCAGTTGAATTTGGTATAACTGAATTCGGTAGTATTCAGTATAACCAGTATAACTCAATATAACTTGTATAACTAAACATTAGTATTACCCAGTAGAACAAAGTATAACTCAGTACAACTAAGTAAAACTATACCCTACTCAGTTGAATTTGGTATAACTGACCTCAGTAATACTCAGTAGTATTCAGTATAACCAGTATAACTCAATATAACTTGTATAACTAAACATCAGTATTACCCCGTAGAACAAAGTATAACTCAGTACAACTAAGTAAAACTATATCCTATAATATAGTATCCGAAATATGAAATTGCAGTGAATTTTGAAATTTCAAAATTTGAAATTTTTGAAAATTTTGAAATTTTGAAATTTTGAAATTTTGAATTTTTTTAATTTGAAAAAAAAAACAAAATTCGAAAATTGAAAAGGGCAAAATCGGATTTCTATATTTCATTAAATCAAAAGGGGTATAGGAGATTTGAGGAACCCATAAGAGATTGACTCTAAAGAATTGGGGGCATGGGAGGAGTTGACTCGATGTAGGGTTAATTTTTTTTTTTATTATTTAGCTTAGTCTGGTTTCGTTTAGATTAGTAAACCGGGTCTGGTTTACTTAATTTTTTTAATGTTGGATTAGTTTTGTAAAACTTTATTTGTTTGTATACTGATTTATTAATAAATAAAATTTCAATTTTAATTGTAAATTAACTTTCCATTTAATTTTTAGTTAATTTATTTTAATTAATTAATAAAAAATTTTAATTATTTTATTTTTAATTATTGCATTATATCAATGTTATTACAAAATATTTTACAGCATTAATAAAACGTCAAGAAAATAAATCATAGCACAAGTAAAATGTTATAAAATATTAATTTATAGCACATGAATAAACGCTATTATATCTCTATTTTTTATAGCACACGAAAATTCGCTACGATAGAGAGGGGTGTCTACCATAGTTGCGGCTGTTAGAGCGTTTATAAAAACGCTACGAAAATCCTATAGTAGTGTTTTTCGGGTGCTACTAATATCAAAATTTCTTGTAGTGGAGGTTAGTAGAAGGGTTACTCAGATAGAATTTGCTAAGTTGCTGGCTAGATGAATTTGGTTGCTAATTTAGGATATGGTATATAAAGTGCTTCTAAAGTTAGGATATATTTGATCTATCTTGCAACATTGTAGAGGTGATGATTCTAGGATTAAAGATTGTGTGAGTCCCTGCTGTTTTCAAACCTCTTTCAGAGAGACTGCGTGTATGTTTTGCTTGAGGACAAACAAAAAGATAAGTATGGGGGAGTTGATATACCATGGATTTGATCCAGTTTTATTCATGGTATAAATGTGTTTTAAGATATAATTATTATGTTTTGAAGTCTATTAGGTATGTTTTCAGGTTTAGGAGTGTTTTGGAACATAGTGATGTTTTTGGAGCATTTTGGAGCACAAGAGAGATTTCATTCGAGTTGACCATCAATGACTAGATGTCGATATTCAGAGTAATAATCGATCGATGCACACTCTGTGCCATCGATCGATATTGAAGAGAAGAGTCCACGATTGAAGATGATAATCGATCGATGCACATCCTGTGACATCGATCGATGCTGAACCAAACTGAAGACAGCCGACTTAAAGCCCAAGACTTCACCAAATTACAAGATTGTCCCTGACGAGTTTTTAACCTAATATATATACTATTTTTATGTGTTTTAGCAAAGAGAGTTTTTTGGAGAGATTTTCTATTCTATTATTTACTTCTAAAGGTTTTAGGGATTTATAGAATTGGAGAGAAGATCCAGAGAGATTTGTGATTGAAACTCCATTATCATCTATCTATATATCTATGCAGTTTTCTTATTACTTTTTAGTTACGAATTGCTTAGCCATGCCTGAGTAGTTCTATTGTTAGGTTTAGGGTTTAAATAGGTTATGAGGGAATAGCCCCAACACTAAGTTGTGATATTCATCATTAAGATGCTCCTAATGCTTGTGTTCTTATGTAGCTAACTAGAACCGTGACCTAGGATATAAGTTATAACTTAACCTTGTCTTGAATCTATCATAATTGAGCTAAGATTACTAGAAACAAACGGAAGTTGATCTAGGAACTCTTACTGAGCATTCATTCAACCCGATCTCAAAGTAGCATTTTTCGGGTGCTACTAATACCAAAATTTCTTGTAGTGGAGGTTTTGTAGAGGGGTTAGTCAGACAGAATTTGCTAAGTTGCTGGCTAGATGAATTTGGTTTCTAAGCTAGGATATAGTTTATAAAGTGCTTCCAAAGTCAGGAGATATTTGATGTGTCTTGTAACATTGTGGAGGTGATGATTCTAGGATTAAAGATTGTGTGAGTCCCTGCTGTTTTCAAACTCTTTCAGAGAGACTGCCTGTATGTTTTGCTTGAGGACAAGCAAAAGGGTAAATCTGGGGGAGTTGATATACCATGGATTTGATCCAGCTTTATTCATGGTATAAAGGTGTTTTAAGATATAATTATTATGTTTTGAAGTCTATTAGGTATGTTTTCAGGTTTAGGAGTTTTTTGGAACATTGTGATGTTTTTGGAGCATTTTGGAGCACAAGAGAGATTTCATTCGAGCTGACCATCAATTTAGACCAGAGGTCGATATTCAGAGTAATAATCGATCGATGCACACTCTGTGCCATTGATCGATATTGAAGAGAAGAGTCCACGACTGAAGATGATAATCGATCGATGCACATCCTGTGACATCGATCGATGCTGAACAAAACTGAAACAGCCGACTTAAAGCCCAAGACTTCACCAAATTACAAGATTGTCCCTGACGAGTTTTTAACCTAATACATATACTATTTTTATGTGTTTTAGCAAAGAGAGTTTTTTGGAGAGATTTTCTATTCTATTGTTTACATCTAAAGGTTTTAGGGATTTATAGAATTGGAGAGAAGATCCAGAGAGATCTGTGATTGGAACTCCATTATTATCTATCTATATATCTATGCAGTTTTCTAATTACTTTTTTATTATGAATTGCTTATCCATGCCTGAGTAGGTCTATTGTTAGGTTTAGGGTTTAAATAGGTTATGAGGGAATAGTCCCAACAATAGATTGCTAAGTTGTGATATTCATCATTAAGATGCTCTTAATGCTTGTGTTCTTAAGTAGCTAACTAGAACCTTGACCTAGGATATAAGTTATAACTTAACCTTGTCCTGAACCTATCATAATTGAGCTAAGATTACTAGAAACAAACGGAAGTTGATCTAGGAACTCTTACTGAGCATTCATTCAACCCGATCTCAAAGCTTGGCTAGAGCGCGTCGATCGATATTACTATAGAAAAATCGATCGACTGTGCCAAAGGTGTATCGATCGATATTCCTATAGAATAATCGATCGACAATTTCTAATTGAACGAACCGAAAGGTAAGATCATTAGATCTAGTCAATAGATGAATCTAGAAGGCGAAAGCTGATCGATTTGTTCTTATGAAGTTGAGCTCTATAATATCATGCATACAACTTGTTAGGCATCTATAGGATTATAATCCTGATTACCTGAATAAAAACCATAAGTCTAGCTACTTTCCATCTATTGTCAAAACCCTTCAATCAATCATCTGAGCAATTTACTTGTTCAACAACCTGCTATTTAAGTTTAATCACATTCAACCTAGCTTAATCACCCTGATTAGATCTTATTGGTTTTCTAGCTCCTTGTGGATTTGATCCCTAAGTACTACAACTGAACCTCTTATTTGAGAGAGTAAAAGTCACTCCTTAGGGTAATTTGACTGGACATCAGATACGCGAACGTTCCATAAGGGCATGTAAAGGTTGTTTTCTCCTGATCATCTGGATGTATATGAATTTGAAAGAATCCAGTATATCCATCGAGGAAACAATAATATTGATGATTTGATAATCTTGTGGTAGAGGAAAGTGGTCCTTTCTGGTGGCGGCATTTAGTTTTCTATAGTCGATACACATATGATGTCCGGTGACGGTTCTCATAGGGATGAGTTCATCTTTATCATTCTTAACCACCGTAACACCTCCTTTCTTAGGGACGACATGCAAATGACTTACCCAATTACTGTCTGAAATCGGGTAAATGACACCAGCATCAAGGAGTTTGATAATATCTTTCTTAACCACCTCTTTCAGATTTGGGTTAAGCCTCCTCTGATGTTCTATTGATGATTTGGATTCATCCTCCAGGTGAATACGATGCATGCACAAGTCAGGGGAGATACTAGGGATGTCCTTGAGAGAGTACCCGAGGGCTTTCCTATACTTGCGTAGATTATTTAGTAATAAAGCAAGTTCCCCATTAGTTATGTTGGCGTTAACAATTACGGGATAAAAACTGTTATAAAGAAAAGCGTACTTAAGTCCGGCAGGCAACTTTTTTTCAGTTCGACTTTTGTGTTTTTTCTGCGCTCAAATTGTCTGAAGAGGGTGGTTGTCGATCGACGGTGTGATGTAGATATCAATCGACATTTATCTTCGACTCATCATCCTCTTTGTTGTCAATACTCGCAACCTCCATGCTCTATCCATCAATCGTCTGTCCTGCCATATATGCTGAAAATTTCTTTCTCAGTTAGGTTGAGCGCATTTTCCAAGGGATCATATGAGCATAAATCCACAAAAGATTCTTCAGCTAACTCGGAAATATCATCGACATAGGAAGCCTGATTATCGATTAAAGGACGTTTCATCAATCTTTCCATATCGAACATCATTGGGATATCTCCAATGTTCAAACATATTCGGCCCTCCTTGACGTCGATAATGGTGCCAGCCGTAGCTTGGAACGGTCTTCTTAAAATGAGGGGGTCTTTTGGTTCATGCTCATAATGTAGCACAACTAAATCCGTTGGGATGTGACAACCATTAATTTCTATAGGTATGTCCTCAAATGTTCCTTCTGGTACCTCTAACAGATCTATTAGCAAGAACCAAGGTGACTGGAGTTGGTGAAAACTCATTATATCCGAGGGATATCGCAACAGAGCGCGGCATTAGATTGACACTGGCACCAAGATCACAAAGAGATCGGGGGAAATGCTTATTCTGGATGGTGCAATCGAGTACAAAGCTGCCAGGGTCAGGTCTTTTGATTGGGGTGTCGCCTCAGATCATAGCACTCACTTCCTCGGAGATCATCATGACATTGTGCTCCCCGGTTGGAAAACTTTTAGACACCATTTCTTTTACATATTTCTTTATAGTGGGCGAGACTTTCATGGTATCACCCAGTGGCATTTCTATCGTGATCTTATTAAACGTGATGTCTTGCCTATTTTCATTGATTTAGCCATCTTTATTATGCATTCTTTGTCTTGTAGGTTAAGGTTTAGGCATCTTTAGGATCCATTTTGCATCCATAAGTCCTTATCAGGTATTGGAGTGTCCTATGGAGTAAAAGAAGGTGTTTAGAGTGGTTTTGATGCAAGAATGAGATAAGAGTTTGGCCTAGTTTGGGCAGAGATGGCTTCGGTTTGACTCGGCCAGACCAGACGGATGGACGTGCTCGGTCTAGTTCACCCGCGCATGGAGAGCTAGACGGACAGGCAGATGCGCGGCCTAGAACGCTCGGGTTCACTTACCCGCACGGGACGGGACGGCCCAGGAACAGACGGACGCGCGGGCTGGGACGTGCGGGAGAGTTTACCCGCGCGAGACAAGACATGATCAGGACAGCCGGACGCGCAGCTGGATGTGCGCAGTACGTGGCTCCCGCGCGGAACGAGAAGAGACAGGACAGCCGGACGTGCGGCTGGATGTGCTGCACGAGCAAGCCAGAGACAAGCCAGGACGCCGCAGGACGGACGCTGGACGGACGCGGGTCAGCACACCCGCGCGGGACGAAGCAAGGATGCGCAGGACGGATGCGCGGGACGGGAAGCTCGGGTCAGCACACCCGCGTTGGACGAGGAGCGGACTGGACGGTCCTGCGCGGGTTGGACATGCGCAGGCCGGACCATCCTTGCTCACCCTGAGCGTTTTTCACCATGATTTCCTATTGGTCGAGACCCAATTGCTTCCAAGGACCTTTTAGTCATTTTCTATGATGTTTTTAGGGCTTTTAAGCCAAGTATAAGTACCCTTGTTATCCTTAATTTGGGACTGATGTTATTTTCTCTCTAAGAACACAAACCTTTGAGTAAAAAGCTTTCTCTTTGAATCATAATCTCATCTCATCTTTGTGTTCTTGAGTGTTTGATTTCATCTCCTTTCTTTCTCTACATGATTAAGCTTGAATCTCTCATGGATTCAAGAGTGATCATGGTGACTAGTGAGTAATCCACTTTTGGATTCATGGGTTAGGGAGACTAAGGGGTGATTAGGCTAGATCTAGGGTGTTTAGGTGTAGATCCATCTTGTTCCTTGCTAGTAGAGTGCTTTTAATGCTATTTTAGAGTTGGCCACTCTAAGGTTGAGCTTTAGGCATTTCATGCCTGAAAGGTGTTCTATGAAATGTCTGAACCAACTCTCCTAAGCTTTTAACATTCTTTACCAAAGAGATTTGTTGTTAAAGGTGTTAAGATGGCTATTAGGCTTGTTCTTAATGATTGCTTAGATAATATTCAACCTAAGAGATTAGATGCTTGAGTTATCTTTGTAAATGAGCATTCATCTAGAGATAGAGCTTGTTTAGGATTGTGTCTAGGCCTAAGGTTGATAGATTTATTGTTTGCTGCCACCTTTAGATTGATGCTTGATCCCCCCAAGGTCATTTCCCTTAGCCCATGAGTTCTCCCATCTCATTAAGAAAGAAAGTTTCATTTTTATTGCTTTTAAGTATTGTCTTAGTTTAAACATCATCTTACTTAATGGTTGCATTTAGATTAAGCATAGACTTGCATTCCCTTTGCTTTGTGATCACTTAGAACTAGTTTGACATCCTTTATACTATAAAATTTGATAAGGAGCCTTGAAAACTCTTTTCATCAAATTGGCGCCATTGCTAAATTCTAAGTTGATTGTGACATTGGGATTTAGTCATTTGCTTGAGACTAAATCATTTTTCTTTTCTTGTGATATTGATTCTCCTTTTTTCCTCTCCCTTTACATTTCAGGTGTATGAACACAAGAAGCAGGGGTGAAACAAACCTGGTTCCCACTGTCGAAGAGATTGCTACACTTGAGAGGGAAATAGCAAGAAGGAGAAGAGAAGAAGAGCAACAGGCTCATATTCAGAGGTTGGGGTTTGAGATGGATGAACACCAGCATCAACCTAAAAATAGAGTTGCTCAAGATGGCAACGGTCAAGGAGCTGACAACCATCGACCACAGTGCCAACAACAACACCCACAGCGGCCAGCTCGAGCTATTGGTACCTATGACCGTCCTCACATTCATGGTCATAGGAAGCTAACAACTTTGAGATCAAGCCAGGGTTGTTGAATGTGATTGGAAACAACAAATACCATGGCCTGGCTGTAGAAGACCCATTTGATCACTTGGACAAGTTTGATAGCTATTGTGGCTTATCCACGACCAATGGTGTGTCCGAAGATGCTTTCAAGCTCAAGCTGTTTCCTTTCTCTCTAGGGGACAAGGCACGCCAATGGGAGAAGTCTCTCCCCAGTGACTCTATCACCACTTGGGATGATTGTAAGAAAGCCTTCTTGGAGAAGTTCTTCTCTACATCAAGGACAGCCAAGTTGAGAAATGAGATCTCTAATTTCCAGCAGAAGAATCTGGAAAGCTTTAGGGAAGCATAGGAGAGGTTCAAAAGCTACCAGGCTCAATGCCCCCACCATGGCTTCTCAAAGGAGAGCTTGCTGAGCACATTCTACAGAGGTGCTCTTCCTAAGTACAGAGCCAGATTGGATACAGCCAGCAATGGATTCTTCCTGGGCAGATCTGAAGAAGATGCTGAGGAGCTGGTTGACAACATGGTGAAGAGTGACTAAGTTTACAGTGGAGAGCACGACAGAGCTGATAGAGCCAACAGAGCTGATGACAACCAGACAAAGAAGGAGATCAAATCCTTGGAGGAGAAGATGGATTTGCTTCTTGCTAACCAAGCCAAAGAGGAGCAGATGAACTTTGTGGGTGGTCCTAGTCAAGAAGCTCCTCCTAAGGTCAATGAGTTTGAAGGTTTGGAAGGCCAAGAAGAGTTATGCTTCATCAACAACAATGGTACTTGGTACAGGAAGGAACCTAACTTTCAGTACAACAACTACCCGCAGAGGTCTTATCCTAACAACCAGCAAGGAGGATATCAGCTCAAGCAAAACACTCAGCAAGGGAACTATCAGCCTCGGCAAAACACCCCTCCTGGTTTCAGCAATCAAGGCAATCAGTCTACTCAAGCTCAAGGCAGCTCTTCTCAAGATAAAGCTCTGGATTCAAGTATGGAATCTATGTTCAAGCAAACATTGGAAGCTCAGTCTAGAACAGCAAAGGACATTAGCCATGAGTTCAAGACTGTTCACTCCAAGATTGATAGTAGCTATACTGAGTTAAACAACAAGATAAGAGCTTTGGAGAGCCAGTTTGCTTCTATGAACTCTCAGCCAAGTCGCCAACAAGGGACACTACCTGGGAAGGCCGAGCAAAACCCCAAGGAGCCAATGAAAGCAATCACTTTGAGAAGTGGTAGAGAGTTACCTCCAAGAGTTCTCCCCAAGGATGGTGAGAAAGAAGGTGGGGAGGTGGCCATCAACATTGCTTATGAAGTTGTGATTGTAGATGAGAAGGTTGATGAAGAGATTCTGGAAAAAATTGTTGAAGCTAAGGGTAAAGGAAAGGTTGGAGAAGAGAAGAGGACAGTGAAACATGGTGAAGTTGCTACTCCAACAAAAGGATCCTCTTTTATCCCTCCTCATGAGCCTAAGCTACCATTTCCTGGAAGGTTCAAGAAGCAACTATTGGAGAAATACAAGGAACTCTTTGAGAAACAGATGAGTGAAGTTCAGGTCACAATGCCCATCATCGATGCTTTAATGCTAGTCCCTCAATACAGCAAGTTCTTGAAGGATGTTGTACCTGCAAAGAAGAAAGAGATGGAGGGTATGATGATCCTTACTCATGAGTGCAGTGCCATTATCCAGAGATTGACTATCCCTAAGAAGCTAGAGGCTCCAGGATGCTTTACTCTACCTTCCACCATTGGTCCTTTGATGTTTGAGAAGTGTTTATGTGACTTGGGAGCTAGGGTCAGCCTCATGCCCTTATCTGTTGCCAAGAAGCTTGGATTCAGCTAATACAAAAAGTGTAGACTCTCCTTGGTGCTTGCTGATCGCTCTGTTAAGTTTCCCATTGGTATCTTGGAAGACCTCCCTATGATGGTGGGAAATTGTGAGATTTCAACAGACTTTGTTGTGCTTGAAATGGATGAGGAAGCTAAAGATCCCTTTATCCTTGGAAGACCATTCTTAGCCACAGCAGGAGCCATTATCAATGTGAAGGAAGGCAAGATTGATCTTCATTTGGGGAAGGAGCACACTCTCCACTTTGACATCAAAAAGGTGATGAAGAAGTCAACTGTGCAAGGCCAAGTGTTTTACATTGGAGAGATGGAAGCTCTGGCTGATGAGCTTCTTGAAGAGTTGGCACTTGAAGGCAATTAAGGACCCTTTGCAACATGCTTTGACAATGGATAAAGAAGTCCAAGTGGTCGAGAACAAGGAGAGTGATGCTTATGTGAGAATGCTGGATTCTCATAAGAAGATTGATGGTGAAGCCCAATACGAGGAGATTACACATGAGGTTCACCAAGCTGCTTCAGCCACTCAACAAGAGGACATCCAACAAGATGCTTGGAGTGAGCTCAAGGGACCAAAAGTGGAGCTCAAACCTCTTCCCCATGGTGTAAGGTACGCATTTCTAGGCCCTAATGAGACTTACCCTGTCATTGTGAGTAGTGAACTTACTGAACTTGAGCTTTCTCAACTTTTAAATGCACTTAAGAAGTCTAGAAAAGCAATTGGGTACTCACTAGATGATGTTAAGAGGATATCACCTTCTTTGTGCATGCATAGGATACATCTTGAGGATGAATCAATGACTTCTATAGAGCATCAAAGAAGGTTAAATCCTAACCTGAAGGATGTTGTAAATAAGGAGGTTCTTAAACTCTTAGATGCTGGTGTTATTTATCCTATTTCAGATTCTAAATGGATATCTCCTGTGCATGTTGTCCCAAAGAAAGTTGGTATCACTGTGGTTTAAAATGACAAGGATGAATTGATACCAACTAGGACCATAACTAGCCATAGGATGTGTATTGATTATAGAAAACTCAACTCTGCATCTAGAAAGGATCATTTTCCATTGCCATTTATTGATCAGATGCTTGAGAGACTTGCAAACCATCATTTCTATTGCTTTCTTGATGGGTATTCAGGGTTCTTCCAGATCCCCATACATCCCAATGATCAAGAGAAGACAGCATTCACATGCTCTTATGGCACCTTTGCTTATCGAAAGATGCCATTTGGGTTATGTAATGCTCCAGCAACCTTTCAAAGGTGCATGATGTCTATCTTCTCGGATCTCATTGAGGATATAGTGGAGGTATTCATGGATGATTTCCTGTCTACGGATCTTCGTTTTCTGCTTGTTTATCCAACTTGTGCAGGGTCCTACAGAGATGTGAAGATGCCAACCTTGTGCTAAATTGGGAGAAGTGTCACTTCATGGTCAAAGAAGGGATTGTGCTTGGGCACAAGATTTCAGAAAAGGGAATTGAGGTGGACAAGGCTAAGATTGAAGTGATGGTTAGTTTGCCTCCACCAAAGACAGTGAAGGACATCAGGAGCTTTCTTGGCCACGCTGGGTTCTATAGAAGATTCATCAAGGACTTCTCAAAGATTGCTAGGCTAATGACCAAGTTGCTGTGCAAGGAGGCCACTTTCAGCTTTGATATAGAATGTCTTGAAGCCTTCAAGAAGATAAAGGGTGAACTTGTTAGTGCTCCCATTGTCCAGCCACCTTATTGGGATCTCCCCTTTGAGATAATGTGTGATGCTATTGATTTTGCTGTTGGAGCTGTCTTGGGGCAGAAGAAGGATGGCAAGAATCATGTGATCTATTATGCGAGCCAAACCTTGAATGATGCATAGATGAAGTTTGCCACAACTGAGAAAGAGATGCTGGCCATTGTCTTTGCCTTTGAGAAGTTCAGAAGTTACCTTGTGGGTTTCAAAGTCATTGTGTACACAGATCATGAATCTTTGAGACATCTTCTAGCAAAGAAGGATGCAAAACCAAGACTTTTGAGATGGATCCTGCTACTTCAAGAGTTTGATCTCGAGATCAGGGACAAGTCAGGAATTGAGAATGGAGTAGCTGATCACTTGTCCAGGCTGAGAATTGAAGGTGGAATCCCTATTGATGAAGGACTTCCTGAGGGGCAGGTCATGGCTACCATGTCAGTGGTGGCAATTATTGAGACTGGAAAGAAGATCGAAGAGGTCAAGGTAGCTAAAGAGAAGGGACCTTGGTATGCTGATTTGGTTAACTACTTAGCTACTGGGAAAGAGCCATTGGATCTTGCGGGGTATGAGAAGAAGAAGTTCTACAAAGATGTGAAGATGTACTATTGGGATGAGCCATACCTCTACACTCTTTGCAAGGAGAAGATCTATAGAAGAGTGGTGGCTGATGAAGAAATTGAAGGGATCCTTACACATTTCCATGGATCTTCCTATGGAGGCCACTTTGCTACCTTCAAGACTGTCTCAAAGGTGTTACCAGCTGGATTTTGGTGGCCACACATGTTCAAGGACACACAAGACTTTGTTTCCAAGTGTGATTCTTGCCAAAGGAGAGGGAACATCACCAAGAGAAATGAGATGCCTCAAAATCCAATTCTTGAGGTGGAAGTGTTTGATATATGGGGGATAGACTTCATGGGACCTTTTCCTTCTTCTTATGGTAACAAGTACATCTTGGTGGCTGTTGACTATGTGTCCAAATGGGTTGAAGCAGTGGCTAGTCCTACAAATGACTCAAAAGTGGTAATAAAGATGTTCAAGAGCATAATTTTTCCAAGATTTGGGGTTCCAAGAGTGGTCATAAGTGATGGAGGCTCACACTTAATTAACAACGTGTTTGAAGGGCTTCTAAAGAAGAAGGGAGTGAAGCATAAGGTGGCAACACCTTACCACCCACAAACCAGTGGCCAAGTTGAGATCTCCAACAGGGAAATCAAGGGCATTCTAGAGAAGATAGTTGGGACTAAGAGGAAGGATTGGTCAGATAAGCTTGATGATGCGCTTTGGGCCTACAGGACAGCTTACAAGACTCCCTTGGGTACCACACCTTTCAACCTTGTGTATGGGAAGGCCTGCCACTTACCAGTAGAGCTTGAGTACAAGGCATTGTGGACTGTTAAGTTACGGAACTTTGACATCAAGAGTGCCAAGGAAAAGAGGCTTCTTCAACTCAATGAACTGGATGAGATAAGGATGGATGTCTTTGAGAACTCAAGGATCTACAAGGAAAAGACCAAGGCCTTTCATGACAAACACATCCTCAAGAGAGAGTTCAAGGCTGGAGATCAAGTTCTTCTCTATAACTCTAGACTGAAGTTATTTCCAGGGAAGCTCAAGTCAAAATGGTCTGGTCCATTTGTGGTCAAGGAAGTGAAGCCTTATGGAGCAATTGTGCTTTGGGACAAGCAGGGTAATGATTTCACAGTGAATGGACAGAGGGTCAAGCAGTACATGGCCACCATACCAAAGGAGATTGGGACATCAACCCCACTCTCTGATCCTTCACCAGCCTAACCTCAAAGGAGGCAAAGTCAAGCTAGTGACTTTAAACAAGCTCACTTGGGAGGAAGTCCCATGGTTATCCTTGTAAATATTGCATTAGGATTTTTTTTTCAAGGCATTTGGATGATGGGAGGTCAGTATAGTCGAAATGGTGTGCATGAGGCTTTAATATAAGATGGAAGGCAAGAAGAGGAGGTCCGGACAGCCTTTGGTCGAAGAACGCGCGGTCAGACATGTGCGGCCTAAGCCACCCGCTCGAAACAAGGCATGCTGATCAGTACTTGAATGCGCGGGACCGGACGGATGGACAAGAGTAGTGCACGTCCTCAAGGTCGCGGGACATGTAACCCGCGCGTTATCGGGACGACTTGATCAACCACCGGAACGCGCGGCCTTGTATGCGCGGGAGGGATGCACCGTGCGGGAACGGATGGATGGACGAGAGAAGTGCGTGGCCTCGTATGCGCGGGATGGATACACCGCGCGGGAAGCAAGCACCACGGACGTCCGGAACGCGTGGTCGTATATGCACGGGAAGGAAGACCCGCACAGGATCGGACAGACCGTACGAATGCTGGACACACGCGGGTAAGGACCTCGCGGGCTACCCGACCCACACCGCGACCCGCGCACGACCCGCCGTACCCATGTATGAATTTTTTTAACTTTTCTCCGACCCGACCCGTTTACCCGACCCAGGCCATCTCTAAAACCCTAATTCGCCCTCTCTCTCATCATTTCACCTTCTTCCCCAAATCAAAAACCTCTCTAGCCTCCAAGAACCAAAAACCTCATATCTCACTCAAATCTCCACCAAATCACTCCATTCCTTTTCCCACATCCAAGTCTTCATCCTCTTAGTCTAATTCCTTGAATCTTTTCATCTTTATCCTTCAGCCAAAGCAAGGTATGGTTTCTTTAAGTTCAAATTCGTAATGCTCATGAACCCTAAAAATTTGAACTTGAAATTTGGCTATTTTCTTGCTAGATTCTTGTGAAATAGACTAGGGAAGAATCATATATCATGCTGGGTAGTTGATTTCATGGTGGAATTGAGTTTAATTTGAACTTTGAGAAATTAGGGTTCATGAGATTTGAAGCTTTTTTAAATTTAGCTTAATTAGGGTTGATAGTGGGCTAGATTGGTTAGATAAGTTGTCTTAGAGGTTGATTTGATTCCAATTTCAAGCTGAGCTCTATTTAATCATGATTATTGCTAGTTTGAAGTTCTTGTGTTCATAAAAAAATGTATATATTTTATGAGCATGAGAGCTTCATTCTTAGCTATTGCTTGTCTTGCTTGCCTTCATGATTGCATTGTGCTAGCTCCTGTTGAGATTGATGATCTTGTTAGAGCTAGTTTGTGTTTAATCATGTTTCTCTCTTTCTTGTGCTCACTCTTTTTCCAAGGATTGAATTTTCAGGTACAATGGTGAGAAAAAGTGTAGCTCAAATGGAAGAAGAGAAAGAACAGGCTGCAATGAGAGTGACTGCTCAGTTTGGGAAAGAACTAGGCTCCATGCCTGAATCAGAGGAGGAGCGTAGACAATAAGCTTTGGCAATGCTAAGGAAGAAAACAACCCTAGGGTATCTCTTTGAAAAAAAAAGAAAAAAAATCATCATATAGGTTGCATCATGCATAAGGGGACATGGATGATAGTTACCTTGTAAAGATGCTCATGCTAAGTTCTTAAAGTGATAACCTTTATAATCATGGTAAGTAGCTTGAGCAACCTTAGGATAGCTTGTAAACTTCGAGCCTTGAAAACTCTTCTTAAAGCTCATTTGATTGATTGATGCTCTCTCTTTGAAGTTTACTCCTGTCTTATTTAGACTCTAGGTCTCTTGCCCATGGTCCCTTGTGTACTGAGTCATGGATAGAACAATTGAGTTGTCTCTCCCATTCTTTGCCAATCTTTTTTGACAAACTCAATTGGTATTCCACTCCCATAAACCCTTCATTCCTTTCAAGCCTATATTATTTTGATGAGTGAGGCATTTTTCTGAAAGTCTTACATGCGCATAATCTTGAGAGTATTGGGAACGACAATGCTTAGTCTCCATTCTTGCTAGATTAGGCACTCTATTGTCTAGCTCATAGGATTGGGGGGTGAGTGTTGAAAAGTTTTATTTGGAGTTTTGAAAATGTTGTGAAATAAATGAATGAACTCTTAGAGCTCAATGTCTTAGTCTTTATGGGATAAGAAAAGAAACTCTCTAGCTCTTGTTTAAAGTGAAAGTCTTGGCCCCCAAAGAAAAAAAATGTATATATAAAAAAAGGGGACTAGCAAAGTTAAAAGAGAGCTAGAGAGAGTTTTAAAAAGTATGAAAATTCCTTGTTAGACATCAAAAAGAAAGAGTTCTAAATGAAAAAAAAGTGCCTTGAGTTCTTGGAAAAGCATTTGGGTGAGTGATGTGAGTTGGGTTTGGCATTATAGATAGAGTATTACATGTTTATGTTTGGGAAAATGGTAGAACAATGGAGATTGAGCATTGTATGCATGAGTTGATCCCTTTCTTAGATAAATTATCTGCAATGTCAAGGCTACTTGTTTTGAGAGTGAACCACCCATTGAAAAAAAAATCCTTTTGAACTTCTTGTTTCACTTTGCATCAAAGCTTTTTTACCAAACAAAATCACTTGGACCATTTGACCATTTGCAAGAGATCTTTTGAGTTTACTTAATGATTGTTAGAGAGTAAATGGATTTGTGGTTTGTGGATTCATGATGAATGAGTGTAGGGATTAAAAGAGTTAAGGTAGGCCTTGAGAAGTTAGAGTTGGATAAAGTGTTTGCTCTAGCTAGTTGGTATGATTATACAAGGTTATCAAGTTGAGAACTAAGAAGAGCATTCTTTTGGTTATGAGTCCCCTCCTTCAAACCTCTCCTCCTTAGTCCTTGCTAGTTTACTTGTGGACAAGTAAAGGACTAGTGTGGGGGAGTTGATGTCTTGCATATTTTCATTGATTTAGCCATCTTTATTATGCATTCTTTGTCTTGTAGGTTAAGGTTTAGGCATCTTTAGGACCCATTTTTCATTCATAAGTCCTTATCAGGTATTGGAGTGTCCCATGGAGTAAAATAAGGTGTTGAGAGTGGTTTTGATGCAAGAATGAGATAAAAAAGGAGTTTGGCCTAGTTTGGGCAGAGATGGCTTCGGTTTGACTCGGCCGGACCAGACGGATGGACGTGCTCGGTCTTGTTCACCCGTGCATGGAGAGCTGGACGGACAGGCAGATGCGCGGCCTAGAACGCTCGGGATCACTTACCCGCGCGGGACGGGACAGGCCAAGAACACACGGACGCGCGGGCTGGGACGTGCGGGAGAGCTTACCCGCACGAGACAAGACACGAACAGGACAGCCGGTTGCGCGGCCGGATGAGCGCGGTACGTAGCACCCGCGTGGGACGAGTAGGGACAGGACAGCCGGATGCGCGGCCGGATGAGCGCGGTACATAGCACCCGCGCGGGACGAAGCAGCACGGACGCGCGGGACGGGAGGCTCGGGTCAGCACACCCGCACGAGACAAGGAACGGACCGGAAGGTCCTGCGCGGGTCAGACATGCGCGGGCCCGACCATCCTAGCTCACCCTAAGCGTTTTTCACCATGATTTCTTATTGGTCGAGACCCAATTGCTTCCAATGACCTTTTAGTCATTTTCTATGATGTTTTAGGGCTTTTAAGCCAAGTATAAGTACCGGATGGGAATTACTTTTACCGGTGTCCACCGTTTCAGCAAGTTTCTCTGTAGAAGTGTTTTCTTTTGTGCCCGGAGTAAGGCGTTTTCCACTTCTCATGAGTACGGCACTGACTTGATGTCTTGGGTTCGCATCAGTTCTCCCAGGGAGACGTCCCATTTCTCTTTTAATAGCAGTCACATTTTCTGCCACGTGACCTTCTAATCTCTTAATTTGTTCACTTAGAGCTTCAAATTTCTTTAATAATTCACTGTGGACAATGTTTATCTTTCCGTTTAGGTCATTCGCCATTCTCCGATTTTCTGTGAAGGCTTGGTTTAATCTTTATATTGCCCTGCCTTGACGTGATCCGACTGTAGCATCATAATTTTGGGTAAAGCTATCAATGTTAGGATTAAGATGCTGATCTCGTGGGCTAGTTTTACTTACGGAGTTGGTCTGTTTTTCAAAATCAGTCAGAACACCATCATCCAATTGGGATATTCCAAATTGGTTCTGTCCTGCTAAGAAGGAATGAAGTGATTCTAAGGATTCTTTAATCTCAGATAACTGTGGTCCGTCCTCTGAATCAATTACCCTTCCTCTTTCTACGTCCATCATCTCGTAAGATCTACCAGTTGCTACATTTTTGATTAACCGTTTTGCTTCTTCAGGGCTCCTAGTGCTAAATCTTCCTTCACTTGCGGTGTCAAGCGTAATCTGGTAATGCAAGCTAACACCTCCATAAAAGATCTTAATCAGTTGTGGTTCTGAATAACCATGGTGGGGTCACTCAAGTTGATAACCCTCAAATCTTCTCCAAGTGTTTTTGAATGATTCTCGTGGATCTTGGCGGAATGTAGAAATCTTCTTTCTCACGTCCTAGTAGTGTGCATTATCGAAACAGTGATTAATGAATGCACTCCTGATTCCCTTCCAGCAAGTCAGAGACCCTGCTGGAAGTTGATCTAACCATTTTCTGGCATCTCCCTCTAAGGAAAATGAGAAAAGTCTACAACGGTTGTATTCATCAGGTATCAGGTATCAGGTCTTGTAAATTTTTGATGTGCTCGTGCGGATGCTCTGAGATAGATCCACGAAAGGGGTTTTTGCGTACCAGAAAAAGGAACTCGAGTTTAAGCTCGGATCTCCTTGTGTCTTCTTCTGGTAGCTTAATGTCCGACCTATCGGAATAGGTTCTGCCAGGATTTAAGTAGTCTTGCAATGGCAATTTTATTCCTTCATCTTTATTCAAAGTTGAATAAATTCTAATAAGCATTGCAGTCCCCTGTTCATTTATAGTTTTGTTAATTGTGTTGCTTAGTTACGAAAATAAAATCTAGACTATATTCTAAACTTAATCTATTGGTAATAAGAAAATGTCCCCGACAACAGCGCCAAATTTGATATCACTCAAATTACTCCAAGAAGTGACTTTACTCTCTCAAATAAGAGGTTCAGTTGTATTACTTAGGGATCGAATCCACAGAGACTCTAGGATTACACAATCGATTTGTAGTCTGCGAAATAAAGCTAGATAAATAGGTTTTAAACAGTAAATGAGTTGGTGAACAAGGTAGTTGTTCGATTGGTTTGATTTGAGGTTGCTTAACAGATGGGAAACAGCTAGATTCAGGTACATCTAAGGTATGACAAGTATGCAACTTATTTAGGTTATTAAGGGTTTATGAATATTAATTGTTCTTGAACTCAAACTTTAGGTACAATCTATTAGATTGTCTTCAACTAGATTTTGGATTTTAACTCTTGTTTAGAAATCATGAGAAAGTGTCGATCGATTATTCCATATGAATATATATCGATACACCTTTCACTATATCGATCAATATAACTATCGTTGTGTCGATTGATATCGCTTCTAGCGAGTTTTAAGATCGAGTTTGATAGGTTCTCTAATCTTACTAGACCAACTTTCATGTGTAGCTAGTTGGTTAGATCATGCTAGTTTAATTTCAGGTATTTGGTCAAGTTCTCACTTGTCCAAATTAATCCTAAAATCTAAGTTAAGGGTGACCAATCCTAAACATTAGCATTAAGAGAAACTAGATGAAGAGCTATATTTAAAACACCCTAACAACCATTTATATTAGCAATACATAATCAACCTTATGAGAAACCTAAATCGAAAGATAAGTCTACTCAGACATATTCATAAGAAGCATGGTCATGATGGTCTGAATAATACTTAAGTAAATGAAAAGTAAGAGAAACAATAAATATATTAATGAAAGCATGGGAGTTTAAGATCTTCTCTGTTATGAAGTTCAGATCTCTCTCTCCAATCCTAAGCTCTTTCTTTCTTCAAGGTAACAAGGTTGCTCTCTCCAAAACTAGGTCTCCAAAGGTCTCTAGGCGAGTCAGCCTCTAAAGTAATACAAAACCCTAATAATATAGCCTAACAAGCGGCCATGGACTTAGGATGTAATTAATGGAACTTTCTGAAACTTGAAATTTTCTAATTTGTCATTAACTCTCGGATGACTCGACGTCGATCGACGGCAAGAAATACACATCGATCGATTATTTTGGGTGACCGTCGGTCGATATGACTCTTCAAGCATCGACCGTTTCTCTACTTTAGCAAAGCTTTCACATTAGCTCTAAAATATTCCAAAATGGTCTTTTTACTTCCATGAATACCTGAACCTATAAAGCTATAAAAATACTCCAAATGTATATAAATGATTTTGGAATCATTTGTAAATCATGGTTAAAAGTGGGTAAAATCCATGACCTATCATTTCCTCACACGTGATATCAAGGATGTTAGGCTTAATGGACGTGAGGTATACTTGGTTATCTGTTTCCCTTTTGGTTGTTGCAACTTTATAAGGAAATAACTATATAGCTTTGAGGATTTATCTTTAATTAAACTATCAATTGTTTTACTGACCCACTTACATACTTGCTAATAACAGGAGTCGTGATCTGTGTAGTTGTTTTTTGTGACTAGATGTGCAATGCAAAGCTTGTGAACAAGGCACCTGATTTTGAGGGGAGACTGTGTTCGATCAAGATTTCATCAAGGTTTCTTATCTAAAGAACCTTCCTTGTTCCATCTTGAATAGTTTCTTCCAACAATGTTTTCAATACTTCTGATACGTAAGATTAAGTATGATGAATGAGTAGTATTGGTGAGTATGTGTCTTCTTGTTATGGATACTAATTTGTAAATGATGATATGCTGTTTCAAGTTAAGGTCTCAGAGAACATCATGAGCATTCGTCAAGGTTCAAGATGAATAAGTTTGGGGATTTTTTAACTTGATTTTGGTTTGTAAATTAAATTTTATTTATAAATAATATTTATTTAATTCAATATTTATTTTGTAATAAATTGTATTTGTTTTTTAAATTAAACAATTAAGAAATGCTATTAAATAACATATATAGTTTCCTAAGTAAACGCTATTACAATGTTCACTCAACAAAACATATTATAACAAATGCTATTGTATAGTTTAGAGACAACAACATTTACAAAACTGCTATAATAAAGAGGAGACCTATCATAGCTTGGACATACATAGAGGTTTCAATATCGCTAACAATGATATATAATAGCTTTTTCTTATGCTAAGAAAGCCACTTTTTTAGTGTCATCTCCACTTACCAAGGGTCTTAATCCCTATCAAAGACAATTCACAAACTTGAGTCTTGAAATAAGGCCAGAAGCCTTCCAAGATAGAGTGGACAGACACGGGAACAGTTTTGGTTAGTATAAGCACAAAGCAAACTAAAAACCCATCCCCTGAAAGATCCTGGGAGCCTACAAAGATAAAATCGAACCAAGCATGTGTTAGAAAACTAGAGACTGCAAGATCTACTGAGTACTCCTCACCTCCGTTATGGCAGATTACTCTTCTTTAAACGGGACCAAGGCTAGTAAAGACCCAAACACACTGCATAAGCAGAGGCTAATTCCAGTAGAACAATTTCTCCGCGTTGTGGGTACCTAAATTTGAACTATCGATTTTAGTAAACGGAGGAAAGTTAAGAATCTCTTAATTTACTTGAGGATCCGGATATATGCTAAGCCTACGACCAGTATTCAAATCTTGAGCAACATATGAAGTAAAATAAAACAAAATCAAGAGCAAAGAAAGAATGATCTTATTTCGAATATACGTAAGAGCGTAGCATTCCAAAGACAAAAACATATACAAAGTTCGTCTGGAAATGACATTCTAATGGAAATCGAATAACATATGGAATAAAACCTAACTAAGTTTTCTAGCATAACCACCTATGTCGAGATGACCTATGTAAGCCGCAGCTCATTTAGAAAAAGACGAAAAAGATGCAAAAAGGGGTTTATTGATTTGGGACTTGACCTTATGAAAGGCTGCCTACGTACCTCTTTCAAGGACAAGCCGAACATAGTTCAGTTGACAACAAATTGAACAAGAGATAAAACTGACTTTGTGAGTTCCTGTAGTCATCGAGTGCAAGTCATTGAAACAAATCATGTCAAAAATAAATGCATAAGGTTTCTGATTGAAAGGATTTATACGAGTCTAAAAATTGTTTCTTTTCTTCTCTGCCTCAGTTGTGCTAATATATGTCCCTAGAGTCGGTCATCTTTACTTCTTCCTTCGAGATTCGAGTTTATCCTTTTGTAGAGATAATGCCTTATCCTCTTACAGTCCATGTTTATCTTGGAAACTTCACATTTATCCTCTTCTTCCATTTTTCCTTATCCAAGCCGAAGAAACCGTCATTGCATTCGGACCTGTTCTCATTTTAAATCATAAGTGGGCTTTTGTTGTGTTTAGGTTGTTTCGTGCCGTTTTATGACTTATGCGTTTGACGATTATTCTCAGAAAAACCATCGATTTGTCTGACGTACGTTCTTTATGTTGGTTGTCTTACGAACTGATGAAAATGAATTCATTTATTCGAGGATATGATGGTCTTAAGTTAACCAGTATCATCTTGATTTTTGACTTGAACTTTTACGAGAAAAGAACGTACTGCTTGTTTTCTCCGTAAAATCTCAATAGAGACTTTGATTGCGACGAAAGGAAGAACATTTCGATCGAGACTCAAAGGAAAACATGATGAGAGCCTTATTGGGCGATGAGGAAGCCTGTGTGGCGACATGGTGCCAAGGAGAAAGCTGTGTGGCGACATGGAGTGAGAGAAGACCATGTGTGGCGATATGGAGGAAAGAGAAGAGTGTGTGTGGCGACATGGTGTGTTGTGAGGCAAGATGGTGAGCTGTGAGGCGAGATGGTGAGGTGAGCTATGAGGTGAGATGGGAAAGTTGTGAGGCGAGATGAAGTGAGAGTGAAGGCTGTGTGGCGAAATGGTGCTGGGTGTTTTCATGAGTATTTATTTAGTATAAATTTTGTTCATATAAAAATAACAACTCATGTTGGTTTGGAACTGAGGAAGAAATAGACATTAGTTTCGTTGGCTGGGGCTACATTCTAGTGAAACCTCATGCTTATAATGATGCATGTTTGGTATTTAAGCTTTCCGGCTAGTTTTCTTGGTTGTGTAACGAAAACAAATACTACAAACTAATTAATAATGATTTAAAAAAATGACCTACGTTATCTATTAAGTCACCATTCTTTTCGTGTGTGCTTTTTAAGTTGGATTATCCCTTATAAAACTTATTAGGTATATTTTGTTATTAAGCTAATAATTTTCAAACAATAAATATCTTTCCAAACTAAAATATATTATGTAATAAACTTCCAAATTTAATTGATACATTTATATTTCGAGTTATTATTGGGTTCACTCCCTAGGTGAACCTTTAGATTCACCAACCAATAGTAATTGGTTATTTGATATTTGATATCTTTAAAAAAAAGAAACAAAATATTAAACAAAATTATAGTATTTAAAATAAAAAGATAAAATATAGCTAAAAATAGTAGTGAGTGAAAAAAAAAATTAATATTCTTAAAGCTGTCCGCGCACAATACTAAATCCTAAACCCTAAATCTTAAACCCTAAATCCTCCGGTAAATCCTAAATTCTAATACAAAAACATTAAATCCTAAGTCTTAATAACACTAAACCCTAAATCCTAATCACTAAACCCTAAACCCTTGGATAAACCATATTAAACCCTAAACCCTAAATCTTAAACCCTAAACCCTCCGATAAATCCTAAAGTCTAAAACAAAATATTAAAACTAAATTTTAATAATACTAAACCCTATATCCTAATCACTAAACCCTAAACCCTTGGGTAAACCATGAACCCTTAGATAATCATAAACTCTGGGTTCATGGTTTACCCAAGGGTTTAGGGTTAAGTGATTAGATTTAGGTTTAGTATTATTAAGATTTATTTTTAATATTTTGTTTTAGGTTTAGGATTTATCGGAGGATTTAGGGTTAAGATTTAGGTTTAAGGTTTAGTATTGTGCTGACGGTGTTAACAATATTAATTTATTTATTTTTCACTTACTACTATTTTTAGCTATATTTTATTTTATTTTAATTTTAAAAATACAATTTAACTTGAAAATCTTTATTATTTTGTTTCGTTTTAAAGATATCAAATATCAAATAACCATATACTATTGGTTGGTGAACCCAAGAATAAGTCATAATTATATGAAATATAAGACTTATTCTTGGGTTCACCCCCTAGAGTGAACCTTTAGGTTCACCAACCAATAGTATTTGGTTATTTGGTATTTGATATCTTTAAAAAAAAGAAACAAAATCTTAAACCCTAAATCCTCCGATAAATCCTAAACCCTAAAACAAAAATATTAAAAACTAAATCTTAATAATACTAAACCCTAAATCCTAATCACTAAACCCTAAACCCTTGGGTAAACCATGAACCCTAGAGTTTATGATTATCTAAGGGTTCATGGTTTACCCAGGGGTTTAGAGTTTAGTGATTAGGATTTATGGTTTAGTATTATTAAAATTTAGTTTTAATATTTTTTTTAGACTTTAGGATTTATCGGAGGGTTCACGGTTTAAGATTTAGGGTTTAGGATTTAATATAGTTTACCCAAGGGTTTAGGGTTTAGTGATTAGGATGTAGGGTTTAGTGTTATTAAGATTTAGGATTTAATGTCTTTGTTTTAGAATTTAGGATTTACCGGAGGATTTAGGGTTTAAGATTTAGGGTTTAGGATTTAGTATTGTGCGGACGGCCTTAAGAATTTTAATTTTTTTTAAGTTACTATTATTTTTAGCTATATTTTATCTTTTTATTTTAAATACTATTATTTTGTTTATTATTTTGTTTCCTTTTTAAAAAATATCAAATATTAAATAACCAATTCCTATTAGTTGGTGAATCTAAAGGTTCACCTAGGAGGTGAATCTAAAGGTTCACCTAGGAGGTGAACCCAAGAATAACTCTATAATTATACAAAGATCATAATTATGATTTTTATTAAACATACAAAGTCGTTAGAATTAGTTTCACGAGCAATAATAAATATCATTATTATTATGTTTCTAATCTCATGGCCTACATATACACCGAATACATGGGTTGGTTATTAAGCCAAGCCTACTATCTGATTTAACATATTTTGGTATAGATTTTACTGTAGATTATTCCAGCAAACCAATCCCCCTATATATTAAATAAGAAGTCACTTTAGTGACTCTTCATGACGTGGCAATTATACAGACATTCTCAGAAAATTTCTTACAATCTTATTAGTCGATTTTTTTAATTTTTTTAATCATCACAGAACACTTAAACTGGAACTTATTAATTTACATAGCCAAACAGGCTAAAGGAATAAACTAAAAAGACTACGCTTTTGTCGCTCAATTACAAAAACAAAACTTTTCATATTTCTTAACAATGTTTTGGGATTTTTTCATATATTCCCTTTGATCATTTTAATTGGATTTGGGGATTAGATTGATATGGTGAATACAGAGGCGGAGCAGAACAAGAGGAGTTCGAGAGGTTGATCGGCAAGATCTTTGAGAAGGCGAGTGAAGCTAGATCAAAATCAGAAATTAAAAATTGTGCACGGCCGCTTGTTTCTTTTGGCCCGATACTGTACCAAGAACTGCTTGGTCGAGAAACTGATAGGTCTTTTCATAACCTCGTGGTGATTCTGGTGAGGGCTAGGGTTACGAATCGGAGGTTGCGTTGTTCTCTTGATGCCAGGGTGTAAGCAAGCGTCCAGTGATTGATATGGTTAATGATATGGTACGTTTTGTGAACAGGCCTCTTTCTTAAGTTTCCTGCATATTGTGGATTTATATCTACTCTCTCTCCTTTTCATTCTAGGTCAATAACAGGGTATGTAACGGGGTCCAAAAACAAGTGGAAGCCTTTCGGTCTAGATTTAACAAAGTAGGTAGAACCTTCTCTTTGGCAACTTTTGTTTTCCTTCAGAGATTTTAAGGTTGCTTAAATCATTCACCAAAGCACCAGTGATCCATCATTTCTCAGAGAGCAGGGCCGGAGTGATGATGATCCGTTCTTTCAAGAATGAGCCATTTTCAGGCAAGAGAATGTGAAGAGAGTCAACGCTAATCTGAGGATGGACTTCCACAATAATGGTTCAAACGAATGGCTCGGGTTTCGTCTAGAGTCTGGTCGGGAGTTCGGTTCTCTTTATCTCGGCTCTGTTCGTGTTGTTATTACCAAGCAACATTATCAAACCAGGTAACGTTAACTTAAGTGTGTTCGAATAACAAAACATTTGTTTTCATTATGACGATTTTTTTAACAGAGAATGCTGGGTTATCACTCTATCTAGCACCCATTGAAGCTGAGCCTGAGGTAATATTTCGGTTGTAACTTCATTGATTTTAGCTTCAAGTATCAAACAAATTGTTATGACTGAACATAGATCATGAAGCCTCTTTAGTCTCTGTTTTGACCTTTAAATGATTGCATTGTTTCTCACATAAGCGACTTATGGGATAATGTTTTTTGTTGGGATAATTTTTGTCCTTTAGGTGTCATTGTATTTTAGATAGGTCTCGTGTGTCATTAATTTTTCTTGTTTGTCTGGAGACTTGAGAAAAGTATCTTTGATATAGTTTAAAGTGTTGAAGAATCTGTTTTGAAGTTTGTTACAGGTTGGCTGCTTTTGATCATACGAAGTTTGATAAAGATTTTGGGTTCAAAGTCATCTTGCTTACAGGACGAAGAGAGAAACACATGGTTATCACTATCGAGAACCTGATCAATGCCGGTTTCAATAACTGGGACGAGCTTATTCTGAGGTAAGTTATTCTCAATCTTTCAGTTTTCTTGGGCCAATATATCTGTAGGATTTAGTATAAAATATAATGTCTATAGCCTATTTAGAAAAGCCCACATATAATGGGTATTTGGTATTTAGATGTAATTTTTGTTACTTGCGCAAGTAATTTATATTACCTTATTTTGTATTACTTGCGCAAGTTGATTAGTAACTTATGCATTCTTTAAATGTAAGTTACCTTATTTTGAATAAAGATTTCTTGCGCAAGTTACTATCATATTTATTACATTTTTAAATGCAATTTACCTTAATTGTTCTAAATTGTTAATTCGTTTTTAATGACTTACCTTATTTTAAATATGAATTACTTGCGCAAGTACTTATATATTTATTGCAAACCAGCTTATGACAATATAATGTTGATATCTTTATTAATCTATTTCATTATTTATTGTGAAAAATATTTCCTAAACGTCATTTATTATGAAATATATCCCTCTAATAACTCTCCCACATGTAAGGTCGACTATATATAAAGAAACTCCCAAGGTCTTACATACAATACAATACAATACAAACGTATTTCGCTTTTGATAACAATTTTTAAAAACAATGGCAATGGTTCACGCCCCCAAAAACTGATTTTCTTATATTAGGCAATTAAAACCATGTAAAGATACATGGCATATTGAGGTTAGGATTCTTTGCTTGTGGAGAATTTATAACAAAGAATTCGGAAACACCATCGAAACTGTTTTAGTTGATAAAGAAGAAAGTAATGATGTTACTACATTTTTTACAACACAGAATCGTCTTTATTCTTTTTTTTACTGTCCGACTCATATAATTTTAATATGTTCAATCATGGGACAAAAATTCATGCTTCAGTTGGTGAACAGCTCATCAAACAATTTGAAGGGAAACTAACCGAGGGCGATGCGAAGATCATCCATTTATTCAAATTGTATGATGCTGTCTGTGATTATCGGACAACCGTGCATCCGCACAAAATTGGCTTCTTTCAAAAAACTTTTGTTAGAAAAGCTGATGATTTTCCAAGTGAAGTTCCGGGGAAGTATTTTGCGGATTACAATGATATTGTTGGTGGAAATCTTGATAACAGTTGTTTGGTTGGTGAGTCAATTTTTACCATTTTTTGTGTCTGTGTAACTTATATTTTGGGATATAACTTGTGGTTGATTTTTGTGACCTTTGTTATGTATGTTATTGGCCAAATAGTTAACTTCGGGTCTCTTGAAAACAAAATGATAAAAGGAAAAGACAATTTGAGGCCCTTTATTGAGTTACCTGACCAAAAGTAAGTTTAAATACTGTATCTTTTCCTTTAATTTGCTAGCTAAACTTGTATATTCTATTTATTAACTTAATTTTATATTATACAGTAATGTGAAGATGATGTGTACTCTGTGGGACCGTTATGTTAAACAAGTATACGATTACAGTATGATTAACATGTCCACAATAATTATTTGTGTTATTAGGTTCTCTTCTATTAAAGAGTGGAAAGGTATATAATACAACTTTGTGTCTAAAATTATTAATTGCATAACATGTTAATAAAATCTTAATATTGTAGGTGCTTACTCCATATCTAGCAGGTATAATTCAACTCATATATTGCTCAACCCAACACTGGATTTTATTGACCAGTTCAAAGCAAGGTACATCTCCAGTCTGACAGCTTTTGTTTGCTAATCTGATTTTATGTTCAGTAACTTGACAACATACTAAAACGTTTTGATATTATGGCTTACTTGATTGTGCAATCTCCCTAATGATTCACTTGCTCTTACAAACAGCGATAGTACCCAATGGTCTGTTGGTACTACTACATCTGTTCGTGCCAGATTTTTTGTTCTTAATGAGAGGCTAACAATAAGAGTGATCATTGATAGTATATAAACTAAACCCTCCATTTTATTATCCTTTCCACATGATGTAATTCCCTTTGTTATCAATCCTATGTTGATTTTAACATATTTTCATTGGCGAATAGGTTGGGACTTTTGTCACCTTGGGCACTATTGAAAGAATAGATGCTGAACGTGGATGGCAATATCTAAGTTGTAAATACCACAACAAAAAAGTAATGCCTACAACCAATGTTGATGATGATACTCGTCCCTTGTTCTTCTGCAATACATGTGATAAAGAACACATTGACGTCATATCCAGGTATTATATTCTTAGTGTTACCCAATGAAGTAAATTAATGTATTAAAATGCCTTTGTGACCAATGGTTAGATTAGTTTGTGTACCTAAAAATGCCTTTGTGAACTACGGCAGTCAAAAAAAATATTTCTATAAAAATTCATAGTTTTGAAATAGCAAAACGTTAGTCAATCTTTTTTGTTTTGAAAATAAAGCACATCTCTAGACGGAATGTAAAATTATTTAGATCATCCTCAAGTTTAAATGAGTTTACGAAACAAGAATATCTACTTCGGAACTTGAACTATGCTCTGGACGTACTGCAGGTTGATCAAGTGGGAGAGTTAATATTAAATAATTTCAGATCTTCCTCGAGTTTAAATGAGTTATTTTGAATGCCTTTGTGAGAACGAAATATATTAATGTATATATGATTGACATTATAGTCTTGTGGTTTCAGGTTCAAATTAATTTCCCATGTTAAAGATGATTCCGGTGAGTCAAACTTTCTTTTGTTTGATACCAATGCTTAACTGATTGTGCGTCATACAGCCGTTGAACTCTATGATGAGGTAGTTTTTGGAAAATTAATAGTGTCCAATAATTTGCCAAATAACATTCTTTTGTTTAAACTATCTCTATGTAATGGTAGAATGAAGATCCTGAGTTCTTACTTGAAGCAGTTAGCGACCTTTTTTGCAAGAGAATTCTTTTTGAAATTTCAGTTGAATCTGATAATATCAAAGGAAAGAGCTCTCAGTATGTTTTTCGATTGGCTACTGATGACCGTGAAATGATTGAGGAATTTGCTGCTTTGTCTCTTAAACCGGTAATACAATGATTATAATTGCTTAAATTTGATAGTTACATTAATTTATGACCGTGAAATGACTGAGAGATTTTGTTTTCTTTATCGAAAATTGTACTTCTTAATTTATATTATTTATGGATAATATTTTGAATTTTATTATATTTTCATTAAATATGTCTACATAATTTTAACGAAAAGTATAAACATAAATATATTATTCACCTAAAATAGAGAATTACAACACATGTACAATACAATTCTAATTAGTGATCATATCAAATCTGTAACTTATACAACTATACACTATTTATTCAATATTTTGAACTTTTTTATGTCCACACAGGGTGCGGACCGGTCACCTAGTATAAATTATTTAACTAACATTCGTATATACTTATTTGGATGATATATTAGATATTTGAGTTATAGTTGAAACAGCAAAAAATATAAAAATTAATTTCCTCAAATACATATATTAAAAGTTTTGATAATACATATGTATATATATATATATATATATATATTTGCCCCCAATCAATATATTTTCTAGATCTGCCACTGCATCAACTTCCTTTTAGCTATTTTCAGAATTTTGTTTATTTAAGTGCAAATCTTTCGTCTATCTCAAATTCCTTGGTTTCATCATCTTCGGAAAATCGTTCCATATTCATCTATCTATTTTTATGTAACACCGGTGGATCAAGACAAGTGGTAGTTTTAAGCGATCGACTGAAAATGAGGAGGAGAATGCTTGGGTCGCAAGCAAGAGTGGATGGTGATCTCACTTGTTCGGATCTCAATGTTGGTGGCTTGGTACAGCTCGGATTGTAACAGTGTGGATCTCTAGTAGATTTGAAGATTCTGGGGCGTCGAGTGATGGTGATGAGCGGAATCCGACGTTGCTTGTCTCTCCCGCACGTCTTGGTTTTGCTACATAACACCAATAGGAGCAAAGATGACTCTATGTACAGCAGATACGATGAATCCGGTGGTGATTGATTCACATGAGGTAGTGGTGGTGACAATCGAAGACGAATGCAACATCTTTTCCGCACACATGAACGGAGAGGAAGATTTGTAAGAAGAATCGAGAACAATGCGAAAGCTGAAGGAGGGGAAGAAGGGAAGATAAGAAAAAGGAGGTGATGGCGAGAAGCATCGATGATTACCAAACAAGGAAGATGAGGCTTGGCTTTAGGTAGAAGGGGATATATATACTTATATAATTTATATACAAATTTGAACAATTTTTATCACTATACGCAAACATAAATAGTTAAATCTATAAAAAAATACAATAAAAATAGCCTATATAATAAAATATAATCAAATGACAAGTAATATGTAAAATATCACTTTGACTGGTTTAAAATATAATAACAAAATGAATAACCAACACATATACAAACATTAAAAAATGTCAATTAATCTTAAGTGCTATTTATTACAAAGTTAAAATCACACATGACCAAATAATGGTCCAATAATTTTCAATTTTAACAAATTTTACATATGTTCATGAATTTAATAATCAAACACTAATTCAACAAACAAAAATATATAAAAGAAGATACAAATACATGTTACAGTTTGAAATAATTAATTTGATGAAAAACAAGAAAATTGAATAACATACTTATGTTTGAAAAATGCATACACATTTGAATATATGTGATTATGATTATACTATTCTTGAAGTAAAAACAAAACGTCAATGTAAATAAAAATGAAAATTAATTTTGCGGAGTTGCGCGGATTCAGATCTAGTAAGACATTAATTAAAAATGTGTGTAAACAAAGATCTTAGGATCTTAGGGAAGAGGGGTAGATAGTCATTTTCATAGTTTGGTACATGATATGAAACTATGAACGTTGGGAAGCATTATAATTAGTTTCAACGAAACTAAAAAGGCTAAAACGGCTAACGATCTTCACCTTCAAAGTTAAATTCTAGACTTTGATAAAAAAAAAAGAGATTAAATTCTAGAGAATACAAATTTGACAAAGAACAAAAGAAAAAGATTATAACTAATTAAGTTAAGTCCCAAACATTGAGTTCTTGAATCTCATCTCAATATAGGTTTTGAGTGTTGACATGTTATCTTTAGATCACGAATCATGAGTCAAAATAAGGATACGCAATCTTGATTGAACTTATACATCAAAAATTGTTAAACGTGATGATGAGACATGATTTATAGAAGTCATATATTATAAATCGAAAAATTCGATACAACGAATACAAAATGTTATAGAAGTCATAATTAAAATCGGGAAATCCTATATTTTTCGAACGTAGAGTTTACCATCTGTATTTAACGATCTTATCAAAAGAATCGATTTTGGATCAAAATGAATGGCAAACTCATCTTCTAGATCATCTAAATCCATTAAATAAAATATCCCCATGAAGGTTCAATACAATTTACGTATGTTGAAAGCAATATTTTGGTCTAATCTACCGTATGAACTAGAACAAGATGTTTCAAAGTAATAGTATAAATTATATAATATAATACTCTCTGTTAAAAACTACGTTAGGCACTAGTCGGACGGTAACCATGGACCTAGCGAATTACAAAAAGTTTGGAGATTAAGTGGGGTATTGCAGGGATTAGATTTTTTAGTTTTTAATAATAAATATACTGTATAAATATTAATACATGTGAATATTAGACGAAGATACCTCATAGTCTAGTGGGGCGAGATGTATTTGTCATTGAAAGGTGCAGGCTTTGACTCTTCTCTCTGACAGAGTTTTATATTGTTTTTACTAGTGCGAGTTTAAAAAAAAATTAAATATGTTTGGATTTGTCCCACATCTGCTAACTAAAACTAAGAGGAGGTCTTGAGTCTCCCGTAAATACATAGGTAGATTCAACTCGTTTACAAACGAATAAACCTGTCTATTGGGCCGAACATTTGTTAATAAAGTCCAAAGTTGTCGATTAAAATCGGTGATTAATCGGTTTTGATAACGATTAGTCGATTTTTTAAACAATTAGTTGGATATCCGATTAGTTGCACCGATTTGGTCAAATTTTCGGTGGTTGACCACCGTTGAATGCCTACTCGGCTGGGCGGCAGCGTTTTAGAAAACGGATAATACATTAGAATATGAAACTTTAATAATGAATGAGTGGTGAGGTTGTAAGGAAGTAAGAGCACCTTTATCCCTGTATCTTAGGGTGTTTCTTAAGACAAATGATGATTAAATGAAAATGAAAAATGATGATTAACACAAGAGACGTATTTTTTTTTGGGTTCACAAGATACGTGCCTTAGAGGACACGTGGTAAGTGGGTATTGGATCTTGCTCAAATCAGAAGGGGAAAAAATCTCTCTCTCTCTCTCTCTCTCTCTCTCTCTCTCTCTCTCTCTCTCTCTCTCTCTCTCTCGTTCCCGAGATTGGTCTGTGTCGGAGATGAATCGAAGAAGATGTTTGTTGAAGCGAAAGGCGAATCGAAGAGGGGGTTTCTCTCTTTGTTGTTTTGTTTTTGAGATTCGAGTTTTAGATTCCAAAAGCTTTATATAAATTTAGAATGTTGATCTCTATTCTCCTGAGAATAAACTATGAAGCTTTATATAAATTTAGAACGTTAATCTCTATTTAGAACGTTAATCTCTATTTATGTATGTATTTGTTTGATTGTATTTATAAACTGCTTTGTTTGATGTTTGAAGGTGAAACGCAGAAGCTATGAAGGGGCTGTGATTGTCAATAAGTTCCGAGTTCTTCTATGCAAAATCAAGGTTCTTTCCTTCCTTAACAGCTAACTCTGAAATGAACATGTGTTGATTCTGGTTAGAATAGAATCGTGGGTAATAAATGGTGTGGTTAGTGTAATAAATAGATGTTAGGTGAAACTAGGATCAATTTTGTTAGTTGAAAATAGATGTTGTGTGATGAATGAGTTTAGATATATGTCAAGTCCATTTAATCTCTTTCATGAATGCTTTTAAACTTCTCTTCTCTTCCTTCTACTTAACTCTGTCCGAAGGTTGCTTCAATTAAACCTTCTCTTCTCTGCCATAAATTTAAACTTTCTCTTCTCTTCCTATCTTCTTTATCATCTCTTCCAATCTATCTTCCTGTAATTTCCGGATAAAGTATCTTGATCTTCTTAATAGTCAACATGCAAGTGTCATTGGTTTAGACTCTCTGCCACTTCCTGAAGATTCAAGATTTGGTGACACGCCTGCAGAGCGTAGAGAGCGAAGGACGTGGACGCCTACTGATGATATAATGCTCATCAGCTCGTGGCTAAACACGAGCAAAGACCCCATTGTGGGGAATGAGAAAAAGTCAGGTGCGTTCTGGAACAGAGTCGCAGCCTACTTTGCTGCTCGTCCGAAGCTTGCAGGCTTTGAAAAAAGGGAAACAAATCACTGTAAGCAACGCTGGCACAAGATCAATGATCTTGTTTGCAAGTTCTGTGGGGCATTTGATTCTGCATCCAGACAGAGAACAAGCGGCCAAAATGAGAATGGTGTTCTGAAACAAGCTTACGAAATCTACTTCAACAACCATAAAAAAATTCACTCTTGAACATGCATGGAAGGAGCTGCGCAATGACCAGAAATGGTGTGATCTTTCAAGTGCTAAAAACGAGAGAAGCTCTAAAAGGAGGAAGTGTGAGGACGGTGCGCAATCATCAACATCTAACGCACCTGAAAACAAGACAGCTGAAGTGGATGAGGGAACAGAT
This sequence comes from Brassica nigra, assembly GCA_016432835.1. Classification (NCBI taxonomy): domain Eukaryota; kingdom Viridiplantae; phylum Streptophyta; class Magnoliopsida; order Brassicales; family Brassicaceae; genus Brassica; species Brassica nigra. The sequence continues at coordinate 45,450,521 of CM028242.1, read as the reverse complement.
CGCCCCCCTGGTGTTAAGGCTTCCAAGAGGCGTGACAAGAAGACAATGGAAGAGGGGAAGGAGCTGTTTGAATTTGAGCGTATGTGGGCAATTAAAAAAGAAGATTTGACTAGGAAAGAAAGGCTCTCCAAGATGGGTTTACTTGACCGTCCACTTGCAAAAACCGAGCCACTCCAAGAGTATGAAGAAACTCTAAAGAAAAAACTCATTACTGAGTTGTTTTAGGTTTGTCGAGTTCCAATCGGTTTGTTGTTCTTGTTTCTTGGTATTGATATGTTGTTTGTTGTTCTTGTTGTTTCAGTAATGATATCTTGGTTGTTGTTCTTGTTTCTTGGTTGTTGTTTTTGTTTCAGTAATGATGTGTTGTTTGTTGTTCTTGTTTCTTGGTTATTGTTCTTGTTTCTGGTTAATAATTCATGTTCTTCTTTCAGGTCAAGACAGAGGAAAACATAGTGGGACAGAGTCTTCTCGTGGAGTAAACAGAGTGGGACAGAGTCCTGTTGTTTTGTGTCACTGAGTCTTGTATCAGGGAAGTCCTTGTAGTTTTCTGTCACGGGTCCTGTTTTTTTGTATCACTAAGTCTTGTATCAAGGAAGTCCTTGTAGTTTCATGTCACGGGTCTTGTAGTTTCATGTCACGGGTCTTGTAGTATTGTGGCTGTGTAAGCTTGTAGTAGACTCTTGTATTCTCTATATAATGTGATCTTGTTGTCATCGTTTCATCACAAACTCCTTTTCTTTCATTGTCATCGTTTCATCACAAACTCATCAATTGATCGCACAGATCATCGTTTGATCACAAACAAGATCATCAATTGTCTCTTCTGTATTTTCTCTATTTCAACATCTTCTTAAATCAAACTTCCATCTCAAGTTCTTTTTTTTTTTTGAATTGAATGTTAAATTGAATTCAAAAAAGAAAATCCATGTTACAACTATGTGTGACCTTTCCTAATTTTTCTATACAATTTCGAATAAAATCAAAGTAGAACTTTTCCTTCTAGACTTCTTTCTTCTCATCCCTTATCAACCTTCATAAAAATACCTAGCACTCACTCCTACTAGGCAACCAGCTCTCACTCCTACTGGATTTTCCAGCACTCACTCCTACTGGATTTCCAGCACTCACTCCTACTGGACTGACCCTTTCCCCCATATCTGCTACCTTGTGCTAAACCAATAAACCATGCCTCCCTCATAATCCATATCTCCTCTCTGCCTGATTATCGAGAGCTTATTTCTCATATTCTTATCAAGCCTCTTAACCAACACTCCAACTGGTGAAGCTGACTCACCGTGCCTCCTCCTATTTCTCTCTCTCCATATAGTGTGAACAGCTGCTTGAAGGATATATCTCATCACAAATAGCTTGAGTTTACCTTGAGTATTATCCAATGCCACTCGTATAATGCCCCACCAATTTGATGTATAATGAGTACCCATAACTCCCTTCATCAACATCTCCCAGATTTGATTTGAAAATGGACAATCAAAGAATAAATGATTCAAAGTCTCAAAGGGATCTTGACATAACAAGTTCTTCTTAAACGAACTCTTATTCTCTCTATTTTATCTCTTTAATAACAAGTTTATAAACAATTCATCCTCTCTTTTTAATCACCATATATAGCTTCTTCTTCTCAAAACACTTTAGATGAATCTTTTGATGATACATTTGATGAGCTCTTTGATCAACATTTTGATCAAGCCTTTGAGACTTTTACCATTCATAGTGATCAAGAACAACGGAGAAAAAAAGAAAAAAAGAGCTTATATCGAAAGAAATCACGAAGAAGGGCATATTCGTTTATGGAATGATTATTTCAGTGAAACTCCAACGTATACTGAAAATTTATTCCGACGGCGTTTTAGAATGAACAAGCCATTGTTCATGCATATTGTTGATCGACTCTCCAACGAAGTTCAATACTTTCGGGAAAATAAAGATGCTCTCGGAAGGATTAGTCTCTCTCCCCTTCAAAAGTGTACCGCATCCATTCGTGTCTTGGCGTATGGTTCTACAGCTGATGCGGTCGACGTATACCTCCGGCTCGGTGAAACAACAGTTCGGTTATGTTTGCTACATTTTGTGGAAGGAATAATAAATGTGTTCGGTGATAAGTACCTAAGAAGACCAACACCGGCTGATCTTCAACGTCTACTTGAAGTTGGGGAGCATCGTGGATTTCCCGGGATGATAGGAAGCATCGATTGTATGCATTGGGAGTGGAAGAATTGTCCCACCGCTTGGAAAGGGCAATATACTCGTGGTTCGAGTAAACCAACAATCATTTTAGAGGCGGTTGCTTCATACGATCTCTGGATATGGCATGCGTTTTTTGGATCTCCAGGTACATTAAATGATATCAATGTTCTTGATCGTTCACTTGTTTTTGATGACATAATAAGAGGTGAAGCTCCAAAAGTCACTTTCTCTATCAATGGAAGAGAGTATCATATGGCTTACTATCTCACCGATGGTATTTATCCGAACTGGGCAACTTTTATCCAATCAATTCCTTTACCACAAGGACCGCAAGCAGTTTTATTCGCTCAACGTTAAGAAGCTGTCCGAAAAGATGTCGAGCGTGCTTTTGGAATCTTGCAAGCTCGCTTTGCTATTGTTAAAGTTAAAGCGCTATTTTGGGATAAAGTCAAAATTGGGAAGATTATGAGAGCATGTATCATACTCCATAATATGATAGTAAAAGACGAATGAGATGGATACACTCAATATGATGTTTCAGAGTTCCAACAAGGAGAAGACACCAGCAGTTCACATGTGGACCTAACGTATTTTACAGATAGGCCTACAAATATCGCAGATCAGATGGGTGTTCGAACTAGAATTCATGATAGACAAATACACCAACAATTAAAAGTTGTTTTGGTTGAACATATATGGCGTAAATTCAGATGTGATGAAGACAACAACTGAGCTCGGATGTTTCTTTCAAATTATTCTCGTTTATCTTACTAATCTTTGATTTTATGTTTTTATTTAAAAATCTATGTTTAAAATATTATATTTAATAATTTTATCAATAAATTTTAAGTTTAATAATTTTTTTTTAAGAATCTTTACATAAGAGACTTGTAATGGACCACCCAAATTTTCCCATCTCTTAACTAAATCTCTTAAACTCACTTTTCCAACTAAAAATTATTAAAAATGCTTAAGATACCCTAAGTGTCTCCTAGGGATAATGATGCTCTAAGAGAGTGATTTAGTAAGATAACAATATAGTTTGGGACAAGAGACAGCCCATCTCTGCCAGCTGTTCAAACTCTTTGGACAACATGTTTTGTTTCTTTCTTTTCAAGAATAATATATAGTTATACTGTGTTTCAAAAAAAAATATATATATATATAGTTATATACCCAATTTATATTCATATTTACAAAATCACATTTTAAAATAGTACAGTATATGCTAAAAAAAATTAGGTAATAAATATAATAAATTATTTTATAGATCTGTCTCTATAAACCAACATTCACACAATTGGTTTATAAATACTCTCAAAACCACAAGGCCTGAAGGCCACCACAAACTCATCACCGCACCGAAAACAAAACCACAGAAATAATCTATTGACTGAAGTTCTTCCAAGTAAAAAATAAAAGAGGAGATGGAGTCAATGAAAATGAAGCTTATGGTGTTGTTGACGGTGGCTATGGTGGCTTTCTCAGCCGTAGGAAAGGTGGCGGCTCAGACATCAGAGTCTCCAGCTCCAAGTCCTACTTCCGATGTTGCTATGTTCGTCCCAGCCTTGTTTGCATCTGCTGCTGCTTTGGCATCAGGGTTTCTCTTCTAAACCAATCTCTATATACAATATAAGAGTTAGGGTTTGTTACTTGGTTCGCCTTTACCTCTGTTTAATTTTATCGCATGAGCTTCTTTTTTTGTTATTGTTTCTAATATTTGGATTACTATATATTATATCTTTTTAATTTATACTTCGGGTACTAATGAAATTGCATGAGAGTGTTTGTGCTTATACGTTTCATAATTCATAATACTAAATATGTTTATGGGATTCATCAAGTCCACATCTTCGAGTAGTATCAGTGATGCGATGAGCTGTGAAATTTTGGAGGGTCTTGGTATTGTTGAATTATTTGTAGTCACTATTATCATTTTTCTTATCAACATATCACGTTATGGTCTAGGAGTTTGCCCAATAAAATTCTTAGTGGAATAACTTTTACAATAGAATATAACAAACAGAAGAAAAATTGTTGGTACAATAATCTCCAAATGGGGGCAAGGGGAGAGGCATCTCTTTCAAACTTAAGTGTAGCAAACTTGCATTTAAACTCGAAATTGTGGAGTAAATGTAAATGGTACCCTAAAAAGACATTGTCATATCTAAAATATAACCGAAAACTTTAAACAAAACAAAAATTGAGAAAATTTCAATTCTACCACTTTGGTAATACCATAATTCATGTTTGCCACCAACAAAATGACATTTTCAAAAATACCTTCCTCATTATATACTCTTATTATATAAATATATATATATAATAAATATATATATATATATAATAAATAAATATTTAATTAAACAAAAAATCTCAATAAATAAAAAATAATTTTTTAATTTTTTCGAATTATACTATTTCGAAATTCGAAACCTAAATCCTAAAACTCAACTCTAAACCCTAAACCCTAAACCCTATATTTTTCGAAATAAGAACCCTAAACCCTAAATCATCAACAAACCTAAACCCAAAACCCTAAACCCTAAAAAGTTAACCCTAAACCCTAAACTCTAACCTTCAACTCTAAACCCTAAACCTTAAACCGTAACCTTCAACTCTAAACTCCTAAAACATCAATCCTAGACCCTAAACCCTAAAATCTAAGCCCTAAACCCTAAAAAGATAACCCTAAACCCTAAAACATCAACTCTAAACCCTAAACCCTATCCCACCTCTCAACTTTAAACTCTAAAGTTTAGGGTTTAGGGTTTAAATTTCAGAAAAATATAGGGTTTAGGATTTAGGGTTTAGAGTTGAGGATTTAGGGTTTAGAATTTAGGGTTTAGGATTTAGAGTTGATGTTTTAGGGTTTAGAATTGAAGGTTTAGTGTTTAGAGTTGATGTTTCAGGGTTTAGGGTTTCGAGTTGATGTTTCAGGGTTTAGGATTTAGGTTTAGAGTTTAGAGTTGATGTTTCTGTGTTCAAAATTGAAGGTTTAGGGTTTTGGATTTTGGGTTTAGAGTTGATGGTTTAAGGTCTAGACTTGAGGATTAGTTAACCATATGTTTTTTTTTGTCAAAGGTAGTCAAAGGGTTATATAAATGCAAAAGTGGCTAGTGTAAACATGAAAAGTGGTACTTTAAAAGTGTTATTTCTGCCAATTTCCCATTAAAATTTTGTTTTGTCTTTGATAAAAATATGAATTATGTTTTATATTTATGCCAATTTTTTAACTTATGGTCCATGGGCAACTCATACCCGTATAATTCCAATTTAAAATCCGTATAGAAAAAATCTTTTGAGTTGTTGCTCTATTGAACTATATATTGGTCTGATGCAACCCTGGTTCAAACAAGCATTATTAAACCGTAGGTGAAAGACAATACATAGGTCTGATGAAACCTTTTGTGACCATTATATTATTTGCATGAGAACCTGAGTATGCATTATTATCGTCGTGATTGTTTATCTCTATTAAGCTTCTATCTCATTGAGGTTAACTAAATTTCTATAACAATTATTAAAAATTTAATAATAGGACTATGTTTTATTTTAAGTTTATTGGTGTAAATTTTTTGATTTATTTGTTTTCTATAGATCATCTATTTTGATTTCTTCTCTTTATGTTTGTTATCAGTTTTTTTCTGTATTGTATTTCTCGTTCAATTCAATAACTATATACTTTATTTTCATATCATTTGTAGATTTATGCTAAAATAATTCTTTTTGGAAATCATGATCTAACATTTTTTAAAAATAATTGTTTATTCATTTAGATACAATAACCTAAAATATATTGTTTAAGTCATTTAAGATATCTTGTTTATATTAGAAAAAATATTTTAAACTTTCTTCTTTTATTTATTGTTTTTTTATATTTTATTATAATTTATTTTCTAACTATTATTTTCAAATATTTTGTTTTATTTATTTATTATTATTGATTGTGGCTTTTCATCAATATCTTGTTAGTTTCTGTTAACTTAGTGATAAAAATAAAAATAAAAACCTGTCAGATTAATTTTTGGTTATTTTTGTTTTGATGCAACGTGGAAAAGAAATATCGTGAATGAGTTATCTTATATTTTTATGAAATTTTCTTACCTATTTTTAAAACTAACATATTTTTACTTACAATTTTTATTTTGTTTATATTGTTATTTTTGTGTTTTATATATATATATATATGTGTATAAATATATATGTTTTGGGTATATATGATTTATTTTTTTGTGTTTTTCTAATAATTTTCAATTTCTGTAAGTTCAAATTAGTTACCGAAAATGAAATATTTTTTTTGTTAAATTCACTTTAGTTTTTAAAAACAATATATTTTGTTGGCCTTGACTTTGATGAATCTTAAAATTAATATCATGAATATTTTTTCATATTTTTGGTCATATAATTTTATTTAAAATGCATTCCTAAAATATATGCATTGTTATATTATAACATCTATCTAACTAAATTACAATTTGTTGATTAAAATTTTCATCAAGTTCAGATTACATTATGTATTTTCAGTATTGTCTTGTTTGTTATATTTAGTTCTCCAAACTAATTAAACAATCTATTAGGAATTGATATTTGGTTATAGTTTTCTATAATTGTTAAAAGTTTTTTTTTTTTAACATTTTAATGTTTAAGTTAATCATTTATTAGTTTAACGGTTGGTTAAATTTTACGAGGAAACTATGTGTTTCATGTTCTTAGGTATAATCTCAAGATTTTCAACAACAACTCCAATTGCGAAAGAATTCAAACGAAAAGATGATGACGATGAGAAAGAGGCAGTGACAGGCATGATGGCGATGTGGTGAGGCGATGAGGAAAGAGGAAGAATCCATGGGAGATGTGCTCCGGGCAATGTATTAATTATTGGCTATGAGGACCGGTGATGATGTGTGGCAATGAGGAGAGAGGAGAAGAGAATGGGTGGTGTGCTTGGGTGATGAAGAGAGAGGAGAGGAGCAGAGACGATGAGGAGAGTGGAGATGAGAACCTGTGTGAGGTCCCGACGTTAAGAGTAGCGATGAGGCTATCTCCTTCCTTGTCTTGTTTGCACAATTCTCCGTTGATGGTTTGTATGCTTTTGGAATTGTTCATTTGCTGTTTTTTACGAACGTTTTCCTGTAAAACTTTTCTCAAAGTTCATTTTTACGGAATACTATTTTGTAAAAATCGTGTAAATTGTTTTACAGAAGTTTTTTCAAAGAACACTACAAAATTTGATTTACAGAAGATTTTTTCATAAAACTGTGTATTTTCCATAAGAACTTTCCGAAAGAACGTTCTTCTGGATATTTCTTGTTTGGACAGAAATCTCTTCGTCCTTTTCTGAGAAGAAACATTTGTATTTTGTTCTTCATATATTTTCTCAAGTGTATAGGGCATATGTGGTTTTGTTATCTCGATATTTCCGGCTTGTTCTTGCAAGTGATACAATTCTCGGAGGATTTAGCCGCTGATTTTTCTAAGACTGATTTGAAACATACAGGTTGCCGAAACGCATGAATTCATTAAGAAATGCGTAGAGTTTTGAAGACTATGTATTTTGATGATTTGGATTAGTAGCCAGTTTAGACGAATCTTAGATTGTCGTTTGCCGTTTGGATGCTTTCGATGGGGAACTGTATTGCCTAAGTGTTTTTTTTTCTTCCTAAGGCTGTAAGAGTATACTTTGTCGAAAACCTTTTCTCGATGCCGAGATAAAAGGATTTTGAAGTATTGGGGTATACGAGTATAGTATACGTACCCACTCCCTCATTTTTTATAAAGAAGAACATCTGAATCAAATTTTTATGGGTTGCATCTGAGGATTAAAATGCTCGATAACTTGGTTCAATTTAAAGAAGACAATAGGATTGTGATCTTCAGTCAATTTCAGGTCTATGACCTGGAATAGACGGTTTTAAGAAAATTGCTTGGTCACGAGTCATTTTAAGATGATGTTTGTGTCCTGATTTCTTTCTTTAAGTAGGCAGCAAGCTGAGTATGCTTAAATGCTTGATGGCCATTTCTCCGTTTTGTGACAGATTGGATCGGTTTGCAAGATCCGTCTGAACAAGATTAAGGAACAATAGAACGAGGTATAGAAATTTGCTAAGACTTAGCACGCTATACTAACCACCTAGATTCTAAGTTCCCAACGACCATCTCAGGCATATTTGCTTCTCTGAACTTTCCTACGAAATTTTTTTGCTTGATTTAAAAAATTTCAGGTTGTACATTCCTAATTCTCTCGGAGATTCGGATTTGCCTCTTCTATGTTCTGCTTCTTTGTCTCCCCCTTATTCTCCTTGTTTCTGTCCATTTCCAATGACAAGTAAGCAAATCGAGTCTTTCTGGGTTTCTCTATGTTCCTGGCCGCGATTAGGCCGTATCCCGTTTTGAAATTTAGTTTGTCGATCCTGGCGTTTCGATCTGATTTTCAGTCTCCGTACTGTTTGTTTTATGAGAATGATTATGTATTTCTCCAAAAAATTGTTTGACATTTATGAATAGCCATTTTCGACTCAATGTTATTGAACTTTGCAAAGCTTAATTATAATTCTCATATAGTTTTGTTGTCAATGAAACTCTGGCGAGAACATCAAAGCGAGGAAGAGACTGCAATTCTCCGATCTAAATTTATGTTTACATTTCTTCATGCCGTAGATTTATGAAAAATATCAAGTACGCTTCGTATATTGTTGAAAACTCTATCAAATGTTTATGAATAGCTGTTTTTGACTTAACCTGGCAGAATTTCGTAAAACTTGATTACATTTTTTGTATCAGAAGTACTTTACGAAAGCATCGAAACAAAGAGATGAGAAGCGGGCGGCACCCCAAGGAATAGTGTAGTGGCGAGGAGAAAGAAGCTGAAAGGTGATGATGTCATGTGGGCGAGGTGCTCAGCTTCGCCAAACTGTGGGCGAACTTGTCCCGTCGCTAGCCCTTCTTATCTTCTGTCATTTTCCGTTGATCATTTCGTATGATCTTGTTTTATTTTCCAAAGGTTGTTATTGTTTTTTGAGTTTTAATTTATCGAATACTGTTTCGTGAAATGTTTTCGAGTTTAATTTTTCAAAATTTGTAAAATGTTCTCAAGGTGAGTTCTACAAAAGCTATTCCATAAAGTGTTGTCAAGTTTAATTTACAATTTTTTTCCGTAAAATGGTGCTGAATTTAATTTTACGATTTTTTTTGTGTAAAATGATGTCAAGCTTGATTTTTACGAAAGTTGTCTCGTAACCGTTATCAAGTTTAATTTTACGATAACTGATTCGAAAAACTCACGTTTTGCTGGTATTTTGTGAATTTGGTTTCTGAATTTTATATCAAAAACTCAAGCTATGATGGCTTTGTTGTCGTGATTCAAACTTCGTAGGATTTTTTTCCTGTTTCTGTAGGATTGATTGACCCAAGAGAGTTTTTTTAGTACTTTTTGCGAAGTAAGCGTAATAAACAAACATTGAGAAACTACGGAATATGTTGCTACAGAAGCGATGCTTGAATGTTTCCAAAGTCTTATGTTTAAAAACACAGTCTAGATGAGCGGCTTTGGGTTATGAGCGGTTACAGAGAGATCAATTTATTTTTTCGAAGATTTTCGAAAGAACTACATCAGTGAGGGATGCATACCCGATTTGGTTTTTTCCTTTTCCACGAGCAATCTTGAAATTTTCCAGAATTTTTGGGGAGAGCAAGTTTGGTTTTTCCTAATACTTTTCAGAAAACTTTTTCGGGTTAAGCCCTTATCGCGGTGAGATCTCTCCAGCTCGATAATAAGACAATTTAATGGGGTTTGATAGATTTTATCGTTTTACTTTCTGTGAGTGATATAGCGGTCTCGTTAGCGAGCCAACATCTTTTCTGACAATAAAGTTTTTCCTATTTTGACAGAGAACTTGTGAGCTTGTCTTGGTCGCTTGTCTTCTGGAGAAGAGTCTTGATCTGGTTTCTTATTTCATTGAGCATTGCGGTGTTTACGTTTGCGTTGGCCGCAAGAGCGGTCGCCGTTGGTGTTGTTTGACCAATATTATCATCACCGTTGACAGCGTCAACGCTAGCCGTGTGTTCATCTTCCGTATTTCCAGACATCCTTTTTGATCAAGCGTTTTGCGCCACGAGTAAGAATAATCCACCTCCTTCCTTCTCGCACCAAACTGTGGGAGTCAAAATTCGCACAATCAAAATTTATAGTGAAGAATGCAAAGCTTTTACAGGAGTGGATTTTCTGCAGAGCCAACGACAAATAATCAAAAAGATGCAGAAAAGAAATAAGATAATACAAAGGAAGAAGCGAGATTACAACGGAAATCTACTAACACTGGCAGTAAAAGCCTATCTAAGTTCTCAGAGTAAAAATCTATGTCAAGAAAACCTATGTGCGTCGCAGCTCATTTAGAAAAAGACAAAAATAAAGCCTATGTTTTCTAATTTCAGAGAGTTTTGATAGCTAAGTTTCTTCTACTTTTCTTTTCTATCCCAGCCTTTTATCCCTTTCGGAAATCTTTTATTATCCTGTTTACTTCCTTATTCCTCTCCAATCAAAATAATATGTCATCGAGATAGGGATACTTTTCACTTTAAGTAGTAAGTGGGCTGTTTCATTTTAGATCATTTTGGACCATTTACAACTTACGCATGTACAACTTTTCTTGGAAAAATCATCAATTCGCTCCGAATTGCAGTTTTTTTTGTACTGATGATCTACGTAATGATATAAATCATTATGTTTCGTTGGAAACATATTTGTTTTTGATTTAACCGTTTCCGGCTCGACGTTTGACTAAATTTTACGGAAAACAAAGTATTTCTTGTTTTCTCTGCAAAATATCAAAAACTCTGATTGCGACGAAATGACAAACATTTCAGACAAGATTCAAGCAAGAAAATGATGGATAGAGGAGGGGGAGATGATGAGGCATAATGGTCGATGTTTAGCAGTAATTAGAAGCTAAGGGTGATGATGGACTCCTCAACGGGTGATGTGGAGAGCAACGGGGGATGTGGAGTGAGGGAGAGAGCCAAGGGGCGATGAAGAGGAGGTTTTGGGCGATGAGGAAGAAAGTGAGGAGGTTTATGGCGATGAGGAAGATAGAGAAGAGGAGGTTTCGGGCGATGAGGAAGAGATAGAGGAGGTTTTGGGTGATGAGGAAGGGATACAGGGAGGGTAAGGGAGATGTGGCCATTCTTTTGCCTTGTCTCGTCTCATCTGTTCTCCGTTGATAATTTTGTATGCTTTCGAAATTGTTTTGCTTATTTTACGAAATATTTTTCCTAAAAGTTTTCCAAATTTTTTTACGGAAGATTGTTTCGTAAAGTTTATTTTGCTTGTTTTACGAAAGTTTGTCCTTGGAAACTTTTTGAAGTTTGTTCTACAGAAAATTATTTTGTAAAACAGTAGTTTTTCTCATAAACACCTTGCGAAAGAACATTTTTGGATAATTCTTGTTTGGACATAAATCTCTTTATTTCCTTCCTGAGAAGAAATATAGCTCTACGTATTTGTTTTTGTTCAAGTAGACATGGCATATGCAGTATTATTATCTCAACATTTCTGACTCATTTTTATAAATGATCGATTCTAGGATAATTTTAGCCATTGATTTTGTTACGATCGAATTTGTCCTAACAATAATATAAAAGCCATGTCATTTTTTATTAAACCATATTATGATTTTTCTTCTAAATATTGATGATACATAAATAAAATTTTATGAATCACTTCGCACATAGTGTCTTGGGTTCACCCCATAAAATTTATATAGATTTTATAATTTATATTTTAACTATTTATTTTATTTTATAGTTTCCATTTTAGAAGTTTAAGGTTCAGTTTTAGTTTATTTTAATTTTTCCTTTTTTAATCGATTTTCCTTTAATATAAAAAATTTTATGTGATATCGTGTTTGGAAAATGATATGTTGTGTGGTTTGTTTATTCAGAAAATTATGTCTTAATTTAAGAGTGATTTGTAAGTTTTCTTAGGAGGCTTAACTTTGTACGGCAAAAAGAAGACATCAAACTTTCGGTGGAGCTAATAGTTTTCTTGTCTAAAAATTATATAAATGAACAAGTGATAGGTTGTCTCCCTTGGTTTAGGGCTTACTTTCTAGGAAAACATTAGTTTTCGCTAGCAATTTTACCAGAGTCATTTCTTTGTACTGCTGGTCTGTATTCCTAAAAATATATCCGATTGTGTATCCCTCAAATGATGAATGAAATTTTCAATGTTTAAAAAAAAATGACAAGTGATAGGTCTACTAAGAGATATGTGAACAGAGAAAACTGAGAAGTTTTCATTGGTTACGGCTTGTAACAATTAATGTGCTCACATGTGAATGTAACACTGGTCCAAAGTGTTCATTTTTTTAATATTCTCTTGGTATTTGTTGTCTTTGGTCCCAAAATCTATTGTCTTTATATATCTCTTCGATCCAGCTAAAATAATGTTAGGTGGCAATATATTGGCCACAATTTTCATATACATCTTTCGTATCCCCTCCTTCTAACATCCCAAGTGGTGATATACACAAAGATTTAAGAGAATTAATTTGTCTACCTATATCACAAAAGTTGACTTACCTTTTCTGGAGCACATCCTGAAAGAACTCCAGAATCAAGCGTGCTTGAGCTAGAGTAGTGGAATGATGGATGACCTATCGGAAAGTGATTCGCAATAGCGTGCGAGTAAGGTCAAAACACGGGGAAAGGTCGGATGGTGGTTGCAGGGTCAGTAAACAATGATTTCAGGCCTTAGAAAAATTAACAGACCGGCCGTCATATTGGATGGGGCCCACGGGCCGAATGAGCGGGCGTGGGTGGCTCATTAGCCGTGGGTGGTCGGGGCGTTACAAGTGGTATCAAAACCAGGTTAGCCATCTCAGTTCTGACCCGAGAGGCGTCTTGAGACCTGTGTTGGGGCACAACGAGGACGTTGCGTTCTTTGATAGGAGGTGAATTGTAACATCCCGAGTTGTGATATATGGAAAGGCTTGAGAAAATTGATTTGTCTACCTATGTCACCAAAGTTGACTTACCTTTTCCGGAGCACATCCTGAAAGAACTCCATAGTTAAGCGTGCTTGAGCTGGAGTAGTGGAAGGATGGGTGACCTATCCGGAAGTGATTCGCGATAGCGTGCGAGTGAGGCCAAAGCACGGGAAAAAGTCGGGTGGTGATTGCAGGGTCAGTAAACAATGATTTCGGACCTTGGAAAAATTAACAGACTGGCCGTTGGATGGGATGGGGTCCATGGACTGAATGAGAGGGCTTCGGTGGCCCATTAGCCGTGAGCGGTCGGGGCGTTGCACTCTTTTTCAGCACATTATTTTCTCATCATATCAATATTGAATTATACGAATAAGAACACTGATGTGTAAAAAATACAGAGTCAATCAAGAATTTAAACCTATCCATATGATTGGGTCTATAAATGGTAAGTGAGGATACCTTATATGACAGATTTCAGCATTGTTAGTTAACATGCATTAGAGAGGAATTTTGAAAACCACTCCAAAAGTTCTTTGTCAAATCCAATCCACTATTGATGTGAATAAATCTTTCATTTTTGTCCAGAGTGTTTTGGGAGGTCTAAGTATTTACTATTTACTACATCTTCTTTTATTCAAGATTCTCAAAACACTGTGAATCCTTCATTTAATCTACAGTGATATATTAGTGGAAAGATGATGGAGGACCTGTAACATCCCGAGTTGTGATATGTGAAAAAGCTTAAGAGAATTGATTTAGCTACCTATGTCACCAAAGTCGACTTACCTTTCCGAGCACATCTCGAAGAACTCGAGTCGCGAGCGGAGTAGTGGAAGGATGGGTGACCTATCGGGAAGTGATTCGCGATATCGTGCGAGTGAGGCCAAAGCACGGGGAAAGGTCATGTGGTGATTGCAGGGTCAGTAAACAATGATTTCGAGCCTTTCAGAATTATTAAGGACCGACCGTCGGATGGGATGGGGCCCACGGCCCGAGAGAGCGGGCGTGGGTGGCTCATTAGCCGTGGCGGTCGGGCGTTATAAGTGGTATCAGAGCTGGTTAGCCGTCTCGATTCTGACCCGAGAGGCGTCTTGAGACATGTCGTGGGGCGCAACGAGGACGTTGCGTTCTTTGAGAGGGGGTGAATTGTAACATCCCGAGTTGTGATATGTGGAAAAGCTTAAGAGAATTGATTTAGCTACCTATGTCACCAAAGTCGACTTACCTTTTCCGGAGCACATCCTGAAAGAACTCCAGAGTTAAGCGTGCTTGAGCTGGAGTAGTGGAAGGATGGGTGACCTATTGGGAAGTGATTCACGATATCGTGCGAGTGAGGCCAAAGCACGGGGAAAGGTCATGTGGTGATTGCAGGATCAGTAAACAATGATTTCGAGCCTTTCAGAATTATTAACGACCGACCGTCGGATGGGATGGGGCCCACGGGCCGAGAGAGCGGGCGTGGGTGGCCCATTAGCCGTGGGCGGGTCGGGGCGTTATAGGACCTTTTAGGATTAATCGTTTTTCCTGAAGCCATTTCATACATTTCATACTTATTGATGATTGTCATAAGAAATTTTCAGCTTTTGGTTGAGGTTTTGGCAAATAACATGGTGTCATCTAGAAAGACAAGATGGTATCTCACCACTCGAATGCTCTACAAAGGTTTTATTGACTGAGCTGAGTGGCATAAATCTGAAAGCACTTCCCCACAAAGTATGAAGATATATGGGAGAGGAAGTCTCCTTGTCTTATTGTATATTAAGATAAGAAATCATTTTACCTAACCATTGATAAAGAGACAGAAGTAACCCATTGCATTATCCAATTGCAAAGTTTCATGAACGCCCAATCTTATTAGGACAGATTCCATGAAGAGCCACGCGAGTATGTCATAGCTTTACTTATTTTGGTTTACAGCCATGGAACAATGCTTTTGAGCTCTTGAATTCTTAAGAAGGTGAAGATTCTCAGGAGTGATCATCAGATTGTCAGATATTGATCTGTTCTGAAATGAATGTGGATTGATTTACCGAGATGACTGGGTTGAGTATAAGTTGGAGGCGTCTGGTGAGGATCTTAAACATAATCTTGAAATAGACGTTACAGAAGTCTATATGTCTGTGTTCACTGATGAAAGACTTTTCAAGGGTCCAAATCAAATGATGTAGTATAAAAGATTGTCGAACCAATCCTAGGTGATTTAAATGCAAAGGGAATGCAAGTCTATGCTTAATCTAAGTGCAATCAATAGAGTGGAGTGAAATGAACGTAAACTAAACTAAAATGCAATAAAGTAATGATCTCTCTTTCAATATGAAGCAATAGGACTCATGGGGCAAAGAAATTGACCTTGGGTGATCAAGTTTCAATCTAAGATGGCAACTTTCAATCAATCTAACACCTTAAACCTAGACACAATCCTAAGCAAGCTCTATCCCTAGATGAATGCTCATTTACTAACATATCTCAAGCATCTAATCCCTTAGGTTGAATAATATGAAAGCAATCATTAAGAACAAGTCTACTAGCTATCTTAACACCTTTAACAACTAATCCCTTAGGTAATGGATGTTAAAAGCATTGATGAGTTGGTTCAGGCATTTCATAGAACACCTTCTGGGCATGAAATGCCTATAGCTCTATTTTGAAGAGGCTAACTCCAAAATAGCAAGAAGAACACTCAATCAAGCAAGGAAAAGATAGATCTACACTAGAACATCTTAGATCTACACCTAATCACCCTTAGTCTCCCAAGCCCATGAACCCTAAGATGATCTACTCTCTAATAGACATGATTTCCCTTAAACCCATGATGAATTAAAGGTTAACCATGATTAGAGAGCAACAGTTGCTCAAGAACAAAAGAATAAAAGAAGAAAAAGGATCCAAGATCCAAACTTTATTCAAGATCCAAATGTGTTTTTGAGAGAAAAAAGAGACAAGTCCCAAATTTGGAGATATAAGAGTATTTATACAAGGCTTAGAAGCCCTAAAAACATCATAGAAAAATACTAAAAGGTCCCTGGGGTCAATTAGGCTTCAACCAATAGGAAGAGAGGGTGATTTTCGGTCAGGGGTTGATCAAATGGCCCAACCCGGTCCAACCAACCCGGACCAGCCTTGTTCTGGCCGTCCAGCCATCCCGACCGGGTAGCTCATCCCGGACCAGTCTACCCGGTCCTGCCTTGTCCATCTCAAGCTTCTCCCGACCGGATATCTCATCCCGGACCAGCCTACCCGGTCCTGCCTCCCCAGCCTGGTCGTCCAGCGTTCCCACCGGGTGCTCGAACCCGGACTGATCTACCCGACCAGCTTGATATGCTTCAAGTGAACTGATCATAACTCCTCCAATACAGCTCCAAATGACTTGAAACCACTTCCATTGGAAATCTAACTCAATTTTCTGTGTCTCCACAAAATTTTAGCATCAGAAGACATCTCTAAGACCTCCATCCATGCTCATCTTTGTCTTGACAAGATCATTGATTGACTTCTCTTTTCATGGCCAAACTGGATTCTTCACCTTTTTTGGGCCATAAGGCTTCCAAACACCTCAAATCACACCAAAGAATACTCCAACACCTGATAAGGACAAATGAATGCAAAATGGACCTAAAGATGCCTAATGCCTAACTTATATGATCAAAATGCATGAGATATGGATGCTAAAAACATGTAAATATACAAGATATCAACTCCCCCACACTAGACCTTTACTTGTCCTCAAGTAATCTTTTCAAAACACAAGGAGGAGAGACACAGGGATGGAAGCAAAGCCAAAAGAAACTCTCATAGCACTCAACTTGACATCCTAAAGAAACATAGCAAATAGCATGAGCAAAACTCTCTTATTATGTTCTAGCTTCACAAGGCCTATCAATTACTCTTATGCCTCTACACAAGATGCAATGCTTATCAACCAACAAGTTCTCTTAACCAGCCCTCACATTGATTCACACACACACACACAAGGTGAAGTCTCAAAAATGGGCACATGATCTCAATCATTTGGCTAGGTGATGAAATGGTCTAATATGGATGAAAATGAGGGTTCAATGCATCATTTCAAGGTGGCAATCACTCAAAATTCAAGGAGCTTGATCATTATGCAAAATTTATCTAAGACTAGGAGCAATTCATGCATACATGGATCCATCCTCATCATTCTACCCAATTCTAAGTGATTACAAGATCTACTCCCTTTATTCATCCCATAACCCAAAATGAAAACATTCTCACATCACTCACCCAATGAACAACTTTCTTTCTTTTGGATTCAACCACTAAGGACCTCTTATTCACAATTTACACTTCTAAGCTCTAGTACTTTTGTTTTCCTTCCCACTATCTTATTGAATCTTTCCTTTTTTTATATATATGAAGGGGAAGGTCAAAAACATCAATCAAGAGCCTCTTAATATTTCTATTCTAGGTCCCTAGGGTGTTTCTTTCTCAATACATTCTTTGTTCATCAATCTCAACATTGTTACATTCCAAACCCAAGATATAAACCATTAAGTAACAAAGACCCCACTCACCATCCTAGAAGCTAGCTCAAATGATGATCCTATGCTAGCAAGAGATGAGAACAAATCCATGTCGCCCCCAATACTCTCAAGATTTTGCACATGACAAACTATCAGAAAAGGCCTCACTCATGCAAATCAATGTAGGCTTCAAAGAATGGATAGGGTTCAAGGGTATGGAAGTGCCATTTGGGTTAACAAAGAGTGGTACAATGGGAAAGGATAACCCAAATGTGTATGAGATCCATGATCAAGTATGCAAATGCCCATATGCAAAAGAAATTAAGTTCATTCAAGTCTAAGTTCAGGATGGAGCTAGTCTTAAGAACAATGCCAATATCAAGCAAGCAAACAAGTTTCAAGAAGAGTTTTCAAGGCTCAAAGCATGCAAGCCTTTCAAAAGATGCTTAAGCTACTTGATATGGTTAACTAGGGTGTCAAATTCAGTGCAAACAAGTGTTCTTTACAAGGCAATGCTCCATGTGCAAGTGAATGCAACCTATATGCTCTAGACTCAATCTTAAAGATGCAAGTGATGCAACTACATGATTCAAAAATTTTAAATTGTTTTATGCATATATGAATGTACAATGCAATGCATGAGACTCTCAATCACAAAGCAAACATGATCAAATACTTGGTACCTCCCCCACACTTAAATCACACAGTCTCTGTGTGAGTAAGAGAGAAGGAGATACCCCAAAAGACAAAAACAAATGTATATACAAGAAGGGTTGGAGTGTTACCACATAAGGAGTGTTGGGCGTGGTGCTTGGTGCCTAGGGGAGCAATGTCTGGTCACCCGCCTCTTCAGCCAAAGGGTCTTTAAAACAAAAATCCTAGTGAAATATGTACAAAGGATACCAAAGGGTCATTGTAGTATAGTGGTAAGTATTCCCGCTTGTCACGCGGGTGACCCGGGTTCGATCCCCGGCAACGGCGCCAATTTGATAAAAGACTTTTCAAGGGTCCAAATCAAATGATGTAGTATAAAATATTGTCGAACCAATCCTAGGTGATTTCAATGCAAAGGGAATGCAAGTCTATGCTTAATCTAAGTGCAATCAATAGAGTGGATTGAAATGAACTAAAACTAAACTAAAATGCAATAAAGTAATGATCTCTCTTTCAATATGAAGCAATAGGACTCATGGGGGCAAGGTAATTGACCTTGGGTGATCAAGTTTCAATCTAAAGATGGCAGCAACATTCAATCTATCAACCTTAAGCCTAGACACAATCCTAAGCAAGCTCTATCCCTAGATGAATGCTCATTCAATAACATATCTCAAGCATCTAATCTCTTAGGTTGAATAATATGAAAGAAATCATTAAGAACAAGTCTACTAGCTATTTTAACACCTTTAACAACTAATCCCTTAGGTAAAGGATGTTAAAAACATTGATGAGTTGGTTCAGGCATTTCATAGAATACCTTCCGGGCATGAAATGCCTATAGCTCTATTTTGAAGAGGCCAACTCCAAAATAGCAAGAAGAACACTCAATCAAGAAAGGAAAAGATAGATCTACACTAAAACATCTTAGATCTACACCTAATCACCCTAAATCTCCCAAACCCATGAACCCTAAGATGATCTACTCTCTAATAGACATGATTTCCCTTAAACCCATGATGAATTCAAGGTTAACCATGATTAGAGAGAAACAGATTCTCAAGAACACAAGAATAAAAGAAGAAAAAGGATCCAAGATCCAAACTTTATTCAAGTTCCAAATGTGTTTTTGAGAGAAAAAGAGACAAGTCCCAAATTTGGAGATATAAGAGTATTTATACAAGGCTTAGAAACCCTAAAAACATCATAGAAAAATACTAAAAGGTCCCTGGGGTCAATTAGGCTTCAACCAATAGGAAGGGAGGGTGATTTTCGGTCAGGGTTGAGCAAATGGCCCAACCGGTCCAACCCCGGACCAGCCTTGTTCGGCCGCCGTCCGACGGGTAGCTCATCCCGGACCAGTCTACCCGGTCCTGCCTTGTCCATCTCAAGCTTCTCCCGACCGGGTATCTCATCCCGGACCAGCCTACCCGGTCCTGCCTCCCCAGCCTGGTCGTCCAGCGTTCCGACCGGGTGCTCGAACCCGGACTGATCTACCCGGCCAGCTTGATATGCTTCAAGTGAACTGATCATAACTCCTCCAATACAGCTCCAAATGACTTGAAACCACTTCCATTGGAAAGCTAACTCAATTTTCTGTGTCTCCACAAAAGCTGAGAATCAGAAGACATCTCTAAGGCCTCCGTCCATGCTCATCTTTGTCTTGACCAGATCATTGATTGACTTCTCTTTTCATGGCCAAACTTGATTCTTCACCTTTTTTTGGGCCATAAGGCTTCCAAACACCTCAAATCACACCAAAGCATACTCCCACACCTGATAAGGACAAATGAATGTTAAATGGACCTAAAGATGCCTAATGCCTAACTTATATGATCAAAATGCATGAGATATGGATGCTAAAAACATGTAAATATGCAAGATATCATTCACCAACCTTTGTTGAGGTAGTGAACTTTGGAATAAGCGCCACATGTTTGTGGTTTATGTTTCATGGGAGGATACCCGAACCGAAGAAGCTTTGGGTCTTTGTGGTGATATATGAGCAGATTACTGCCCAGTTGATCATGAAGAAACCGACATAGAACTCATCTGGTCCATGAGCTTTCTTCAGATATATGTAAAGAGTTCATGACTTCTAGAAGAGTCGAAACTGAGACGAGTTTAGAATTTGTATCCTCAGAGATGGACAGTTTTAAGTCCTTCGCAAGCTATATCCAAGCAGACTTTTGAGTGTGTTGAAAAGACGTCAGTAAAATAGTTAGTCATAACTTCAACCATCTTTGTTTTCCTTCTAAACCGATAGACCATCATTGTTTACAATAAAAAGGAATATGTTGTGGGCTCTTCTATTGTGGGAGAGTGTGTGGAAATATCATGAGTTCATGTCCCAGAGAGATAGCCATAAGGTGCCACTTCTCTACTTTCAATAGTTATTTTCATATTTGTAAACTTTACTTAAACCGCTTATTGATTTCTGGAATGAGTTGGTCGTTCGGAACTACGTCGCTTGATTCTTCGTCAATTTGGTGTTTGTTTTCTGAAATAGAGTTTAGAATGTTTTCGTGGTGTTGGCAGTTTAATTTGGAGACTGTCGATCAGTAGGCCGAGATCCTTCCTTCCACATAAGTATCATTAGTATTCCAAGTAGTCTTGGTTAGCATTTTGACTTCCTCATTTTTATACATACGCTGATCTGAAAAGACCATGTCCCTTTGATGATCCCAGTTCAAAAAGGAAAAAAGGGCAGTGATCAGAGACCTCATTGCGAAGATAGGAACATCAAACAGATGGAAAAATTTCTGCCCAAAAGTCTGTTGGAGATCGATTTGTCAAACCTGCAGTAACTATATTGATAATGAAGTGTATTGTGCCAAGAGAGGGGGTTACCAAAGTCGCAGAGATTGACAAAATCACACCAAGACATAAAGGTCTGAAATCCACAAAAGATCTTTCAGCTCTGATGGGGACCCTGCCTTTTTTGTTGGCGAGGATATCACCTATAAGGAACCAATTTGCATCACCAAACTGAGAAAATTTATGCTATTTATAATGTCACAGTGTTTGGATTGTTCCTGGTCACCATAAGGGAAGTCGAGAAAAACGTATTTCTCTTGCAAATGATTATTGTGTCAATGAAGTTTTTGCAACAATGTAGCATTTTGTATATCAATGTTTGATTTCCATAGAATATATAACCTCTCTCCCGCTCCCCCTTCCCCTCCCCTCCACACCCCCATGGAGGGTGAGATGGAATTAAGATCATGCATTCATAGTTATACCCTTGCAACATATGTTTCACTATATACTCGGGGTTTTTAATTTCGATGCAGAAAATAATGTTAGGATCAAGATTTTATGCAGTTCCTGTAATTGCTGGACTGTTGAAGGATTTCCCAACCTTAAACAGTTCCAGCACAGTAGTTTTAAGGATGAGGATGACGAGATTGCAAAATATACTTCTTTGTGTTTAGACATGTAAGTAATATTTGTTGAAGCTGAACTGGATGAGGCTCCATTATGGTGGTCAGCAATCGGACTAGGAGGGGTGAGTTTTATCGCCTAGATGTAGGGGTTTTCCTTATAACTAATGTGGCAGGAGATGCACGGGGAGTTCTCATCTTAAGTGAATTCTGAAAATATTGGACTTGTGTTTCCTCGAAAATGTTTCCAATAGTCTTGGAGTTTGTGTAGAGCTTTTATTTTTAAATGAAGGTCTTTCTCTTTGACTTGTAGATTCGGCGAGAAGGATTTCAGTTTGGTCAGGGTGTAAATCAGTGGTCAATTTATTCTCAGCTAAGAAAGCAGATGATGGATGCATCAGTGTTATCCATCATTCTTTGTTTCCATTTTCGACAACCTGTTGTCTTCTCGCTGCACTTTCGACTAGGTCAACCATGTTTATATACATTATGGTTACTTATTGAAGTTGTTCCCTAATCACTCCCTCTCTCCATTGGTCTGTAAATTGTTATGTAGTTCCTTTGATGGATCCCTCAAAGGGTGTGATGAATAGGGGACTTCTGTCTCGTGGAAACTTTGCTTGGGCTAGGTTTTGGGAATTTGCTCTAATATTCAGTATATATTTCGAGTCTAGGGTCTTAGGGTGTATGTGTTTGTTGAGTCTTTAATTGTAATGGGCATCCATTTTGAGCTTTTATATATATATATATATATATATATATATATATATATATATTTCCGTATCTTGTAGTCACCAAACCATGATCTTCGTTGTTGAAAGGAAATCTCTTCGTAGTGGTGGGATTAGCATACATTCATAGTGAAGGATTTTCCTGGAGAGTGTGCTGGAGAAGAGATTTTTTTTTATGTATGGGTATAGGGAGTCGAACTGGGAGAGACAGTACTATATGGAACAATGATTTGCAAGTTTTTCATATTCCAGAGAAATAACAGTTTTTTCTTAATGTGCAAATCAAATATGGTGTCTTTGATTAGAATATTGAGACCATTTACTGAAACTTGGATTTTTTACATAGGTTTTGGTGAGTTCGAAATCCTCCATAATGTCAAGAGTTACACCGATAATAATGAGCATTTTCTCTTTTTAGTAGTCAACCACTAAGTCTGATCCATAAAAGAATCTTGGATGGAAAAGTTGGAGAGATTACAGGTTTCCATTCCATCCATATTGTAAAGTATCAAGGTTTGTTCTCCGATACTTGGAAGCATTATTCCTCAAACTCAAAGCAAAATTTGAAGCCGTTTTTCTTCATGTCTGGCTCAATTACTGAGATTTTAAGGTTCCATATTCTGAATATGAGAGGAGTCATCGTCCATAGATGTTTTTCAATGTGTTAAATCTTCCGATAAGTGTTATCTTGTGTCCATTTATGGAGCTCAGATTCGTGGTTTTGTGGGTAGCTCTGGAGAATGGGCTAACCCTTTCCTTTTTTGGCTTTAGAGTAATGACATGCCATATTTTGTGTTCTTAGAGTGTATAACAGACTGAATCAGGGATCTCAAAATCTTGAGGGTTGGAGCTATGACGAAGGTTTATTTGGTTTAGAGTTTTGTAAGGGGGAGAACAAATTATTCAGCAGTTAAAGAGGATGAATGACAGACTGATGATGATGGACTTGATTGAAAGGGTGCCGCCCTTTGCATAGGTTCATCTACATGGTGACGTTAATACAGTGTAGAGACCCTCTAACATTCAGCCAGGGATGGAACCCAGCAAAAAATGTTTCAAATGAGGTTTTGGTTTAGAGAAAATTTTCTATTTTAGGTAAAAATCAGAATGGTGAAGTAAAACAAAGAGCTAAACCAAGTGGATGGAAAACATCTTGTAGGATATTCCAAAAAAGGTTTTCCAATTTTATTAGTTATGTGATTGATATTCCATTAATATCTCTAATAGGTGATAAAAATATTATTTAACTGTTGTCAAGTGCTAATGATAAAGCTTGTATCCATTCATGAGGAGCAGAGAATCTTGATTTGGGAAATGAAAACAATTTATGTATATAATTACTTGCAATGTTTTTAAAAAGATTGTTCAGAGTTAATTTCCAAAATGTAGTACAATATACTCTTTCTGATTTGATATATCTTTCTAGTTCTATTTTTTTTTTATTCTTCATGTATCAAACACTATTTCAAATAGTTTTTACTTCTTATGCTAAATATAAAAGTTATTGTGTTTTCTTTGTTAACTATTATCCTCCCATTTACCCTAATCATCGCCATATGCGATATGACACTCACTGTCCTACATGTAGAGTTATGATAAATTTATTAACCATGTGATTTCTGAATGTTTTCCAACTATCTAAACATGGACTTTATCGATTACGCCATCATTCCTTCGGCATTGAGTGTTTACACTAATTTGGATTACCTATTTTGAAATAAAATTGTCTTCAGGACTTAGAACAAGATATGGATCCTTATTCATGGATAATATGTTTTATTTGGAAAGTTAAGAACAACAACATGGCATGTGAAAAATTCTGGAGATACAGGACACACGACTCCCACCAAGATACTCAACTATCACAAGCCATAAGTTTACAGAACATATGTCTGGTTGACGGTTCATAGAGTCAAGACTCGCATTACACTGGTTGGCGGCTTGAAAAATTGAGAACATACAACTCTTACACACCAAAAATCTGAAGAATCGACTCTCATCAGTTCATGCAAAAATGAAAGCACTATTGTGGACAAGGAGTGTATGCTTCAGTATTCGACGTGACATCATTTTTGAACAAATGGTAAAGATTTGATAACAATGATTCAAAACACAGAAGACTGGTCAGACTTTTCAACGAACTGAAGGAGGTAGCAAGTTTGAATCAAAGGTTTCTTAAGTTATCAATTGGTTATCTTCCCAAAGGCGATCGACCATTAGCAAAGACTTTAAACCGTTGTATAGAAAGTTTTTTTTTGTTAGTTATTTTATTCGGATTTGATTACTCAGACTATTTTTAGTTTAAATAATATAATAACTGCTTGATTAAAAAATCTACTTGCCTCTCATTTAAATTTCCATTTTGTTTATTCAATTTAAAATTTGTATTAGTTAAAAACATTTAACTTAATGGACAAATACTAAAAAAATTTTATATATTACCGTACACTCATTTCATCCTTAATGATATGTTTCCACAATTGTATTAAAACATGATTTTTAAATGGAATCTTGATAAAAAGAAACTAATACTATATATGGAATACATGAAAGTTTTTTAGATAATAAAATAAACTCCTACTATTATTTTAGTAATAATATACTGGGTCTTACTTCGATTAGGTGGATTAAAAGTTGCAAAAGATACTACTGCTTTGAGATTTAGTGGATGACAAAAGAAAAGAAAAAAATTTGAGATTTAGTGGAATCTTCACATGTATGTTAGTTACTTTCTCATAACTAACCGACAGATTGCTGGAACATGATCAAGACTCGCATGCATACTGACAGTGAAATAACATTGATAGATGTGGTCAAAATTATACGCTCGTTGACTGCCAAAGTTTATAGTACTAGTTTCTTTTGGTGTTGGAATCTTCTTAACAGACCTAATGATATATGTGGATAATTCTCATGATACCATTATGCAAATACTGGTTTATCTTCTTTCTTTTTTTAGAAAAAAAACTGGTTTATCTTCTCATGATTTATACTACTATATTTCGTCTATGAAAATTACAACGCTAATATGGTGTTATTTCAAATATCATAAATTTATTTACACACAATATGCTTGGTTGAAACTGTAAAATCTTTTGACTGCAAATTTTTATTTACTGGAAATTGCATAGATTTTTGTTTTATAATAGAAAAATGTGATCTGATTGTAGTTGAAATTTTAATTGATGTATAAGCTTTAATTTTGTTCTAAGGATATTAAAGTTAGATTTATTATAATCAAATTTTAACCTCTGTACATATTTAGAAGTTTTTTTACAAAATTATAAAATAAAAAATAAAAAAAAATTTCAACCCGTTATTTCATAAATTTTATTATGTTTAAAATTACATCCATTTTTAAATATATCAAAGATTTTAATTTTGGAAATATTCTTAAACTAAGATAAATAAAAAAAATTGGCCTGATAGCTACATTCTTAAAATAATATAATGACAAAATTTCACATCTATTATTTAACCGTTAAAGTTTTACTACGAAGTAAAACTACAATAACTTTTTTAATAGTCTTAATCATCAGGGTGTGTGATTTAAGAAAATATCTATTATTGGTTAAAAATGTAAATCAGAAATGGTTATTTGAACTTCTGAGTGTTTTAAGGACAATAAAAGTATGTTTGGAATTTTTAACTTGAAAATCATTACTTATTTTGAAACAACTAAAATCTTAAAAGTCTAAATGCCAAACACTCCCTAGCCATCAATAGTTTTGTTCACGATACCAATGTATCTATATTGTTGTGAATTAGTGAAAAAACTTATTATTATTCCATAGCCTAAAGGCTTTATATATATACACAAGATTAGACCGTCATAAGTAGACCGTCATAAGATAAATGGGAAACTAACAATTCCTAGTCTAACTAGGAAAATGTAAATACAAATATGGAAAAGTACAAAGTAAATAAGTGAAAGGAAAGCATAGTATGGACCGCCTCTTTCTTCCTCATGTGGTTATGGGCCGTCCACCATATGATTTATAACACTTCTCCTTGGACGCCATAACCGTTCAAGGTTCGTAGTACGCTTAATGTTGCCTCATTAAAACCTTACCAGGAAAATCCAGTGGGAGAAAACCATGGTGAAGGAAAAAGAGTACAACACACACTACTCCCCCTGATGAATGCATCACTGAAGGTCTTTCAGTCGACGCATCCCAAGCTGATGTATGAGCTTCTTCAATGTCGCGGTTGGTAAGGCCTTAGTGAACAGGTCGGCTGAATTGTCACTGGATCGGACCTGTACCACTTGGACCACACCGGCCTTCTGCATCTCGTGTGTAGAAAAGAATTTGGGCAGGATGTGTTTCGTCCTGTCCCATTTGATGTATCCATCTTTGAGTTGAGCAATACATGCTGCATTATCCTCATACATCACGGTTGGACCCTTGTCTTCAGTCATCCCACAATCTGATCGTATATGTTGGGTCATCGACCTCAACTAGACACACTCACGGCTGGCCTCATGTATGGGCAATATTTCCGAATGATTTGAGGAAGTGGCCACAAGTGTCTGCTTCATTGAAAGCCATGAAATGGCCGTTCCACCATGTGTAAACACATAGCCTGTCTGAGATCTAGAATTGTGTGGATCCGAAAGGTATCCGGCATCAGCAAATCCAACTAAACCATCTTTGTTTTTGTTGGTATAAAAAAGATCCAAAACTTTCGTTCCTTGTAGGTAACGAAGAACATGTTTTATCCCGTCCCAGTGCCTTTTGGTCGGACAGGAGCTAAATCTAGAAAGTAGGTTCACGGTAAAGCATATATCAGGCCGTGTGTGAGTTGCTAAATACATCAATGCTCCTATGGCACTGAGATATGACACTTCGGGACCAAGGACATCCTCACCGTCCTCCTTGGGACGAAATGGATCTGTGTCTAGGTTTAGAGATCTCACGACCATAGGACTGGACAAAGGGTGAGACTCGGACATATTAAATCTCTTGAGTGCCTTTTCTGTATATGCCATTTGATGCACAAGGATTCCATCATTTATGTACTCAAGCTGTAATCCCAAACAGAATTTTGTTTTGCCTAGGTCTTTCATTTCGAATTCTCTCTTTAGATATTCGACTGTTTGGGAAATCTCTCCAGAGGTTCCAATGATGTTTAAATCATCAACATACACTGCTATAATCACAAAACCCTTATTTTCGAATTTCTTTATGAAAATGCATGGACTGATAGGATCATTTCTGTATCCTTCTTTTATGAGGTACTCACTTAATCTGTTGTACCACATCAGGCCAAATTGTTTCAGTCCATAAAGTGATTTATTCAACTTTATGCAGTGTTGTTCACGAGAGCTCTCTTTATTTTTCAATTCAATACCCTCTGGGACTTTCATATAGATCTCATTATCCAGTGGGCCATATAGATATGCTGTAACGACATCCAACAATCTCATATCTAGATTTTCTCTTATTGCCAGGCTTATCAGGAATCTAAAAGTGGTTGCATCCACCACAGAGGAATATGTTTCCTCATAATCGATTCCTGGTCTCTGTGAGAATTCTTGTGCAACAAGTCGGGCTTTATACCTCACGACTTCACCATTCTCATTTCTATTCTTCACAAAGACCCATTTGTATCCCACTGGTTTTATATCATTTGGTGTTCGGATTATTGGACCGAAAACACCTCTCTTCTTTGAAGAGTTTAACTCCACGTTTATGGCTTCTTTCCACTTAAGCCAATCTTTTCTTTGCATGCATTCATATATAGACGTGGGTTCTTGATCCTCATTATCCATTAGTTTGAGTGCTACCTCATAAGCAAATATATCTGTGATGTCGACATCTTTTCTATTCCATTGTTTTCCAGACAGGACATAATTTATTGAGATCTCATTATTGTCCAGACCATCAGTACCATGAACCCCGGCGTCCCGAGGATCACTGCTTGGTATGTCCGGACCAATATCCATTTCTATGGATTTATGTGCGCTCTCATCTCGGGTAAGATCGGCCACTTCCTTGTCTGGGGTTCCAACCTCGGATATAACACCTTTCTTTGTTTTTTGAGGTTTCTTATCTATGGAACCAATTGGTCTACCACGTTTCCAACGTGTTTTGGAATCTGTAGAAACTTGACTATGTCCCTCTTGAACATCAATCTGAACTGGTGCATTAATAGCTGGTACATGTGACTTAGTCACTCTTTTTGGGTCAGCAAAGGAATCTGGCAATTGATTAGCTAGCTTTTGCAAATGTATTATTTTGTGGACCTCAAGATCACATACTTGAGTCCGAGGATCTTGCCAATTATGGATGTCTGATTACATGATATTTCTTTTACCAGCTTATTATCTCCCCCTAATGCTGGAAGTTCGGATTCATTAAAATGACAATCCGCATACCTGGCCTTAAATAAATCACCCGTAGTTGGCTCAAGGTATTTTATAATTGTGGGGGAGTCAAATCCAACATATATTCCCATCCGTCTCTGTGGTCCCATCTTTGTTCTCTGTGGTGGAGCAATAAGAACATAAACCGCACAGCCAAAGGTTTCTAGATGGAAGACGTCTGGCTCATGATCCGTTAGTAATTGGGATGGGGAATATTTGTGTTCACTAGATGGCCTGATGCGTATAAGCTTGGCCGCATGAAGGACCGCATGTCCCCATGCTGAAACCGCAGCCTCGACCTCATGAGTAATGGTCGGGCAATCAGCTGTATTCATTTTATAAATGATTCAGCTAAGCCATTTTGTGTATGTACATGTGCCACGGAGTGTTCCACTGTTACCCCCATGGACATACAGTAATCATGAAACGCCTGGGACGTAAATTTACTAGCATTATCAAGACGTATATTCTTCAAAGGAAAATCTGGAAAGTGAGCTCGTAATCTTATTATCTGAGTTAGCAATCTTGGAAATGCCAAGTTGCGGGTAGATAGGAGAAAAACATGTGACCATCTGGTCGATGCATCAATAAGGACCATAAAATATCTGAATGTCCCACAATGTGGGTGAATTGGTCCACAAATGTCTCCTTGTATTCTTTACGGAAAATTAATAGTTTCCTTTGTCACCTTAATAGGTGATGGCTTTACTATGAGTTTCCCTTGTGAACAAGCAGTACACATTAAGTGTTTAGGGATAATTCATTTTTCTTTTAGTGAATGGCCGCTGGTATTATCAATCAATTTACGCATCATAGTTGACCCGGGATGACCCAGCCAGTCATGCCATAAAGTGAAATTTTTGATGGCTGTTTCGTTAAATGTGACATTGGCCTCAATCATACTGACTTTAGCATGGTAAAGACCAGTAGAGAATGCAGGTATGGATTCTAAGACTTTCTTATGGCCTTGGGCGATCTCATAGATTTGAAGGAACTCTTTATCTCCTTCGTCCTTAGTCTCAATATGATAGCCATTCATACATTCATTTATTATTAAGTTTTTAATAAGATAGTTTCAAGGAAATGACAAGATAGAAATGAAAAACATCAAATCAAAGAACAAGCAAAGAACACACAAATGTCGAAATCAGTCTTTTAGAATATCTGAAGTTTCATACTCCATAAGATCATCTTTTTCATGATCAAAATCGTTCTCATCATCATGGATCACCATGTGGGCTTCAGGATTCTTCCCTTTCATACTTTCTGTGTATAGCTCAACTAGATGCTTGGGAGTCCTACAAGTCTTTGTCCAATGGTTGCTCATTCCACACCTATGGCACACTGATTTTGTTGAGTTTGTCGAGTGCTGGGGTTTGAAAGAATTCCCACGACCACGACCATGTCCTCGGCCAAACGAGCCACGGTCTCTACTTTGGTCTCGACCATATTGATTACTTCTCCCGCGGTCATATGAATTGTATTGACCACGGCCACGTCCTCTCCATCCACCACGGCCTCGACCGTGTGGTTTACCATGATAGACGTGGTTAGCTTCTTTATCAGCCTCAATGGCCGCATGGGTTTCAGGTAATGGTGTGGATCCTGGAGGTCTCATCTCACTGTTCATCATTAGTAACTCATTATTTTGCTCAGCAAGTAATAAGCATGAAATCAAGCTTGCATAAGTCTTGAATTCTTTTGCACGGTACTGTTGCTGAAGCAACACATTGCTTGTGTGGAAGGTAGAGAAAATCTTTTCAAGCATATCTTCCTCTGTTATATCCTCACCACATAGTTTAAGTTTAGAAACGATCTTAAACATTGCTGAGTTGTATTGATCCACATATTTGAAGTCTTGGATCCTGAGGTTTTTTCATTCGTGTCTAGCCTTTGGTAATAGGATCGTCTTTTGATGATCTTATCTCTGTTTTAATGCATTCCAAAGGTCTAGAGGATTCTCAATGGTTAAGTACTGATTTTTGAGACTCTCAACAGATGATGGCGAATAATTAATATTGCCCCAAAACGATCTTTTTCGTTGGCACTGTTATTCTTGGTAATACAGTCACCGAGACCCTTGGATTTTAGTATGATATTTGTATCAAGAGCCCATTGTAAGTAATTGTCTCCAGAGATATTTAGGACAGCAAAATCCAGGTTATTGATTTTCGACATCTGAAATCAAACATATATATACATATATATACTTTTAGAAATTTATATCTTTATATCAATACTCTATGGCACACGCATCAGAAAAATTTTCTAACAAGAATTATATGATACAAACAATATGATCAAGGTTATAATGCATTAGGTCACACGACCATTAGGTCACACGACCATACTGGATGAAGCCACACGGCTATAATGAATCATCAATCCTAACGCTTGCTAGAGGCGCATCGATCGATACTCTATAGAGTCATCGATCGATAGACACGAGGCATCATCGATCGACACGTGCAATGGCAGGTCGATCGATATTCGAGACAGAGAAGCCCAAACTTTTAACCTCAATTAAAATCAAGCAATACAAAATTTGATCAAGCAAATTAAGCAATCAATCAATCAAAACACATTCGATTTAAATTAGGGTTTTTGAATTGATGTCATGGCATGCATATTGCATCATGTGGTTTTAGGGTTTGATGGTTTTAGGGTTTTGATTTGATCATAGATCAAGGGAGATTTTAAGCACACGATATGATCATTGGATCATGGGTTTTGAGATTCAAAACCATTATGGTTTCGATTTTAATTGTTAAAACAATCTCAATATGGAATAAGGAATATAGTATGTGCTTCTAGCAACCTAATAACCGTTTGATCTATCAACCTAAACAGAGATTCAATCTAACCAAAACCTAGTTCCATAATTTAGAGTTTCTATTATCCTAGATTAGGGTTCTTCAAATTTTTAATAGTCTTAAACCTTTAACAATCAGCCAAATTCGATGATGGGTGTTTTTAGGGTTTCAGATTTTTTTTATTACCTTTAGATTTGAAGGGTTGAAAACCGGACCACCAAAGAGAAGGAGATCACGAGCTGGTACCGGCCGCAAGAACGGATGCTCCTTGGTCGGATTGGAACTGCTCGGACGGATGCAAGTCGGATGGATCTTGATCTATGTCGGTTGAACCAATATCGATCGATGCGCGTGGTGGTACGTCAATCGATCTAGGGTTTATGGGATGATCTCGAACCAGAAAAGGAAATTAGGATTAGGGTTTATGAGAAAGTAGTTGGCGGCTTGATTAGGGTTTAGAGGTGGTCGATTTTTAGCTAGAGTTTTTAGAGAACAACTCGTGCTGATAACGTGTTGTGAATCAGCGAGAAAACTTATTATTATTCCATAGCCTAAAGGCTCTATATATATACACAAGATAAGACCGTCATAAATAGACCGTCATAAGATAAATGGAAACTAACAATTCTTAGTCTAATTAGGAAAAGGTAAATACAAATATGGAAAAGTACCAAGTAAATAAGTGAAAAGAAAACATAGTATGGGCCGTCTATTCGTTCCTCATGTGGTTATGGGCGTCCACCATATGATTTATAGCATATATTATTATCTATAAAATGATTTTTTTCATTAAAACTCTCACGTTAAAAATGGTTGATGTTATTGTTACCCTCAATAAATAATTGATTTTATTTATTATATTTATTGATTATTTATTTTTTTATGTTTTATTAAATTTGGGTAATAACATAATAAATAATAAGTTTTGGATACTGATAATATATAATTTAAATTCTTTTTATTCAAGTTATATCTATACAAATTTATCTTTTTGATAATTATAATTATAAAAAAACAAAAATATATATACGTGTATTTTTCATGTGACGAAATGTTTCATTAATTCCGATCAGATTAAATTGCGGAAATTAAAATCACTATTGATTAATTTTCTACTGTCAAAAAATATAGTAAAGTGTCCACATAATCATTTCTAAGATTTTCAGACTCAAACAAACCGAACACACCATTATGTTTTTTTCAATGTGTTTGATAAGTGTTGATAATATATGTAATAATAAATATTCATAAGATAATTATGCCCACACCTAGTTTTATGGTAAATATAAATACATAAACTAGAGCACTCAAAAATAAATATATAGCATGAATATTAATTATAAACGCTTTTTATACCAAAATTTTAAGGTAAGAATTCTAACTTATTCACACAATCATAAGTTGATTGATCATATAGTAGTAATATGCTAACGAATATATCAAATTACTAAAACTTGGATATTCCTTAGATCTGATTTCCATGCAACAACAGTTGTGGAGCCTCCTCCATGCAAAGGATGTAGTCATGTTGACCCGGCTCGTTATATATATATAATCGACTTGAACTCATATTTCTCATCTCTTATCTTTATCTCTCCGCACACACACAAGATATACATAGACACTTTCATATCAAACAAAGGAAGCAGATAGATAATTCATGGATATGAAAAAGCTACGGAACCTTACCAAGGATGATTCCATCTTGCAAACCATGCATTCCTCCTCCTCTTCTTCTTCTTCTTCTTCTTCTTCTTCTTCTTCTTCTTCTTCTTCTTCTTCTTCTTCTTCTTCTTCTTCTTCTTCTTCTTCTTCTTCTTCTTCTTCTTCTTCTTCTTCTTCTTCTTCTTCTTCTTCTTCTTCTTCTTCTTCTTCTTCTTCTTCAAAACACGTTTTCGCAAGAAGCTTTTCAACTAAAACTTCTCCTTCTACATCTTCGAAATCCCTTTTCAAGAGAAGCTTATCAACTAAAACATTCTCTTCTCCTTCTCTGGAGTCCCATTTCGCGAGAAGTTTCTCAACAAAAGCTTTGTCTTCTTCTTGTTCTTCGGATCCCACTTTCAGACGGAGTTTCTCCACCAAGCCTAAAACTTTGAAGTCTCTGCTTGATCTTTCTAGAAACAGTTCTACGAAATGCTCAGCTGATTTATCTTCCAAGTCATCACTCTCTAGGAGCTTATCTCAGAAAGGAGCTTCGGTGACCCGAAAATGGTGTAGAGTAGCAAAGGAGCACAAGTCCCGACTGTACATAATCAAACGCTGCGTTTTGATGCTTGTTTGCTGGCACAAATATTCCTGAGATTCATTGCATTGGATCCGAATTAGAAGGCAACATTTAAGTAAAGGTTCCATTTGGTTCTGAATCTTCATTAATCATATTTTTATGTATTAATGACACTGTTTTATAGAACCATTCTGAGTCTAAGTTTAAATTGAGTTCCATTTTTTATTGCAAACCGGTCTTCTAAGTGATCCAGCATTTAGAAGAAATCCATGCAATAAATTAACAAAATTTGGATATAAATAAGTAACATGAAGTGGAACAATATATAAAACATCCACATTTAAATGTCCCAAATATATGCTCCAAAGAAGTTTCCAATATATGTG
This sequence comes from Brassica nigra, assembly GCA_016432835.1. Lineage (NCBI taxonomy): Eukaryota > Viridiplantae > Streptophyta > Magnoliopsida > Brassicales > Brassicaceae > Brassica > Brassica nigra. Next base: position 45,416,286 of record CM028242.1, on the reverse strand, counting down.
GATAAAAAAGTAAAATATTAAGAGATGAAGGCAGTGTTGGTCTTATCCTTTGCTTTCTTAGAGCATCTCCAAAAAAAGTCTCTATTTTATAGTTTGCAAAATTCTATTTTAAGGTGTTTTTTTTCCAAAAGCAAAACTTCAAATTTAACTTCAAAATTATTTGTATTTTATTTCATGGTCCTTATATTTATCATAATTAACTAGATGTTAACCCGTGCACCCGCACGGATATATATTTATTTGTAATAGATAACATTAATGATTTACTTGTGATTTATAGATAAATTATAATGTTTGTATATTTATTGGTTGTTTGTATTATGGCTAGATGTTAACTAACCAAAATGATATGTACATAAAATTGATCATTTTTACTACGCAGATCTTTTTTTATATTGTATGTGTTTATGAATTTAGCTATTTATATATTTGTTTAGACTAATTCATTTATTTTTCTAAAACAAATATTTTTTGTTAATTTTTTTCTTTTTCAAATTTATATGTCTCTCAGATAGTTTTACGTGTCAAACAAATGAAAAATATACAACACTTAAAATAAATAAATATTTTTAGAATTAAGGTAATAATAATATGGAGAATAATTTTTTCTACACTTTAAAAATTTATGTAGTACTCCCTCCGTTTCAAAAAGATGCATGTTCTAGAGAAAAAATTGTTTTAAAAAGATACATTTTTTATATTTCCAATGCAGTTTTTGTCAACTAATAATGAAAAATTATAAAGTTCAAAAACATTAATTGCATTTTGTAAAGTGTTATTGTTTAAATATATAGGAAATATAAAATTACAGAAAAATATGCATTTATAACTAAGTTTTAATATATTTTATTAAAAAGATTGAAAATTCTAGAATATGTATTATTTTGAAACGGAGGGAGTATATAATTATTTATAAATTTCAGGAATTATTTCCTTTTTTCGTATTTTGATAATCAAAATAAAATTTTGTGAATTATATTGATATGAGAATTATTTAACATATTTTGTCAAAAATGTTTATATTTATATTATAACATGACTTTCGAAGAATTGGTCTATTATTTTCTACAAAATTGTAAAGTGAAATATATATATAACCATAGTTAATATTTTAAATCAAACTGAAATATTTTAATATAAAAACAGTCTTTAACTTCATACAATTATAAATGCTTTGACTTTAATTCTAAACTAATGGCCCAAAACACATCTTAACTAAAACAGCGTTAAAACAGTTAGATTAATGGTTTTCAAAATTGTTATTAGGTGATTGCGTGCTTTTAGGTTGACAAAAATGGTTTTATTCAAATTTAGTAGATTACTTAAATATACCATTCATTAATCACATGCGATGAATGATTATTATAGCCTAGATTTTTGGAAATATTCACTTCCAAAAATCAAATAATTATTGTGAATTAAATTTGGAAAACATATTTAGTTAAGATTGTTAATGGACTTTGTAGAAATTTATTTATTTTTAGTTAGGGTTGAGTGGCATATGATGGTAATTATTGAGAAAAAGTAAGGGGTATTTCAAATTTATACTTCACTTTTAATAGTTTAGTTGTAAATCCATATAACTTTTATAAATAACTAAGACATATATAAAATATTACAAAAATATTAATATTTGCTAGAGATGCAACTTTTGCTGAGCTTTGGGAGAATAGATCTTAGATTCTACCGAATGCTAGATCAGAGAGAGAAGTTGAAGCTATCCCTTTTCTCTCTTCCTTATTACTGACTGATGATAGAGACTCCCTTGAATGTGTTCCGGGCAATGTAAAGCGCCAAAAAATTTCAACAGGAGATATCTACAGATTGTTGAAGCCTCACCCACCTAAGGTCACGTACGTGGCATAAGGAGGTGTGGTTCTTAGGGGGTATCCCTAAGCACAAGTTTTTCACTTGGCTAATGGTGCTAAATCGCTGCCTTACTCGCGATAGGATGCTCAACTGAGGGCTGCAAACTGATCCAAACTGCTTATTATGTATTGCTGCTGCTGGATCGATTGAACACTGCGTTTACGAATGCAACTTTACTTGGTCTATCTGGAAAATGGTAGCTGACAAGTGCATATTTCAATCACCAAGGCATTGGAATGATGTACTATCTCACCTGGCAGGAAAGTTCGCAAACAAACACCACAAAGCTCTTACTTTTCTAGGATGGCAGGCTACTCTCTACACGTTGTGGGCTGAGCATAATAGCAGGGTGCACAGATCACACTTCACTTCTACGGATGGGCTACTTAGGCAAATCAAGATTACTGTCAAAAACAGGATCTCAAGCATGCTCCAAGAGAGGCCAATCTTCTCGTCTTCCTTGCTACAACTTTGGTTCTCTGGATAATGTTCCACCCTCTCTCCCCTTTGGAGTCTTTCTAATTTGCTTCTACCTCTAAAAGGCCACTTGGCCTACTGTGTTTGTTCACTGTAAAACATTTTTCTTCTCCTGCTTTAAATAAAATATTTTTTTTCATAAAAAGAATAAATTAATTAATAAAATCTTACACTAAAATATAAAATTATAAATAGAAATTTATAGTTAAATATTAAACTACAAACAAAATATCATTTGATTTTTCGCAATGCTCCATCTTGTGTTACACAAAATTTGATTGGACAATATTTTGGAGATTCTAGAGCAAAGTTACAAGACTATTAGTGTTGCTGTAATATTTAAATTTGTATAATAATTATGTCTTCATATACCTTCTAAAAAATTATTAAGTTTTTTTGTAGTATTCTTGTTGTCTTATTCTAGTTTTAAAATAATATAAATTTAATTTTAAAATTTTTATTTAATTCTATGTGTAAAACTTGAATTTATAACAAAATATATGAAAAATACATAAGAATCAAAATATGATATATAATTAAATTAAGGACCAAAATGCAAATAAAAAAGTGAAAATTCAAATTTGAAGTTTTGAGGCTCTAAATTTGAAGTTTTGAAAATTCTTTTTGGAGAACAAAAAAACTATATTTAAAGTTACAGAATTTTTTTTTTTTTGAGATGCTCTTAGTCAAACTAGTATTTGTGAGATGATGTGAAAAATGGTTATCTTTCTTTTTTTGTTTATTAGGGATGTTTAGTTGAGACCTAATTAACTTCTTTGGGAAACAATATCATCAGTCCGAGTCTAGGTTATATGATAATATTTTAAACATAACCCAAAGAACATCAACTTTAATTAGTTCTCAGCAATAATCGAAATTAGGAGATAACAGGTTTATGCTTGGCCTCAAATCAACCCTTACAACTAATTTTTATAAGTTTCCAATCGTTAGACTGAGAGATAAAGCGAATCAGCTTCTGCTTCAATTATTGATTGTAACACATACAGGTGATATCAACCGTTAAGTAAAACATCGTGTGCGCATATCATAAGGGTTGATATGTGCACATGATGTCTTACTAGCTAATAAAGATAATCTTTGTGATGTAATATTCAATTTTTTTTATATCAATTCGAAACTGGAGAATTCGATTTTTATTATGTTATATTATAACAGTTTTCATAAATATATTAGTTGCTGACCCAAAAATAAAATTGTTTATTAATTGTCTGCCGCCAGAAAGAATCCATGTGGAACCTTGGAATTATAAGAAGAAAAAAGACATAACCGAGACGTGCTATAATAAATAAACTGGGCTCTAGCGGTTCTTATTCAGTATTCATTTGATTTTTAGTTTATACAACTAACAAAGTATTATAATGTACTTAATACTTACCAAATAAATGATATTAAATATAAATCAAATGACCAGTGGCCATGAAAATATAGCCTAATGACTTGTGCTAATGATGTTGTTGTGGCACAACTCAAACTAAATTCATGACATGCATGTCTTTGGAGACGATCTATTGTTTAGAATTTAGTTTTTACTTGGGTCACTGAAGTAAGATTGGAATTACTCCAGATCATTTGATGATCAGAAGATTTAAGCTTTATTTGCGGAAGGTATGACGATGTTAGAGATGGATGATGAATAGATGATTGACTCTCTTAATCAGTGGGTCAATGAATCTCTCAATCAGTGAACCAAGTGTGTTTGAATCACACAAACAAGCTGAAGTTCACAAAATCAATAGAGCAACAAAGAATCTCTTTTTGAATCCTAAAGACGAGTTTAAAAAAAGACTCTTCTTTGAAAAAATAAACAAACTGATTATTATTTATTAGATGATTGAAAGGTGAATAATACAATGGCCTAAAGATGAGCTTATATGGTTCTGGCTCTGTGTGATATACTATGGATTTATTGGTTTTAGTCATTGTATAAATCTTTTTTATAGTCTATAATATATGTTTCGATTCTGTTTTAGAGTATTTTAATGTATATGTGTGTTTTGGAGCATTGTGGAGCCCCGAAACCATTTGGAGCATAATGATAAAGAAGCCGGAGCCGAGATTTGGATGGAGTGTCGATCGACACCTTCCTTGGTGTCGCACGCGAGTAGGCGGACCGACTATATTTCCAGAATCGAGTACGGCCCAAAAGTTTCCACATATTACAAGATTATCCCTGACCGGCTTTATACCTATTATATATATTTTTTGCCGTTGTTTAGGCTAAGTTACCAAGAACACATATTATTAGAAGCTTTATTGTTCTTAGAGTTTTGGAGAGAAGATCAAGACTCCTTCAAATTTTGTATTGGAACACCAGTATTTCTAATTACTCTATCATTTAGTGCAATTCATTCAGTTTATCTTCATGTCTTGCTTTACTATGTCTGATTATTTTACTTGTTAGATTTAGGACTTTCTAAGGTTTCAATGAACTTGTAAAATATAGAACTGCTAGGATGATTTAATTGAATCATTCGCAGAATTGATTTTACTGCTTGTCTTCTAGACTAGCTACCTGGGAACTTGATCATAGGATAACTGAGAACCGCGAGAGTGGGTTTGACTTTTGAAAATATTTCTGCTGAACTATGTTGCATGCTAGAGCTGGTTTAATTAATTTAGTGAACAAATCGATCTGAACGTTAATGCTTGTCTAAAAGAAGAATCCATCGACACTCTCCCTAATTCGCATACGAAAGGTTGAATTATAGGGTTTAGACATTTGATTAGACTCGCAGCAACATCTGGATATCTTACTTATTGAATCGGAGTTCTAGGATAGTACTAATCACACCCTTAGCATATATAGATTTAAGTTCTAAGGCATGTATGAAATTCTAAGTCTAGCATTTTTCCCATATATCTTACAACCAATATTTACTGTTTTTAATATTATTGCCTACCTTAATCTTGAATTCCTATAGTCTACTATGTGCCAAGGTTCAATGTGGATTCGATCCCTAAGTGCTGGAATCGAACTCTTAATTTAGAGAGTTACTCTATGGTAATTTAATACGAACTCCCTAGGATACATCTCTAGATGTAGTTGGATAATCCTTGCAAAGCGAATCTAAAGATTCAAGTTTTCAAGGCTTGTGGAAGGAATGGTGACACAAGAGGGATGGTTGGATCTCTTGATACTCCTAGGCTCCCTATTTGGATATGACACACCAAGAAAATAACCCTTAAATCTCTGGATATTACTCACCAGAACAAGATAAATCCAAAGAGAAATCAAGAAGAAAGATTTTAGATTGAAAATATGATAATAGAGAAAGGAGTTTTTGACCAGGATATAAGCAAGAGCTCTGTACTTGCACAAGGTCTTGGGAAAGACAAAATAATAAAAGACAATAAACTCCTTGAGTTTGAAATTCAAAATAAAACATAACATAAGCTTCTGACCATCGATAAACAACTAGGTGATCGGGGAAGTAACTTGTGGCCTCATTAAAAACCTATCTTTGGAAAATCCAGTGGGACAAAACCAAAGACAGGGAAAAAGAGCACACACAAAGTTACTTGCCAAATTGTTGATCAGTTTGAACGTCGACAAGACTTGCTTGAACGGTATTAGGGTAACTGTGGTCAAGGTAGCATGGATGAGACTCTGACCATGGCTTTCCTCTTGTTCCCAAACTGACATAAGCATTCCACTAACAGCTTCCTTGAACTTCTTTGATCCTGCACAAGTCATTGGACTTTCTGGAATGGTTAAGACACCTTCATCTTAAAGCTCTCCCTTTGATTCAAGATTATTCCCATGTTCTTCACTTGAACATCTGAACTTGTCCATGCTTGTATTATTCTCTAATTCGTCTTGAGTTGACCATCTGGACTTGACTACATTTGTATTATTCTTTGATTTGTCTTCAGTTGACCATCTGGGCTTGACCCCGTTTGTATTGTCATCTGGTTCGATCAGGATCATATCATAATTTGAGATACATCACAATGGCAAAGGAATTACAAAAATAAAGGGAAAAAAAATCAAGAATCTAAAAACTAGCTGGTGGAACCTTTTTTGTGGGATTTTGGCTCCAAGTAAAGAACTTGGGTATTCTTGAACCTGGACAGTTTCAATGGATATGTTATCTTCCTTGAAATCCTCATTATGTCTTGGAAGGTTCTGATCTCGTGCATCAACTGAAGGGAAAAGAGCTATTGGATTTCTATTGCTTGAGACTCCAAATAAAGCAAGTGTGGGTAAATGTAGTTCACCATGTTCCTATGCTGCTTGTCAATGGTAAGCTGATGATCTGATCCCCTGATTGGTTGGATTGTTCTTCTGGAAGTCTTGGTTTAAGAAGAATGTCTTCTGGTCAGGGTTGATTGGCTTGAAACAGATTAAACCGAAAGACTGTTCAAACCCCGGGTGGGCTTGATAACTTCTTCAAAGGATCCGCCTGATCCTACAGGTGATGGTGCAGCTAGGGACGCCTGGGATGTCTACTGAATGGTTAATATGATCTCCTGGCTTCTATAAATAAGTCTGGGTCGAACCAAGTTGAATTTGTTGAAGGCTTTCCATATATGATGTCGGTTTGGCCAGTTTTGGAAAATTGGTCGTATTTCATAGTTCCCTAACCAATTCTCCTGGTTTTGGGCTTTCTGGAAGTCTGAGAGATCCATCATGAATTCTATGATTGGATTTGGTCAGTACATTCCTTCATTGGGCTTAGATACACTTCTAAAATAAGGTACTCGCAGATGGATAGGTTGGGAAACCTCTGTTTTGTAAAATTCATATCTTTCTGGTACGGAAAGATTTTAGGATGATTCTACTTAGAAAAGAAATATTGTTGAAATTAAAATCCATGAACATTGGGTTCATGGTGAAAACCCTCCTGGTTTGTAATATATGGTATTTTTAGTGAACATATTTCTTGGTTGACACCTTGGATGGTTGAGTGGAGTGTTGGGTCAAAATCTGGTTCAGCTACTGGCTTGATGGTCGCATCATACCCTCTCACTTGAAAAATTTTAGACCTCAAAACTGGATAACCTGCACCAAAATAGACGCAGTCATATTTCATTTTCTTTTGAGAGTTTAAAACCTTACCTTGATCAGTTTGGGGATGTAAGGTGCATATGGTGGCTCTCCTTTGAGCACATAGGACATGATCACTCCTCTTTTCTGGCCTTGGTCGTGGCCTCTATTTCTGATTTACTGGTTATTTAGTCCTTTATATGCTTCTGTTTTGGCCTTCTTTGGACCTATGTAGCACAGAAGCGTAGATAAGGCTACGATTCTCGCACCGGAATTGGAAGCGGGGACGGATTCGTTCAGAATCGCTTGGAGCCACTAGAAAAATGTGATTTCCAAAAAATATCATTTTTTATCGCAAAGGGAGAATATTATTCTGTGTTGGAACCGTGACTCTTCGTATGTCGGAATCGTCGCCATTCCGATGATACAAAAGAAACAAGACGATCATGTGCCTTAGTTTTATGCTTTTCTTTGGGATTTTATTTCTTGTTCTATTTATTCGCTAACAACAACCACAGCCTCTTATAATATAGAAATGTGTCAAATCTACTAAGCTATAATAAGTTCATGCATACCAATACTTTGAGTTAGAAAATTAAAATTCGTATTTTTAGCATATGCTTTTAACACCAATTTTTTTTCAAAAAAGATGCAACAAAAATATAGTATGATTAGATAATCTTAATAAAAGTTTCAGTTCTTATTTTTCACTTAAAAATAATATATATATATATATATATATATAAGCTTCAATGCGTACCATTTACCTAATCGTTTTTTAAAAAAAATCTTTTCTGCGTTTCAACACGCTTCGTTTCCACGTACCAGATTCTGATTTCATGTAACATAACTTTGGACTTAATTTTCCTAACAACAAATTACTATTCGGTGGGATTTCTTTGGAACTTTCTTCCTTGCAACCTGAAACAATTTCAAAATTCTGGAAAAAGAGCAAATGCCTTATATCTGTGACAGATGGATAAGTGTACAAAGAATGTGTAAGTTCCAAACATACATTCATAGCTTCAGCAAGCTAAAAATGATTTTCTTCCTTGGACAAATTTTTATTGGTTTGTTGTCCTCCTATAGCTCTAGGACCTACCCAGCTCAAGCGGTCCATACCACCCTTTCTCACTGTGTTCCTATGTAGCCGCCTGCCCTGGTATGCTCAACACCCGGTTCCTTGGATGCGGTCCGCCCTTGCAGTGTATTACGACCAATTCCCGCCAAGACTCGGTGTGACTCAATCTTACCCGGTGCCTCTAATCTTATCCACCGTTTTTGTACGCTATGGTCCCGCATTCCACCGTTTTTGTATGCTACGATCCCGCGTTCTTGTCCACCCACCTCATCCTAGTGGCTTTCATTACAATTATTCATTCATTTCCTTTTTCCTTCTTCTTATACTCTTTCATTTCGTTTTTCCTAGACTCGATCAATCATTCGATTCCAGACGCCACCCGTTCTTGGTGTCACATTCAATCCATTAAACATTCATTCACAAAGATCTTACCATTCATCTATTCAGCTCGGTTAACATGATTCAATTAACCTAAGTTTAATTCTTTTCTATCATCTTAGCTGTCACTCAACACTCAACAATCAAGATAACAATCATCACATCAACACAAGGCAGTCCATTAATGTTCTTTAATAGGGTGAGTGTTCCTATGCATCATGATCTATGCAGTTATCAACCTAGCATCTGTTATGATAAAACAATCTATCAACAAACAAGCTAACCAATCCTGATTCCTCATTCAACAATATAAAAGAACAGGAGAAGAGATCTAGGATAGAAGCACCTCACCTGAGATTAGATCTGAACAGATCTGGAACAAGGAGATGAGATCCGAGAATAACAACTCCACACGGCCACCACCACCACTTGCGGCTGCTCACGGCAAGGAGAGAGAGAGTCGGCCGGGAGAGAGAGAGAGGAGAGATACGGCGAGAGAAGAGAGAGAGAGAAGAGAGGACAATCGCGAGGGGAGAGAGAGCTGACTGCTAGGGTTTGTGGACACCGGGACTTCTCTTCAGAGCTTCGCATCAAGTTTCTGATGAGAGTTAAAGGGGGGGTGGGGGTGGAGGCTGGTATTTATAAGAAAGAGAAGGGGAGAATCCTAGGGTTTTTTTATTGGGCCATAAAGAACCCATCCCCCTTAAAAAATTTAAATGGGCCGGTTTCGGGATGTTACAAGTCGCCCCCTGTTGGGGTCAAAATCGGTCAATGACGAAATCGTCACCGAAAGTCCTCGAAAGAAAAGCCAGCGGCGATCAAAGCCAAGAAGCGGGTCGTCGCCGATAAAACTCGGGAAGGCTCGTCCACTCCGTCGGCACCAGCGTCTGGCCCCATCCGTGCAATCATCTCATGGTCTCGGCAATGGCAGCATCTTGGTCCCTTAAAACCCATGTCCGGATCGTCCGAGATCTACAATGGTTCTTCCATAAAGCCTTCCGATTGTTTAAAGATTCATCTTTTAACACATCTAAAGCTTCGAAGCCACATTGCTCGCATCCTGCGACGGAAAATCTACAAATCCAAGTCCATCTCAAATCCCGATACTCGAGGTCTCGTTAGATTAAGCGACTGGCGGGAAAAGATCGAACAACGAAAAACCCACGGACGGCAGGATGGCCGGCACCAGCGGCGCAGCGTCCGCGAGCCGCCTGGCGCCAGCGGCACCAACCTGGCGCGGCGGCACCGTCCGCGGGCGGCCTGGCGCCGGCGGCACCGCCTGGCGCCGGCGGCACCTGGCGCCGGCGGCACCGTCCCGCCGCCCGGCGCCCGGCGGCACCCGTCCGCGGCGGCCTGGCGGCGGCGGCCGTCCGCGGGCGGCCTGGCGCCCGGCGGCGGATCGCGGCGAACCCGCCTGGCGCCGGACCCGGTCTTGGTCTCGGTCCTATCGCGGTTCGATCCCATCTTAGCTTGTTTGGATCAATCTACGCAAGTTTGGTACGATCACGGTTATTCTGGAACACCACTATCTCGACTATACAAGGAATTGAGGTTCCTTCGAAACACGAAACCTTCAAAGACCGTCCTTTCGAAAAACCGTAAAAGCGCCTAACGGGCGTGGCCAAAATGGCCCCTACGATTTTCGAAAAGAAGGATAACTATGACGGTTTATCTTTATCCTCACATAAGAGATAAATGTCAAGTTTCCAGAAGATAAATGTCAAGTTTCCAGAAGATAAATGTCAAGTTTTCCGAAGATAAATGTCAAGTTTCCCGATAAACACGAAGATGGACGAAAATGGAAAAAGCCCGATTCAGCCCGCGAGAAGATAGACCATCTTATGAGGAGTATATAAGGAGAGCTTTGAGCAAGAAGCAAACCAGATCACAAAAACTTCCAGAGCACTTAGAGCAAACTTAGGCATTATTTTCCGTTTTACTAGCGAGCTGCGACTCAACTAGGTTAGAACTTAGGTTGCTAGACTAGCGAACTTGCCGACAGCTCTTGTAGCCAAGGCTCTTACCTGTTGTTCACACTCAAACGCGGATTCGGAAATAAGATCTTTTGCTCTATTCTTTGTTCTTACGATTTTATTTCGTTTTCATATTTTCTTAGTCATCTGATTGTGGTATGCGCCCAGCAGATATCCGGGACCTTCAGGAAAGCTTGGTTCACTTGGCTTTCCTTCAAATCAACTTAATTTGGCGGTGCGAATTTGGTTCCCGGTTTGGCTAGAAGGAGGAGGGTTACGGATCTATCTATCTTAACTGCACTTCGATCATGTCTACCGGCGTCACCAAAGATCAGCCAGCTAGACGGAACACCGTCGGCGCCAACGCTGAAGACTCCAGCTGGAGATGCATCCGCAGTCACGCTGATGCAAACACTGGCTCAGGCAGATGAAGGAACTGTTTACCTCCGCGCACGGGCAACAACAGACAAGCTGATAACCTCGCTCGCAAAACAGGTCGACACCTTAACTGCGAGGAGCAAACTGCCGCGCGGATCCACCAAGGCACGCCGCGGCAGAAGACTCGACTTCGGATCTCCCGAAGCACGAGAAAAAGATGCCCCGAAAGAGCCCACTCCCGAGGAAACGGCTCCGAAAGGACAGCAAACGACCTCGCAGAACCTTCCACTCCCGGCTACGGGAAACAAGGAAAGCGACGTCGAGCGCATCAATCTAGATATCAGCGACCAATCGGATCCTTCCGATGAAGACGCTGACATCCACCCCAGGAGAACCCGAAGCCAGTCCGCTCGGCAGACGGTATCCTTCGATAGGCCCATGACAGAAGAGGAAGAAGAACTCTACTGGATGGAGCAGGAAGAACTCGCGGAAGATCAAACTCGGATCTATCGCGACCAGCGCCGACAAGCTCGGAGGAACGCCGGCAGCAATAGCGAGATCCATGATCTCCGCGAATCTCTCAAAAGACCGTGGCCGAAGTGAAAGCGGTGAAATCGCAAATCCATCAGGCGACCAGTTCCGCCCCCGAGATCGATAGACTTCTCGAGGAAGCACGGAAAACGCCATTCACCGCTCGGATCACGGAAACACGCATCTCAGACCCAGGGAAGATCAAAATCCCGGTCTATGACGGTACGACGGATCCTAAGTCGCACCTGCAGTCTTTCCAGATCGCAATGGGTAGGTGCAAACTCGCGCGAAGCGAGGCAGGTCATTGTCTTCTCTTCGTCGAGCACCTCAAAGGTGCTGCGCTCGAGTGGTTCTCCGGCTCAAAGGAACTCCATCGGAAGCTTCCGCCAGCTGGCCTCGGAGTTTCTCAAACAATACTCCATGTTCATGGACAGAGAAGCGTCCGGCGTGGATCTATGGAGTCTAGCTCAGAAGGAAGACGAGTCACTCCAGCGACTTCATGCGAAGGTTCAAACTGGTGATGGCCAGTAACGGGCATCAGCGACAATGTCGGAATCGGCGCCCTAAGGAAAACTCTCGGTACAAGTCGAAGTTCGAAGTGGATACTACTGGAAAAGCGCGGACAATCCAGGATACTCTCCACAAGGCAGCGGACTTCATCATCATGGAAGAAGAGATGAAGCTTCATCGCGAAGCACGGACCACAGAAACGTCCTCGAAAAGAAAACCTCTCGTAGCGACAAAGCGTCCATCACGAAGGAAGGCGCCCCGAGCATAACTACGCCATCAACTTCGAGCAAGGCAGAACCTCCGGAAACACCTGGACCAGGAACCAGTACAAGGATAATTCCCTGCGAGTTCCACGAAACCAGAGGTCACTCGCGAACTGCAAGGTTCTCGGCGCCGCCGCTAAACTCCTCACCGGCGAACTATCAAAGGTCAAGAGTATAAAGGACTTGCTCCTGGACTCCGCCCAAAACCAACAAAACTGTCTCCGAGGACCGCGACCAAAATCAATCGGAGAAAAGCGGAAGAAGCGGGACGACTAAGGAACAACAGCAGTCGCGAGGGTAAACATGATCATCGGAGGATCACAGTTCTACCAAGACTCTGTCGTCGATAAAAGCCTACGGGCGAAAAGCGAGACAAGTTCCAACTGGTTCCCGGACAGCGATGTTCCTAACCACGATCGCTTTCGAGGAACAGAGACCGTCGGAATCGACAAACCTCTGCGATCCTTTGGTAATCGACCTGGTAATCCAGGATCTCGAAGTCGGCCGCATTCTCATCGATACAGGAAGCACGGTCAACGTCATCTTCCGCGACACCCTCTACAGGATGAAGATCCCACTTGGGAAGTCGTCCCTGAGCCAAAACCTTTGGCGGGGTTTTGGGTCACTACCATGACCCTCGGAGAATTAAACTCCGGTCATGGCAAAGGAAGTTACAAAGATCGTCGAGTTTGCAGTAGTCGACAACCCGGCCATCTACAACGCCATCATGGGAACCCTTGGATCAACTCCATGAAGGCAGTACCATCCACATATCACCTCGGTATCAAGTTTCCGACTCCGACCGGAACCGCAGCCATCCGGGTAGTCGGAAGCAATCGAGACTTTGTTACCTGCCGAGTTCAAACTCGAAAGATCGGAGCCCTGCGGCCAAAAACGAGCAAAGGAATCACACAACATTCCGAAGACTCGAAGAAAGATGATCCAGAATCATCCGAACAGGCACGATTCAAGGCGACAAAGCCTCGAGTCCACCGTAAAGCGACAGCTCGACCCAGACAGACCACCGATCCGACCAGCACGATCGAACGGCGACGCGGGAGTAAAAGCGTCTGCGGTAACTATCAGAACTACTGAGATGGCTTGATCCTCGGAAGAATGCGTAGGCAGCTCGTCGAAACCCAAGTTCAGCTATCCCCTCACCAAAGGGGGGGGGGACGCGTATACTCTATACTCCCACAAAAGCGAAAAATCCGCACATGTACTCGAACTTTTGAAATTTTAATAAAATTCTTTCTATCTTTTATGCTCACTAAGCGTATCAGCGGGAAAAACGAAAATCATATCTTCAAAGAAAGCGAGGCGTCGCAACTTCTTAAAAGATAACAAAACTCGTATCATCCGCAAAGACAGTCCACTGCGACTTAAAATAACTCACGCCCGTCGATTGGCCCGACGGACGACACAAAAGCGTTCACTCAATACAAACTCGTAGTCAGACCTACAAGGTCCTCTTACATCCGACAAGGATATCATAGCCTATACAAGAAACCCAAAATTTTGGTTTAGCGTCTCGGATAAACTCCGAAGATAGCTCGATTCTTTTAACACAAGTCATATAAGCCGGCGACTAGTCGCAGACTTTAAACGAAAAGAATCAGGAAGAAATCACTAACAGGAAAAACGAAAGCCGATCAGTCATCGCACAGCCTTGAAGCTGAGAGTAAGCCTAGGTCTTGCCCTAAACCCAGTCTTGCTGGATCTTGACATCTAACAGACATAGTATCGTATACGAGATCCCAAAACATGTCTCTTATCGCTTACACCTAAAGCGCCGCTAAAAGTAGCATACGGACCAAGCGACAAAAAGAGTTAGGATACGAAGTGACTACTCGCATCCTTCCCTCTACACTTAACGAAAGTATAAATCAAAACAAAAGACGAAATCTCGCAAATTTTCATATTCGTAAAAGCCGCAAAAACGGCAGGATTCAAAGCCACCAACGGCCAGTCCCAAAACATAAGAATGCAACCTCCAACGGTCGCAGAATAAAACTCTTAAAAACGGCCACACGGCCAAAAATACGATTCACAAAAGAAAGTCAACATTGAGAAATCCGGATGCGGAAATCCCAAAACGAACTAGCAGGCTGGTCCACTTCCTCATTCACGCCTTGAGCGTTCCCACCACCCTCGGCGTTCTCATCGGCTCCGGCCTCCACCGTATCCTCGGAAACCTCGATAGGTTCCCATAGTCTCCGGACTCTTTCTTCTACCGGAGGAACCAAGGACTCAGCATGAGCACACTCGGCCATGAAATCCTTCATCTCAGCAATCTCGGAATCGAAGAAATCCGGGTTCTGAGACTTGTAAAGGTTTACGACCGAACCCCGGCACTCGCGGAAATCACCAACAAACTCCTGAGCTTCTTTAAAACATTGAAACTCAGCAGCAAACGATTCCGCCCGTCTTGCCACCTCCGCTGCGACCATCCTTCTTCCTCTCCTTTCCGCCCGAACGAGAGCTCGAGCATGAAGCTCAGCTTGCTTCGCGTTCTGCGCCTTTACCTCTTGTCGGAACCGGAAAAGCTCTCGCTCCACTTCTGTGGTCTTGAAGTTAGCAATCCTGGATTTGCGGAAACTCGAGTCAAGCGCCTCGCTAAACACTCTTAGTCCCTGCATAAACTCAAGATCAGCAAGCATGCTTATATACAGATTCGAACATAAGGTTAAGAAGTTCGAAGGGCCAAACCTCGTTGACACGTTGGGAGCCCTCGGCAAAAACCCGTTGTTTCTCCTCATCCTCCAGCGACTCATCAGTAGTAAACTCCGGAGGAAGGCCATCAAAGAAGTTGTTAGGTGGAAAACCGCTGGCTCCGCCTTTTTCCGTTGGAGTAAAACTAGGTTTTTCTCCCAACGGTGAAGGATTTTCGAGCCTTCCCCATCATCGATTTCCTTCCCCTTACCAGACCTCTCTGCGCCTCGAGTAGGAGCGGTGACCGGTTCGGCATCATCGACGGACAGGATCTCGGGACCGATAAAGTCTAACCGCATCTCGAATCCGTTCGAGGGTGAAGGACTTCAGAAAACGGCCTTTGAAGAAGATCTCTTGACAAAGAGATCACCAGGCAAATGCGCAGTAGGGTTGTTCCTACAAAGCGAAACTTTTCACTAAAACTTCGCACTTAAAAGGTGAAATAGACAACAGGGTTTTCATCGTATTACCTCGGTTGAAGTTTCATGCTTGCGGAAATAGATGGAGGCAGCTCTCCTCGACAGACTCACCATCTATTTGGACGAAGAAGAAGCGCTCCTGCCACGATTTGGGATTGAAGTAGTCCCTGAATCACGCCATATCCTTCTTAGGCAGCATGGGTAGTAACTGTCACTCCCGTCGGCCGAGTGCCCCAACCTTTGAAATCATCGGGACCAAGATCAATCCCGAGTTCAGCTAGCGATCGTACGCCAAGCTAACTCTCAAGGCAGGCGGTGAGCTGGCAAATCGAAAGTTCAAGCGGTGAAGCGCTCGAACAATGGCACCAGGGATCGGGAACCACATACGGCGATGCGTAGAAAGCTTAACATGTAAAGAAACCTTGCGGAGGATTCCTTGCACTCGTTACCAGCGGAATCCAGAATTTGACTCCTTCAGAACCTGGTAAAATCTCGAAGAACCTTGAGATATTTACAAGAAACCGAGCTAAGCCAAAAGAGCACTAGGCTGCCTCGAGGTCTCCTCGGAACAGGGATCTCTGGCAGTGTTGGGGCGAACCTACAAGGGCTCATATCGATTCTTCGTTTCCTCCTCGACCAACTCCTCGCTTCACCGTCACATGGGCAGGAGAGTCATCCGAGGATGAATGGGAAGAAGAGTTTCTCTTTGGGGATCTTGAGGACATTTTTCTTAAAGAGAGAAAGGATTCTTGAGAGAGTATATTTCTTATAATGAAGTAAGAGTGAGATTTCTTACTCCATCCTTATAAAGGAGGTAAAATCACTATTTACCCCGACTTTCGGCAAACGATTACGTCTCTACACCTTCCCATACGGCCATACCGCAAGCTAGGATCCGACAGGCATTACGGTTCCTAGCTAGCTGGGGGGCTAACTGTTGGGGTCAAAATCGGTCAATGACGAAATCGTCACCCGAAAGTCCTCGAAAGAAAAGCCAAGCGACGATCAAAGCCAAGAAACGGGTCGTCGCTCGATAAAACTCGCGGGAAGGCTCGTCCACTCCCGTCTGGCACCAGCGGCAAGGGTCCTGGCGCCCATCCGTGCAATCATCTCATGGTCTCGGGCAATGGCAGCATCTTGGTCCCTTAAAACCCATGTCCGGATCGTCCGAGATCTACAATGGTTCTTCCGCAAAGCCTTCCCGATTGTTTAAAAGATTCATCTTTTAACACATCTAAAGCTTCGAAGCCACATTGCTCGCATCCTTGACGACGGAAAATCTACAAATCCAAGTCCATCTCAAATCCCGATACTCGAGGAGTCTCGTTGGATTAGAAACGATTATCTCGAAATCTACGGCTAAAGATCTTCCCAAACTCAAAGATTTCCGCAAATGACTGACGGGGGAAAGATCGAACAATGCACCGGACGGCCAGGAGGCCGGCCACCGCAGCGGCCCGACGGGAACCGCAGCCTGCCGAGAGAGAGAGAGAGAGAGAGAGAGAGAGAGAGAGAGAGAGAGAGAGAGAGAGAGAGAGAGAGAGAGAGAGAGAGAGAGAGAGAGAGAGAGAGAGAGAGAGAGAGAGAGAGAGAGAGAGAGAGAGAGAGAGAGAGAGAGAGAGAGAGAGAGAGAGAGAGAGAGAGAGAGAAGAGCAGGAAACAAAATCTCATTAAATCCGGTATTCAAATGTTAATTCAGTAAAACGGAAAAAAATTACCCTCATGGGATTTAAAACCCTGACCTTAGAAAATAATTACAAAGGTTAACAAACCGTGAACTGATTAACGGGAACAAAACTCTGTATTTTGTTAAAAGTAAATAACACATTCTTTTTCTTGATAGTCGTCTTATTCTCTTCTATTAGGTCAAACATTGGAAAAAATATATTTGAAGAAGAGAAACTACACGCAACGGGGGATTTTCTAGAACTGGAAATGAGGTATGTTCTTTGTTTTATCTAGAATTCATTACAACTTTTATTATTTTGAACTCAAAATCAATATTTTTTGTTTGAAAACTATTTTATCCATCTTGAGTAAGTTTTGGAGACAATTTTCACAAATTCTGATTTGTTTAATGTTTTCATTGTGAAGTGATGATTTTTATCGTTATGGTGTTGCGGAAGATGGTGAACACAACTTTGAAGATTTCACAGACAATGCTGCGGACCAAGGAAATAATGGTAATGGTTGTGAAAGTGATACGGAACCAAGTGAAGAATTGTTTGGTGTGCAAATGCAAGAGGACAGTGACAGTGACAATGGAGATCAGTCTAAAGAGATGATGGTCTTTCGAGTCGGCCAAGCTTTTAGCAGTAAGGATAGTTTCAGAAAGGCTATAGATAGGTATGATGTGGAGATGAAGAGAAATATAAGGTATAAAAGATCTGAAGCTATTAAAGTAGGTGCTGTGTGTGCAGAAGAAGGATGTCCTTGGAATATCTATGCCTCAATTAACAGTTCAAGTAAAAATATGGTTGTCAGAACTTTCGTTGGAAAGCACACATGCTCATGGAATGGTAAAGTTCGGTTATTAACTTCAAGAAAAATAGAAGTTCTGAAGCTATTAAAGTAGGTGCTGTGTGTGCAGAAGAAGGATGTCCTTGGAATATCTATGCCTCAGTTAACAGTTCAAGTAAAAATATGGTTGTCAGAACTTTCGTTGGAAAGCACACATGCTCATGGAATGGTAAAGTTCGGTTATTAACTTCAAGAAAAATAGCTGATAAGTTCTTAGATGAATTTAGAAGAAATTCTGATTTGAAAGCCGGTGAAATTGGGAACCGGTTGCGGGCTAATGATCGACTTTTAGTGTCAAAAGATAAATGTAGGGAGACACGACGAATTTGTCTTAAAACGATTGCTGACGAATATGAAAAACAATTTACAAGGATGTATGATTACGTGGGTGCACTCAAGGAGTCCAATCCAGGTTCTACTGTAATTTTGGGAACAAAAACTAATGTGTTTGAGAAGTTCTATTCTTGCTTTTATGCAATGAAAGAAGGGTGGAGAAATGGGTGTAGGCGTATTCTTCATCTTGATGGAACATTCATGAAAGGAAAAATAAAAGGAGAAGTACTTATAGCTGTTGGCTGAGATGCTAATAATACAATGGGCTGTTGTTTCTGTTGAGAACAAACCAAACTGGGAGTGGTTTATGACGTTACTACAAGAGGACTTAGAACTTGGTCTAGGAAATGGTCTTACTCTTGTTTCAGATCAACATAAAGGTTTAATAGCAGCAAAAGAATCTGTTCTTCCTTATTGTGAGCATAGAATGTGTGCTAGACATATATGGACTAACTTGTATAAGAAGCATGGTGACAAAACAGGTCTTTTACATATTGCATTCTGGAAAATGGCAAAAACATATAATGAGAGAGTTTTTGAGCAAAGAGTCGATGATTTTAAGATTCTAAACCATGAAGCTTATGAAGATCTTATGCGATGGTCTGCATGTCATTGGTCCAGGTATATATTAAGAATGCATTATTTTAGTAGTTACGTAAAATAGTTTAATATTTATCTTATCATTTAATTATTTGTTGCAGAGCATTCTTCACAGGTTTTGCTAAGTGTGATGCTGTTGAGAACAATATGAGTGAATCATTTAATAGTGTTATCAAGGATGGACGGTCTAAACCATTGGTTGGGTTGCTTGAAGATATTCGGATACATGTCATGAAAAGCAATGAAGGAAAGATACGCATGATAGACGAATATGAAGGAGAGGTAACCCCAAATGTTAAAAAGACACTCGATAAAGAAAGAAAAAAGGTAAAAGATTGGATTCCTATTTCTGGTGGAAGAGGTTGGTATGAAGTTGAACATGGTTCAAACAAGTATAGGGTCAATGTAAGAAATGAAGTGTCTTGCACATGTCGTCGATACAAGGTCAGTGGTATCCCGTGCTCTCATATGATTTCTGCTTTACTGGCTGAGAATAGAAATGCTCGCACACCCGAATCACTGGTTTCTGAATGGCTTTCAACTCCTAAATGGAAAGTGTGTTATGAACACATACTTAAACCTAACAATGGTATGGAGCTTTGGCTTATGAATAGAGATGTAAGAGTGTTACCATCTCCTTTGAAAGAATCTCGTGGACGGAAAAAAATCCAGAAAAGACGTCTTGAAGCATATGAAACTTCTGCTGGTAAACAAACACAATTCAAATGGTATTATCATTGTTCCTCACTGATGTCTATGTATTTTTTTATTGGGGCATTGTTTCGAGCATGAATTCAAGCTATTCTAAAATGTGTTGATGTGGTTTGTATTTTTCAGACATGTAGCAGGTGTCTTCAAAAAGGACATACCAAGCGGCAAGCGAACATGCTCAAATGAAATAGCTATTATTCTCCAAAAAAGCCTCGTGGCCGTCCATCAAAACGTCAGATGAGTGAAGAACAATCTGTGGAGACAACACCTACACTTCAAAGCCAGCCAACACACACGTTACATAGCCAAACAGTACCTCTGTTTCATAGCCAACCAAATGTTCCTATAGAAAGTCATGGTGTTTTCCATAGTTCATTAACAGGAGACGACTATGTATGTATTGGTCGGAGCGTCGAGACATGAGTAATAACATCGTGTTACCTTCGTCACTTTTCAGAGAACACGAGCGAAACAAGATGAGTGTTAGACGACGTAAGTGATGAAAGATTCTGCATTTTATTTTGTGATAAGTTTATAGCAATTGACATTTTGTAAGCTTATTATGTCTTGACTCTAGTTGTTATTTTTTTGAGGATGATTTATTTATGTTATAAATTATCATTTTTATTATAATATAAACCTACATGTTTTATCAGCTATATTATTTCAGATTTTCCATGACTTTGTCACAAAACCTTACATTTGTTGGTTTTTTTTATCTACTCAAACACTGCATTTTGTTACCGTTAATCAGTTCACGGTTTGTTAACGTAGGATGCATTTACAATTATTTTATAAGGTCAGGGTTCTAAATCCCTTTAATAAAGGTGAGGTCTTTTTAATGTTTTGTGAAAAGTTCAGGGTTTCTTTACCCGTTTTCCCTCAGTAGCGTATAATTATATATTCACAAGGTCAGGTAGATAGAACTGTCTACAAATTCCTGATACCTTGTTTATTTATTCCATCACAGTTGTAATTCGTAAATTTATTAACACCGAATTTTCTGGAAAGCTTTCCTAAAATTATACAAATCATTCCTGGAAAAAAAAAAACACAGTTTCACAGGCACAAGCAATCGTCTAGAAATGTTATAAGTAAATTCAGGATCCTACCAAAAATATCAATATGCGTAAGCAAAACAAGTAACCAATCAAAAGGTTTTTTAAAATTTGTTAACATGGAATTTTTTGGAAAGATTTCCTGAAACTACACAAATCCTTCATGAAATTTAAAAAACACTACACAGTTTCACAAGCACAAGCAAGAATCTAATAATTCCATAAGAAAATTCACGAGCCTACCAAAGATATCAACATGCGTAAGCCAAACAACAAGACACCAAGCAAAAAAATCAAATTTGTTAATATCGATCTTTCTGGAAAGCTTTCCTCAAACTACACAAATCCTTCCACAATTCGCTAAATATACCAAGAGAGAGAGGAAAACAAAATGTTTATGCTTTTCACTTGACAGAAACATAGGTTAAAGGTTATGCTGATTTCCATGGTGGAGATTTAACTACTTGCACATTTCCTCAAGTTTTCTGTAAACTCATCCTAAATATTTTGCATGTTATCATGAATAGGTGATATGTACTTTTGCAAATGTATACATTTAAATTTTGGCTATAAACAATATTCCACCATAGTTTAGCTGCTAAATTACTATTTTCACTATATATATCCAAAATCAAATAAGTTATGTGTTCATTTCTCTTTGGAATACAAAAAAAATTCCGTTTTGATTAAAGAGAAATGACCTTAGATAATCCTATATTTTACTTGTTATCCTAACATTTTCTTTAATTAAATGATAAATTTTCGGGAACCCTTCCTAAATATTTTACCTGCTATCATAAATATGATATATATGTAAGTTTGTTACTATATACATTTTTTACTTGCTATCCTAATTTTCCCTTATAAATATTAAATTTTCAAGAAGCAGTTTCTAAATATTTAACTTGCTATTCTAACATTTTATTGTTAGTTAAATATTAAATTTTCTGGAAGCTATTCCTAAATATTTTACTTGTTATCCTAACATTTGTTTTTAATTATAAATTTTCAGGAAGTCTTTCTTAAATATTTTACTTGCTATCTTCATATTTTATTTTAATTAAATATTAAATTTTCAAGAAGCATTTCCTAAATATTTTACTTGCTTTCCTAAAATTTTATTTTTAATCAAATATTAAATTTTCAGGAAGCTATTCCTAAAAGAGAAATCTCATAATTTGAGAGAGGAATACAAAACAGAGAATTTTGTTCTATATTTTAGTTGTCTTATAAAGCTCTGTGAATAAATAAGTTCACATTTCTTTCCATCACGAATATCCATCGTAGCCTAGTGACTTTGTATTGCTGTTCCATTTGTTGGACTGATGAAATCCAGGGTTTCTGAAAAAAGCGAACTGACTTGCGATTTAGAGAAACAATAGTGACATGGGTGAAAGAAAAAGAAAGGTCCTAGTAGTGTATATAACCGCACCACGTTATAGATGATGCAGAGAAAGTGTTGACTTCTGGGAACAAAGTCATCTTGGGTTACTCTTAACTCTTTGGTGCTATGTATGGTTTCTCTATCCACTTGTTATTCTTGTTGCTTCTTCTCAAATTCTTATAGTTGGGATAATAACCAAAAAAAATGTGGACTTTTTAGGGTGTTTAGCATGATCAACTTGCTGCTGCTTCTAAAACTGAAGACGATGTCAACTTCTATCAGACAGTTAACAAAGATGTTCCACATCGATACTGAGTCTCAAAGGCCTGCTCTTGTCCTAGTTCAAAGAGAGAAGAGGAGAATATTAGCCATTTTGGTTGGTTCTGTCAAAATTAGATATCAAAATAATAGGTTTATTTGATGCTTTATCACACGTCTCCTAGTGAAAACTGCAATTTGCTTTGGCTTAGTAATTATTAAGCTTTACGTGGTATGTTGTATTTGGATTTTTTTCTTTGCTGGTTTTGGAAGAATTTGTTCAAATTTAGGATGGCTATCCCGAAAAAGGATTGCCTCAAGCTTGCCTTGTACGTTTTTTGAATTGTTTTGGAAAACTTTGTTCACATTTAGGATAGTCATCCCAAAAGAAGATTGTTTTAAGATTGCCTTTTATGCTTTTTGAATTGTTTTGGAAGATTTTGTTCAAATTTAGGATAGCCATCCTGAACAAAAAATTTCTTAAGATTTCCTTGTATGCTTTTTGGAATGTTTTGGAAGACTTAATTCAAATGCCTTTGATTCATACTTAATTGATCTTCTTGAGATTTTTTTTTGTGAAATATGGTTGATATATATACTTTTATGGAGATTGGACCTCAAAGAAAACTTTTCAGTGAGAGTTCTCTGCGGATAAGAACATGAATGCATAATTTATTCACTTAGAAAAAGGTGTTCAATTTGAATTTCAAATTCTTATATTTCATCTGTTGTTTGACTGGATCAGGAAGCCGTTAGTGACGAAAGTGTTCAGCAACAAGGGTAAATTTGTATACTTGTTGGCTCCCACTCCCCAGCTATGGATGATGGTGTTAAGCCACAAGACGCATATTATTTACATTATAAATATCAGCTTTGTGGGGATGTATTCGGAACTCGTGCATGTTGTTTTGACTATGTTGTTTTGTTTTGGTTGTTTTGGAAGATTAAATTCCAATTCAGGATAGCCATCCTGAACAAGGACATCGTTTCTAATTTTTTTTTGTTTTTTTGTGTGTTTGTATGATATTCTTCTTTCTTAGACTACTCAAGATATGCTTCCTATTTATGTACTAAACCTTCCGAAATAATTTGACTTTTGCACTTTTATTTATGAAGGTGTTTCTACAATTCCTCTGAATGCTATTCCATATTTTAGTTATGTCCATATTGGACTTTCACCAACCACGAGAGAAGCTGGTGATATTAAGGTGAATAGCTCTTAGAAACCTATCCTGAATAATTTGAATGCTTTCCAACTTTATAATATAAAATTTAGGTTTATGTGCATTTTTTGTCAAAATTCATAATCTCAATTTTAAATTTCCTAAATATGCATATATACATCCTTAGTTTTTTATCTGTTTTTTTTTTAGGTTAAACTTCTTTGCTAGAAAGACACACACTAATATTCAATTATTCTGGAAACCCATCCAGAAATTTCAAAATTCTTTCTTACGTTTATAATATAAAAATTTACGGTTATATACATTTATGTTTTTGCTTCTACCAGATGATTTTCCTCAGCCTAGCGGTTAAACCCCCTCTCTTACGAAATGAAACCCTTGTCTCAACCCGCGTCCGATTCCCCTCGTAATCGGATCGCTTTTTTATTTTTTAATTGAATAAAAATCAATGGATTATATTCCTTTACTTACATCAACAAACAATATAAACACATTTGGATTCCGATCGCTTTTTTATTTTTATTTGAATAAAAATCAATGGATTATATTCCTTTACTTACATTATCAAACAATATAAACACACTTGGTCTAGTGGCCACACTTACATTTCTATTTTTTTTGTTTTTTGTGTGTTTGTATGATATTCTTCTTTCTTAGACTATTCAGGATATGTTTCCTATTTATGTACTAAACCTTCCAAAACGATTTGACTTTTGCAGACTTTTATTTATGAAGGTGTTTCTACAATTCCTCTGAATGCTATTCCTCTAAAATTATAAAACCTTAGTTTTTTTTATCTCATTTCAATTTTTAGTTTCAACGTTCTAGATAGAAACACACTAATATATTAATTCTGGAAGTCCATCCAAAAATTGCCAAATGCTTTCCAACGTCTTTAACATTTTTCTCTATTTTTTTTGGTTTTGTAAAGTCATCCAGGATATGTAATATGCTTTCTCTATCTTATTTCCATGTTCTCTGTTGACATGTGTTCTCTGTTTTGTGGACAATGAACTCTATTTTGTGATTTCTATAGCTAATGAATTTTCTTACAGATTTTGATTATGTTTGTTTTGGTTGTTCTGGAAGATTAAGTTCCAATTCAGGATAGCCATCCAGAACAAGGATTGTCTAACATTCCTTACACTCATTTTATTTTCTGGAAACCCATCCTGAAAGTTCCAAATTAGGATAGTCATCCTGAACAAGGATTGTCTAACATTTCTTACACGCTTTTGATTCTCTTTGAAAACAGACTTATGCAAGAAAACACACTCATTTTTTTTTTTTTTGGAAACCCATCCTGAAAGTGCCAAAAGCTATCCTATATAACATATGTGTTTTATAATGATACCACATTTAACACTTTCTTGATAGAATTATTGAAAATGCTTCAAGCTATCCTATTTTAATATTCTCTGTTTGATATGTGTTCTCTATTTGTAGACAATGAACTCTATTTGGTGATTTCTATAGCCAATGAATTTTCTTATAGATTTTGATTATGTTTTTTTTGGAAGATTAAGTTCCAAATTATGATAACCATCCTGAACAAGGATTGTCTAACATTCCTTACACGCTTTTGATTCTCTTCGAAAACAGACTTATGCAAGAAAACACACTCATTGTTTTTTTTTGTAAACTCATCCTGAAAGTGCCAAATGCTATCCTATATAACATATGTGTTTATAATGATACCACATTTAACACTTTCTTGATAGAATTATTGAAAATGCTTTAAGTTACTAAAGAAACCCTCAGATTTTTTTTTTTTTGGAAACTCATCCTAAACATGTCATAAATTATCATATTATAATTTTAAAACATTAAAACTTATTTGATAACCTTCCAAAAAGTGGTTCAAGTGATCCTGAAAATATTCAATAACCAATATTATTACTATAAATGTTCATTACTTGCTATCTTATAATTTTTCTTTTTTAAATATTAAATTTTCAGGATATAACAATAGTAGGGTTTCTGAAATAAATCTTAAACATGTCACATGTTATCCTATTATAATCATAACGCATTAAGACTTCTTTGATAGCTTTCCTGAAAATGATTTAAGTCATCCTGGAAAATGTTCAATAAAGAGTCGCAAAATCAAATTATATAACATAATTTGAAACTTAGTAGTGTGAAGATCAAATCATTAATTTTTGGCTAATCTCATTTTATATTCAGTTAATGAGAAACCCTCATAAATTGTTTGAAACTCATTCTAAACATGTCACAAGTTATCCTATTATAATCTTAAAACATTAAAATTTCTTCTGTGTTGCTCAGCACTTTGTTCCATCATGCCAAGTTCCTCAAATGGGTCCATATGATTCTAAAACGACAAGAATAATCCATTACTAACTAACACAATCCAAACCAAATAGGAAATCAACAGAGGAAAGTTTGCCTTGTACATACATAAGGCTGCATCTCCATCCTTCCACCAACAATAACCAAACCAGTATCACCGTGCTACAATGTGTAATTACTTATCGAAATTGCAATCTCCCTATGGTGCACATTATGTGGAAAATCTTCCTGTAAATCAAACCAAGGAATTGACAGATTCCTTACATGACAGTGAAGCTTGTCAGACATAACTGCTGTGAGCATTCGAGCAAGCTCAACTGCCACACTTTCTATTCCTGAAGGACATTAAATCCCGAGTAATTAGTACATAATCCAACCCATGATAACGTTTTTATGAATTCAAAAAAGAACCATCAACCAGTCAAGCAAACCGAATCGCATAGTCATATCCTAATTTCTTCAAATGGACTTTACACAATAAACAGGAACTTTAATAACTGGTTGTCCTATACTATTTTCAAGCTCCCCATTCTAAGAAGTGACAGAATTGGTTCTTTCACTTAGCCTTTTCACAGTTATAGCAAAGTACTTAAAGTATATGGTCCATAAAAACAAAAGATCGAAGCAAGAAATAAGAACGGTCAGTCACACTAGTTCGGATAACTAAAAAACTTCCAACAACGAACTTAACCAAACTCAACGTTCTACTTAGATCCTAATCCTATAAACGTTTGACCAAGTTGTAGTAATCCACTATATAGTGATTGGATGAACAAAATAAAGCCTGTAAATGAGGAGAGAGATGGAGCAGCAACTAAAGAAGGCAGAAGCTGCTCAAAGAAGAAAAGTTCAGGTTGAGAAAGCTGCAAGGGAGTCTGAGGTAACAACAACCAAAACCTGCTTCTGCGGTGTCCCATCTTTATAATACCTATCAATCACACTAGTGGCCATGGCCACAGCGCGTCTCCCGGAAGCAACACGGATCTTGTCAGGCAAAAGGGAGAACTCAGCAAGAACACGTGCTTCACTGAAACCTTCATCCACACGCCTAGTTTGAGGCTCCAGGACCTAATTTATCCACCATCCCATAATAACACAGTTTAGAATTTGATCCAGCACCACGTAATAGCAAAACCATAAGGTATTATGTGCTGCAAAATCATTCGTTTTTACCTGAATTTTAGCATCGTTTGTAGCGACGAGGACCTCCTTCTTGCCATCGCCGTTAAGATCAGCTATAAGAGGAGGTGGGAGATGATCGGATTCGTGTTTAACTGGGTAATCATCGTACAAATGGAACCATGCTCTTTGAACGCAAAATCACCCTCGTGCTGAGCAAAATAAACAATCAATAAGATTCCATCTGAGAAATTATACAATCATAGAACAATACAGGAACAATTCGAAGCTTTCTCTAGGAGCAGATCGATAAAAGGGTTCTAAAAGTTCTATGGTGTGATTGAACTAAGAAGACGATTACCTGAAGAGTCAAGAAGATAGCACATCCCGAGAGCATCAAAATCGCCAAATCGCGTTTCCTCATCTTCGTTTAGTGTCGGGGGTGATGAACGATTAAGGATTATTTTGAAATAATATTTAACAAATTAGAAGGATTATTTTGAAAAATATAAGTTTTTTGTTCAAAATATTGTTAATTTATATTTTAATATATACTTTAGATTTAAACATAGTTAAAAATTCTATTAATCTTTTAGTAATCATGTTAACTTTTTATTAAAATTTCAAATACACTATATTTAATAAATTTTTAATATTTTCTATTATTTTATGTTTCATATATATCTTTTAAGTAATTTGATTTAATTTTTAAACTATTATTTGAAGAATAGGTAAATGACCTTCATTTCATATATATATATATATATATATATACATTCATAAATGTTTAATCATTTTGAATACTTATATCTGTAAAGTTTGATGACCAATAAAATTATTCAAGAATCTTTAATTTGAAACTATAGTTTTTCAGTATTAAAATTTGTTTGGTATTTACTATTTTAAATGATAATTTATTATAAGAATATAAATTCTGGAGATTTCAATAAGAATGATTCCGTGTTTATATACTAAGTAAAAATACTTTGGAAGATTATGAGTATTTCAAATATGCAGATGTTATTTGTCATTGTTGTGGTGTAGAAAATAATATATATATATATATATATATAACAGTGCAATATTGTTTGTATGTTAGAGTAGAAACATACTTCCATTACTATTTTACACTCTTAAATTAATTATTAAACAGTTTAAAATGGAATTAAAATAGCGGAAATCAGAATATAAATTTTTCAAGATTTGTAAAACTTTCTTATATTGCATCGATTGGTGATGTTCTAACCTAAATTGATCTTTACAGAAAATTATTTCATAATTTATTGATTGGTGACTAAATTGAACTTTACACAAAATTATTTAGTATAACAGTATAAATAAATGATAGAAGATTAATATAATGGTGTATATATATTTAGACTGCAAATAACAACTAAGAGCTTCATTAACCCTATAATCCCTTATGGGATTTTTAATATTTATTTAAATACTAGGTGATTCTCGTGCTCGTACGGATATAAATATTTTAAAATAAATATATTATAATAAATTAATTTATACTTTCAATTTAAATAATTTTATAATTTATATGTATAATTTATATTAATAATATTATATTTGAGTTAAAGATGTAATTTTATATATGTTATTATCTAATCGGTTTAGTTTTTACTTGAGTATATTAGATTGCATTTACTTATTTAAATTCAACCATAATATTTTGTTTCTTTAATTATATTAATATTTTGATAATTTTTATATTTTAAATTTAGATTGATTATTCTCTTAAATATATTTTTGTGAGATTTCGTATAACATAGTTTCTTTTTGACCTTAGATAGAAAAGAAGGTTTAGATTCAGAGTCAAATAAATAAAATAAATTAAAATATGGATTGACTAAAATTACATAAAATAATGCAAAGATAATATTGAATCTCATGCATATATATTATACAATAGAAATAAATTGTTAAATTTAGTTAATATGTTTTTGAGGTAACCATAATTTATAATCATGAGATTCAAAATAACATAATATGTTTTGAGGTATCCATAAACATATTTTGGTGAGATTTTCTGTAACATAATATGTTTTGAGGTAACCATAATTTATGCGTATAAAAATTAATAAAACAATTTTATAAAATAATATGTTTTATTTATTATTTTATTAATATCAAGATTACTTTTGTTAACTTTTCTTTTTATGAAATCACATTATATATAAATATTATTAAAACTATTGACAAAAATAATTATTAAAATTTTCATTCTTAAAATTGTAAATATTTCCTTTTATTATATATGTTATTGGAAAAATAAAAAGAAACTAAATAAAGATTTAATTATAATAAAAGGAAAACAAAGTTAATAATAGTAATTAAATATAATATCTTAAATTCATTAACGGTATCTCCGTAATCAACCATCGTGAGAATTAACGTGAGTATGACACGTAAGAAACTGACTTCTCAAATAATATTATAGAGATATAAAATGTACTTAGTGGACTTAAGAACCCTAGTTAAGAAACTATTCGATTTTGTGCCTTCCATGATAGTTTCTTAACTAAGGGTTCTTAAAAAAATTACTAAATTTTTTTTTTAAAGATAAAATTATTTATTAAATAAAACATATTAGAATATCACATTTTCAACATAGATTTTAAAATAAAAACATAAAAACAAAAATTATTAGAAGCATCCGAACTCAGTTGTTGATGCATTTGTCTATCACGAATTCTTATTTGAACACCCATCATATTGGCGATATTTGTTGGTTGATCCACTGCCATCACTTTTGTAGCCTCATCTACCGCATCGCTTGCAGAAACAGGTGGTTGCTCACTTTGGCTTACCACTTGTAGAGCCCTGTTGTTACTTTCACCCTGATACAAATATGAAGTTTTTTTCTAGATCACCTCCATCGAGGTTGTTATTGAGGAGATAAGAATAGGTACTTGATGAAATAATATAGTTCTCGGGAAAATTGTAGAATAGAGTTATAGTAACCTGGTCGGTGGAGTTGGAAAGGTACGTGTAGAGATCCCCAATTGACACAAGTTCTTGCTTTAAAATCTCTCCCATTGTCTCGACATGCGGGAAATTCTCAGCAGCTGCACCTCCCAAAATGAGGATGACACATTTTATTTTTTGTAAAATCATTACGAAGACATATATATAATGTGAATGCTGATATAGATAGCTATCAGACCCATGTTAATATAAGTTGCAATATGGGCAGACATGAAGGTCTAAAAACAAAATATAGCATGGAACCATATGTTATACACTTTTACTTAAATGATTGGTCATGTATTTTCGAGTGAGATTGCGACATACCTGTTGATCAAAGCTTGGCTGGCGTAAATGTTCAACTCAAAATATAACTTGGATGACCATACCTCCCAATGACTTGGGACTAACCATGGTGTCCACCATGACAGAGTGTGCAATACTGCATAAGCTCAGATGCCCCCTAGAAGTTGCGACATCAGTGTCCCGTAGTGACACATACACAACGACCAAACTTTAGGGAGATATGATAAAGATGATTTTTAGGTTCAAATAACTGTTCAAGCCATGAGATAAGGGAAATGTGATTACCTGAGAGGCCCGACCAAGACGCAGATCGTCAAAGGTTGTGAGCTGAGCAGTAAGTTGAGCAGAAATTCGATCGGAGGCAGCCGTTTGCAGAGGAGTGGTTGAGGGCTCGCAGGAAGAGAAACTCAGCTGTAAGTACAGCTGTAAGAGCAAGAAGACATTGTCAGCTTTAAAACTACATAGGATCTGAATCAGTGGAGTGATACCAAGATTATGAACTATTCAGTCAAACTCGGAAGTAAATCAAATCATGATTAAGAATCAGGTTTGAACATGTGAAAAATTGAGCATAGATTAAAAGAAAAAGATTTAACAGTTGAATAATGCAAAACACTCGAGTTCTTGAAATAAAAACAAACATGAAGATGTGAGAAATTATTCAAGTTAAATATAGTAATAATATATGTACCTTTACAGCCTATTCTGGTTCGTTATCTCTTCCAATTTTCGAAGACTCTACTTTCATTTCTTTGCCTTGAATCCAGTTTTTGATTTCCTACAACGAAAAAAGAAGGTTAGGTAGGATGATTTCAAACAAATCATTGCCGAAAGATATGTCTCATATGAAACATGATCGACATACCACCAACGGGTGATTCTCTTAGGTTTCCCCTCCACTCTCAAGTTTCTTAATCCACAATCTGGGCTTGTGCTTCTAAATAAGATAGTCAACATATACTGCATCACAGATTTCAAAACCTCATCAATTGAAAAGGACTAAGAAATTCATCTCAAAGTGTAAGGAAAAACATAAACAATACCTATAGATCGTTTGATGGCATGTTTGGATTTATGAGGCTGATTGCAAAGATTTTGAGTTACTAATAGGAGGAACTCTCTCCGGGTCTGAGCGGATCTTCGGAGGCCGAGAGAGTTGAATAAGCGACGGCGGCGTTAGGGACGGCGGCATTAGCGACTGCAGCATTAGGGACGGCGGCGTTAGGGACGACGGCGTTAGGGACGACGGGGCTAGGGAGGGGAGCACCTGGTGAAGTCATTTTCACGATGAAGTTTCGAGAATTAAAAGAAGAGAAAAAGTGTAGAAGAAAATTTGAGACACAAGTGATAACTCACCATGTACGATCTCAATATATAGGAAGCTGGAGATTACGTTAGAGGAAGTTGATTCGCGACGTCGGCAGAGATCGTGCTTAGGTTCATAATGATCGAAAAACAAAACAACTGAAGAGGAAGCGCCCCCGTACGAAGGATCTCGAAGAAGACGGCGACCCTAATCTGGGAAATCGACATCCGGGCCTGTGAAATCCAGTAAAGAAACATTAGTTAAGTGAAGATTTAGAAATACAGACCCAAAACCACAGAAGCCCAACCCCAAGTAATCATTTAATGACGCGGAGGAATACTGCAATTCTACTAGACAAATTTCCAATCCGACGTAGACCCCTCAAAAGACTTTATATTTGGCTTTTAGTATAGTTTTAATTTAATAGTAACAAACAAATAACAATGTACAAGTTGTTCAAATTTTGAAATATGTAATGTTTCAGGAAACAAGTAATACTCACTCCAATATCTAACCAAACCTTCCATAATCTACCCAAACCTTCCGTAATCCAATATCTACCCAAACCTTCCATACATATCATAACCCCAACGTCAATCTAAACCTTTTATAAACTAAACCCAGAACCCTAATTACCAAAGACCATAAAAAGAAATATAAATTTTACATAGACGCATTGATTTTGACGGCGATGGCGACAACGATCTAGGATTTCCATACTTCTTTGACGATGGGATCGGGGTAGTCAATGGAGGATATGGGATCGAGTAGATCTTTTTCATGACGACAAGATCAGAGTGACATGGAATCGACAAGGGTATTTGGTTACAAGGGTTTCACCGAAATCGCTACGAGATTTCTCGGATTCGCGAAGGATTTTTTGGTATACTGGAAAGATTGGGATTGATAGGCTTCGGGAATCATTAAAAGGCACATCACAGGAGGAGCTGGGTCGGTCTCACCGGGGCTCAAGAACGGAAAGAAGTCCTTTGCGCAATGTAAGAGAGGAACCACGTGAAGAAGGAGAGATTCAGATTAAGGAGAACGTGTTGCGGAGCTTGCAAGAGGAGGAGGAGCACATAACTAAGCCAATCCCTTCATCAGTGGCCCAGCCGGAAACAAACCTGGCTCAGACAGGTCCTTCTGAGGTAATTACGGTTGTTGTAGAGATGAAGAATTAGAATTAGCAAATAAAGCATTAGAGGTTGGCGCAAAGGTTTTAGATACGGATATAATGGAGGTAGATGAGGAACAGGTTAACATGGAAGGGACATGGGAGAATGAAGGTATTGATAATGACTTTCGAAACCTGATGGGTGGGGAGGAAAAAGACAAGAGTCTGGATGGAGCTAGTGGTTTTGCAGAGGAGAATAACTCTATTGGGAATGTGGATCAGCTTAAGAAAGTAGAAAAGTTATGGGAGAAGTTTGTGATCGTGGATTTCCTTGTTTCTAATGTTTTAATAAGCTCTTTGACCATATTTGGTTTTCTCTTTATATCTTCTTTTTTTATTGTTGGGTTACCGATGTTGGTTAGCTCCTTAAGCAAGATGAAGTATTGGAAGAAAAATGGCTACTATGCTTATTATTATAGGTTCTTGGCTTTGATAAGCGATGATACTGTTTGGTTGATCTTCGTTGCTGCAGTTTCACATTGGTGCTTGGCTTTTATTTGGAATCTAAGGAGGATGATTGGTGTTACTTGGTCACATTGTTCCGATTTAAAGTCTATGTTTGCTTTTGTTGCATCGCATGGATCACTCGCAGCAAACAATTTCTCTGTCTGGCTTCATCAACCCAGTTACAGAGATCGAGCTTCGGTATTACAACGGTTATGGAGTTCTCCTTCATGGCGGCACAGGTGGATGATATGGTATCAATAAAGCTTGATGATTATCATCATCCTGTTGTAATTACAATTCTTTCAGAAAAATGAGGAATACGTATGATGTTTGGGTGGTATATCTGGTCAATGGAAAAAGTTTCAGGAAAGGGAATAACTCTGTTACTGATACGTGCGGAAGAGGCGCCGAGAGAACATGGTCTCTTGTTTACGTAAATTTGATAAGCCTTGGAGAGTGTACTACCGTAAGAGGAACAGGCACGAGAAGAGTACTGAAGAGGAGAAGAGTATCTCTGCTGACGTGGAGAAGAGTGTTTCAGTTCGTTAGCTGAGAAGGAGACTGAAGACGGTTATGGACGTTACAGACGTTAGATTTAGTTGAGACTTTCATAGAATATAAATAATAGTTTGTTTGTAAAGAGAAGTAGCTTCTGACTATTGTAAAGGATCTATAGACTTGAGGTCTTGATCAATGGCTTGTATCTCTGGATTGTAGAGTACAAGAGAGGGAGGTTGGGCGGAACATCAATAAGAATCATATTCATTCTCTATCATTTGGTACGGTGAGCCTTTCGATTCGCGCGACGATCGGAGATGATGACGAGAGCGACGACCTTAGAAGAATCGATGCAACGGATCGGCGCTCTTGATAGTAACGTCGACGAGTTACGACGGCGATTCGACAGCCTAGACGAACAATTCAATCGATTCAAAGCGGTCAACGAAAGCAACAATCAAACGAAGGAGGTGAAGCTAGATGCGCGATTCGCGAGTCTCAAATCAACACTAAATTCGTTCATCACTTCGATTCAACAACAGAATACCAGATCTACGCAGGTGGAATCAAGCGGAGGGAATCAGATTCCTCAAGCTACGATCCACACTAATCAGGTATTGCCTCCGACTATCGAACCACACCGGGTTGAGAACGAGCTAGGTTATCGGCAAATCGAACATAGAGATGAGAATAGAAGAGGCTTGTACAAGCGTGTGGAGATGCCGATATTCTCTGGCCACAATCCGTTTGGGTGGATTGCACAAGCAGAGCGATACTTTCGCGTGATGAACTCAACTCCAGAGTACAGATTGGAATTGGCTTCCTTGAGTTTGGAAGAAGATGCGTTATCCTGGTTCAACTATGAGATTGAGTATGGGGATTTTGTGGATTGGTTGGATTTCAAGAAGAGGCTGTTAGCAAGATTTGCGGAATCATTTGAGAAAACTCCTGGAAAGAGGTTGTTTAGTCTACAACAAACTGGTTCTATTGCTGAGTATGTACGTGAGTTTCAGGAGCTGGTTTCACAAATCAAATTACATGAAGCGCATAAAATCGACATATTCTTTAACGGTTTGAAGCGAGAGATGAAGGAAGTGATCAAGATGAAAGAACCTCGGACACTTTCTGACCATATTGAGACGGTTATCAAGATGGAAGATAGCGAGTTTTGCAGGTTGTTTGATTCAGCGAAGAGTCAGGAGAATCGGGTGAACAAACCATCAGCAAGCTCTTCTTTTAAGTCACTACCAGCATCAGCTCAAAACAGTGTTAGCAAGCCTAAACCGTTCGAGCAAGCTTCACGGCAGTCAGCTCCACCTTTGAATCAGAAGCAAGGTAGACTTAAACTTTCTGATGCCGAGTATTAACATAATAAGAAAAATGGAATTTGCTTTTCGTGTGATGAGAAGTGGTCTAGAGCACATTCCAATATCTGTAAAAACAAAAACTTACAAGTGATGGTGGTAGCCCAAGGGAGTGAAATAGAGCTCAGTGAAGAGGAGTTCCATGATTCTTGTGAGGAACTAGAGGGTACTACTACGAAGATCTGTTAGTAGTCATTGTATTCGTACATGGGCTGGTCATCCCCAACTACAACAAAAATCGAAGGGAAGATTGGCAAAACAAGAGTGATGGTTTTGATAGACAGTGGAGCGACTCACAATTTCCTATCCCCAGCTATTGTGAAGAAAGCTCAGTTAACAGAAATTCAGTCTTCATACTTTAAGGTGTTGGTAGGAACGGGTATCACTGTCAACGGTTCAGGTTTCTGTAAAGGAGTGTCTCTACAACTTCAATCAGTGCTCATCAAATCAGATTTTCTTGTGCTGGATCCAGGAAGCGTCAATGTGGTTAACAGAAATTCAGTCTTCATCCTTTAAGGTGTTGGTAGGAATGGGTATCACTGTCAACGGTTCAGGTTTCTGTAAAGGAGTGTCTCTACAACTTCAATCAGTGCTCATAAAATCAGATTTTCTTGTGCTGGATCCAGGAAGCGTCAATGTGGTTTTGGGCATACAGTGGCTGCGTACTCTGGGCAGGTGTGAAGTGGGTTGGGAACAGCAGGAATTATCATTTGTAACACCTACAGGAAGAGTAACATTGATTGGAGACAGAGAAAATATGGCTACGAGTTCAGCACTACAGACGATATCAGCTGGTATAACTCTGCAAAATGGGACTTGTTCCTTATTTTCAAGTGAAGAACAGAGAAGCAGTAAGACTCCACCACAGTTGGAAGGGCTATTGCAACATTACTTTAGTATTTTTCAGGAGCCGACAGAGTTACCACCAGAGAGGGGTTTTGAGCATTCGATACGACTAGTAGAGGGAGCGGAGACAGTAGCAGTTAGACCTTATCGTTATCCTCATGCACATATGGAGGTGATAGAACAAATGGTTTCACAAATGCTACAATCAGGAGTTATACGTCCTAGAAGAAGCCCGTATGCGAGCCCTATTTTACTTGTCAAGAAGAAGGATGGGGGATGGAGGTTTTGCGTAGATTACAGAGGCCTAGACAAGATAACGGTACCAGACAAATTTCCAATTCCTGTCATCGATCAACTTCTGGACGAGCTATTTGGATCAGCGGTTTTCTCCAAATTGGACCTGCGCTCAGGCTATCATCAAATACGGATGAAGGAATCAGAAATTGAGAAAACAGTTTTAGGACTCATGAAGGTCATTACGAGTTTGTCGTCATGCCGTTTGGCCTCAAAAATGCTCCAGCAACATTTCAATCATTGATGAATGCTATATTCAAACCTTTCCTCCGACGGTTTGTTTTGGTTTTCTTTGATGATATATTGGTCTACAGCAAAAATATGGAAGATCATCAGGAGCATTTGCGACTAGTGTTGGAAACACTCAAACAACATGGGCTATTAGCGAATCACAAGAAATGTTTGTTTGGACAGTCACAGGTGGAGTATCTTGGACACATCATTTCGGCTTCAGGAGTAGCAACTGATCCTGTGAAAACAGAGGCAATGCAGAAATGTCCTTCACCAAAAAACGTGAAGGAATTGCGGGGTTTTCTGGGATTAACTGATTACTATAGGAATTTTGTCAAAGCTTATGGGGTTATTGCAAGACCATTGACAGAACTGTTAAAGAAAGACAACTTTGACTGGACAGGCAGAGCTCAAACGGTGTTTGATCAGTTGAAACAAGCAATGGTGAACGCTCCAGTTCTCTGTTTACCTGACTTTCAAAAGCTCTTTGTAGTGGAGACAGACGCTTCTGGTTTTGGGTTGGGGGCAGTATTGATGCAAAATCATCGACCTATAGCGTATTTCAGCAAAGCTTTGACGAACAGAGAACAGATGAAACCAATTTACGAGAGAGAACTGATGGAAATTGTATTGGCTGTGCGTAGATGGAATCATTACTTAATGGGCAGGCGTTTCTTGGTTTATACAAATCAGAAGAGTCTTAAGTTTCTGTTGGATCAGCGAGATATTTCGATGGATTATCAGAAATGGTTGACTAAGCTGCTTGGGTTTGATTTTGAGATTGTTTACAGAGCTGGTATTGAGAACAAGGCAGCAGACGGCTTGTCGAGGATTCCACAAGTTAATTGCTTCACAGTTGAGAGTTTATTTGGGGCTTTAACGGTATCTTCGAATCTACAAATTCAGGACATATTCGAAGAAGTGGATGCAGACCCAGTGATTCAACAAGAAATACAGGATATTATTCAGGGTAAAGCGATGAAGAAGGGCTTTACAATTGTGAAGGGAAGGCTGTTCTATAAAGGAAGATTGGTTATCTCTAAGACATCAAAGTATATTGGAATTATACTCCAGGAATATCATGACGGGATATTTGGCGGTCACTCTGGCGTGTTGAAGACAATCAAGAGGATTCAAAGATTGTTTCATTGGTCTAAGTTAAAAGACGATGTTCAACACTATGTGTCGGAGTGCACTATATGCCAGACCCACAAATACTCCACATTGAGTTCTGGTGGTTTGTTACAACCAATTCCGCTACCAACCGTGATCTGGTCTGAAGTCTCTATGGATTTCATTGACAGCTTGCCTAAATCGGAGAGATTTAGCGTGATCATGGTGGGTGTGGACAGATTGAGCAAATACGCTCATTTCATTGGACTGAAGCATCCGTATACTGCTACGTCTGTGGCTGAAAAGTTCATACGCGAGGTGGTGAGGCTTCATGGTTACCCTGTTTCAATCATCTCAGACAGAGACCGAGTGTTTCTTAGCAAGTTCTGAAAGGAGTGTTTTCGTTTAGCTGGCACTGCTCTCAAGTTTAGCACTGCTTACCGCCCTCAAACGGATGGACAAATTGAAGTGGTAAACAGATGTTTAGAAGCTTATTTGAGATGCTTTACGTCAGCTAATCCCAAAATGTTGTACAAGAACTTGGCTTGGTGTGAATACTGGTACAATACATCATACCACACGTCGATCCACACTTCTCCTTTTAAATTGGTTTATGGCACAGAACCTCCAGAGTTGTTGTGGTTTGAAGAAGGATCTACTGCCAATTCTGAACTCGAAGTGATGTTAAAGGAGCGTGATGAGATGTTGAAACAGGCAAAGGAGTTCTTATTGAAATCGCAAGAGGCTATGAAGAATAGTGCTAATAAGCACAGACGTGACTTGCAGTTTTCAGTGGGATCTTCTGTTTTTCTGAAACTCAGACCTTATAGACAGAAGACTCTTGCAAAAACATTTTGTCAGAAGCTATCGGCAAAATACGGAAAATCGGCCAATTCATACATCAACAGAGGGTCACGGTCCCCGGTCAGTACATCAATGCAGACCCTGTGCAAAAACATACATCAACACATGATATTTTCAAATTTCATACATGAACAAAGATATTTAGGTTTATCCATACATTGAGCGTCTTTTTGTTAGTCAAAAGGTAACGGATGCTGATGTGGCTTTAACGGATGCTGACGTGGTTTTTATATTGTAATTAATTAATAAAATATAATACAAAAATATGTCGTTGGGTAGAATCGAACCTGGGATGTGACTAAATTGAATTATACACCCAACCACTGCTCCATCACAGATTCTTAGTTTTGTTATCTATTACGTCTTATTTATATCTAATATGTTTTGTTCATATATTTTTAATTACCTAGAATTAGCTCTACAAATATATAAATTCTAAGTAATTATTTTAATTATCTTAATTATTGTTATTGTGTTCTATTTTTTAAAAAATCAAAATAACATTTTTAAAAATCAAAAACCATTTTCGAAATTTAAAAAGAAAATAGGAATTAAAAAAAACTGAAAAACATTTTTGGAAAATTATTATAAAATTTTGAGTTTGAAGAAAATATAATTTGAAACTATTCAAAAATATTTTTTAGTTTTATTTACTATGTTATTTAAATAAGTT
The DNA here is from genome assembly GCA_016432835.1 of Brassica nigra. Lineage (NCBI taxonomy): Eukaryota > Viridiplantae > Streptophyta > Magnoliopsida > Brassicales > Brassicaceae > Brassica > Brassica nigra. Next base: position 45,377,115 of record CM028242.1, on the reverse strand, counting down.
TAAACAATTATTTAAATAAAATAATTATTTAAATAAATATAGTTTTATAAATGTAAATAACTTTTAATAAATAATAAATAATAAATAATAAAAATAAAATAAAATTATTTTTAAATAGTTTTGAATTATATGTTTTCAAATTCAAACTTTTTATGATAATTTGTTTGGGAAAAATTTCAATTGTTTTTCATTTTTTTTTTAAATTTCATATTTTCTTTTTAAATTTCGAAAATGCTTTTTGATTTTAAAAATTTTTATTTTGAATTTTTTAAAAAAAAATTAGAACACAATAACAATAATTTAAGATAATTAAACATAATTACTTAGAATTTATATATTTGTAGAGCTAATTCTAGATAATTAAAAATATATGAACAAAGCATATTAGATATAAATAAGACACAATAGATAACAAAAGCAATAATCTGGTATGGCACAATGGTTGAGTGTATTGTTTAATTTGTTTCCAATCTGGGTTCGAACCCACCCAACGACATATAGTTGCATTATTTTTTATTAATTAATTAAAATGTAAAAACCATGTCAGCATCTGTTAAAGCCACATCAGCATCCATTACCTTTTGACTAACAGAAAACGGTCAATGTATGGATAAACCTAAATATCTTTATTCCCGTATGAAATTTGAAAATATCTTGTGTTGATGTATGTTTTTGCACAGAGTCCGTGTTGATGTACTGATCGGGACCGCGACCCTCTGTTGATGTATGAATCAGCCGATTTCCCGGCAAAATACTATGGACCATTCATGATTATCGAGCGTATAGGTGCTGTGGCGTATCGTTACAATTACCAGACGCATGTAAGATTCATCCGGTCTTTCATGTTTCACAACTGAAGCTGGTGTTGGGGAAGAATCATACAGTCACTACATTGCCATTGACCTTTTCTGAGAATGGTGAAGTTATTTTACAGCCTGAGAAAGTGATGAGTTTGCGCTATGATTCTGAGGGACATTTGGAAGCTTTGATTCAGTGGAAGAGTTTGCCAGTGCATGAATCGTCATGGTTGCGTGTGAGGGATGTGCATAGGGATTTTCCGGAGTTCGAGCTTGAGGACAAGCTCAATCTTATTGGGGGGGGGGGTATTGATAAGCCTTGGAGAGTGTACTACCGTAAGAGGAACATGCACGAGAAGAGTACTGAAGAGGAGAAACGTATCTCAGCTGACGTGGAGAAGAGTGTTTCAGTTCGTTAGCTGAGAAGGTGACTGAAGACGGTTACGGACGTTACAGACATTAGAGTTAGTTGAGACTTTCATAGAGTATAAATAATAGTTCGTTTGTAAAGAGAAGTAGCTTTTGACTATTGTAAAGGATCTATAGACTTGAGGTCTTGATCAGTGGCTTGTATCTCTGGATTGTAGAGTACAAGAGAGGGAGATTGGGCGGAACATCAATAAAAATCTTATTCATTCTCTATCAAAATTGTTTTGCTACGGATTATTATTGGTATAATGCATTAGAGTTTGATTTTGGGGATTGGTTATATTTTCTAATACATACCATCTTATGGAAGCGGTTTTCTTTGATCTGGAGGCTCAGTGATACAAAGAATATGACATATTTTTTTGGTTTTTATGTCAGTATCACTATGGCTTTGTTATTATTTAGTTATCCCTCACAAATTGCATGTGCAAAAGAGTGCATATAAAGTAAAAGAATATATGCGCTCAAGGTCACCGTGGAATTACTATATTGGGTTAACAAGTCAGATTATGCATTTGGTCTCTTTAAACCAAGTGCAACTCAAGCTAGGATTGAAGCAAACAAAGTGTACAAACCTGTTTCAGGGTGTTTATTGGTTCGTAATACGAAGACGGGACGATGGCTTTAGTCTAATCAGTGGCACAAGATGGCTATATGTCTCTTTATACTTTATCTCGACAGAAAGGTTACTCCTTTTTTCCCCATATCACACACGGAAGGCTAATATTGATTATACCATATGGAGGAGAACGTATGAAGTTTTAGTTATTTTTCGTTGGATATCGGCTTCTGTTTATAGTAAAATCCCGAAGGTGCTTATCATGGTGTTTACAGTATTCAAGGTTTTTTGTGATCAATTTTAGGACAACAGTGACATAAGACAAATCCTCTATAGCCCCCCTATATGTTGAGAGTCAATTTCTAGAGGATCTCTTCTAATTTTCTATATAAATTGATTTATTTTAAATACGAAAATTAAGACATTTACCAATTTATCCTCAAACTTTTTAACTTAATCTAAAATAGTGGTGTAGCCGACAGTTTTTTTTTATTTTCTATTTCTTCTCTTTTTTTTCTTCTTCTTTCTCTCTCTCTTTCTCTGCGATTTTTCTATTCTTTCGTTTCTTTTTTTCCTTCTTTCTTCATAGATCTGGAAGCAAGGAGATGAAACTTATTTACGATGACACAGTCTGATGTAACACCGACGGAGCTTAGATCTACGACGACTCATCTTGCGAAAACGATGAACAGTCTGATGTAACACCGGCGGAGCTTAGATCCACGGCGGCTCATCCTGCGAAAACGATGAAAAAGATGACGAAATTAGAGGAAAAAGATGACGAAGAACATCTGGGTTTTGATTTGTGATTCTTTTTATTTTGCATTTTTGATTTTAAATTCTTATTGATCTAAATTTAGGGATCTAGGGTTGTTAAATCGATTCCTGGATTTTCTCTTGTTTTAGGGTTCTTACTGTTCTTATTCTCCTTTTTAAAGTATTTTTTCATGTTTTTAATTCATTTGACTTAGTCGAATTTGTTATAGCTAATTAAGTATTACAGTATTTCGCTGTATAACTTAGTCGAACTCAGTATAACTAATTCAGTAGTAGTACTTAGTAGTATTCAGTATTATACGGTATTGCACAGTAGAACTAGTATAACTTAGTAGAACTCGGTATAACTACACTTAGTAATACTCAGTAGTACTCAATCTAACTAGTATAACTCGGTAGAACTCGGTATAACTACACTTAGTAATATTCAGTAGTAGTCAATATAACCATTATAACTTTGTAGAACTCGGTATAACTACACTTAGTAATACTCAGTAGTACTCAATATAACTAGTATAACTGTGTAGAACTCAGTATAACCATACTCAGTAATACCCAGTATAACCATACTCAGTAATACCCAATATAACCAGCATAACCCAGTATAACTTAACATCAGTATTACAGAGTAGAATAAAGTATAATTCAGTACAACTAAGTAAAACTACATGGTATATTGTAATATCCGAAAATTGAAAAATTTAAAGTTTGAAATTTGAAAATTTAAAAATTTGAATTTAAATTTTTTATTTTAGAAAAAATTGTTTCGAAAATACAAAAGGGCGAAATCGGATATTCATATTTCATTAAAGCAATAGGGGTATAGGAGATTTGAGAGACCCATAGGAGATTGCCTCATCACAAATGGGGGCATGAGAAAAGTACCTCATCAGGAGTCCAGGCAAAGGTTTTTTTGGATGTTAATTCTTTTAAAAATTTGTGCGTGGGAAAAGGACAAAGGCACATGATTTAGTGATATCAAAAGGTATGAGGTTTAGTGGTTCAAGTTTATTGAAATCCAAGGATGTCTTTAAACCAGAATTTTTAAGCTCTAAGGAGCATTTCCAGGAGATTTTTTTATGAGAATACTAAGCTGGAATTGCAGGGGAATGGGAAGTAAATGGACTATAAGTTATCTAATAGAGATATGGCACAAACATAAACCAAATTTTTTATTTTTATCTAAAACAAAGCAAGACTTTGAGTTTGTACCAGGATTTCAATCGCATTTTGGATTCGTCTAGAGTGTGTACTAGCACACACTATTTCCATGTTCTTATACAGAATACCTAGGAATGGTATGGTCTGACCATCGTCCAGTAGCGGCTTACGTAGAAGACAAAGTTCCTAGGAGGAGAGGGCAATTTCGGTTTGACAAGAGATGGATGGGGCAGGAAGGTCTTATAGAATCAATTGCTATAGGCTGGTCAGAATATAATGAGGGCCGCACAGAGCATATTGTTACAAAAATTAGCAACTGTCGTCACAAAATTGCTAAATGGCAGAAAAATAATCCACCATATGGGAAGAGGACTACTGGCATTAGAAAAGTCGGAATATGTGGTACATGTCTGGGGATCTCAATACAAAATTTTATCACGCCTTAACAAAGCAACGGCGTGTTCGTAATAGGATTATAGGGTTACATGATGAAGATGGAGATTGGATCACGGAGGATAAAGGTGTCGAGAAAGTGGCAGTAGACTATTTCGAGGATTTATTTAGTACCACCTTCCCATCAGAGTTTGATATTTTCCTGGATGAGATAACACCGTGTATCACCTTTCAAATGAATCAAAGGCTGTTAAGGCTAGCGACTGAGGATGAGGTACGACATGCTTTGTTTATTATGCATCCAGAGAAGGCTCCAGAACCGGACGAAAGAACAGCTCTTTTCTTCCAACATTCCTGCCTGGCATATAATTAAGAAGGACTTGGTTGAGATGGTGAATAATTTTCTGGTTTCAAGAGAAATGGACTCAAGGTTAAACATCATCAATATTTGTATGATTCCAAAGACGGAAAGGCCTACAAGGATGACAGAACTAAGGCCAATAAGCCTATGTAATGTAGGATATAAGATCATCTCAAAAGTCTTATGTTAGAAATTGAAACTCTGTCTTCCCACACTTATATCGGAGACTCAATCGGCATTTGTGGGAAGGTTGATATCAGATAATATTCTTATAGCTCAGGAAATGTTCCATGGCTTGAGAACCAATTAAACATGCCAAGAAAAGTATATGGCAATCAAAATGAACATGAGTAAAACGTATGATAGGGTGGAATGGGACTTTATTCAGGCCCTCCACATAAAATGGGTTTTGATCCTCATTGGATCAAGCTAATGATGGAGTGTACATCATCGGTTCAATATCGACTTTTACTAAATGGTCAACTACGCGGTCTCACAATTCCACATAGGGGTTTACGTCAAGGGGATCTGTTATCGCGTTATTTATTCATTAAGTGCATTGAGGCTTTAATTGCAAACATCAAAAAGGCTGAGAGAGGGAAACAATTAACCGGAATGAAGGTAGCCAAAGCTTGTCCATTGATATCTCATCTGCTTTTTGCAGATGACAGCCTCTCCTTTTGTAAGGCACAAAAAGAAGAGTGTCAAACCATTCTCAGGATATTAAAGGAGTATGAGGCTGTATCAGGTCAACTAATAAATTTTCAAAAATCTTCAATTCAATTTGGACATAAGATTGAGGAATCCAGCCGACAAGAGTTGTGGGATATCTTGGGAATTCAGAATTTAGGAGGAATGGGATCTTATCTGGGACTGCCAGGAAATCTCAGAGGGTCCAAGATACAAGTTTTGGGATTTATTTAGGATCGCTTGAACACCAGGGTTAATGGATGGACTACTTTTAAGTTTTTTACTAAAGAAGGCAAGGAAGTGGTTATTAAATCAGTGGTTATGGCCTTACCAAATCATGTGATGTCTTGCTATCGTTTACCAAAGGCAACCGCAAAGAAGCTTACGAGTGCGGCAGCACAATTCTGGTGGAGTCCAGGTGGTAGCACAAAAGGCATGCACTGGAAATCATGAAATAAATTATGTATAAATAAGGATGAAGGAGGTTTGGGTTTTAAAGACCTTACTGATTTTAATTCGGCGATGCTTGGTAAGCAGACATGGCATCTGATTGAGAAACCAAATACCTTATTCTCTCGAGTTTGTAAAGGACGGTACTACAAGAATGCCTCACCCCTGGAACCGATACGATCGTATTCTCCGTCATATGGCTGGCGGAGTATTATATCTGCTAGATCTCTGGTTAGCAAAAGACTAATTAAAAGTGTGAGATCAGGATCATCTATCTCGGTATGGAATGATCCCTGGCTCCCAACCACTCGCCCGAGACCAGCAAATAAAAAACAACATAATAGTTACCCAGACCTTACAGTTGACTCTCTCACTGATTCAGCTTCGCGTACTTGGAACTCGCATGCAACTCGGGCTTTAGTGGATCCCCATGATGTAAAAATAATAGAAAGTATACTACTAAGCATAACTTATATGGTGGATAGGGATGGTTGACATTTCACAAAAAATGGAAAATACACGGTCAAATTAGGTTACCAAGTAGAACGGATTTACCCAGACAGGGAAAAACCACCAGTAGTGTTTGGACCCACATTTGATATACTGAAAGCGTTCTGTGGAAAAGTACGGTGCCCACCGAAGATTAAGCATTTCTTATGGCAATTGGTGTCGGGAAGTATAACAGTTAAGAAAAATCTGCAAGTGAGAGGCCTACAAGGGGATATATGTTGTGCTAGATGTGGAGCTTCAGAGTAATAGATAAACCATGTGTTTTTTGAATTCCCTCCAGCGCATCAGGTTTGGACCCTCTCACAGATACCATCAAATCCAGTTATTTTCCCACTAGTTTTCTCTTCACAAATATAGATCATCTATTCTGGAGAGTTCACCCGAAAATGGATGATCATCAATTTGCATGGATTTTATGTTTTATTTGGAAATGAAGGAATAGCAAGGTTTCAGCAATTTAGACATTGATCCCAGGGAAACGCTCAAATTTGCGGAAATAGAATCAACACTTTGGGCAGAAGCACAATTGTTGAACACACAGAAGACATCACAACATGTAGAGGTTTTGAATCTACCGTCAATTCCAGGGTGTTGGTGTTTACAGATGGTTTGTGGAAAGATAATGAGTTTTTTTTTTTTAATTTCAGGACAAGGTTAGTATAGTACTCTAACAGGTTTTGATGATTTGATGGGGGCAAGTAATGTCAGGTCTAGTCTCTCCCCTCTTTACTCGGAGGTGGAAGCGCTACTTTGGGAAATGGGGTGTATGAAGAATTTGCGTCAGTTTCGGGTCACGTTTGCAATGGATCGTTCTCAGTTGGTGAAGAGGGTTTCGGAACCAGAAGAATGGCCCGCCTTTGCAAGTTACTTGGAAGACATCAAGACCCTACAAAAAAGTTTCATTAGTTCAGAGATCATTCATGTACCACGAATGCAGAATTTGAGGGCGGATAGTCTAGCACAAAGTGTCAGAAAACAACTGTCTTTTGTCCTTCATATGGATGTGAAGTTACCAGTGTGGTTTACAGAGTCAGTATGAGTCTGCTTAAGTTGATGACAAAAAAAATATAACCCAAAAATTAAAATATGCATATAGTACATAATATGAAACATTACTTAAATATAATAGTGACAACGAAATAGATAATACATATTGTTCAAATCGTATAGTACAACCAGAAACTTACAGTACATACGAATGGTGGTGGTTACTGTGGAAAAGGTAGTGATAAACATATGAAAGTGAAGATACAAATTTGATTAATAATTAAACGAAATGATGACAATAGCTACGATGATAGATAGAGATCCAAATGATTGAAATTATGTTTTATAGAAATTGATGGTGGATTGGAAGAAATAGTGATGGTGGTAGGTAACCAAAGAAGAAGAACTTTTATACACTTATTAACCGGAAAGTAAGGTTAATATAGTATACATTGTAATAATAGTATAAGGAGTTTTTTTTATTTAATTATCTAATTATACTTTGTTTCATAGCTACTCAGGCCAATTCCCTTTTTAAAAATATACCAGAAGAAGTATGAAATATATTAAAAAAAAACAGAAATAAAAGTTTATTTTGGTTTTTAGATGTATAGAAAAAAATAAAATAATTTTGTTTTTTATGCAAATAAACCGAAATAGGAAACTATGCAATGAACTCATGAAAAATTTAAAGGTGGCAAGGGGAGCTGGGTGAATGAATTCAAAAAACTAGACTACTCCTTTTAGTTAATGTCGTGGATCAAACAACTGAACTTCTTCTAAATGAATAGTTCTTACGTTTATCATATGTTCTAAAAGAGTTTAGATTTATATTCTAAACCCTATATTATTGTTCTAACTAATTCAAAATATTTAATCCATATTTTCAGTTATTATACTTCAATTTGAGAAAGTTTGAGAAACAATTCTGACTAATTTTATTTAAAATTAATATAAAAGTTATTTTTATAAATTATAAAGGGACTAAATTTAAATAGTTACAAACAAAATTATAAACTAAATTAAATCTTTTTAATTCAAACAAATCGTAGAAGATTTTTCATCTTTCAAGCATGATTAATTAATTTCATTATTACTAAGAATATAAAATTATAAGAATACTATTTTTTCTTTACTTATAAAAGAGAAAACTAAAATGCATTTTTAGAGAAATAACCTCAAATAGCTTCAAAACAAGTTTTTGTTCCCAAACTACACTCAAAGATTAAAATGACCAAAATATATTTTATTAGTGTGATAAATGATAGTTATACCAATTATCTACAGATATATAAATATAAATATTTAAATAATTTTTTAAAATCGAAATTTTATTTTCATAAAAATATTTGAATTTTGAATTTTTTGTACTTTCTTAAGAAAAGCAAAAAAATTAGGAAAAATTTACTATAGGGTTAATTGGCAATAGCTAGCTGTATGTACTTCGGATAAATACTTTTTCTTTCTAAAGAATTTTTATTAAGCAATCATGTTTTAGTTATAAAAATAAAGTTACAACAAAAAAAGTTAGAAAAGAAAATATGTTAGCTCTCAAAATCAATTTTTCTACAACTTTTATTAAGTGTTTTGAAAATAAATCCACAGCAAAAAACATTAAAAACAAAGCAAAAAGCTTACAACATATTTTTTGTAGCAAAAAAATTGAAGTTACAAAACCAACAAATCAACCCCTAGATGTGTATAATATCTTCCTGAATTTGAGACTAGGAAAACTTTCCACAATATGTATAATTGATATGCTATATATTTTAGCCTATAAGTTTCATATGTTTTCAAAGGTTTTATATGCATTTCGTAGCTCTTTTAGAGATATTTCAGGTTTAGGTACTCATTGGAATAAAGTGATGATTATGGAGCATTTTGAGATCTTTTTGGGAGTTATTACATTTCACTCGCGGAGCTGACTACTAAAGAGAGCATCGACCGACGCATAACAACCGTATTGATCTACATAGTATCACATGCATCGATCGATTTGCTATTCGCCATATCGGTCGATGCAGAGCCATTCGTGATTAATGAAGATTAGAAGATTTACGAGTTTTACCCAAAAGATGTCATATTTGCATTATACACCCTGGCCGCCTGTTAAGTCATATTTTAAGGGTTTTTGTACCATTTAAATAAGGAGACACTAAGAAGAAAAAGAGGAGAGAAGCAATTAAGGAGGCTACAAGCAAGTCACCAAAGTCATCACCAAGGAGAGAAGTATTAGCTTAGAGAGTCAGTTGGAGAAGAAGATATCTACCCTCGAGAGAGAGATCTGAACTGCATAAAACAGAGAAGATCTTGAACTCCTTTTTGTTTTCTTACTCTATTACTATTTTAATTAAGTTTTATTCAAATATTATTCAGACAATCATAACTATGCTTCTTATGAATATGTCTGAGCAGTCCTACTGTTAGATTTAGGTTCACCAAAGGTTGATTTATGTATTGCTGATCATAATATGACTGTTAGGGTGTTTTAATAGTTCTTTCATTCTAGTTGTGCTTAATGCTAAGTAAAGAAATTGATCACCCTTGACTTAGATTTTAGGTTTAATTTGCGCAAGCGACAACATGGTAAATTACATGAAAATAAACTAGACTGATCTTATTAATTAGCTAAAAACGAAAGTTGCCCTAGTTAATCTGAGAACTTATCAACCTGCTCGGTAATGCTTACTGGAAGGCTAATCGATCGATACGACATTATAGTCATCGATCGATTATCTGAAAGCCATGTCGATCGATTTTCATGAAGACATATCGATCGATGCTTTCTCAAGTCGGAACATGCGACAGCTGATTGTCTTAAGATCCAACTATTAGACAACCCTATAGATTGTTCCTAAGAGTTGAGCTCGAGAACAACCATATTTAAAACCCTTATAATCCCTAAAGCAGCATACTTGTCATACCTAAAGGTTTACCTTGATCTAGCCACTTCCCTAAATTGATAACAAATCTCATTATCTAAAATCGAACAATTGTCCTGTTCGTCGATCGATATTTACAAAAGCGTATCGATCGATTTCCCTGTCTGAACTTGATATCACTCAAATGTTTATCCCTAAGAAGTGACTTTACTCTCTCAAAAAAGAGGTTCAGTTGTAGCACTTAGGGGTCGAATCCACAGAGAGCTAGTGTACAAATAAGATGAAATCTTAGTGACTATGCTAGGTTGAAAATGGTTTAAAGTAAAGTGCAGGTTTTTGAGTAATGGTAAGATTACTAAGTTGAAAGGTTTTGGTTTAAGACAATAAAGAAAAGCGGTTAGATTCAGGGTAGGTATTCAGGAATTCAGGATTATAAATACTATAAATGCTAACAAGTTGCTTGCATGATATGTCAGAGCTCAACACTATTAAATGAATCCATCAGCTCTCGCAATATTTAGACCATATATTACTTAGATGCTAAATGGTGTTTGCGGTCAGCTATATCGCCAACAGTATCGATCGATTATTCGATAGGAATATCGACCGATACACCTCTAGCTACGTCGATCGATTACTCTATAGGAGTATCGATCGATACGGCTCTAAACAGAACTTACGCGCAAGTTGATACAGTGCTCACCATGATCTTAGATCAGCTTCTACTTGTCTCAAGAGGGTCATAGCATGTATAGGATGTTATCAGGAATTATATTAAATAAATAATGCAATCCAAGTTCATGTTCTAGTTAGCTAATCTAGAAAACGCATTAGTGAACATTCCTAACAATAAATATCACAGCTATAACAGATATAGGTTGGGGCTAATCCCTCATATCCTATTTAAACCCTAAATCTAACAAGTGAATCTACTCAGACATGGCTAAGTGATTCATAGCAACAAGGTAATAATAGGAGTTCATAGATATATTAGAGGAATGAACACTTAAGTTCCAATCACAAATCTCTTTGGATCTTTCCTCTAGATCTAGAATCCTATAACCTTTGTTAAGAAGAACAAGTAAATAATTAAGAACTGAATAGAACTTTATTGAGAACTTGCAAAGTAATGAAACTATGGTAAAAGAAATGTGTAAAAAGGTGGTGGTGAAAAAGCTTGTGTGGTGCCAAAACACTTAGGCACATATAAATATGAGTTCATTAGGTTAAAAACTCGTCAGGGGCAATCTTGTAAAAATGTGATGTCGTGGGCTTCAAGTTCGGCCAAGTCCAACTTGTCTTCTTTCGCCCCTCGATATCGATCGATAATACTGGATGTACATCGATCGATTATGATCTCGATGTATCGTCCCTCGGCAAATGTGTGTCGATCGATAGCACGGAATGTGCATCGATCGATGTATAGGTCCGGATGTCGACCTCTGGTCTGATCCAACTCTTTTTAAGCTCCAAAAGGCACCTATAACATCACTTTTCTCCAAAATGCTCCTGAGCCTGAAAACATACCTAATAGACTCCAAAACATAGATAATAGTAATAAAAACACTTATATACCATGGGTAAAAACGGGTAAAATCCATGGTATATCAACTCCCCCAGACTTAACCTTTTGCTTGTCCTCAATCAAACACACAGCAGTCTTTATGAAAGAGGTTTAAAAAAAGGGACTCAATCAAATTCAAACTTAGAATCATAACCTCTACTTTGTTGCAAGCCACATCTAAGAATCACAATCGTAAATACATTATGCAATATCCTAGTTAAACAACCTTGATCATCTAGCCAACAACTTAGCGATCCTGTCTGACTAACCCCTCTACTGCTTTCATTTCTGTACATAAAAATAAAAGTGCAGGCTTTATATTGGGAGTATCGATCACAGGATGCAAGGTTGCTCAAACAAGTATCTGGACCTGCGGTAAAATTAGTTCCTATCCTCTCTCTCTACTATTTCTCTCCTAGTCAAGTCTGCTTTTATTTGCAAGACGTTGACCAAGGTTGGACAGGCTTCCATGAATCAAGCCTTAATGGTTGTAGCTACCAAGTCTTGTTCACTTCTTTTTGACCTATATCCTAGGATTCATTGCGAAGCAAGTCTTGAAGGGGGTAACCACCAAGCCCTGTTCGAATCCTTTACCTATAGAATTCTTATGAATCAAGTCTTGAGGGGGGTAACCGCCAAGCCCTGTTCGAATTCCTTCCTAAGTAATAACTAACTAGTCCTAGAACATATATTTAAGCTTAGTTTCGATTTTTTTTTAATTAACTGAATACGAAAATTAAATCTAAATTCGAAAATGAGAGAGAGAGGGTGATAAAACTATCTACACATGGCTTTACCTTCCAGACTTGTTTGAAGCATCCAATCCCATGTATACCAAGCCCCAAGACAAGCAGAGAATGTCAGGTTAGGTTAGAAATCAGCTTTGGTTCCTCCAGACAATCAATGAAAGCGTTGTCATAGGTGATAGGTAATCAACTTTAGCATCTATAGTACATTCTGCATCAACAAATCTAAGAATGGTGCCTAAAAGATTGGTTAGATAAAAAATGAAATTTTTTTGAAATATCATTATCCCTTTCTTGACTCAATAAAAACCATTTTGAAAACATTTTAGATGAAGTCAAAAGGTAAACAACATCAGTAATCATCCCCCCAGACTTAAATCATACACTGTCCTCAGTGTACAACAAGTCCGGTGAAGGCCTAGGCAAAAATAAAATATACTGATATCGAAAAAGTAGAACGAAATACCTGACTGTGATCCGTATCGATCGATGTTAAGTCACCTTCGTCGATCGTTATTGTTTGGTATATGTCGATCGATATCGACAGTGTCATGTCGGTCGATTTCAGTGGTAATCGTCCAGTTGTAACTACAAAGAAAAACAAATACGAAAAATAAAATCCTAAAGATAAAAACTAAATGAAAAATTACCTAACAGTGGGTTGCCTCCCATTCAGCGCTTTGATTATAGTCATCTAGCTTGACTTTGGATGGAATGAGCTACTGAGGTGAAGTCCGGGTACTTGTTGGGAAACAAGTATCCTCTGTATCCTTCTTCTCACCGAACCATGAGTCAAATAAGCATCTTGTGCTTCATATTCTCTGGTTCGTTTCTTCTTTATCTCAATTACCTCATCATTGATCCTTTGAATCCTTTCTGCATGACCTTCAATGCTGAGCTCGTGCCATCCTAATTTCTCATAGGCATGTTCTGAAAGATCACTGAGCTCCGCTTGCATTGAATCAAGGCGTTGGATCATTTTGTCGTGGATAGAGCTGGTATCGATCGATTTCTTTGTTGAATTGTGGGTCGATGGCTGTTGAGGTCTGTCGAGCGATGCTCTGGGTTTTCTGTCGATCGATGCTAAGGGTGCAGGTCTACTCGCAAGCTGCCTCTGAATGGCTCTGATTCCTTTTTGCATCCCTTCTATGCTAGATTCCAATCCGCCAACTATGTTGTTTAGCGGGAAATATGTCTGATTTAGACGTTTGTCTTGTGAATCTTCCAAGCTCGTAATTGCCGTGTAGACTTCATCAGCTAACTTATCCAAGTCAGCTTTGGTACAGATTTTGGAAGTCTGTATATCGATCGATGCAACATGTTGTTCATCGGTCGATGTGTGCTTCTGCAGATTCTCGTGAAGCTTCTCGGCAAAGAGCTTCATCTGTCCGTCGACTTCAGTCATTCGCCTATCGATCGATGTGAGGTTGTACTCATCGATCGATGCAATTGATGCAGCCTGAAAATCGAGTTGGCGTTGGAACTTCTCAGCCTCCTGCTGCATAGTGTCCATGCGTAGTGAGAGTTCCTCCACTTCTTTGTCTACTAAGAAGTGTATGTCAGAAAGTTTCCTCTCAACTGCTTTTAGACGAGTCAATCCTCCAAAAGGATTGCAAGGTGCCGTGGGGTTCATATCTGCATGCCTCATTGATAAGGCGGATAGATCTCTTCATCTCTTCGGTGCAGATGCTTAGATCCCCTAGGTTGTGGAAGATAGGTTCACAGGTTTTGGTGAGTTTGCTGCTGAAACGATCTTCTGCTTTCCTCAGTTCCTTCAAGATATATCTCCGAGAGACTCATCGGCCTCACGTTTTGAGTAGGTGGTCGATGGTAGGTTTCATATCGACGATGTGGATGTTACTCCGTCGATCGATATTGAACTTTTCTGGCCGTGGTTCGGGTGTTGCGAAGATCTTCAAGTTCCAGCTCAAGACGTTTAACCTTCTTGCTTAATGCCTGGTCTGCACTGAACATCCAGTTCATCTCGCCGAAGCTTGTCTCAGAAGGCCCTCTAAACTCTTTTCCATGGAGAGTTTTTCCCACTTACGCTCTCCAAGTAGACCAGTGAACATCTCGTTGATCTCATCTTTGGTGTAGATTTCGTCACCAAATCTCTTCTTGTAAATGAACTGGCGTGCTCTGGTAGACAGATGTAAGAGCGCTCGTCCATTGAAGTCCTTTGAAGCAGTTTCTTGATGTCGTCTTTAGAAACTCTGATGACGTCTCCATCTACTCCTCTAGCAAACCCTTTCGCCCCTGTAGACCCCATACTCATCTTTCTGCTCCCAAAAGAATTTTTGAACTCCATATCGAAAAGCTCTCTTCCAAATTCAGGACGCCTTATCGGTCGATGTCATGTACTCCTATCGATCGATGTCCGTTGAAAATATGGGTCCTCCGTGTTGAGATGGTTATCCTCAACTTCATTTGGCTCGGCTGTTGTGTCTGCCTCCTGGTGCTGATGATGGTGATCTGGTCCGTAGCGTTGCTGCTGGAATAGGTTTTGGGATCCGTTGGCAACCTGTAGGACGTCTGCAATGTCCTCTCGATATGTGGAGTGTTCGTCCATCCATTGAGCTGCAAAGCCTTTTGAATCCCTGAAAATACTAAACTCATCCGGGGTTAAATTACCGAAATCAGGTACAGTTGAATTCGTTACCTGGGATGGTTCGATGGTTGTATCGGTCGATGGCACAGGTTCGGGATCAGTCGATGGTTGTTCAGGCCTATCGGTCGATTGTGTTGGTGCCGTGTCGATTGATGAGACTTCCTCGGGTTGAGTGTTGTATGTTGGCGCGGTCTCGACCGCTGGCTCTGCTGGTAGTCGCTTGCCCATCTCCGGTTGAGTAGTCTCCGTCTCGCTTGTAGTTGACCGTGTTGTCGAACGATGCGAGGCAAGTAGTATCGATCGATGGGGAGAAGGTCCTATCGATCGATGTGTTGATTATGAGGTTGCGGTGGAGAAGTCTATCTTCATCTTCTGGCAGGTTGTGATACTCTAGCGCTCTCTCCTCCTCGTAATCATCAGTATACTCCTCAATATGAGCAGTATCTACAGCATGTGGTGGGATGTAGTAGTCGTTCTCCCACTCGTTTACCTCGAAGTCACCGTCTGGAAACTCCTCCTCGATCTGGTTGAATCGCGAATCGATCGATGACCATGTATGTCTGTCGATCGATGTCGATTCACGAGTATCGATCGATGCGACAGTGCCACAATCGATCGATTCATCGTACTCCGTCTCGTATGCGTCTTGTGAATCGTATTCATCTCCACAATAGCAAACAGCTTTGAGGTCTGGGCCGTCTTGGATTTTCTTAGGAACTTTGATGACTCGTACCGGATCATAGTAGACCGTAGGATTGATCAGGGTTAGGCACAGCTTGTTCGTCTGTGAAGGTTGCAGACAGCTCCAACTGTGGTTAGGAAGGCTCTTCCAAGTAGCAAAGAAGTAGGTAGGGTTACCTTGACGTCCAAGACATGGAAGTCTACTGTTACTAGGGTTTCTCCTAAGTTGACCTCCAGGTTTCTGATGATGCCTCCAGAGTTTTGCTAAGAACAATCCACTAAGATGAATGTTTCATCTGTGGGTTCTATCTTCAGACCTAGATGGTCTGCCATCACCTTGGGTAAGATGCTGACTCCAGATCCTGTGTCACATAGGGCACGTTGGAAATTGATCCCATGGACTGAGCAAGGAACAACGAACTTTCCCTGGATCACCCTTCTTCTCTAGTTTGATCCTCCTTATCATGGTTTCTCTGACCTGATTGAACATCCTTCTGATATATTTTTCTGTTTCCTTTGTAAACATCCACAATCTGTGTGTGAAGTATGCTTCTTCGAACGGTTTCTCCTTAGGTATTCTTAGAACTCTCTTTCTGAAGCTTTCTAATTCATTCTCGTTGACTCCCCTTTTAAGTGCTAAGGAACCTTCTCTTTCCTTTTTCTGAGAGTACGGCCTTCGGTTTCTTGTTGTAACTCCATGGGCTCTAGGGTATCCGTGGGTTTCTTCAAGATAAATTCTGGTGGGATTTTGGAGGGTTTAGATTGCTCCTTGAATGCATTAAGTCGTACAACATCTATCTTGGGAAGTTGCACTCAGCGTGTGATAACTGAATCCCAATCGATAGGTTCTGGAGTATGTCGATCGATTTCGTCATCCTTCTGTCGATCGATGGAACATCCATTATGTCGATTGATTTCGTAAGGGCTGGACGGATGTAGGTGCTTTGCTGCGAACTCCTCGTGAGTAAGTATCTTTACGGCGTTGCACTCGTGAGTAGATTCTTCAAGGTCCATCGGTCGATGCTCGTCTGAGTTCATCGATCGATTTGAGTTGGCGTACATCGATCGATAGTCATGTCCTGACATCGGTCGATACCAATGGTTTCCGCCAATATTCATGGAACTTTCGATCTGGAAGTCTCCCTCTTGCAGCTTCTCATGCTTCACCACTCTCCAAAAATCGTCTTCTATGATAGCATTGACGTTGTGGCCTGTTGTTTCTTCTCCAGTCCCTTTTCCTAAAGCTTCCTGCTTCTTAACAGCTTCTCCTGTCTGAATCACCTGAGTCTCCAGCTTCTTCACATGAGTGCTCAAAGCATCAAGCTTTGTGTTCAAGGTGGTGTAGACAGCGTCGATCTTTCCATTGAAGTTCACCTCTAACTGCCGCTGGCTTTCAAGAACTTTGCTGAGCATGTCTTCTAGCTTTCCTTTCGGGGTTGGTGTGGGTGGCTTCATGTAAGATGAGTTTCCATAACTCCTGTTGTTGTTGGGGTTGCTGCTGTTGAAGTTGCCTCTTTGTCCTGAGAAGTTTTTGTTTCCTTGGTTTCCAGATCTCTGAAATCCAGTTCCATTGATCCAGTTGACTTCTGCTTCTACGTAGTCATCTTCTTCATCAGCTTCTGCATCCTTTACTGAGCAGATTTGCTTGTTTAGCAGCTTCTGATCATTGTCAAGTGTAGCATGTACCTTATTTATCTGTTCCTTTCCAAAGAACGCTGCAGATCTTGCTTTTACAATGTTCTTCGTGATGTTGCTGGATGCTAAGTTGTCTATTACCTTCACAGCATTTTCAAGATTCCTTGTGGTGAAGTTGCCTTCATTCGCAGTATCCAAAGCCATCTGATATTTCAACGCGATGCCTCTGAAGAAAGTGCGGAGCAGTTGCACCTTGTTGAATCCATGGTGTGGACAATCTCGCTGGTAAGACTTGAATCTGATCCAGGTATCCTTGAATGACTCTCCAGGTTCCTGGTTGAATGTGGCAATTTTTCTCCTTAAGTTTTCAGCGCGCGCATCATCAAAGAAGTTATGCAGAAATGCGTTTTTGATGTCGCTCCAGGATGTAAGAAATCCTGGTGGTAGCTGATTAAGCCACTGTAAAGCTTCTCCAGATAAAGAGTGCTTGAAGAGCTTACAGAGAAGGTAGTCCACGGGGACTCCATTGGCTTTGATAGCAGATATGAGATCCTCGAACCTCTCCAGATGGTCCATGGGATGCTCATTGGACAGCCCACAGTTGGGTGTCTGTCCCACAAGGGTGTAGTACTGCGGCTTGAGCTCGAAATCGCCTCTTTGAATAGCAGGGGACAAATGGCTGATCTGTTGGTGTAGAACTGATCTGGACGGTTGTAGTCAGCTAGTGTTCGAGCAGCTTCTCCTACAGGTTGAACAGCTCCTGTAGGTGCAGTTTCTGGCTCAGGGATTACTTCATTCTGAGCATTGAGCTTCTGACCTGCTTCATTATGAAGGTGACCTTCTTGGTCACGAAAGTCTCCATTCTCATCTTGTGTGAGAATAAACGGCGCAACCATGACTCGCAGAAAAGTATCGATCGATATACGGTTAGGGGTATCGATCGATGTCGGATGAAGCGTGTTGGTCGACGGTGAAGTAGTGTCGGTCGACAGGAAGGTGCAAGTATCGGTCAAAGAAGACGGTGTCTCGGTCGACAGTGGTGCGTTCGTATCGGGTGACAGACAGTTGTTGATGTCGGTCGATGCGAAATGGATTTCCTTGCGGATTGAACGTTTCAAGCTAGCAGGGTCTTCTGAGAACAAAATTTTAGATGCCTAGTTGCTTCTAGTACTGCTGGGCATGTGCCTGAAAAGACAAGGAAAAAAAAAATTGTATCAGAAAACAGTTTAAAGTTAAAATAACCTAGACCTAATCAGATTAAATCTAATTGTATCAAAGCTCCCCGGCAACGGCGCCAAATTTGATATCACTCAAATGTTTATCCCTAAGAAGTGACTTTACTCTCTCAAATAAGAGGTTCAGTTGTAGCACTTAGGGGTCGAATCCACAGAGAGCTAGTGTACAAATAAGATGCAATCTTAGTGACTATGCTAGGTTGAAAATGGTTTAAAGTAAAGTGCAGGTTTTTGAGTAATGGTAAGATTACTCAGTTGAAAGGTTTTGGTTTAAGACAATAAAGAAAAGTAGTTAGATTCAGGGTAGGTATTCAGGAATTCAGGATTATAAATACTATAAATGCTAACAAGTTGCTTGCATGATATATCAGAGCTCAACACTATTAAATGAATCCATCAGCTCTCGCAATATTTAGACCATCTATTACTTAGATGCTAAATGGTGTTTGCGGTCAGCTATATCGCCAACAATATCGATCGATTATTCGATAGGAATATCGACCGATACACCTCTAGCTACGTCGATCGATTACTCTATAGGAGTATCGATCGATACGGCTCTAAGCAGAACTTACGCGCGAGTTGATATAGTGCTCACCATGATCTTAGGTCAGCTTCCGCTTGTCTCAAGAGGGTCATAGCATGTATAGGATGTTATCATGAATTATATTAAATAAATAATGAAATCCAAGTTCATGTTCTAGTTAGCTAATCTAGAAAAAGCATTAGTGAACATTCCTAACAATAAATATAACAACTATAGCAGATATAGGTTGGGGATAATTCCTCATATCCTATTTAAACACTAAATCTAACAAGTGAATCGACTCAGACATGGCTAAGTGATTCATAGCAACAAGGTAATAATAGGAGTTCATAGTTATATTAGAGGAATGAACACTTAAGTTCCAATCACAAATCTCTTTGGATCTTTCCTCTAGATCTAGAATCCTATAACCTTTGTTAAGAAGAACAAGTAAAGAATTAAGAACTGAATAGAACTGTATTGAGAACTTGCAAAGTAATGAAACTATGGTAAAAGAAATGTGTAAAAAGGTGGTGGTGAAAAAGCTTGTGTGGTGCCAAAACACTTAGGCACATATAAATATGAGTTCATTAGGTTAAAAACTCGTCAGGGGCAATCTTGTAAAAATGTGATGTCATGGGCTTTAAGTTCGGCCAAGTCCAACTTGTCTTCTTTCGCCGCTCGATATCGATCGATAGTACTGGATGTACATCGATCGATTATGATCTCGATGTATCGTCCCTCGGCAAATGTGTGTCGATCGATAGCACAAAATGTGCATCGATCGATGTATAGCTCCGGATGTCGAACTCTGGTCTGATCTCGGGTGAACTCTTCTTTAAGCTCCAAAAAGGCACCTAAAACATAACTTTTCTCCAAAATACTCCTGAGCCTGAAAACATACCTAATAGACTCCAAAACATAGATAATAGTAATAAAAACACTTATATACCATAGGTAAAAAAGGGTAAAATCCATGGTATATCAGAACTAAAATTCATTTAAGTTACTATTTTAAAACTATTCAACCTAGCTTTATTTCGAAGACTATAAGATCTATTGCGCAATCCAAGAGTCTCTGTGGATTCGATCCCTAAGTACAGCAATTGAACCTCTTTTGATGAGAGTAAAGTTGCTCTAGGATAATTTGAGCACGTATCAAATTTGGCGCCTTTCCGGGGACTCTTTCTGATAACCACTAGATTACGTATAGAATATAGTCTAGGTTTTACTTTTGTTTACTAAATTTTTTCTTCACCCTCCTGCTGACACAGGTACCTGTGAGAAGAACACACTCATTTCGCCCCACCATCGATCGACGGGGATATCTCCTCATCGAACGATATACTGACGGACGAAACGAACGACACTACGAAGCTGGACTCGATCAACATCGTTATAACGAAATCAATAGATAAGGATCGACAAGAATCGCTCGACACACAACCACTCACATCGATCGACACCGACCAGCCGGAAGCAGGTAAGTTCTCTAATCTTACCAGTACTAATAATGAGGAAGCAACCCTAGGAAAATCAATAGTTCAATCATGCAACGCAATTAGCCAAATTGTGAAAGAACAGGGGACTGCAATCCCTGTTGAAATTCATACAACTTTTAAAAATGAAAAAGAATTGTCTTTGCAAGAATTTTCAAACCCTAGCAGGACCTATTCAAATAGGTCCGCCAAAAAGTTACCAGAATTTTGAAACAATAAGGTCCAAGCTTAACCTTGAGCACCTTGTTCTGGTACGACAGAACCCTTTCCATGGGACTCTCTCAGAGCACCCACTTGACCACATCGAAAAGCTAGAAGATATGGTAAATGACGAGAGTAATTGCTGCAAACTTTTCTCCTTCTCTTTAGCTGGTGAAGCCAAGAAATGGCTAGACCTATCACCGACAGGATCTTTAACCTGTTGGGAAGAGATTAGGAGCGCATTCATCAACCATTTTTTCGATGATGCCCGCTACTGGGATGTGAGGAGGAAACTCTCCAGATTTCGCCAACACACACGAGAATCCTTTTAAAATGCTTGGGGAGGTTTAAAGACCTCCAAAATGAATGTCCCCATCATGGATACTCGGAACCCCAACTGATTAACGCCTTCTATGGAGGTGTTAGCTTGCACTACCAAACCATACTCGATACAGCAAGTGAAGGGAGTTTCCGCTCAAGGAGCCCCAAAGAAGTGAAAAGACAAATCAAGAATGTAGCAGCTGGTAGAGATTATGAAAGGATGGATCTGGAAAGAAGGAACGAAGCAGAGTGCACAGACGACTCTCAACTAACCTATTTTAAAAAAGCCCTAAACTCAATCCAATCCTTCTTAGCAGAACAGAGTCAAAGAGGAATTTTCCAAATAAGTGATGAAGTTCTATCTGAACTTCAGGAACAAGTAGACTTTTTGGATGCAACACATCTAAACGATCAACCTGTCAATTTTCATGGAAGTAGTTTCACCCAAAGCTATGATACGATCGCTGGATCACGAAAAGGAAAGGCCAAATTTTGGTTAAATCAAGCTTTTACGGGAAATCTTAGATTGATCGCAGATTTCGAAGGAAAGATGGGCATGATCTGTAGTGGATTAATGACGAAACTCGAAACCCTCAACGAGCACATAAAGATGTTAGATAGCAGAGTAGCAGAAAATGCAATCGCTATAAAAGGGAGATAGGACGTCTTCCCGGGAGCACTGATGCAAACCCAAGGCATCAGGTTAGTGCTGTTCTTCTTAGGAGTGGAAAATGCCTCACTCCGGTTGCAAAGGAAAGCATTACCAATGAAAACCTCATTGACGTCGAGAAAACAAGAGAGAGCAGATCTGAACCAATAACTCTCCCAAACCAATTTGTCTTAGCGATGAGGATGAGGAAGAAACGCCTATCGATCGACGAGATGAAAGAAATATCGATCGACGTGAAGATGAAAACATCAATCGACGTAAGGATGATAGTATCAATCGAAAACGTACACCTCCTACGCCGCAAACGGCATCAGCCGCACCGGTAGTAGAGAGAGTGTACAGACCCCATACCACCCTTTCCCCTCACAAATTCACAAACTAAACGAGAGTTGGAAAAAGCAATCTGCAAGAAGGCCCTCAACAAAATCACTGTCGAATTACCACTAAGTGATGCCATGAAAGTTTCTCCATCCATAAAGAAATATGTGAAAGACATGGTGTCTAAGAGTTTTCCATCAACGGAACACAGTGTCATGATGGTATCAGACAAAGTGAGTGCCATGATCCAGGGCGAATTGCCAATAAAAAGACCTGACCCTGGTAGATTTGTTTTAGATTGTAACATAGAGGACAGACAATTCAGTCAATCACTTTGCGAGCTAGGGTCAAGTGTTAATTTGATGCCTCACTCTGTTGCCACATCCTTAGGTTTTAATCAATTTAAGCCTACCCGAATAACCCTCGTTCTTGCAGATAGATCCGTCCGAGTACCGGAAGGTATACTTGAGGACGTGCCAATAATGATAAACAACTTTCGTATACCAATAGGCTTTGTTGTTCTAAGATACAAGCAAGAACCAAAGGATCCCCTTTTTTAGGAAGACCTTTCCTCGCCACAGCTGGAGCCATTATTGATGTCAAGGAAGGACGAATACATCTAAATATTGGAGACATTCCAATGGTTTTCGACATAGAAAAACTAATCAAACGCCCTTTGATCGATAACCAAGCATTTTATGTAGATGACGTCCCTGCTCTAGCTGCAAAATCCTTTGCAGATTTATATTCTGATAGCACCTTGGAAAATACTCTTTCGACCACTAAAAGGGAAATTCATAGCATGGATAGCCGAACCGAGGAATGTATGCGGTTAATGAAAGCAAAAGATGATATTACGGAAACTGATGAAGAGGATTCAGATGAGTCTAAGATCGACATCGATCGATACCTTCAACGTACTATCGACCGACAACCCTCCCTGCTAAACGATTGGAGCTCCGAAAAGGCACCAAAAGTCGAGTTAAAGCAATTACCAGCCGGACTTAAATATGCATTTCTCTACGATAAGTCCTATCCGGTTATAGTAAATGCTAACCTGATTAATGGAGAACTTTCGTTGTTGGTAAACAAGTTACGCAAGCATAGGAAAGCCATTGGGTATTCTCTCGAAGACATCCCTGGTATCTCTCCAGATCTCTGCATGCACAGTATTCATTTAGAAGATGAATCGAGATCATCAATAGAACACCAGCGAAGGCTGAACCCTAATCTCAAAGATGTAGTTAAAAAAGAAATTATCAAACCGCTGGATGCCGAAGTCATTTACCCGATTTCAGATAGCAATTGGGTGAGTCCGGTGCATGTTGTACCTAAGAAAGTAGGAATCACAGTCGTAAAGAATGATAAGGACAAACTCATCCCTACAAGAACCGTCACAGGACATCGGATGTGCATCGACTATAGGAAACTGAATGCAGCCACTCGTAAAGACCATTTTCCTCTGCCTTTCATCGATCAAATGCTTGAGATAATAGAAAATCACCAGTATTACTGTTTTCTCGACGGTTATTCTGGATCTTTCCAAATCCCTATTCACCCGGACGATCAAGAAAAGACAACCTTCACATGTCCTTATGGAACATTTGCCTATCGCAGAATGCCTTTTGGACTTTGCAACGCACCTTCTACATTTCAGCGGTGTATGGTGTCTATCTTCACAGATATGATTGAGGACTTCATGGAAGTCTTTATGGATGAATTTTTCGGTCCACGGACCCAATTTTAAAAGTTGTGTCGACCATCTATGCAAAGTACTAGCAAGATGCGAAGAAAAAAATCTTGTTCTGAATTGGGAAAAGTGACACTTTATGGTTACTAGTGGAATCGTTCTTGGACATAAAGTGTCCGCTGCCGGTATAGAAGTAGATCGTGTAAAAATAGAAGTTATGACCAGTTTACCAGCACCCGCTTCAGTGAAGGATGTGAGAAGTTTTCTCGGGCCTGCTGGATTTTATAGGAGGTTTATCCAAGATTTCAGCAAGATTGCTAGACCCTTGACAGCCCTCCTATGTAAAAAAGTCAAGTTTGACTTCACCCCTGAATGTCTCAAAGCTTTCGAAAAATTAAAGCAGCTTTGATTAGCGCACTCATCGCACAAGCACCTGATTGGAATCTCCCATTTGAAATTATGTGCGATGCGAGTGATTTTGCTGTAGGTGCAGTTTTGGGTCAAAGAAAAGACAAGAGATTACATGCTGTTTATTACGCCAGTCGAACTCTCGACGAAGCGCAAAGGAATTATGGAACTACCGAGAAGGAGCTACTAGAAGTAGTTTCCGCATTCGAAAAATTCCGCCAATATCTTGTCTGCTCGAAAGATATTGTTCACACCGACCATGCTGCGATTAAATACCTAATGCAAAAGAAAGACGCAAAGCCGAGACTTATTCGATGGATCTTGCTATTCCAAGAGATTGATATAGAAATTAAAGATAAGAAAGGAATAAAAAATGGAGTTGCAGATCACCTATCTAGGATAAGAGTCGATGATGACGTTCCAATCGACGACTTCATACCTACGGAAAACGTCTACCAAACTGACGACCTGTTCATAGGTCACATTGGACTGACAAATAACCCATCAATCGATTCTGATGATCCAACAGAGATCGATACGGAAGGAAACGGATCGATCGATACCAGCGTTACCAAATCAATCGACGCTAATGCTACCTAATCGATCGATATCACATATGAGCACAATATCGAGACTTCTTCAAAAACAATCACCATTGATTTAATAGTTCATGTTGCCTGCGACCCTCTAAACACTGTGGAAACGGACCCTCCCGGAGATAAAAGTTTAAGTCTGGGGTGCACGCGATAGACGTAGGTTTAAAGAATCGACCTTGGTATGCTGACATAGTAAATTATCTAGCTGCCGACGTAGAACCACAAAATCTCCAACGTTATTCGAGGAAGAAGTTCTTTAGAGAAGTTGAGAGATATCATTGGGATGAACCTTACTTATACAAGCACTGTCCCGATTGAATATACAGACGATGTATCGCCGAAACTGAAATTAATAATGTCTAATTTCATTGCCATGGATCTGACTATGCTGGACACTTTGCAACCTTTAAAACGGTGGCAAAAGTTCTTCAAGCAAGTTTCTGGTGGCCGACAATGTTTCGCGACGCCCATGCTTACATCACAAAATGTTGCAGATGCCAACGTAGAGGAAAAATCAGTAAAAGACATGAAATGCAACAAAATTTATTCTCGAAGTTGAAGTCTTTGACTGCTGGGGAATTGATTTTATGGGTCCCTTTCCTTCCGCTTACGGAAATAAGTACATCTTAGTTGCTGTAGACTATGTGTCTAAATGGGTTGAAGCAGTAGCTTCCCCAACGAATGATGCTGCAGTAGTTGTCAAATTTTTCAAAAGCATCATTTTCCCTCGTTTTGGAGTACCTCGAGTAGTAATAAGTGACGGTAGAACCCACTTCATCAATAATATTTTCGATCAACTACTCAAAAAGAATGGAGTCCATCACACAGTTGCCCCACCCTACCACCCGCAAACAAGTGGACAAGTAGAAGCATTTAATAGACAAATAAAAGAAATCTTGGAAAAGACTGTAGGAATATCCGGAAAGGATTGGTTTAGGAAATTGGAAAATGCACTATGGGCCTATAGGACCGCCTTCAAGACTCCATTAGAGACTACGCCATTTCATTTACTTTATGGAAAAGCCTGTCATTTACCAGTTGAACTTGAACACAAGGCGGCCTGGGCAGTCAAACTGCTAAATTTCGACATTAAGCCCGCTGCTGAAAGACGGCTTATCCAACTAAATGAATTAGATGAAATTCGATACTTGGCTTATGAGAGTTCGAGAATTTATAAGGAAAAGACGAAAGCCTATCATGACAAAAAAAATATTTCTAGGCATTTCGAATCTGATAACCAAGTACTGCTTTATAATTCCCGACTTTCCTTGTTTCCTAGAAAACTCCGATCTCGTTGGTCAGGACCTTTCACAGTTAAGGAAGTACGACCCTACAGAGCAATAACTCTGTTTGATGAAAAAGGAAACGAATTCACCGTAAATGGACACAAAGTTAAACATTATTGAGCCAAAGAAGTAATCCCGGATACTGATAATCTGCGATTGGATATTCCAATCGGAGACTAACTCTAAATTAGTCAAGCTCACGACTTAAAATAAGCTCTGAGTGGGAGGCAACCCACTAATAGATTTAGGGTTTTAAATTTATGGTTTTAATTTTAATTATAAAAAAAGAAGAATAAGGAATAGCATTAAAAATCGATCGATAGCACCTCGACATCCGCTTTTCTCCATAATCGAACCTCCAAAAAAAGGAAAAACCCTTTTTCTCTCTAGAAACCAAACCGATTTCACCCATTCCTTGCCTCAATATTCTTGTTTTTCATCTCTCTATCTCATTTGTTCATCTATTCAACCGATCTATGTGGGAACCGAAATTCACACTGTCAAATTAAGTTGATTTGGAGGAAAGCCAAGTGAACCTAGCTTTCCCTGAAGGTCCCGGTTATCTGCCACCACACAATCAGTAATGACAAAGAGAATAAGAAAACGAAATGAAAATCGTAAGAAAAAGAATAAAGCAAAAGATCTTATTTCGAATCCGCTGTTTGAACAACAGGTAAGAGCCTTGGCTACAAGAGCTGTCGGCGAAGTTCGCTAGTCTAGCAACCTAAGTTCTAACCTAGTTGAGTCGCAGCTCGCTAGTAAAGACGGAAAATAATACCTAAGTTGCTCTAAGTGCTATGTTGCTCTCAAAAAGTTCTCCCTTGCTCCTCGCCCCAAGCTCTCCTTATATACTCCTTCTTAAGACGGTCTATTCTTCCTTTGGGCGAATCTATCGTGAATCGGGCTTCTTTCCATTTCGCTGGTCTTCATGTTTATCGGAAACTTGACATTTATCTTCAAGAAACTTCACATTTATCTTCGGGAAACTTAACATTTATCTTATGTTAAGATAAACATGGGGCGTCATGTCCATCTCGACTTGGTTTCCTGGAAAAAAGTACGATTCGTCGCTGCTCGGGCTTCGGGGCCGATTTTCATCGCGGAGGTTTCACGATTTTCGATACTTGTTTTTCCGAAGGAATCTCAATTCGCCGATAGTCTAGATGACTGGTGTTTTAGAATAACCGCGGATCGTTTTATACGATGAATCGAGATCCATTCGTGAACCTTTGGTTGTCTCCAAGTTTTCCGATTTGTTTTCAAGACGAAACGGGTTCTTGGGTTGTCTCCAACGAGTTGAACGGTGAGTCTTCGAGCAAGGATACAAAGTGCATAGTTGGGATGAAGATTTTGCGGGATGAAGATTGCACTTGTCGAAAGTGGTCCATACTTCAGGATCTGACATGCTGGCGCCGCACCTGGATTTGGTCATATGCTGCCCGGCGCCTGGATTTGGACATGGGTACTGGTGCCCGGCGCCTGTGACCAGCACGAGCCGCCCGGACTAGCATCGAGGAGCTCCGCCCGTGACCAGCACGAGGAGCTGGCGCGCCTGTGACCAGCAAGAGCGAAGCTACCGCGCTCGCGACCAGTAGGCAGGTTGGCCGGCGCCCGTGAACCAGCACGCGCAGCTACCGCCGTGACCAGGAAGAGCGAAGCTGGCGCCCGCACCCATGACCAGCATGGCGCCTGGCGCCGTGCCAGCATGGGTGAGCCGGCCGGCGCCAGCCCAGCGAGCCGCCCCGTGCCAGCATCGGCAAGCCGGGCCGGCGCTCGTGCCAGCATCGGTGAGCCGGCGCCGGTGCCAGCACCGGCGAGCGGCGCCGCACTGGCTAGGCCGTACACTCCTGCTGGTGTCCGGGCTACGATGCGTCATCCTTCCGACGCTCGCCGAATAACTAGTTTTTCCTTGGTTTTATTCGCTTGATTGTTTCCGAGGACTTCGGTATCGATTGTGTCTTTGACCGATTTTGACCCCAACAGTTAGCCCTCAGCTAGCTAGGACCGTGGTTTTGGTAACAAGTCCTAGCTCGCGGTATAGCTAGATAGGAAGGTGTAGAGGCTAATCGTTAAAAAAGATGGAGTAAGAATTTTCAGTCATTCTTACTTCATCACAAGGATTTTACCTTCTAAAGTTTCTCTCTCAAGAAAATGTCTTCAAGATCAAGATCCTCTAAAAGGAATTTTCTCCTCACTCATCTTCGACGATTCTCCGCCGATGAAGTGGTTCAAACACGAAGAAGAAGTTGACGAGGATACGAGGGAGGCATACTACAAAGCTGTATGTGGCTCGTGGTCAGCCTCCGCTGACATCCCCATTCCCGTGAGGGCCGGGTGCCTTTCACCAAGCAGGGTCTCTCCCGAGTATTTACAATTCTTCAAACTTTTACCAAGTTCCGAGTGGGGTCACGCCCGATTCGACCGCTGGCGAGCGCTAAGGGATCCTCCACAGGGCTTCTTTACTTGCTATGAAGCCTTTCAGACGGGCGCATGTGGTTCCCGATCCCTGGTACCATTGTCCGCGCTTCGCTCTTTCGACTTTCAATCAGCCAGCTCACTGTCCCGCCTTTGGAGAGTTGGCTCGGCGTTAGTCTCGAAGTTACGAAGTTAGGTACGGACCTTACTCCTAGTGATTTTGAGGGACTTTGGTATACCAAGCCAACGCCGATTGAAGGTTCAGATTCGCGTGATCCCGCGGAAGGACATGGCCATAATCCAGGGACTACTTTGAATCCCAAGTCATGGTTTGATCGCTTCTTTGTATCGAATTGATGGGGAATCCGTGGAGGAAAGCTGCCTTCACTTATTCCCTCAGTGGAACTTCGATCGCGTAACACGCTAGTTCTTTCTTTTGTTTTCATACTTTGAACGTGCATGAAGATAAAGCTTTTGTTTATCGCATTTAACAAGATTCTCGCACACTCATGCCGATATTTTCGCCAAACGACCTTCTCCGAAAGGCCATTCCTTTGGAGTACTTTTTCCATCGAGCGGATTCGAAATGCGGTGGAACTCCATCGATCCTGAGTCTCTCAGCCTTCCTCGACGTTCCGACGCCGAGCCGACTGCTGTTTTGCCTGTTCGAGACGGAGACATAGGTCTCGAAAGGCAAAGAGGTCAAATGTGAGACGCCTCGAAGATTGTTCGCCATTAGAGGAGACTCTGGCTTTGCCCGGAGAAGGTGGAACCAGCGAAGTTTCCCTGCCTAGCAATTTTTCGATGGTCTCCTCCAGCGTACTACTGATGAGTCGCTCGAGGATGACATGAAGAAGAGAGCTTTTGCCGAGGGTACTCAACGAATCAACGAGGTTTATCCTTTGAACTTTGATCATATATATTACCATTGTTGGATATAATTTTCTGATCTTAAGTTTATACAGGGGATGAGGGTGTTCGGAACGGCACTTGATGAAAGCTTTCGAAGATCGAGGATCTCTCGCCAAAGCCGGAAGCCGAATGCTAACTCTTCCGCTTCCGAAAGAGGCTAAGGAACAAAGTCAGAAGCAGGCCGAACTTCATTCTCGGGCCCTTGTTCGTGCGGAAAGGAGAGGGAAGAGAGCGATCGCTGCCGAGATGGCGCGGAGGGCTGAATCGTTCGCCACCGAGTTCGAGAGTTTGAAGGAAGCTCAAGAGTTTATGGGTGATTTCCGCGAGTGCCGGGGATCGGTCGCTAACCTTCACAAGTCGCAGAAACCAGGTTTTTCCTTCCTCCGAGATTGCTGAGAGGAAGGTTTTATGAGCGAACGCGCCATGCTGAATCCTTAGTTCCTCCGGATCAAGGAAGGGTCAGGAAGATTTGGGAACCTATCGAGGTTTCGAGCACACGGTGGAGGCAGAAGCAGCGGAAACGCGGAAGGCGTGAATGAAGAAGTTGACCAGCCTGTCACTTCGCTCGATCTCCCCGTCCGGATTTCTTGATGTGGATTACTGAGGATTGTCGCCGGGATTATGTCCCTTTATCTTGATAGATGTTTGCGGGCCGCAGTGAGGCCTGTTTATTTGTATATGCCGCGACCGTAGGGAGGTCGTAACCTTTGTATATTTCGACTGGCCGCTGGTGGCTTCAATCCTGCCGCTCGCGGCTTGAATATGTATCATGTGGATTTTGCAGAAATTTGCCTTGTGTTTTGATTTATACTTTCGTCAAGTGTAGAGGGTAGAACTGGTAGTCACTTCAGATTCTAACTCTTATTTTGTCGCTAGGTCCGTGCACTACTTTGTAGCGAGTGTTTTAGGTGTTAGCGATGAGAGACATGTTTTGGATCTCAGATCGGTGTCGATACTATGTTTGTGAGATGTCAAGATCCAGCAAGACTGGGTTTAGGGCAAGACCTAGGCTTACTCTCAGCTTTAAGGCTATGCGATGACTGATCGGCTTTCGTTTTTCCTGTTAGTGATTTCGTCCTGACTCGACCGTTTTAAAATCCGCGAATTGTTGTCGGCTTATATGATTTGTTTAGGTGCGAATCGAGCTACTTCCGCTTGGAAGAGCTAACCAAAATTAGGACTTCTTGTATAGCCATGATATACTTGTCGGATGTAAGAGGACCTTGAAAAGGTCTGACTACGGTTTGGTATTAGTGAAACGCTTCTGTATTCGATATGTTGGGGCCAATCGACAGCGCTTGTTTTTAAGTCGCAGGTGGACTGTTTTGATGGATGATGCGATTCGATACCTCCTGGGAAATTGCGACGCCTCGCTTCCCAAGATATGATTTTTCGCTTTTCCGAAGTTTTTGATGCGCTATCGTGTTTAAGCATGCTTCAAAGTTTGATAAAAGAGTTGTATTGAAAAGTTTCAAAATTTCAATACATGTGCGGATATTTCGCTTTTGTGGGAGTATAGAGTATACGCACCCTTTGGTGAGGGGATAGCTGAACTCGCTGGTTTCGACGAAGCTGCCTACGCACTCTTCGAGGATCAAGCCATCTCAGAAGTTCTGATTGTTGCTGCAGACGTTTTACTCCCCGTGTGTCGCCGTCCGATCGCATTCAGTCGGTCGGTGGTTTGTGCGGGATCGAGCTGTCGCTTAGACGGCGATGGATTCAGAGACTTTTCGCTGTCTTGAATCGCTGCCTGTTCGGATGATTCTGGATCATCTTTTTCGAAGTTTTCAGGAATGTTGTGTGATTCCTTTGCTCGCTTCGGTTGCCGCAGGGGCGCTCCGATCTTTTCGCAGTTTGAACTCGGCTAGGTAGCAGAGTTCGACTGTTCTCGACTACCCCAGATTACTGCGGTTCCGTTGAGTCAGAAATTTGATGCCGAGGTGATATGTGGACGGTACTGCCTTCATGGAGTTGTTCCAAGGGTTCCCATGATGGCATTGTAGATGGCCGGTTGTCGATAACCGCGAACTCGACGATCTTTGTGACTTCTTAGCCATGACCGGAGCTTAATGCCCCGAGGGTCATGGAGGTGACGCGAAACCCAGTCAAGGGTTTTGGCTCAGGGACGACTTCCCAAGTGGGATCTTCATCCCGTAGAGGGTGTCTCGAAGATGACGTTGACCGTACTTCTGTATCGACAAGGATGCGCCAACTTCGAGATCCTGGATCACCAGGTCGATGACTAGAGGATCGAATGAGGTTTGTCAATTCGACAGCTTTGTTCCTCAAAGAGATCGTGGTGGGAATATTGCTATCCGAAGCCAGTTGAACTTGTCTCGCTTTCCGCCCGTAGGCTTTGATCGACAAGACTGAGTCTTGATAGAACTACGACCTCCGATAATCATATTTACCTGGCGACCGCTGCTGTTCCTCGTCGTCTCCCTGCTCCTTCCGCTTCACCCGATTGACTTTCAGCGCGGTCCTCGGGACAGTCTTGTTGGTTTTGCGCTGTCGGACTCCAGGAGCAAGTCCTTTATACTCTTGACCTTCGACAGTTCGCCGGGCGAGGAGCTTTGGCGGCGAGCCTGGCCGGTGAACCTTGCAGTTCGCGTGGAGTGACCTCTGGTTTCGTGGAACTCGCAGTAGGAATTATCCTTGTACTGGTTCCTGGTCCAGGTGTTTCTGGAGGTTTTGCCTTGCTCGAATTGATGGCGAAGTTATGCTCGCTTTGGCCTTCCCCTTCGAATGGACGCATTTGTCGCTACGAGAGGGTTTATTCTTTGAGGATGTTTTCTGCGGCCCATGCTTTTGCGATATGACTCTCATCTCTTCTTCCATGACGATGAAGTCCGTTGCCTTGTGGAGGGTATCCTGGATCGTCCGTGGTTTCTCCAGCAATATCCACTTTCGAACTTTGACTTGTACCAGAGAGTTTTCCTCGGGCGCGATTGCGACTTTGTCGCTGATACCGCCACCGCCATCACTAGCTTGAACCTTCTCATGAAGTCGCAGTGATTCGTCTTTCTTTTGAGCCAGACTCCACAAGTCCACGTCGGAAGTCTCTCTGTCCATGAACATGGAGTACTGTTTGAGAATGCCGAGGCTAGAAGGCAGTGACCGGCGTCTTGTTCACGCTCCAGGAGTTTGCATCTTCCCATCACGATCTGGAAGGACTGTGTGTGCCTTCGGATCTGTGGTTCCATCAGACGGAATCCTGATCTTCCCAGGGTCTGAGATGCGTCTCTGTGATCCGAAGGTGAACGGCGTTTTCGTGCTTCCTCGAGAAGTCTATCGATCTCGGGAGCGGCACTAGTTGCCTGGTGAATTTGTGATTCACCGCTTTTACCTCGGCTACTGTTTTTGCGAGGGACTCGCGAAGATCGTGGATCTCGCTATCGCTACCTGCGTTTTTCCGAGCTTGTCGGCGCTGGTTACGATGGATCCGAAGTTTGATCCTCCGCCAGTTCTTCCTGTTCCATCCAGTAGAGGTCTCTTCCTCTTGTCATGGGTTTTTCGGCGACACCGCCTGTCGGGCAGACTGACTTCGGTCCTTATATGATGAACGCCAGTGTTATCGTCCGAATGATCGGATTGGTCGCTAACGTCCAGGTTGATTCGTTCGACGTCGTTTTCTTCATTGTCCCCAGAGGGAGGTGGAAGATTCTCCGTAGTCGGTTGCGCACCTGGTTGAGAGATTCGCCGTGGTTTTGCCTGAAGAAGTCTTGTCCGCGACGCAGCTTGATCGCCTGAGTCTCAAATCGAAGTCTTCTGCCGCTGCGGGCTCTTGTGATCGCCAGGACTTGCTCTTGCCCTTCGCAGTTAAGGTCTCCACCTGTTTTGCAAGAGAGGCCACGAGTTTTCCTTGTTCGTCCGCCTGTTTCTGAGCGGAGGCGAACATCTCTTTCATCTGGTCGAGTATCGTGGTGTCAGTGGTGACCGTTGATACGTTTCCAGCTGGAGTATTGGTCGCTGGCATCGACGGAGCTCCGCCGGCGCTTATGGTTGTCGTGTTGGTCGCCATATCAGACCGAAGCGTGGTTGCGAGTGAGATAGATCCGCACTCCTTCTAGCGCCAAACTGTGGGAACCGAAATTCACACTGTCAAATTAAGTTGATTTGGAGGAAAGCCAAGTGAACCTAGCTTTCCCTGAAGGTCCCGGTTATCTGCTGGGCCACACGACACAATCAGTAATGCACAAAGAGAATAAGAAAAACGGAATGAAAATCGTAAGAAAAAAGAGTCGAGCAAAAGATCTTATTTCCGAATCCGCGTTTGAGCGTGAACAACAGGTAAGAGCCTTGGCTACAAGAGCTGTCGGCGAGTTCGCTAGTCTAGCAACCTAAGTTCTAACCTAGTTGAGTCGCAGCTCGCTAGTAAAGACGGAAAATAATGCCTAAGTTGCTCTAAGTGCTATGTTGCTCTCAAAAAGTTCTCCTTTTGCTCCTCGCCCCAAGCTCTCCTTATATACTCCTCTTTAAGACGGTCTATTCTTCCTTTGGACCAAATCTATCGTGAATCGGGATTCTTTCCATTTCAGCCGGTCTTCATGTTTATTGGGAAACTTGACATTTATCTTCAAGAAACTTCACATTTATCTTCGGGAAACTTAACATTTATCTTATGTTAAGATAAACATGGGGCGTCATGTCCATCTCGACTTGGTTTCCTTGAAAATCGCAAGTGGGACGATTCGGTCGCGTTCGGGCCTTCAGGGGCCGTTGTTTCGATCGCAGACGATTCATGGATTTTCGGAGAAACCAACCTGTCATGATACTTGTTTTGCCGAAGGAATCTCAATTCGCCGTATAGTCTAGATGACTGGTGTTTTTAGAATAACCGTGATCGTTTTATACGATGAATCGAGATCCATTCGTGAACCTTTGGTGGTCTCCCGAAGTAAGTTTTCCCGATTTATTTCGACCAAGACGAAACGGGGTTCTTGGGTTTCTTGTCTCCAAGGAGTTGAACGGTGAGTCTTCGAGCAAGGATACAAAGTGCATAGTTGGACTAGTTTGTTTAGACGGTTTTGCGGGATGAAGATCGCACTTGTCGAGTGGTTCGTACTTGGGCGCCCGGGATTTGGACATGGGTGCTGGCGCCCGGCGCCTGGGATTTGGTCATGGGTGCTGGCGCCCGGCGCCTGGGATTTGGACATGGGTGCTGACGCCCGGCGCCTGTGACCAGCACGAGCGAGCTGGCGTCCGGCGCCCGTGACCAGCACGAGGGAGCTGGCGCCCGGCGCCCGTGACCAGCAAGAGCGAGCTGGCGTCCGGCGCCCGTGACCAGCAAGGGCGAACCGGCGCCCGGCGCCCGGTGCTAGGCCGTGGCCGCTCCTGCTGGTGTCCGGGGCTACGATGCGGTCATCCCTTCCGATGTTCTCGTCGAATAACTAGTTTTTCCTTGGTTTTATTCGGCGCTTGATTGTTTCCGAGGACTTTCGGGTATCGATTGTGTCTTTGACCGATTTTGACCCCAACAATCTACAAAGCATAAAATCGATTAGGCTCGGATTTGGTCGATTTAGGTTGCTAGCATGATGAAATAGGTTCTAGAACTGATCGATTTATGCTTGGTGTTTTGGAATTGTGATTTGGGTTGAGAATTTTTTCTTGCAGGTTTCGCGATGTCGTGTCGATCGACAAGAGAGATGTCGTATTGATTGACATAAGTGTTCAAAAATCGACCGATGCCTAGTTATCAACATCGATCGACCTCTCCTTCTGAGTATCGATCGTTGCAAAGCTTCACCGATTGCACTTACTAATTTTAAACTTTTGTTTTGATTGCAGATGAGCTCACGGAACGACATAAGACGAGAGAAGAGGACGAAGAGAAGGCTCGATAACCCGAGCACCTCTAGGGCCTCGCCCGAACCACCATCTTCCTCATATATATCTTCATCTTCATCATCACAGTCTCCGCCACGACAGCCAGACGAGCGATACCCTTGGCCTAGGAACCCTACCAAGGCCATAGCGACAGTGGAGCGGTTTGAGGACCCGTCTGCAGCGGTTCGGACTACTGCCTGCAGAAACCGTCGGAGGACGGATACTTGGGATGAATACGACAGCCTGTTCTACAACGCATGGCTGCACATCGACATAGGTCCCACGAGCTTCATAGACGAGGCCACCGTGAGGCGACTCGGTATTCAGTCCGACTTGGAGGACATGATCAGGCAGCTTGGGTTCGGTACCATGGCCACACATCCCTACGACCTCTATCCCTCTCTGGTCAGGCAGTTCATTGCCACCGCTGATCTCTCCTACACCACGTCGACTGGCCGCGTTGCAGGCAACGGCATCCTCTCCTTCTTTGCCAGAGGAGTCAGATACAAGATCACCGTCTCCGAGCTCTGTGAGATCTACAGGTTTGACGCTGCTGCTGCCACCATCATTATCCCTGAGTTTCCAAAACTCAGTGAGTTCTGGAGCATCATAGGCACAGGTCATTGGAGCACATCCGTCCCCCAGAACGACATCCGCCACCCGACCTGCGTTACTTCATTAGGGCTCTTGCCAGCACACTGCAATGCAAGATGGAGCCCAACAAGGTGCGGATGGACGAGCTTACACTGTTATTCCTTGCGATGGACGGATTGGTGGATCTGCAGCATTTAAACCCGGCTCGCGAGATGCCCACACCCAACCTTGGATCTCTCTTTGCCCAGCACCTGGTGAGCCTGAAGATGAAGCCCTTTAAGGGCACGGGCAGGAAGAAGGAAACGGTCGGGAGCTTGCTTACATCGATCTTCATACACTTGGGCATCCGCTTGGACGCAGGGGCAGCACGCACTTCCCGAGCCTACTTGGATGTGGGACATCTTTCATCAGCCCAGTGGCTAAAGGAGGGCCTGTGCTGGAGTTTTTGGACAGGTGAGCGCCTCCGTCTTCTGCAGCTACCAGCCCCTCACATTACGGATTTTGCTGGGAGCATCGAGAGGCTTCAGTTCCAGCCAGATGAGGGATTCCTCTGCAACCTCCAGGACATACCACGCAGAGTCCCGGGAGTGCGCAAAGCGCAGGCTACTCAGAGCCCGTGATTTCTTGCATATTTACATGTTTTTAGAATTCATTTCTTATGCATTTTGATCATATAGGTTAGGCATTAGGCATCTTTAGGATCATTTTGCATTCATTGTCCTTATAAGGTGCTGGAGTGTGCCAAGGGGTGATTAGAGGTGTTTGGGAGCATTGTGATCCAAAAAGAAGTGAAGAATGGAGTTTGGCCAAGCCAGACCATGACCAGGACGTGCCTTAGCTTGATGGCCTCCGGATCAACTTCCCACCCTCAAGACATGAAGACCTTACCTTGGACAATTGCTGGACGGACGGCCGCGGCTCAGGACGCTTGAGACAGAGCACCCGCGCGGCTTGGACTACTTGGACGGATGGCCGGTGTGTGGCTGGACATGCGCGGGACGCTTCACCCGTGCGGGACCGGACAGATACAAAGCTCGGACGTGGACTGGTGCAAGGGAAGACATGCGCGGCACAATACACCCGCGCGGGACGAGGCCAGCCTCGACACGGACTGATGCACGGCCGGATATGCGCGGCACATCTTACCTGCACGGGACAAGCGGCAGGACGAGACTGGACATGCTCGGGTCAGTATGCGCGGCACATCTTACCCGTGCGGGACAAGCGGCAGGACAAGACTGGACGTGCGCGGGTCAGCTTAACCGCGCGGCCGGCCGAACGGAGGGACGGATCTGCGCGGGTCAGGATGCTCGGGTTGGGACCAGCATTCTACCCTGAGCGTTTTTGTGAGGTCTGGTCGAGATTTAATGATTCCAGGGCTATTTTGGTCAATTGTCTTTATGTTTTTAAGGGCTTTCAAGCATCCTATAAATACTTTTGTAATCTCCTTAGTGAGAACAACTTCTTTTCTCTTAAGAACACATTTAGATCCTGAAGAAAGTTTGGATCTTGAATCCTTTTTCATCTTATTTTCTTGTGTTTGCTAGATTATCTTCATCTCTAATCATGTTTAGCCTTGAATCATCCATGGTTTTAAGGTTATCCATGTCTATTAGTGAGTACATCTATCTAGGATTCATGGGCTTGGGAGACTAAGGGTGATTAGGTGTAGATCTAAGATGTTTTAGTGTATATCCTACTTGATCCTTGCTTGTAGAGTGTTCTTATTGCTATTTTGGAGTTGGCCTCTTCAAAATAGAGTCATAGGCATTTTATGCCCGGAAGGTGTTTGATGAAATGCCTGAACCAACTCTCCAATGCTTTTAACATCCTTTACCTAAGGGATTAGTTGTTAAAGGTGTTAAGATAGCTAATAGACTTGTTCTTATTGATTACTTTCATATTATTCAACCTAAGGGATTAGATGCTTGAGATATGTTAGTGAATGAGCATTCATCTAGGGATAGAGCTTGCTTAGGATTGTGTCTAGGCTTAAGGTGTTAGATTGATTGAAAATTTGCCATCTTAGATTGTAACTTGATCACCCAAGGTCAACTCCTGATGATAGAACTTTTCAGATTCTAATCAAATGATGTAGTATATAAGATTGTCGAACCAGTCCTAAGTGACAATGAAACAGAGGGAATGCAAGCCTATGCTCAATCTAAATGCAACCATTAGAGAGAATGATGATTAAACTAGAACAATAAGTAAAACACAACAAAAAGCAAACTTTCTTTCTTATGAGGAGAGTGAGACCCATGGGTGTAGGGACTTGATATCAAATGATTAAGCTTCAATCCAAGATGCTAACTTTTCAATCAATCTAATCCTTATGCCTAGACAACTAAACTAAGCAAGCTCTATCCCTAGATGAATGCTCTTTTGCTATGATCACCCAAGTACACCAAATCCCTTTGGCTGTAATGATCAAAGCAAACAATGAGAATGAGTCTAATAGCAATCCTAGCCTCTAAGACAACTAATCCCTTAGGCAAAGAAAGCTAAAAGCATAGATGAGTTGGTTCAGGCATTTCATAGAACACCTTCGGGCATGAAATGCCTATAGCTCTATGTTTGAGAGGCCAACTCAAATATAGCTTTAAAAACACCAAATCTATGCAAGGAAATGATAGATCTAATACTAGACACCTTGGATCTAACTTAATCACTCTCTATCACCCTAACCCATGAATCTTAGAAGAATCTACTCACTAATCCACATGCTTATTCTTAAACCCATGAGAGATTCAAGCATAAACATATAGAGAAAGAAAGGGATGAGATAAACAATCAAGAACACAAGATGAGATGAGATTAATAAATCAAAGATGAAACTTTACTCAAAGGTTTTTGTTCTTAGATCATAAATAACATAAGTCCCATCTTAGGGATAACAAGGGTACTTATAGTTAGGCTTAAAAGCCCTAGAAACATAGAATAAAATTACTAAAAAGTCCCTAGAAGCAATAGGTCTCGACCAATGGGAAGTCAGCATGAAAAACGCTCAGGGACGTGGCTGGACGGGTCCGCGCATGCTTGGCAGCGCAGTTCTTGTCTGGCCGTTGCTCGTCCCGCGCGGGTATGCTGGCATGGTCGTCCCGTCCCGCGCGTTTGTACACTTCCGTCTGGTCTCGTCCCGCGCGGGTACCACGTACCGCTCAGCTCAGGCCGCGCATCCGGACGCTCTTGTTCGTCTCGTCCCACGCGGGTACCACGTACCGCTCAGCTCAGGCCGCGCGTCCGGACGCTCTTGTTCGTCTCGTCCCGCGCGGTACCACGTACCGCTCAACTCAGGCCGCGCGTCCGGACGCTCTTGTTCGTCTCGTCCCGCGCGGGTACCGCGTACCGCTCGACTCAGGCCGCATGTCCGGATGCTTTAGTCCACCCGTATGGTATGTCCTGTCCCGCGCGGGTAAGGTAACCCGAGCAGATTGGGCCGCGCATGGCCTTGCTTCAGCTTGTCCGTGCGGTGTGATCTGTACCGCGGGTGGTTGGTCCTGCAGATCAGGCCGTGCGTCCGTATGTTCGCGGGTCTTCATGCGCTGGAGATCTTGGCCGAGCATGTCCGTCCGGTGCTGCATCGCCTGGCATCATTCCTTCGTCTGTGCGGGCTGGTCAGGCTGAGTGTGCTGACCCGGATGCACTGACATGCCTTCACTCAAATAACCATAACTCCTCCAATATTGCTTCAAATGGCTTGAAATCACTCCCAATGGAAAGCTAACTCAAGATACTATATCCCCACCAAATCTTATCACAGAAAACTTCTTTATGGCCATCGTCCAAATCCATCTTTCACCCTTCCTTTTGTAACAAAGTACCCTCAAACACCTTCAAATTCTCCAAAGTACACTCCAAGACCTGATAAAGACTTATGAATGCAAAATGAACCTAAATATGCCTAATGCCTAAACTAGAAGGGATAAAATGCACAAAATGGAAGGCTAAAACAATGAAAATATGCAAGACATCAACTCCCCACACTAGTCCTTTACTTGTCCACAAGTAAACTTGCAAGGACTAAGGAGGAGAGGTTTGAAGGAGGGACTCATAGCCAAAAGAATGCTCTTCTTAGTTCTCAACTTGATAACCTTGCACAAACATACCAAGTAGCATGAGCAAAACTCAATCCAACTCTAACTTATCAAGGCCTATCTTAACTCCTTTGATCCCTATACTTACTCATCATGAATCCACAACCCACAATTCCATTTGCCCTCTAACAATCATTAATCAAACTCAAAAGACTTCTTGCAAATGGTCAAATGGTCCAAGTCATTTGGTTTGGTGGTAGAAGGTTTTATTCAAGTGAAACAAGGGGTTCAAAGGGATCTTTCAAGGGATGGTTCACTCTCAAAACAAGTAGCCTTGACATTGCACATAATATATCTAAGAAAGGGATCAACTCATGCTTACAATGCTCAATCTCCATTGTTCTACCCTTTCCCAAAATACATAGATCACATCTTTATTCCCAATGCCAAAATGCCACTCACATCTCTCACCCAAAGATTTCCCCAATTGTTCAAGATATTTTCTCATTTGAAACTCTTTCTTAATGAAGTCTACAAGGAATTTACACATTTCAAACTCTTTTCAGCTCTTTCTAGATATTGCTTTTTTTTTTTTTTTTTTTTTATTCTTTTTATGGGGCCAAGACTTTTAAACAACTTGGAGCTTACAATCTTTCATTCCTCTTATCCCTTCTAGACTTAATCACTTATAACAATAGAGTCTCATGAGTCAACCTTTTCTTTCAAAAACCTTTATTTTCCCAAGATCATACAATACAACACTCACCCCCATCCTAGAAGCTAGACATTAATGAGTGTCTAATCTAGCTAAAATGGAGATCAAGCATTGTCGTTCCCAATACTCTCAACATTATGCACATGTAAAGCTTTCCAAAGAAGGCCTCACTCAACAAATAATGAAAGCTTGAAAAGAGGTAAGGGTTTTAGGGCGTGGAGTGCCACTTGAGCTTGTCCAAAAAGATAGACAAAGAATGGGAGGGACAACTCAAGTGTTCTATCCATGACTTAGTACACAAGGGACCATGAGCAAGAGACTAGAGTCTAAATATGACAGGAGCAAACTTCAAAGAGATAGCATCAATCAATCAAATAAGCTTTAGGAAGAGATTTCAAGGCAAAAGTTTACAAGCCATCCTAAGATTGCTCAAGCTACTTACTATGCTTATGAAGGGTATCACTTTAAGAACTTAGCATGAGCATCTTTTCAAGGCAACTATCATCCTTGTCCCCTTATGCATGATGCAACCTATATGATGATTTTTTTTTCTTTTTTAATGCAAGTGAATGATCTAGACTCAATCCTAATGCAACTACATGATTCTTTTTGTGCTTTTCAAATTTTTCAAATTTTTATGGCTTTTCTATGCAATAACTATCTACAAATGCA
Source organism: Brassica nigra (assembly GCA_016432835.1). Classification (NCBI taxonomy): domain Eukaryota; kingdom Viridiplantae; phylum Streptophyta; class Magnoliopsida; order Brassicales; family Brassicaceae; genus Brassica; species Brassica nigra. Next base: position 45,335,961 of record CM028242.1, on the reverse strand, counting down.
TGCTTATGACATAAAACACAAGATGATCAGCACTTGACACCTCCCCACACTTAATTCACACAGTCTCTGTGTTTGTTAAATGTGGAGAAGGGTCTAAAGAAAGAAGGTAAAATGAAAACTAAATGAAATGATGAGTGGTATATACAGTGGTCAGGAAGTGGAGTACCTCATGGAGCATGGGATGAGGCGGATGCCTCACCCTCAGAGTCATTTTCATCATCAGTGGTGCTTAGGCTTGGTGACTTGTTTCCGGACGCGGATGGGGCGATGTAGGGTTCCTCAAACGGCGGAGAGCTTGTTTCTGTGTCCGTGGCTCGAAGGGTCATGAAGTGGCTGAGGAGGCGGGCAGTGAAAGCATCAAGATCAAAATCCTCAGCTCTACAGCCAGCTACAGCTCCCTGGCTAGAACATCAGCCACTTGCTTCATGAAGTGAGCAAGCTGCAGCTTGCAGCTGACAGTTCTTCTCAGCTCTTTGCACTTGTTGGTGAGCTTGAAGATAGTCCTATCTTGAGCTCTGTTCCACCTCTGAAGGGTACTGATCTGGTCATGAGCTTGCCGAATAGGACCAAGAGGTAAAGCACCGTGCATTGGTCAAACTTGTAACGAGGAGGACCAAAAGATGTGCAGTGGCTCGCTAGAGTGTCCCTGATCATATTGTTCCACCTTGCGTGCTGCCTTTTCACCTCTTGGAAGAGCCATGGGGCCTAAAGCGCCATGAGGTCCAAGCAAGTGCCTCTCACTAATGTCAAATCTTATGGCTCCTGGAGTGGTCAAGGTAGTGAGGGGATAGTCGGGTAGGAGCAGCTCAACCTTTGTGGTACCTCTCAAATATGAATAAACACACCGCCCATTAAACCTTCCAGAGAAAATGAGCTGACTTCAGGTATTGGAGATCCAAAAAATTGGGGCCAGCTGCATCATTTCCCAAGCTAATCCCTTGGTAAGCAAGCAATGGTGTTATCAAGCCACCAATTCCAATCTGAGCTCCAGGGTCTCTGTTTGTCCAGCTCCAACTCTTGTAATGCATGAGGCGCTTCACAAAGAATCCCACCATGCCAAAATCCTTGTAGAAATCACTAGGAACCAAAGGGAGATGAGGCTGTAATGCATAGTGCTGGACAGCTTGGTGCAGGAATTTCACTTCATCTCCAAAGACTGTTCCCACTTCCTTCCTGGGAACAATGTATGCACAAGCAATCTGTGGAGATATCGCACTGAAGGGTGTCGGATGGAGGCATTCTTGTCGCGGTTGGAACTCCTTGTCTTGCCTGTTAACAACCTCCAAGTAAGGTGTGTGATGTTCATCTCTCTTTGACCCTAGCAAGCTTGGGAAAAGAAGGATTTTTCTGGTCTTGAAACCCAAGCACTTCCTCAATTTCCTTGAATGACATTGAGTAGGCTCTCCCATCAATCTTGAAGTGTATCATACCCCATCCTTGCTCCACATTCTTGGAGGTGTGAAAGGTGGCTTGAAGTGATGACAGGAATTGGCAAGAGACTTCTTTATAAGTTGGATAGGCCATAGTGTAAAAACTGCTCATACTCATGTAGCCTAGCATCTCCTTGATATCATCTTCAATTGACAACTCCTTGAGGGTTTGTTTATCAGCGAATCTGGTAGGTGGCCAAGAGACACCTTTCCTCATTTGCTCTAACAGCTCCTCTTCAGTGGGTGTCTTCTGCCTGTCCCTTTTATCATTGAAGGACTCTGTTGAGTTAGGGTCATACTCAGCCTCACTGTCATCCTCAGAATGTTCCTCTTCAGCATTTGCACCTTCTTGCTCTATGGGAGGAGGTTCTATAGTCTTTCTTGGCCTTGGCTCTTATGGTGGGAGCTGGTTCATTTGCACCATCTTTGGTGCCTTTCTCCAAAACCAAAGCTCTCAACTTGGTGCTCCTAGGCGCTCTTGCTTTCTTTGGAGGGGCTTGCTTGTGAGCAATGTCAGCCACACTCTCCTCAACCATAACTCTTTTTCCATCTCTTGGCCTGTGCTTTCTTTCTTAGCATGGCCAAAGTTTGCTGCCTACGCCCTCTTCTGATTCAGGCATGGAGCCAAGTTCTTTCCTAAACTGAGCAGTCACCCTCCTTTCAGCCTGCTCTTTCTCTTCCGCTATTTGAACTTCGTTCTTTCTCCCCATTGTTCCTGAAAATTCAATCCTTGGAAATAGGGTGAGCACAAGAAAGAGGCAATCATGCACAAACACAATCTAGCTCTAGCAAGATAATCAATCTCAATAGGAACTAGAATAATGAAGCAAGATCATCAATCTCAATCATGAAGACAAGCAAGGCAAGCAATAGCTAAGAAGGAAGCTCTCATGCTCAAAATAAATATATTTTTTTTTTTTATAGAGCACAAGAACTTCAAACTAGCCAAAATCAAATTAACCAGAGTTCAGCTTGAAATTGGGACCAAATCAACCTTCAACACCAATTATTTCACCCATCTAGCTCAATAACAACCCTAAGTAAGCTAGAATTGAAAAGCCCCAAATCTCATGAACCCTAATTTGCCAAAGTTCAAATTAATCTTAATTCCACCATGAAATCAACTACCCAGCATGATATATAAGCTTTCCTAGTCTAAATTACAAGAATCTAGCAAGAAAAGGCTCAAATTTCAAGTTCAAATTTTTAGGGTTCATGAGGGTTACGGATTTGAACTTAGAGATACCATACCTTGCTTTGGATGAAGGATAAAGATGAAAAGGTTCAAGGAATTAGGTCTAGGGAAGAAGGTCTTGATGTGGGAAAAGGAAATTTATGATTTGGTTGAGATTTGGCAGAGTTATGTGAATTTGTGTTCTTGGAGGCTAGAGAGGATTTTGATGTGAGGAAGAAGAAGAAATGAGGAAAGAGAGGGTGGCTTAGGGTTTTAAAGTGTGTTTGGGTCGGGTAAAAGGGTTCTGGGTGGGTGCATGCGGGTTTGGGTCGGAATAAAGAGAAAAATACTTACCTGGGTCGGCCGGGTCGCACTGGGGGGACGCTGGGTTGAGTGAGTGGAGAGAGTGACCAGCGGATCTTGCCCAGCCCCGTCTCCCCGCCCAGCCTTCCGCATGGTGCATCCGCCCATGATTCGCCCAAGCTGATCATCCGACAGCTACGCTCTGCACCTACCCGCGGTACATCCATCCTGCATAGCAGACCGGCTCACGCTCTGATTGGTCCGGCCGTCCGAAGGGTAACACGGCTCAGCGATAGCAGGCGCTTTCACGTTCTAAGGCAGTCCGTTCTCTAACCTTTTTTTTTTTTATTATTCTTCCCACTCATGCACACCATCTGCATCCCACTGATCTCCCATCGCCCAAAAGCTTCAAAAATAAATCCTAATGCAATATTTACAAGGATAACCATGGGACTTCCTCCCAAGTGAGCTTGTTTAAAGTCACTAGCTTGACTTTGCCTCCTTTGAGGTTAGGCAATGGGAGCATCAGAGAGTGGGGTTGATGTCCCATCCTCCTTTGGTACCGAGGCCATGTATTCCTTTAGTCTTTGGCCATTCACTGTGAAGTCTCCACCATCCTTGTTCCAAAGCACAATGGCTCCATAGGGTCTCACTTCTTTGATCACAAATGGACCAGACCACCTTGACTTTAGCTTTCCTGGAAACAGCTTCAGTCTAGAGTTGTAGAGAAGCACTTGATCTCCTGCCTTGAACTCTCTCTTGAGGATGTGCCTGTCATGGAAAGCCTTTGTCTTTTCCTTGTAGATCCTTGAGTTCTCAAAAGCATCCATCCTTATCTCATCCAGCTCATTGAGTTGAAGAAGTCTCTTCTCCTTTGCACACTTGATGTCAAAGTTTAAAAGCTTCACAGCCCACAATGCCTTGTATTCAAGCTCAACTGGTAGGTGGCAAGACTTTCCATAGACAATGTTGAAGGGAGTGGTGCCTAGAGGAGTCTTGAATGCTGTTCTATATGCCCAAAGAGCATCATCAAGCTTGGCTGACCAATCCTTCCTCTTGGTTCCTACAACCTTTCCAAGATTCCCTTGATTTGCTTGTTGGAGACTTCCACTTGGCCACTTGTTTGAGGATGATAAGGTGTTGCAACCTTGTGCTTTACTCCATTCCTCTTGAGAAGACTCTCAAATACCTTGTTGATGAAGTGTGAACCTCCATCACTTATGACCACTCTTGGAACTCCAAATCTTGGGAAAATAGTGCTCTTGAACATTTTGACCACTACTCTTGAATCATTTGTAGGACTTGCTATTGCTTCCACCCACTTTGATACATAGTCCACAGCCACCAAGATGTATTTGTTGCCATAGGAAGAGGGAAGGGTCCCATGAAATCAATCCCCCAAACATCAAACACTTCCACTTCAAGGATTGGGTTTTGAGGCATCTCATTTCTTTTAGTAATGTTCCCACTCCTTTGGCAAGAGTCACATCTTGAAATGAAGTCTTGTGAGTCCCTGAACATGTGTGGCCACCAAAATCCAGCTTGTAACACCTTTGAGACAGTCTTGAATGGAGCAAAATGGCCTCCATAGGAGATCCATGGCAATGTGAGAGGATTCCTTCAACTTCTTCTTCAGCCACCACTCTTCTATAAATCTGATCCTTGCATAGGGTGTAGAGGTATGGTTCATCCCAATAGTATCTCTTCACATCTTTGTAGAACTTCTTCTTCTCATACCCTGCAAGTCCCAATGGTTCTTTCCAGTGGCTAAGTAGTTAACCAAATCAGCATACCAAGGTCCGTTCTCTTCAGCTGCCTTAACCTCTTCAATCTTTTTCCAGTCTCAATGGCTGCTACCACTGACATGATGGCTAGGACATGCTCTTCTCTGAGGCCCTCATCAATAGGGATTCCACCTTCAATTCTCAACCTGGACAAGTGATCAGCAACTCCATTCTCAATCCCTGGCTTGTCTCTAATCTCCAAGTCAAACTCTTGAAGCAAAAGGATCCACCTTAGTAGTCTTGGCTTGGCATCCTTCTTTGCTAGAGATGTCTCAAAGCTGCATGGTCAGTATACACAATGACCTTAGAACCCACCAGGTAGCTTCTGAATTTCTAAGACAATGGCCAGCATCTCCTTCTCTGTTGTGGCATACCTCATGCATCATTCAATGTTTGGCTAGCATAATAAATGACATGAGTTTTGCCATCCTTCTTCTGCCCCAGGACAGCCCCAACAGCAAAATCACTAGCATCACATTATCTCAAAGGGGAGGTCCCAATCAGGTGGCTGAACAATGGGAGCACTAACAAGGTCACCCTTTATCTTCTTGAAAGCCTCAAGACAATCTTCATCAAAGCTGAAAGCAGCCTCCTTGCACAGCAACTTGGTCATTGGTCTAGCAATCTTTGAGAAGTCCTTGATGAATCTTCTATAGAATCCAGCATGGCCAAGGAAGCTCCTGATGTCTTTCACTGTCTTTGGTGGGGCAAGCTAACCATCACCTCAATCTTAGCTTTGTCCACTTCAATACCCTTTTCTGAAATCTTGTGTCCCAGCACAATCCCTCTTTGACCATGAAATGACACTTCTCCCAATTCAGCACTAGGTTGGTGTCTTCACATCTCTGTAGGACCCTGCACAAGTTGGACAAACAAGCAGAAAACGAAGATCCGTAGACAGAGAAATCATCCATGAATACCTCCACTATATCCTCAATGAGATCCGAGAAGATAGACATCATGCACCTTTGAAAGGTTGCTGAGCATTACATAACCCAAATGGCATCCTTCGATAAGCAAAGGTGCCATAGGGGCATGTGAATGTTGTCTTCTCTTGATCATTGGGATGTATGGGGATTTGGAAAACCCTGAATACCCATCAAGAAAACAATAGAAAGGATGGTTTGCAAGTCTCTCAAGCATTTGATCAATGAATGGCAATGGAAAGTGATCTTTTCTAGATGCTGAGTTGAGCTTTCTATAATCAATACACATCCTATGGCCAGTTATGGTTCTAGTTGGTATCAATTCATCCTTGTCATTTTAACCACAGTGATACCACCCTTCTTTGGAACTACATGCACAGGAGATACCCATTTAGAATCTGAAATAGGGTAGATAACACCAGCATCTAAGAGCTTGAGAATCTCCTTCTTTACAACATCTTTAAGGTTAGGATTCAACCTCCTTTGATGTTCTAGAAGTCATTGATTCATCCTCTAGATGTATCCTATGCATGCACAAAGAAGGTGATATCCCCTTAATATCATCTAGTGAGTATCCAATGGCTTTTCTAAACCTTTTAAGTGCATTTAAAAGTTGAGAAAGCTCAAGTTCAGTAAGTTCACTACTCACAATGACAGGATATGTCTCATTAGGGCCTAGAAATGCGTACCTTACACCATGGGGAAGAGGTTTTAGCTCCACTTTTGGTGCCTTGAGCTCACTCCAATCATCTTGTTTGGTGTTCTCTTGTTGAGTGGCTGAAACAGCTTGATGCCTCTTGTTTTAGCTCCTCATACTGGCCTCTATCAGCAATCTTCTTTCGAGAATCCAGCATGGCTGCAATAGCCTCACTCTCCTTGTTCTCAACCACTTGGACCTCTTTATCCACTGTCAAAGCATGCTGCAAAGGGTCCTCTATTGTCAACTCTCCACGTGCCAATTCCTCAAGGAGCTCATCAGCAAGAGCTTCCATCTCCTCTATGTAGAACACTTGGCCTTGCACAGTTGACCTCTTCATTACCTCGTTGACATCAAAATGGAGAGTGTGCTCTTTCCCCAAATGAAGATCAATCTTGCCCTTCACATTGATAAGGGCTCCTGCTGTGGCTAAGAATGGTCTTCCAAGGATCAAGGGGTCTCTAGCTTCTTCATCCATCTCAAGAACAACAAAATCAGTGGGGATTTCACAATTTCCCACCATTACAGGGAGGTCTTCAAGGATACCAATGGGGAATTTGACTGAGCGGTCAGCAAGCACCAAAGAGAGTTTGCACTTCTTGTATTGGCTAAACCCAAGCTTTTGGCAACAGATAGAGGCATGAGACTGACACTAGCTCCCAAATCACATAGACATCTCTCAAACATTAAAGGACCAATGGCACAAGGTAGGGTAAAGCAGCCTGGATCCTCTAGCTTCTTAGGGATTGTCAATCTCTGGATGATGGCACTGCACTCATGAGTAAGAACCATCATGCCTTCCATTTCCTTCTTCTTGGCAGCCACAGCATCCTTCAAGAACTTGCTGTATTGAGGAACAAGCATGAAGGCATCAATGATTGGCATTGTAACTTGAACTTCACTCAATTGCTTCTCAAAGAGTGCTTTGTACTTCTCAAAAGTTGCCTCTTGAATCTTCCAGGAAATGGCAGCTTAGGTTCATAGGGAGGAGGAACAAAGAAGACTCCTTTGTTGGAGTAGTAACTTCACCATGCTTTGGTGTTTGCTTCTCTTCTCCAACCTTTCCTTTGCCCTTAGCTTCAACAATCTTTTCTAAAATCTCCTCATCAACTTTCTCATCCACAATCACAACATCATCATCAATGTTGATAGCCACCCCCCCCCACTTAGTTTCTCACCATCCTTGGGGAGAGTTCTTGAGGTAGCTCTACCACTTCTCAAAGTGATTGCCTTCATTGGTTCTTTGGGGTTTTGCTCTGGCTTTCCTGGTAATGTTCCTTGTTGGCGACTTGGCTGAGAGTTCATAGAAGCAAACTGATTCTCCAAAGCTCTAATCTTGTTGTTTAGCTCAGTGTAGCTGCTGTCTATCTTGGAGTGAACAGTCTTGAATTCATGGCCAATGTCTTTGGCTGCTCTAGCTTGACCTTCCAACAATTGTTTGAACATAGCTTCCATAGATGAATCTGGAGCTTTAGCTTGGGAGGAGCTACCTTGAGCTTGAGTAGATTGATTGCCATGGTTTGCAAAACCAGGAGGAGGATTCTGCCTAGGCTGGTAGCTCCCTTGTTGAGTGTTTTGCTTTGGTTGATAACCTCCTTGCTGGTTGTTGGGGTAACCTCCTTGCTGGTTATTGGGGTAAGACCTTTGCTGGTAATTGTTGTACTGAAAGTTAGGCTCCTTCCTGTACCAAGAACCATTGTTGTTGATGAAGCAAAGCTCTTCTTGCCCTTCTAACCCTTCAACTTCATTAACCTTAGGAGGATTTTCTTGATTTGGACCACCCACAAAGTGAATCTGCTCCTGCTTGGCTTGGTTAGCAATCAGCAAGTCTATCTTATCTTGCAAGGATTTTATTTCCTTCTTGGTCTGGTTGTCATCAGCTCTGGTTGTTCTATCAGCCCTGTCATGTTCTCCACTGTAGACTGAATCACTCTTGACCATGTTGTCCACCAGCTCCTCAGCATCTTCTTCAGACCTGCCCAGGAAGAAACCATTGCTTGCTGTATCCAATCTTGCTCTAAACTCAGGAAGGGCACCTCTATAGAATGTGCTCAGTAAACTCTCCTTTGAGAAGCCATGGTGTGGGCACTTAGCTTCATATCCCTTGAACCTTTCCCATGCTTCACTAAAGCTTTCCAAGTTCTTCTGCTGAAAACTAGAGATCTCATTCCTCAGCTTGGCTGTCCTTGATGTGGAGAAAAATTTCTCCAAGAAGGCTTTCTTACAATCATCCCAAGTAGTGATGGAGTCACTAGGTAGAGATTTTCCCATTGGCGTGCCTTGTCTCCTAGAGAGAATGGAAACAACTTGAGCTTGAAGGCATCTTCTGACACACCATTGGTCTTGGACAAGCCACAATAGCTATCAAACTTGTCCAAGTGATCAAATGGGTCTTCTACAGCCAAGCCATGGTACTTGTTGTTCTCAATCACATTCAACAAGCCTGACTTGATCTCAAAGTTATTAGCTTCCACAGCTGGTGCACGGATGCCCGTCCTGTTGCCATGAATGTGAGGACGGTCATATGTGCCAATGGCTCTAGCTGGCGCTGTGGGTGTTGTTGTTGCTGGCTGTGGTCTAAGGTTGTCAGCTCCTTGACCATTGCCTTCTTGGGGTTGATGATCATCCATCTCAAACCCCAATCTCTGAATGTGAGCCTGTTGCTCCTCTTCTCTTCTCCTTCTTGCTATTTCCTCTCAAGTGTAGCTATCTCTTCAACAGTGGGAACCAGGTTAGTTGCACCCTGCTTCTTGTGTTCATACACCTGAAAATCAAAGGAAAATGCCAAAGGAGAATCAATATCACAAGAAAAAAAATGATTTAGTATCAAGCAAGTGACTAAATCCCAATGTCACAATCAACTTAGAATTTGGCAACGGCAGGTAACCCGAGCAGATTGGGCTGCATGGCCTTGCTTCAGCTTGTCCGTGCGGTGTGATCTGCCGCGGGTGGTTGGTCCTGCAGATCAGGCCGTGCGTCCGTATGTTGGGTCTTCATGCGCGGAGATCTTGGCCGAGCATGTCCGTCCGGTGCTGCATCGTCTGGCATCATTCCTTCGTCCTGTGCGGGCTGGTCAGGCTGAGTGTGCTGACCCGGATGCACTGACATGCCTTCACTCAAATAACCATAACTCCTCCAATATTGCTTCAAATGGCTTGAAATCACTCCCAATGGAAAGCTAACTCAAGATACTATCTCCCCACCAAATCTTATCACAGAAAGACTTCTTTATTGCCATCGTCCAAATCCATCTTTCACCCTTCCTTTTTGTAACAAAGTACCCTCAAACACCTTCAAATTCTCCAAAGTACACTCCAAGACCTGATAAAGACTTATGAATGCAAAATGAACCTAAATGTGCCTAATGCCTAAACTAGAAGGGATAAAATGCACAAAATGGAAGGCTAAAACAATGAAAATATGCAAGACATCAACTCCCTTGCCCCATGAGTCCCCTTTCCTCATATTGAAAAGAAAGTTCATCTTTTATTGCATTTCTAGTATTGCCTTAGTTTATAATCATCTCGTCTCACTTATTGATTGCACTTAGCTTAAGCATGGATTTGCATTTCCTTTGCATTAGAATCACTTAGGATTGGTTCGACAATCTTTTATACTACAATCATTTGACTAGGAGCCTTGAAAACTCCTAACATCAAATTGGCGCCGTTACCAAGTTCTAAGTTGATTTCGACATTGGGATTTAGTCATTTGCTTGAGACTAAGTCATTTTTCTTTTATTGTTTTATTGCTTCTCCTTGTTCTTTTCTCTTTGCATTTCAGGTGTATGATAACAAGAAGCAGAGGTGCATCCAACTTGATTCCCACTGTTGAAGAAATTGTTGCACTTGAGAGGGAAATAGCAAGAAAGAGAAGAGAAGAAGAGCAACAGGCTCACTTGCAGAGATTGGGGTTTGATATGGAGAATCAGCCTCAAGATGGTGATGCTCTAGGGGGCAATGGTCCAAGAGCTGACAACATAAGACAACAGCGCCAAGCTAGAGCCATTGGAGCCTATGATCAACCTCACATTCATGGTCATAGGTTGGGGATCAGAGCACCAGCTGTGGAGAACAACAACTTTGAGATCAAATCAGGGCTGTTGCATTTGATAGAAAACAACAAGTTTGATAGCTACTATAGCTATGGAGGATCCACTTGATCACTTTATCACTTGATCACTTGGACACATTTGATAGCTACTATAGCTTGTCCAAGACTAATGGAGTCTCTGAAGATGCTTTCAAGCTGAGGTTGTTTCCCTTCTCTTTGGGAGACAAAGCACATCAATGGGAGAAGGCTCTTCCAAGTGACTCTATCACAACTTGGAATGAGTGCAAGAGGGCATTCCTAGAGAAATTCTTCTCTACCTCAAGAACAGCCAAGATCAGAAATGAGATCTCTAGATTTCAGCAGAAGAACCTTGAGAGCTTTAGTGAAACATGGGAGAGGTTCAAGGGCTATTGGTCTCAATGCCCACATCATGGCTTCACCAATGTGGGAACCGAAATTCGCACCGTCAAATTAAGTTGATTTGAAGGAAAGCCAAGTGAACCAAGCTTTCCCTGAAGGTCCCGGATATCTGCTGGGCCGCACACGACACAATCAGTACGACAAAGAAAATATGAAAACAAAATAAAATCGTAAGAACAAAGAATAGAGCAAAAGATCTTATTTCCGAATCCGCGTTTGAGCGTGAACAACAGGTAAGAGCCTTGGCCACAAGAGCTGTCGGCAAGTTCGCTAGTCTAGCAACCTAAGTTCTAACCTAGTTGAGTCGCAGCTCGCTAGTAAAAACGGAAAATAATGCCTAAGTTTGCTCTAAGTGCTCTGGAAGTTTTTGTGATCTGGTTTGCTTCTTGCTCAAAGCTCTCCTTATATACTCCTCTTAAGACGGTCTATCTTCTGGGCTGAATCGGCCTTTTCCATTTTCGTCCATCTTCGTGGGAAACTTGACATTTATCTTCGAAAACTTGACATTTATCTTGGAAACTTGACATTTATCTTCTGGAAACTTGACATTTATCTCTTATGTGAGGATAAAGATAAACCGTCATAGTTATCCTTCTTTTCGAAAATCGTAAGTGGGCGTTTTAGCCACGTTGGGCGTTTAGGCATTTTACGGTTTTGAAAGACGGTCTTTGAAGGTTTGGTGTTTCGAAGGAACCTCAATCCCTTGTATAGTCGAGATAGTGGTGTTCCAGAATAACCGTGATCGTACCAAACTTGCGTAGATTGATCCGAACAAGCTAAGATGGGATCGAACCGGCACGATAGGACCGAGACCAGGGCGAGGCGTGGTCTGACGCCAGGCCGACCAGCGTGGCCAGGTGCCGCGCCAGGCGAGTGCCGCCGCTCCAGGCGGCCAGCGTGGCAGTGCCGCCCGGGGCTGGGGTGCCGCCGGCACCAGGCGAGTGCCGCTGCACCAGGCGCCGCGTCCAGCGTGCCGCCGACGCCAGGCCGGGGTGCGGCAGGCCGGCCAGCGTGGGTGCCGCCGGCCAGGCGGCCAGCGTGGCGGTGCGCCGGCGCCAGGCCCGGCGTGCCGCCCGGCGCCAGGCGGCTCGCGTGGCGCGTGCGCCGGTGCCGGGCCATCCTGCCGTCCGTGGGTTTTCGTTGTTCGATCTTTCCCCGTCGGTCGTTTGCGGAAATCTTTGAGTTTGGAAGATCTTTAGCCGTAGATTTCGAGATAATCGTTTCTAATCCGAGACTCCTCGATCGGGATTTGAGATGGACTTGGATTTGTAGATTTTCCGTCATCAAGGATGCGAGCAATGTGGCCGAGCTTTAGATGTGTTAAAAGATGAATCTTTTAAACAATCGGGAAGGCTTTGGAAGAACCATTGTAGATCTCGGACGATCGGACATGGGTTTTAAGGGACCAAGATGCTGCCATTGCCCGAGACCATGAGATGATTGCACGGATGGGCGCCAGGACCCTTGCCGCTGGTGCCAGACGGGAGTGGACGAGCCTTCCCGCGAGTTTTATCGAGCGACGACCCGTTTCTTGGCTTTGATCGTCGCTTGGCTTTTCTTTCGAGGACTTTCGGGTGACGATTTCGTCATTGACCGATTTTGACCCCAACAGTTAGCCCCCCAGCTAGCTAGGAACCGTAATGCCTGTCGGATCCTAGCTTGCGGTATGGCCGTATGGGAAGGTGTAGAGGCGTGTCGTTTGCCGAAAGTCGGGGTAAATAGTGATTTTACCTCCTTTATAAGGATGGAGTAAGAAATCTCACTCTTACTTCATTATAAGAAATTTACTCTCTCTCAAGAATCCTTTCTCTCTCTTTAAGAAAAATGTCTTCAAGATCCTCAAAGAGAAACTCTTCTTCCCATTCATCCTCGGATGACTCTCCTGCCCATGTGACGGTGAAGCAGGAGGAGTTGGTCGAGGAGGAAACGAAGAATGCGTATTACCGAGCCCTTGTAGGTTCGCCCCCAACACTGCCAGAGATCCCTGTTCCGAGGAGACCTCTGAGGCAGCCTGGTGCTCCTTTTGCGCCGAGCTCGGTTTCTCGTAAATATCTCAAGGTTCTTCGAGATTTTTACCAGGTTCCTGAAGGAGTCAAATTCCGGATTCCCGTTGGTAACGAGAGTGCAAGGAATCCTCCGCAAGGTTTCTTTACATGTTACGAAGCTTTCTTTACGTACTGCCGTATGTGGTTTCCGATCCCTGGTGCCATTGTTCGCGCTTCACGCTTGAACTTCGATCAACCAGCTCAGCGTTCCTGCCTTGGAGAGTTGGCTTGGCGTACTGATCGCTAGCTACAAACTCGGGATTGATCTTGGTCGATGATTTGAAGGTCTTTGGGGCACTCGGCCGGGGAGTGGCGGTTACTACTCCATGCTGCCTAAGAAGGATATGGCCGTGATTCGGGGACTACTTGAATCCCAAATCGTGGCAGGGCGTTTCTTCTTCGTCCAAATAGATGGTGAGTCTGTCGAGGAGAGCTGCCTCCATCTATTTCCAAGCATGGAACTTCAACCGAGGTAATCTGATGAAAACCCTGTTGTCTATTTCACCTTTTGGAAGTCGCGAGTTTTAGTGAAAAGTTCGCTTTGTAGGAACAACCCTGCGCATTTGCCTGGTGATCTCTTTGTCAGAGAGATCTTCTTCGTCAAAGGCCGTTTTCTGGAAGTCCTTCACCCTCGAGCGGATTCGAGATGCGGTTAGACTTTATCGGTCGAGATCCTGTCCGTCGTATGATGCCGAACCGGTCACCGGCTCCTACTCGGGCGCAGACAGAGGTCTCGTAAGGAAGGAAATCGATGATGGGGAAGGCTCGGAAAATCCTTCACCGTTGGGAGAAAACCTAATTTTACTCCAGCGGAAAAGCGAGCCAGCGGTTTTCCGCCTAACAACTTCTTTGATGGCCTTCCTCCGGAGTTTACTACTGATGAGTCGGAGGATGAGGAGAAACAACGGGTTTTGCCGAGGGCTCCAGCGTGTCAACGAGGTTTGGCCCTTGAACTTCTTAACCTTACGTTGAATCTGTATATAAGCATGCTTGCTGATCTTGAGTTTATGCAGGGACTAAGAGTGTTTAGCGGCGCTTGACTCGAGTTTCCGCAAATCCAGGATTGCTAACTTCAAGACCACAGAAGCGGGCGAGAGCTTTCGGTTCCGACAAGAGGTAAAGCAGAAGCGAAGCAAGCTGAGCTTCATGCTCGAGCTCTTGTTCGGGCGGAAAGGAGAGGAAGAAGGATGGTGCAGCGAGGTGGCAAGGCGGCGGAATCGTTTGCTGCTGAGTCAATGTTTTAAAGAAGCTCAGGAGTTTGTTGGTGATTTCATGAGTGCGGGGTTGGTCATAAACCTTTACAAGTCTCGAACCGGATTCTCTTCGATTCGAGATTGCTGAGATGAAGGATTTCATGGCCGAGTGTGCTCATGCTGAGTCCTTGGTTCCTCGGTAGAAGAAAGAGTCCGGAGACTATGGGAACCTATCGAGGTTTCGAGGATCTGATGGAGGCGGAGCCGATGAAAGCGCCGAGGTGGTGGGAGCGCTCAAGGCGTGAATGAGGAAGTGGACCAGCCTGCTAGTTCGTTTGGGATTTCCGCATCGGTTTCTCAATGTTGACTTTCTTTGTGAATCGTATTTTTGGCCGTGTGTGGCGTTTTAAGAGTTTTATTCTGAGACCGTTGGAGGTTGCATTCTTATGTTTTGGGACTGGCGTTGGTGGCTTTGAATCCTGCCATTTTGCGGCTTTTATGAATATGAAAATTTGCGAGATTTCGTCTTTTGTTTTGATTTATACTTTCGTCAAGTGTAGAGGAAGGATCACGAGTAGTCGCCATTATCCTAACTCTTTTTGTCGCTTGGTCCGTATGCTACTTTTAGCGGCGTTTTAGGTGTAGCGATAAGAGACATGTTTTGGGATCTATTATCACGATACTATGTCTGTGAGATGTCAAGATCCAGCAAGACTGGGTTTAGGGCAAGACCTAGGCTTACTCTCAGCTTTAAGGCTGTGCGATGACTGATCGGCTTTCGTTTTGCCTGTTAGTGATTTCTTCCTGATTCTTTTCGTTTAAAGTCCGCGACTAGTCGCCGGCTTATATGACTTGTGTTAAAAGAATCGAGCTATCTTCGGAGTTTATCCGAGACGCTAAACCAAAATTTTGGGTTTCTTGTATAGCGCGCTATGATATCCTTGTCGGATGTAAGAGGACCTTGTAGGTCTGACTACGAGTTTGTATTGAGTGAAACGTTTCTTGTGTGCGTCCGTCGGGGCCAATCGGCCGGAGTTATTTTAAGTCGCAGGTGGACTGTCTTTTGCGGATGATACGAGTTTTGTTATCTTTTTAAGAAGTTGCGACGTCTCGCGTTTCTTTTGAAGATATGATTTTCGTTTTTTCCGAAGCGTTGATACGTTTAGTGAGCATAAAAGATAGAAAGAATTTTATTAAAAATTTCGAAAAGTTCGAGTACATGTGCGGATTTTTCGCGTTTTTGTGGGAGTATAGGAGTATACGCACCCAGTCCCCTTTTGGTGAGGGGGATAGCTGAACTCGCCGGGTTTCGACGAGCTGCCTACGTACCTCTTCCGAGGATCAAGCCATCTCGTAGTTCTGATAGTTGCCGCAGACGTTTTTACTCCCCGTGCGTCGCCGTTCCGATCGTGCTGGTCGGATCGGTGGTTTGAGCGGGGGTCGAGCTGTCTGCTTTTACGGCGGTGGACTCAGAGGCTTTGTCGCCGTCTTGAATCGTTGCCTGTTCGGATGATTCTGGATCATCTTTCTTCGAGTCTTCGGGAATGTTGTGTGATTCCTTTGCTCGTTTGGGTTGGCGCGGGCGTTCCGATCTTTTCGCAGTTTGAACTCGACTAGGTAATAGAGTCTCGATTGTTTTGACTACCCCGGATGGCTGCGGTTCGGTCGGTCGGAAACTTGATACGAGGTGATATGTGGATGGTACTGCCTTCATGGAGTTGATCAAGGGTTCCCATGATGGCGTTGTAGATGGCGGGTTGTCGACTACTGCAAACTCGGCGATCTTTGTAACTTCCTTTGCCATGACGGAGTTTAATTCTCGAGGGTCATGGTAGTGGCGCCGAAAACCCGTCAAAGGTTTTGGCTCGGGGCGACTTCCCAAGTGGGATCTTCATCCTGTAGAGGGTGTCGCGGAAGATGACGTTGACCGTGCTGTATCGATGAGAATGCGGCCGACTTGAGATCCTGGATTACCAGGTCGATTACCAAAGGATCGCAGTGAGGTTTGTCGATTCGGCGGTCTCTGTTCCTCAGCGATCGTGTGGTTAGGAACATTGCTGTCGGGAACCAGTTGGAACTTGTCTCGGCTTTTAGCCCGTAGGCTTTTATCGGCGACGAGTCTTGGTAGAACTGTGATCCTCCGATGATCATGTTTACCCTCTGGCGACTGCTGTTGTTCCTTGGTCGTCTGTCTTCTTCCGCGTTTTCCCGATTGATTTTGGTTCGCGGTCCTCGGAGACAGTTTTGTTGGTCTTTGGCGGTGGAGTCAGGAGCAAGTCCTTTATACTCTTGACCTTTGATAGTTCGCGGTGAGGAGTTTTGCGGCGGGCCGAGAACCTTGCAGTTCGCGTGGAGTGACCTCTGGTTTCGTGGAACTCGCGGTAGGAATTATCCTTGTACTGGTTCCTGGTCAGGTGTTTCGGAGGTTCTGCCTTGCTCGAGTTGATGGCGTAGTTATGCTCGCCTTGGCGTCTTTCGCCGTGATGGGCGTTTTGTCGTTCGAGAGTTTTCTTTTGAGGGCGTTTTCTGTGGTCCGTGCTTCTGCGAGAAGCTTCATCTCTTCTTCCATGATGATGAAGTCCGTTGCCTTGTGGAGAGTATCCTGGATTGTCGCGGCTTTTCCAGTAGTATCCACTTTGAACCGACTTGTACCAGAGAGTTTTCCTCGAGCGTCGATTGCGACATTGTCGCTGATGCCGTTACTCTGGCCATCACCAGTTTGAACGCATGAAGTCGCGGAGTGACTCGTCTTCCTTCTGAGCTAGACTCCATAGATCCACGTCGGACGTTTCTCTGTCCATGAACATGGAGTATTGTTTGAAACGCCGAGGCCAGTTGGCGGAAGCTTCGATGGAGTTCCTTTTGAGCGGAGAACCACTCGGCGCAGCACCTTTGAGGTGCTCGACGGAGAAGACAATGACCTGCGTCTCGTTCGCCCGGGAGTTTGCACCTACCCATTGCGATCTGGAAAGACTGCAGGTGCGACTTAGGATCCGTCGTACCGTCATAGACCGGGATTTTGATCTTCCCGGGTCTGAGATGCGTGTTTCCGTGATCCGGCGGTGAATGGCGTTTTCCGTGCTTCCTCGAAGTCTATCGATCTCGGGCGGAACTGGTCGCTGATGGATTTGCGATTTCACCGCTTTCGCCGCCACGGTCTTTTGAGAGATTCGCGGAGATCATGGATCTCGCTATTGCTGCCGGCGTTCCTCGAGCTTGTCGGCTGGTCGCGATAGATCGAGTTTGATCTTCCGCGAGTTCTTCCTGCTCCATCCAGTAGAGTTCTTCTTCCTCTTCGTCATGGGCCTATCGAAGGATACCGTCTGCCGGGGACTGGCCGGTTCTCCGGGGTGGATGTCAGCGTCTTCATCGGAAGAATCCGATTGGTCGCTGATATCTAGATTGATCGCTCGGCGTCGCTTTCCTTGTTTCCGTGGCGGGAGTGGAAGGTTCTGCGAGGTCGTTTGCTGTCCTTCGAGCCGTTTCCTGGAGTGGGCTCTTCGGGCATTTTTCTCGTGCCGGAGATCCGAAGTCGAGTCTTCTGCCGGCGTGCCTTGGTGGATCGCGGCAGTTTCTCCTCGCAGTTAAGGTGTCGACCTGTTTTGCGGCGAGGTTATCAGCTTGTCTGTTGTTCGCCCGTGCCGGGAGGTAAACATTCCTTCATCTGCCTGGCGCTCAGTGTTTGCATCAGCAGTGACTGCGGACGCATCTCCAGCTGGAGTCTTCTCAGCGTTGGCGTCGGCGGGTGTTCCGTCTGCTGGCTGATCTTTGGTGGCGTCGGTAGACATGATCGGCGTGTGCAGTTGCGAGATAGATAGATCCGTAACCCCCCCTCCTTCTAGCCAAACTGTGGGAACCGAAATTCGCACCGTCAAATTAAGTTGATTTGAAGGAAAGCCAAGTGAACCAAGCTTTCCTGAAGGTCCGGATATCTGCTGGGCGCACAATCAATCGACAAAAAATATGAAAGCGAAATAAAATCGTAGAACAAAGAATAGAGCAAAAGATCTTATTTCGAATCCGCGTTTGAGCGTGAACAACAGGTAAGAGCCTTGGCTACGAGAGCTGTCGGCAAGTTCGCTAGTCTAGCAACCTAAGTTCTAACCTAGTTGAGTCGCAGCTCGCTAGTAAAAACGGAAAATAATGCCTAAGTTTGCTCTAAGTGCTCTGGAAGTTTTTGTGATCTGGTTTGCTTCTTGCTCAAAGCTCTCCTTATATACTCCTCTTAAGACGGTTCTATCTTCGCGGGCTGAATCGGGCTTTTCCATTTTCGTCCATCTTCGTGTTTATCGGAAACTTGACATTTATCTTGGAAAACTTGACATTTATCTTCTGGAAACTTGACATTTATCTTCTGGAAACTTGACATTTATCTCTTATGTGAGGATAAAGATAAACCGTCATAGTTATCCTTCTTTTTCGGAAAATCGTAAGTGGGCGTTTTGGCCCGCGTTGGGCCGTTTAGGCGTTTTACGGTTTTGATCTTTGAAGGTTTGGTGTTTCGAAGGAACCTCAATCTCTTGTATAGTCGAGATAGTGGTGTTCCAGAATAACCGTGATCGTACCAAACTTGCGTAGATTGATCCGAACAAGCTAAGATGGGATCGAACCGAGCACGATAGGACCGAGACCAGGGCGAGGGCGTGGTCCGACGCCAGCCGACCAGCGTGGCGGTGCCGCCTGTGCCAGGCGTGGTGCCGCGGATCAGGCGGCCAGCGGTGGTGCCGGCGCCAGGCGAGTGCCGCCAGCACCAGGAGGGGTTCCGCCCGGCGCCAGGGCCAGCGTCCAGCGTGCGCCGGGCCAGGCGGCCAGCGTGATGGGTGCCGCCAGCCGGGCCAGACCGAGTGCCGCCCGCATGGAGCGGCCAGCGTCCAGCGTGCCGCCCGGCGCCAGGTCGGCCAGCGTGGCCGGTGCCGCCCGCCAGGCCGGCAGCGTCCAGCGTGCGCCGGCGCCAGGCGGCCAGCGTGGCGAGTGCCGCCCGGCCAGGCCCGCCCCGTCCAGCGTGCGCCAGGCGGCTTCAGCGTGGCGTGCCGCCCGGTGCGGGCCATCCTGCCGTCCGTGGGTTTTCGTTGTTCGATCTTTCCCGTCGGTCGTTTGCGGAAATCTTTGAGTTTGGGAAGATCTTTAGCCGTAGATTTTGAGATAATCGTTTCTAATCCAGCGAGACTCCGAGTATCGGGATTTGAGATGGACTTGGATTTGTAGATTTTCCGTCGTCGAGGATCACGAGCAATGTGGCCGAGCTTTAGATGTGTTAAAAGATGAATTTTTTAAACAATCGGGAAGGCTTTGCGGAAGAACCATTGTAGATCTCGGACGATCCGGACATGGGTTTTAAGGGACCAAGATGCTGCCATTGCCCGAGACCATGAGATGATTACGGATGGGCGCAGGACCCTTGCGCTGGTGCCGGCGGGAGTGGGCGAGCCTTCCCGCGAGTTTTATCGAGCGACGACCCGTTTCTTGGCTTTGATCGTCGCTTGGCTTTTCTTTCGAGGACTTTCGTGTGACGATTTCGTCATTGACCGATTTTGACCCCAACAACCAAGGAGAGTTTTCTTAGTACCTTCTACAGAGGTGCTCTTCCAGAGTTCAGGAGCAAATTAGACACAGCCAGCAATGGGTTCTTCTTGGGCAGAACTGAGCAGGATGCAGAGGAGCTGGTGGAGAACATGGCCAAGAGTGACTCAGTCTACAGTGAGGAGCATGATAGGGTCAACAGAGGCACTGATGAAGATGATCAGCACACAAGGAAGGCGCTGAAATCTCTCCAAGAGAAGTTGGACATGCTTCTTGCAGCGAAGGCTAAGCAAGAGCAGATTAACTCCGTTGGGAATCAGAAACAAAAGCAGCCTGCTGGGATTAATCAGGTTGATGGTTTAGAAGGTCAAGAGGAGCTGTGCTTCATCAATGCTAATGGCACATGGTACAGGAAAGAGCCCAATTTTCAGTACCAAAACAACTATCACCAAAGGCCTTACTACAACAATCAGCAAGGAGGTTACCAAGCCAAGCAGAACTATCCTCAAGCCAATCAGTCTACTCAGCCTCAAGGAAGCTCTTCTCAAGCTCAAGCTCCAAGTTCAAATATGGAGTCCATGTTCAAACAAATCTTAGAAGCTCAAGAGAGAAATGCTAAGAACATTGGAGATGAGTTCAAGAACATCCATGCAAAGATTGATGGGACATATTCTGACCTCAACAACAAGTACATGCAAGTTGCCTCTCATCTCAAATCTTTGGAGAGCCAAGTTTCCTCTATGTCTTCATCTTCCAAGAGCCAAATGGGATCTCTACCACGAAAACCAGAGAAGAATCCCAAGGAGTCTTGCAATGTTGTCCTCTCTACTACTTCTTCAGAGATAGAGCTAAGTGATCATGAGAAAGAGGTGGATGAGATTGAAAGGCTAGTTCTTGGGACTGAGATTGGAAATGTTCAGAGATTGGTTGTGGCCACAGCTGAGGCTAAGGTTGTGAAGCAAGCTGCTAAGAAGGTTGAAGTAAGGACTCTGAAAAGGGATGAGCCAAGGGCTGAGACACCAGTTGAGAAGAGTGCTGACCACAAGCTGAAAGAGATGAAGAGAGAAGACACTGAGGTTGAGCTATCACCCTATGATAAGCTCCCTTTTCCTCAAAGAGTTCTCACCAAAGCTCAGAAGAAGGTGATCTCAAAGTTCAGGAAAGATCTTAGTGATGTTGGAGTCAAGCTTCCAGAGATCTCGGGTATGCGTGAAGCTCATGTCCAGATGATGCTCATCAAGGACATTCTAGACCACCAGGCTGAAGTGGCTGAGCTTTTGTATATCTCCATTCTGAAGATTGATCCACCAATCCCTCCAAAGTCCCTACCTAAGCTTGAGTCTCAAGGGAAGTTCACCTTATCTTTCTCCCTTGGTAATATAACTATGGATAATGCTCTTGTTGATAGTGGTGCCAGTGTCAATGTCATTTCTATGGATATGGTAAAGAGTCTTGGGATTGAAAGCATGGAACCAGACACTTCTTCTCTCACCTTTGGGGATTCTTCTTCTACAATCCCAATTGGCATCATCAAGGACTTCCCCTTGAAGATTGGATCCTGCACCATACCCGTTGACCTCACTGATTTGAAGATGGCATCTGAGAGGAGAGTCCCTTTGATCCTTGGCACTCCTTTCCTCACTACAGTTGGAGCATGCATTGACTTTCCCAACAAGAAGGTCACCCTCATGCATGTGAACAAAGCTGTCTCCTATCCTCTAAAATCTCCATTGGATGTTGGCTATTGTGGGACAATCACTTGTGGAGAACAAGCTGTTGAGAAGCCGCAAGATGAAGTGGCTGTTTGCAAGGAAGAAGGCCTTGCTGGAGAGTCTTCTAAGGAGTTGTGTGTTGAGCACTTGGAAAGTGCTAAAAGAGAGGGGATGAGTGGAGCCTCAAACCCAACTCATGGAAAGAAAAAGATGGTCAAAGAACCTCATCCTCCACCTCTTGATCTGATCCCACACACTCTCACTCTCCAACCAAAGAAGCTCAAGGATGGTATCATTGAGTAAACGATCAAGCATAAGGGCAAGTCCACACCATTCTCAAGTGCTAGAGCCATCATCACTCCTCAGCTCTAAGATGATCCAATCAAGCTTCAAGAGCTTCTCTCCCAGTACCTCACCATCACTCTTGAAGGTGGGAAGGATCCTCCTTCTCACTAGTCCAAGAGAAAAGGTAGTCAAGCTAGTGACTCAAAACAAGCTCACTTGGGAGGAAGTCCCATGGTTATCCTTGTACATAACTTTGCAATTTCAATTATTCTTTAAGTTTTTAATAAAAGTGGTTGAGGTTTTCAGGTTGAGCCTAGCACTAGAGGAGAGAAGAAAGGTGGTGAAGCACCTGAGCCCTATGATTGCCAAGTAGCAGCCTCCTCTAGTTGCTATGAATCAAGCCAGCTCCTAGTCCTGACAACAAACACCACGCCCAAATCTCCTTCTTAGGTATCACTCCAACCCTTCTTGTATATACATTTGCTTTTGTCTTGTTGGGTATCTCCTTCTCTCTTACTCACACAGACACTGTGTGATTTAAGTGTGGGGAGGTGCCAGGTATTTGACGATGTTTGCTTTGTGATTGTGAGTCTCATGCATTTAATTGTACATTCATATTTGCATAAGAAAATCTAAAAAATTTTAAATTTTTGAATCATGTAGTTGCATCACTTGCATCTTTAAGATTGAGTCTAGAGCATATAGGTTGCATTCACTTGCACATAGAGCATTGCCTTGTAAAGAACACTTGTTTGCATTGAATTTAGCACCCTAGTTAAACATATCAAGTAGCTTAAGCATCTTTTAAAGGCTTGCATGCTTTGAGCCTTGAAAACTCTTCTTGAAACTTGCTTGCTTGCTTGATATTGGCATTGTTTTTAAAACCATAACTCCAACCTGAACTTAGACTTGAATGAACTTAATTTCTCTTGCATATGGGCATTTGCATACTTGATCATGGATCTCATACACATTTGGGTTATCTTTTCCCATTTTACCACTCTTTGTTAACCCAAATGGCACTTTCATGCCCTTGAACCGTATCCATTCTTTGAAACCTACATTGATTTGCATGAGTGAGGCCTCTTTTGATAGTTTGTCATGTGGAAAATCTTGAGAGTATTGGGGGCGACATCAATTTGTTCTCATCTCTTGCTAGCATAGGGTCCTCATTTGAGCTAGCTTCTAGGATGGTGAGTGGGTCTTTGTTCCTTAAAGGTTTATATTTTGGGTTTGGGATGTGATAATGTTGAGATTGATGAACAAAAGATTGTCATGAGAAAGAAAAAACCTAGGGACCTAGAAAAGAAAGATAAGAAATCTCTTGAGTTTTGTTTTAGACCTTCCCCCTTATCAAAAAAAAAGAGAAGAAAAGAAAAAGAAAAGAAAAAGAAAGATTCAATAAGATAGTGGGGAAGGGAAAAAAAAAGTTAGAGCTTAGAAAAGTGAATAAGAGTTCCTTAGTGGTTGTATCAGAAGAAAGAAAGTTGTTCATTGGGTGAGTGATGTGAGTGTTTTTCATTTTGGGTTATAGGATTGATAAAAGGGGTGTAGAACTTGTAATCGCTTAGGAATGGGTAGAATGATGAGGATGGATCTATGTATGCATGAATTGCTCCTAGTCTTAGATAAATTTTGCATAATGATCAAACTCCTTGATTCTTGAGTGATTGCCACCTTAAAAATGATGCATTGAAACCCTTCTTTTCATCCATATTAGACCATTTGATCCCATTGCCAAATGATTGAGATCTTGTGCCCATTTGTGAGAATTTACCTTGTGTGTGTGTGTGAATCAATGTGAGGGTTGGTTAAGAGAACTTGTTGGTTGATAGGCATTGGATCTTGTATAGAGGCATAAGAGTATTGATAGGCCTTGAGAAGCTAGAGCATAATAAGGGAGTTTTGCTCATGCTATTGGCTATGTTTCTTTAGGATGTCAAGTTGAGTGCTATGTGTGTTTCTTTTGGTTTTGCTCCCATCTTTCTATCTCTCCTCCTTGTGTTTTGAAAAGTTTTACTTGAGAACAAGTAAAGGGCTAGTGTGGGGGAGTTAATATCTTGCATATTTACATGTTTTTAGCATTCATTTCTTATGCATTTTGATCATATAGGTTAGGTATTAGGCATCTTTAGGATCATTTTGCATTCATTGTCCTTATCAGGTGCTGGAGTGTGCCAAGGGGTGATTAGAGGTGTTTGGGAGCATTGTGATCCAAAAAGAAGTGAAGAATGGAGTTTGGCCAAGCTTGGACAAGCCAGGCCATGACCAGGGCGTGCCTTAGCTTGATGGCCTCTGGATCACCTTCCCACCCTCAAGACATGAAGACCTTACCTTGGACCATTGCTGGACGGATGGCCGCGGGTCAGGATGATGTCTTGCATATTTACATGTTTTTAGCTATCATATATTATGCATTTTTGCTCATTTAGATTAGGCATTAGGCATCTTTAGGCTCATTTTGCATTCATAAGTCCCTATTAGGTGTTGGAGCACACTTTGGAGATATTGAAGATGTTTGGGAGTTTTGTGATGAAAAAGAGGGGTTTAAAGATGAACATGGACAAAGGCCTTAGAAGTATCTTCTGATGCTTATATTTGGTGGAGATATGGCATTCTGAGTTAGCTTTTCAATGGAAGTGGTTTCAAGACATTTGGAGCCATATTGGAGGAGTTATGATCAATTGAGTGGAAGCATGTCAAGCCACCCGGGTGAGCACACCCGAGGCCAACCATCAAACCTTGCCTGGACAAGCTCAGGACACGGCCAGGACGACCCGGGGACAAGCACCCGCACGTCCTGATTGTTCTGAAAGCCTAGAACGGACGCGGTCAGCACCACCCGAGCACGAGAACCCGCACGGGACGAGGCACCCCGACATGACCACTCGTCCATCACTACCCGCGTGCCTTCATCCATGACCCGTCCAGCACCACCCGGACGATAGCACCCGCACGGGATGGGCGATGGGAGAACGGACCAGGACACCCGGACGTCCCACAGTCCCTCCTACCCGCGTACCAGCCTGCACACTCGACCAGTACCACCCGAGGACAAGGACCCGCACGTCCTGATTCTGGATGAGCCCGACGCCACCCGCCACACACCCGCGTCCTGCTAGCTGCTGGACACCCACCACGCGGCCGAACACACCAGGCCTAGAGAGACCGCACGGCCTGGACGCCGGACGAGCAGGACGCACCCGGCCTGGACATACCCGGCCTGGACAGCACTAGCTGACCCGGGTGGCTCAGCTTCTTCCTTTCTCCTTGCTTCTCATTGGTCGAAAATCACTTGGCCAAGGGCATTTTAGTATTTTTGTTTTATGTTTCCAAGGGCTTTCAAGCCTATGTATAAATACTCTTGTGATCTTATTAAGAGATCTAACTTCTTTTCTCTCAAAAACATAATAAGAACTTGAAGAAAGTTTGGATCTTTGATCCTTTTTACATCATTTCTTGTGTGTTTAATAGATTATCTCTTTCTCTAATCATGTTTAGCCTTGAATCATCATTGATTTTGAGGTTTTCCATGGCTATTAGTGAGTAGATCTATCTAGGGTTCATGGGCTTGGGAGACTAAGGGTGATTAAGAGTAGATCCAAGGTGCTTAGTGTTAGATCTATCATCTCCTTGCATTGATTTGGTGTTCTTCTTGCTATATTTGGGTTGGCCTCTCAAACATAGAGCCATAGGCATTTCATGCCGGAAGGTGTTCTATGAAATGCCTGAACCAACTCATCTATGCTTTTAGCTTGCTTTGCCTAAGGGATTAGTTGTCAAAGGAGCTAGGATTGCTATTAGACTCATTCTCCATGTTTGCTTTGATCATTACAGCCAAAGGGATTTGGTGTACTTGGGTGATCATTGCAAAAGAGCATTCATCTAGGGATAGAGCTTGCTTAGTTTTGTTGTCTAGGCATAAGGAATTAGATTGATTGAAAAGTTAGCATCTTGGATTGAATCTTGATCACCCAAAGTCAGTTCCTTGTCCCAAGAACCCCTTGCCTCATTGAGAAAGAAAGTTCAATCTTTTATTGCTTTTTAATATTGTCTTAGTTTCATAATCATCCTCTCATCTTGATTAGACTTAGATTAAGCATGAACTTGCATTCCCTTTGCATTAGAATCTCTTAGAATTGGATTGACATCTTGTATTCTACAACATTTGATTAGGACCTGAAAAGGCCTGTCATCAAATTGGCCAAGTTCTAAGTTGATTTTGACATTGGGATTTAGTCATTTGCTTGAGACTAAGTCATTTTATTTTATTGTATCTTGTGATATTGGTTCTTGCCTCTTCTATCTTTGACTTTCAGGTGTATGATCACAAGAAGCAGAGGGCATCCAACTTGGTTCCTACTGTTGAAGAGATTGCTGCACTTGAGAGGGAGATAGCTAGACAAAGAAGAGAAGTAGAGCAACAGGCTCATCTTCAAAGGTTGGGGTTTGAGATGGAGAATCTGCCTCAAGATGGTAATGTCCAAGGGACAATGGTCCAAGAGCTGACAATCCTAGACCACCACGCCAGCCACATCACCAACCACGCCAAGCAAGAGCCATTGGAGCCTATGACCAACCTCACATTCATGGTCATAGGTTGGGAATCAGAGCACCAGCTGTGGAGAACAACAACTTTGAGATTAAATCAGGGCTGCTGCATTTGATTGAGAACAACAAGTTCCATGGCCTTCTGTGGAGGATCCCTTGATCACTTGGACACATTTGATAGCTACTGTAGCTTGTCCAAGATTAATGGAGTCTCTGAAGATGCTTTCAAGCTGAGGTTGTTTCCCTTCTCTTTGGGAGACAAGGCACATCTATGGGAGAAGGCTCTTCCAAGTGACTCTATCAATACTTGGAATGAGTGCAAGAGGGCATTCCTAGAGAAATTCTTCTCTACCTCAAGAACAGCCAAGATCAGAAATGAGATCTCAAGCTTTCAGCAGAAGAACCTTGAGAGCTTTAGTGAAGCATGGGAGAGGTTCAAAGGCTATTGGTCTCAATGCCCACATCATGGCTTCACCAAGGAGAGTTTGCTTAGTACCTTCTACAGAGGTTCTCTACCAGAGTTCAGGAGCAGATTGGACACAGCCAGCAATGGGTTCTTCTTGGGCAGAACTGAGCAGGATGCTGAGGAGCTAGTGGAAAACATGGCCAGGAGTGACTCAGTCTACAGTGAGGAGCATGATAGGGCCAACAGAGGCACTGATGAAGATGATCCGCACACAAGAAAGGCCCTGAAATCTCCAAGAAAAGTTAGACAAGCTTCTTGTAGAGAAAGCTAAGCAAGAGCAGCTTAACTCCATTGGGAACCAGCAACAGCAACAACCTGCTAGGACTACTGAAGTTCATGGTGTAGAAGGTCAAGAGGAGCTGTGCTTCATCAATTCTAATGGCACATGGTATAGGAAAGAGCCCAACTTCCAATACCAAAACAACTACCAGCAAAGACCTTACTACAACAATCACCAAGGAGGTTACCAAGCAAACCAGCCTACTCAGCCCCAAGGAAGCTCTTCTCCAGCTCAGGCTCCAAGTTCAAATTTGTAGTCCATGTTCAAGCAACTCTTAGAAGCTCAAGAAAGAAATGCTAAGACCATTGGTGATGAGTTCAAGAACATCCATGCTAAGATTGATGGAACTTATTCTGACCTCAACAACAAGTACATGCAACTTGCCTCTCACCTCAAAGCTTTGGAGAGCCAAGTTGCATCCATGTCTTCATCATCCAAGAATCCAATGGGATCTCTACCAGGAAAACCAGAGAAGAACCCTAAGGAGACTTGCAATGTTATCATCTCCACTTCTTCAGGGATTGCATTGAGTGATCGTAAGAATGAAGTTGATGAGATTGAGAGGCTAGTGCTTGGAAATCAGATTGAACATGATAAGAGACTGGTTGTGGCCACAGCTGAAGCTAGAGTTGTGAAGAGAGCTGATAAGAAGGTTCAAGGAAGGATTGATGAGCCTAAGGTTGAGACACAAGTTGAGAAGAGTGCTAACCCCAAGCTGAAAGAAGTGAAGGAAGAAGACAATGAGGTTGAGCTATCACCATATGATAAGCTCCCTTTCCCTCAAAGGTTCCTCACCAAAGCTCAGAAAAAAGTGGTCTCCAAATTCAGAAAAGACCTCAGTGATATTGGAGTCAAGCTTCCAGAGATCAACAATATGCATGCTGCTCATGTCCAAATGATGCTCATAAAGGACATTCTCACCCACCAAGCTGAAGTGGCTGAACTTTTGGACATCTCACTTCTGAAGATTGATCCACCAATCCCTCCCAAGTCCCTCCCTAAGCTTGAGTCTCAAGGGAAGTTCACATTGTCTTGCTCTCTTGGTAAACTAACTATGGATGATGCTCTTGTTGATAGTGGAGCTAGTGTGAATGTCATCTCCTTGGACATGGTGCAGAGTATTGGGATTGAAAGCATGGAAACAGATACGCCTCCTCTCACCTTTGGGGATTCCTCTTCTACAACCCCACTTGGCATAATCAAGGACTTTCCCTTGAAGATTGGATCCTGCACCATACCTATTGACCTCACTGTTTTGAAGATGGCATCTGCAGAAAGAGTCCCTTTGATCCTTGGCACTCCTTTCCTCACAACAGTTGGAGCTTGCATTGACTTTCCCAACAAGAAGGTCACTCTCATGCATGTCAACAAAGCTGTCTCCTATCCTCTCCAGCCTCCACTGAATCAGACTATTGTGGGACAATCACTTGTGATGTACAAGCTGTTGAGAAGCCCCGAGATGAAGAGGTTGAAGGTAAGAAAGAGGGTCTTGATGGAGAGTGTTCTAAGGAGTTGTGTGTTGAGCACTTGGAAAGTGCTACAAGAAAGGGGATGGCTGGAGCCTTAAGGGCCACTCATGGCAAGAAGAAGATAGTGAAAGAGCCTCCTCTTGATTTGCTCTCACACACTCTCACTCTCCATCCAAAGAAGCTCAAGGATGGAGCCATTGAGTACAAGATCAAGCATAAGGGCAGGTCCACACCATTCTCAAGTGCTAGAGCCATCATCACTCCTCAGCTCCAAGATGATCCTATC
Source organism: Brassica nigra (assembly GCA_016432835.1). Lineage (NCBI taxonomy): Eukaryota > Viridiplantae > Streptophyta > Magnoliopsida > Brassicales > Brassicaceae > Brassica > Brassica nigra. The sequence continues at coordinate 45,307,367 of CM028242.1, read as the reverse complement.
AAGCTTCAAGAGCTTCTCTCTCGGGTCCTCACCATCACACTTGAAGGTGGGAAGGATCCTCCTTCTCACTAGTTCAAGAGACAAGGTAGTCAAGCTAAGTGACTCAAAACAAGCTCACTTGGGAGGAAGTCCCATGGTTATCCTTGTACATAGTTTTGAAATTTCAATTCTCTTTTAAGTTTTTAATAAAAGTGGTCAAGGTTTTCAGGTTGAGCCAAGCACTAGAGGAGAGAAGAATGGTGGTGAACCACTTGAGCCCCATGATCCATGTAGCAGCCTCCTCTAGTTGCTATGAACCAAGCCAGCTTCTAGTCATGACACAAGCACCATGCCCAAATCTCCTTGTGTGGTATTACTCCAACCCTTCTTGTATATACATTTTCTTTTGCCTTATTGAGGTATCTCCTTCTCTCTTACTCACACAGAGACTGTGTGATTTAAGTGTGGGGGAGGTACCGGATATTTGATCATGTTTGCTTTGTGATTTTTGAGTCTCATGCATTGCATTGTACAATCATGAGTGCATAGAAAATCTAAAAATTTTAAATTTTTGAATCATGTAGATTGCATCACTTGCATCCTTAAGATTGAGTCTAGAGCATATAGGTTGCATTCATTTGCATATGGAGCATTGCCTTGTAAAGAACACTCGTTTGCACTGAATTTGACACCCTAGTTAAACATATCAAGTAGCTTAAGCATCTTTTGAAAAGCTTGCATGCTTTAAGCCTTGAAAACTCTTCTTGAAACTTGCTTGCTTGCTTGATATTGGCATTGTTGTTGAAACCAGCTCCATCTTGAACTTGGACTTGAATGAACTTAATCTCTCTTGCATATGGGCATTTGCATACTTGATCATGGATCTCATACACATTTGGGTTATCTTTTTCCATTGTACCACCCTTTGTTAACCCAAATGGCACTCCCTTACCCTTGAACCCTATCCATTCTTTGAAGCCTACATTGATTTGCTTGAGTGAGGCCTCTTTTGATAGCTTGTCATGTGCAAAATCTTGAGAGTAATGGGAGCGACATGGATTTGTTCTCATCTCTTGCTAGCATAGGGTCATCATTTGAGCTAGCTTCTAGGATGGTGAGTGAAGTGTTTGTTACCTAATTGTTTACATTTTGGGTTTGGGGATATGACGAAGTTGAGATTGATGAACAAAAGAGTTTTGATAAAGAAAACCCTAGGGACCTAGAAATTAAAAAAAATGAAAAGCTCTTAGTTGAAGTCTTTGACCTTCCCCATGCATATATATAAAAAAAAAAAAAAAAAAAAAAAAAAAGAAAAAAAAAAAAAAGAGAAAGATTCAATAAGATAGTGGGGAAGGAAAGACTTAAGAGTTAGAGCTTAGAATGTGAATAGAGGTCCTTAGAGGTTGAATCATGAGAAAGAAAATGTTCATAGGGTGAGTGATGTGAGTATGTTTTCATTTTGGGTTATGGGATGAATTAAAAGGGGTGTAGAACTTGTAATCACTTAGGATTTGGGTAGAATGATGAGGATGGATCCATGTATGCATGAATTGCTCCTAGTCTTAGATAAATTTTGCATAATGATCAAGCTCCTTGATTTTGAGTGATTGCCACCTTGAAATGATGCATTGAAACCCCATTATCATCCATAGTAGACCATTTGATCACCTAGCCAAATGATTGAGATCATGTGCCCATATGTGAGACTTCACCTTGTGTGTGTGTGTGAATCAATGTGAGGGCTGGTTAAGAGAACTTGTTGGTTGATAAGCTTTGCATCTTGTGTAAAGGCATAAGAGTAATTGATAGGCCTTGTGAAGCTAGAGCATAATAAGAAAGTTTTGCTCATGCTATTTGCTATGTTTCTTTAGGATGTCAGGTTGAGTGCTATGAGTGTTTCCTTTGGCTTTGTTCCCATCCTTGCATCCACCCCCCTTGTGTTTGAAAAGTTTACTTGAGGACAAGCAAAGGTCTAGTGTGGGGGAGTTGATGTCTTGAATATTTACATGTTTTTAGCTATCATATCTTATGCATTTTTGCTCATTTAGATTAGGCATTAGGCATCTTTAGGCTCATTTTACATTCATAAGTCCCTATTAGGTGTTGGAGCACACTTTGGAGATATTGAAGATGTTTGGGAGTTTTGTGATGAAAAAGAGGGGTTTAAAGATGAACATGGACAAAGGCCTTAGAAGTATATTCTGATGCTTAGATTTGGTGGAGACATGGCATTCTGAGTTAGCTTTCCAATGGAAGTGGTTTCAAGACATTTGGAGCCATATTGGAGGAGTTATGATCAATTGAGTGGAAGCATGTCAAGCCACCCGGGTGAGCACACCCGAGGCCAACCATCAAACCTTGCCTGGACAAGCTCAGGACCCGGCCAGGACGACCCGGGGACAAGCACCCACACGTCCTGATTGTGCTGAAAGCCTAGAACGGACGCGGTCAGCACCACCCGAGCACGAAACCCGCGGGACGAGGCACCGGACATGACCACTCGCCCATCATTACCCGCTGCCTTCATCCATGACCCGTCCAGCACCACCGGACGATAGCACCCGCACGGGATGGGCGATGGGAGAATGGACCAGGACACCCGGACGTCCCACAGTCCCTCCTACCCGCGTACCAGCCTGCACACCCGACCAGTACCACCCGAGGACAAGGACCCGCACGTCCTGATTCTGGATGAGCCCCGGACGCGACGTTCCACCCGCCACACACACCGCGTCCTGCTAGCTGCTGGACACCCACCACGGCCGAACAAACCCGGCCTAGAGAGATCGCACGGCCTGGACGCCGGACGAGCAGGACGCACCGGCCTGGACATACCCGCCTGGACAGCACTAGCTGACCCGGTGGCTCAGCTTCTTCCTTTCTCCTTGCTTCTCATTGGTCGAAAATCACTTGGCCAAGGGCATTTTAGCATTTTGTTTTATGTTTCCAAGGGCTTTCAAGCCTATGTATAAATACTCTTGTGATCTTATTAAGATATCTAACTTCTTTTCTCTCAAAAACATAATAAGAACTTGAAGAAAGTTTAGATCTTTGATCCTTTTACATCATTTCTTGTGTGTTTAATAGATTATCTCTTTCTCTAATCATGTTTAGCCTTGAATCATCATTGATTTTGAGGTTTTCCATGGCTATTAGTGAGTAGATCTATCTAGGGTTCATGGGCTTGGGAGACTAAGGGTGATTAAGAGTAGATCCAAGGTGCTTAGTGTTAGATCTATCATCTCCTTGCATTGATTTGGTGTTCTTCTTGCTATATTTGGGTTGGCCTCTCAAACATAGAGCCATAGGCATTTCATGCCCGGAAGGTGTTCTATGAAATGCCTGAACCAACTCATCTATGCTTTTAGCTTGCTTTGCCTAAGGGATTAGTTGTCAAAGGAGCTAGGATTGCTATTAGACTCATTCTCCATGTTTGTTTTGATCATTACAGCCAAAGGGATTTGGTGTACTTGGGTGATCATTGCAAAGAGCATTCATCTAGGGATAGAGCTTGCTTAGTTTTGTTGTCTAGGCATAAGGAATTAGATTGATTGAAAAGTTAGCATCTTGGATTGAATCTTGATCACCCAAAGTCAGTTCCCTTGTCCCAAGAAAACCCTTGCCTCATTGAGAAAGAAAGTTCAATCTTTTATTGCATTTTTAATATTGTCTTAGTTTCATAATCATCCTCTCATATTGATTAGACTTAGATTAAGCATGAACTTGCATTCCCTTTGCATTAGAATCTCTTAGAATTGGATTGACATCTTGTATTCTACAACATTTGATTAGGACCTGAAAAGGCCTGTCATCACAGGACCCTCGGGACGGAGCACCCTCGCGGCTTGGACTACTTGGACGGATGGCCGGTGCGCAGCTGGACATGCGCGGGACGCTTCACCCGCGCGGGACCGGACGGATACGAAGCTACGACGTGGACTGGTGCGCGGGACGACATGCGAGGGAAGACATGCGCGGCACACTATAACCGCGTGGGACGAGGCCGGCCTGGACACGGACTGATGCGCAGCCGGACATGCTCGGCACATCTTACCCGCGCGGGATAAGCGGCAGGACGAGACTGAACGTGCGCGGGTCAGTATGCGCGGCACATCTTACCCGCATGGGACAAGCGGCAGGACTAGACTGGACGTGCGCGGGTTAGTATGCGCGGGTCAGCTTACCCGCACGGCCGGCCGAACGGAGGGACGGATCTGCGCGGGTCAGGATGCTTGGGTTGGGACCAGCATTCTACCCTGAGCGTTTTTGTGAGGTCTGGTCGAGATTTAATGATTCCAGGGCTATTTTGGTCAATTGTCTTTATGTTTTAAAGGGCTTTCAAGCCCCCTATAAATACTTTTGTAATCTTCTTAGTGAGAACAACTTCTTTTCTCTTAAGAACACATTTAGATCTTGAAGAAAGTTTGGATCTTGAATCCTTTTTCATCTTATTTTCTTGTATTTGCTGGATTATCTTCATCTCTAATCATGTTTAGCCTTGAATCATCCATGGTTTTAAGGTTATCCATGTCTATTAGTGAGTAGATCTATCTAGGATTCATGGGCTTGGGAGACTAAGGGTGATTAGGTGTAGATCTAAGATGTTTTAGTGTAGATCCTTCTTGACACTTGCTTGTAGAGTGTTCTTATTGCTATTTTGGAGTTGGCTTCTTCAAAATAGAGCCATAGGCATTTCATGCCCGGAAGGTATTTGATGAAATGCCTGAACCAACTCTCCAATGCTTTTAACATCCTTTACTTAAGGGATTAGTTGTTAAAGGTGTTAAGATAGCTAATAGACCTGTTCTTATTGATTGCTTTCATATTATTCAACCTAAGGGATTAGATGCTTGAGATATGTTAGTGAATGAGCATTCATCTAGGGATAGAACTTGCTTAGGATTGTGTCTAGGCTTAAGGTGTTAGATTGATAGAAAGTTTGCTATCTTAGACCGAAACTTGATCACCCAAGGTCAATTCCCTTGCCCCATGAGTCCCCTTGCCTCATATTGAAAAGAAAGTTCATCTTTAATTGCATTCTAGTATTGCCTTAGTTTATAATTATCTCATCTCACTTATTGATTGCACTTAGCTTAAGCATGGATTTGCATTCCCTTTGCATTAGAATCACTTAGGATTGGTTCGACAATCTTTTATACTACAATCATTTGACTAGGAGCCTTGAAAACTCCTAACATCAGCCCGCCAGAGGCACCACTACCCGACTTCCCCGTCATACCAGAGCTCCCGATCCGCGATCATGGAGACTTTCAGAGGGTTGTCACGGATGCTCTTCAGGCCATCTGGGCCAGAGTGCCTCGCTGTAGGTGCATGAGCAGGAGGAGCGTCAGAGCAAGTGACCCATCAGCAGCAGGACCATCGCACCAGTACCAGCATGACTCGTCCGCAGGAGACGACGAGGCAACAGCGGACTCAGACTAGTCCTCACATATCTATCCCTTATCTCTATGCACTTTTATTTTATTTCTGTTTTCGGATTGTTAGGATTTATTTTTCAGACTATTTGCTTCTCCATTTCGTGCCTTATCATTTGTTTTCTTGTGTTTGGATTGTCTAACAGCACTAACAAACTGACAGATCAGATGGATTAGGCACTCTCAGACAGAATGATGATTTTCTGTCTAATGGCTATCGATCGATACCAGAGTATCGGTATCGATCGATCCACAGACAGATAGGTATGATTATTCTAACTCAAATCACTAACCATCCAATTATATTTGTGCTTCATTTTTCACTAACCTTAGACTCGTTACACTGGGGACAAAGTATTTTAGGTCTGGGGGAGGTAGTTACCAATGTTATCTTTTATTAATGAGCTATGAATTTTATCTATCCAAAAAAAAAAGTGTTTTCAAAAATGTTTTATTCTACATATTACTACTATATATTATTTAAAATATTTTCAAAAAGGGGATTATGAACTAAAACAATTTGATTACTACTCTAACCGTTCTCTAGCACCATCTAGATTTACTAACTTGCAGGGTGTAGTGGATAAAAACACCGAAGTGTATCATGTAATGCTAACACATGCACCTGCTGAGAATATCTGGAGAAACCAAAGCTGACTTCCAACCTAATTTGACATTACCTGCTTGTCTTGGGGCTTGGTATACATTGGATCGGGTTCCTCTTGCAAGTTGGAAGGTAAAAGTCTGTGTGTTTCTGGTTCCCTTCTCTCACGCTCTTCAAGCATCCTAAATATAAAAGATTGAGATGATTTCCTGGAAGATGTAGAGGGGTATGAGTCTCTCCTATGACCCCAGTATTCTAATTCAGAAAGGAATGATCACACATTGTGGAAACGAGGGGTAGGAGTGTCTCCTGTGATCCCATTATTCGCTACACTTTGTCAAAATAAGAGTTACAAAAGTAGAAAAGTCAATAAGATGAACAAGATGGACTGCATCAGCATCGCTGTTCATTGAAATTGAAACTATAAGGGTTCAGAGAAGAGAGAAAGAGGGAAGAAAGTGATCAGAGAAGATTGTCTGTGTGTTCAGAAACTTGTTTGAGTAAGAACCCATGTGTCCCTTGATCGATATTCAATGTAGCCTACACATCTACATTATCGCAGAAATAAGGTCAGTAGAAGGGTATGCTAGGCGCTATCAATGAAGTTGTAGAATGTATGGTATGGTGACTAAGCTAGTGTGTAGTATATCAAATCATCCTAAAGGTTAGCAATGACTCACTTCCATCATCTTTTATGCAAGAATGTGAGTAGTGATTTTAAATTATGTGAGTCCCCATTATTTTCAAAAGCTTTTTCAGATTAGTCCTATATGTTGCTTGAATACAAGCAAAGGATAAGTCTGGGGGAGTTGATATGCTCTATATTTTACCCTATTTAGCCTATAAGTTTCATATGTTTTCAAAGGTTTTATATGCATTTGTAGCTATTTTAGAGATATTTCAGGTTTAGGTACTCATTGGAATAAAGTGATGATTATGGAACATTTTGAGATCTTTTTGGGAGTTATTACATTTCACTCACGGCGCTGACTACTAAACAGAGCATCGACCGACGCATCACAGCCGTATCGATCTACAGAGTATCACACGCATCGATCGATTTGCTATTCGCCATATCGGTCGATGCAGAGCCATTCGCGATTAATGAAGATTAGAAGATTTACGAGTTTTACCCAAAAGATGTCATATTTGCATTATACACCCTGACCGCCTGTTATGTCATATTTTAAGGGTTTTTGTACCATTTAAATAAGGAGACACTAAGAAGAAAAAGAGGAGAGAAGCAATTAAGGAGGCTACAAGAAAGTCACCTAAGTCATCACCAAGGAGAGAAGTATTAGCTTAGAGAGTCAGTTGGAGAAGAGATATCTACCCTCGAGAGAGAGATCTGAACTGCAAAAAAAAAGAGAAGATCTTGAACTCCTTTTTGTTTTCTTACTCTATTACTATTTTCATTAAGTTTTATTTAAGTATTATTTAGACCATCATAACTATGCTTCTTATGAATATGTCTGAGTAGTCCTACTGTTAGATTTAGGTTCACCAAAGGTTGATTTATGTATTGCTGATCATAATATGAGTGTTAGAGTGTTTTAATAGTTCTTTCATTCTAGTTGTGCTTGATGTTAAGTAAAGGAATTGATCACCCTTGACTTAGATTTTAGTTTTAATTTGCGCAAGTGACAACATGGTAAATTACCTGAAAATAAACTAGACTGATCTTATTAATTATCTAAAAACGAAAGTTGCCTTAGTTAATCTGAGAACTTATCAACCTGCTCGGTAATGCTTACTGGAAGGCTAATCGATCGATACAACATTATAGTCATCGATCGATTATCTGAAAGGCATGTCGATCAATTGTCATGAAGACATATCGATCGATGTTTTCTCAAGTCGGAACATGCGACAGCTGATTGTCTTGAGATCCAGCTATTAGACAACCCTATAGATTGTTCCTAAGAGTTGAGTTCAAGAACAGCCATATTTAAAACCCTTATAATCCCTAAAGCAGCAAACTTGTCATACCTAAAGGTTTACCTTGATCTAGCCACTTCCCTGAATTGATAACAAACCTCATTATCTAAAATCGAACAATTTTCCTATTCGTCGATCGATATTTACAAAAGCTTAGCGATCGATATCCCTGTCTGAACTAAAATTCATTTAAGTTACTATTTTAAAACTATTCAACCTAGCTTTATTTCGAAAACTATAAGATCTATTGCGCAATCCAAGAGTCTCTGTGGATTCGATCCCTAAGTACTACAATTGAACCTCTTTTGATGAGAGTAAAGTTGCTCTAGGGTAATTTGAACACGTATCAATAATATATTTCCAAGAGTATAATATCATCATAAATTTATGAAAACTTTTACAAATGTGTATTTAAAAATACATTCTTAAATGTATATTCACGAATACCTTTATAAATGTATATTTATTAATACCTTAATAAATTTGAATCATACATATAATTAGTAAGATATTCTTAAATTTGTATAACAACTTACTAAAGTCTTCGGAACACCTTCATAAATTTTATATCTAACTTTTGTAAAGATATTATACATATTTTTCAAAAAATCGTAAATTTTTTCAAGAGGTTATATACTGAATAATACTTTCTTAAATATGCATAAAAATCTGATTTATGAAGATGTCATACATTTCTAGGAAGAACATCCTAATCATACATACAACTTACATTTAAGAAGTTTATCTACACATTTATGAATATGAGATATTTTACAAATTCAGAAAGATATCATACACATTTATGAAGAATTTCCTAAACTATTTTTCTTAAAAATAGTTTTCTAATTTTTATTTTGAAAAGATATTTTCGATTTTATTATTTTCTAACATTTAATATCTACTTATTTTATATATAATAAATAATTATTTAAAACTATATATGTAGATATAATTGCCTTTTACTGTTTTAATGAAACATATTTTTGGTCAAATTTTGACTTTTGAAGGCAATTTCGAGGAACATATCTATATAAAAAAAATATTTAAGAAGTTTACCTTCATTTGTATATATTTTAGTTTTAAAATATAATAAAAATAAATAGTTATAATATTTATTTTATTAAGTCTAAATATTTAAAATATAAAAGAATAAACTCTCTAAAAATTAAATATATTTTATTTTTGATAAGTTACATATATAAAATATTTTATTATTAATTTATTCTGTAATTTATAAACTAGAATTTGAAGGGTTTTTTGACATCAAAAAATCTATTTTTATTATTCAAATAACAGGAGGTCTAGGAAGTCAGACCATAAAGAACGAACAACAAAATAAATTTTTCTAAGAAAAAATCTCTTAATTCTACCTAAAGAGTCATCAATTTTTCTACCTAAAGATCATGCATGTGTAAAATCTACTTAGTAGGGCCTCTGTCTCATTCATCTATATTATGAAGTTTGGTCACACCTGAAGATCCGTAATCATAGTGATCAAGTCGTTATATTCTGATCCAAAGTTCTGGCAGTAAAGTGTCTTAGGACACTTTCCATTGCCCAATCAAGTGATTCGATCTTTGAATGTAAAGTTGACTCTCTTTTCCTTTGGTTTTTGTACCCATAAGTTGGATTTGTCGAAACATGTCTTTCCAAACCCATCTACAACCACTAAATTTTTATGTAGAAGTCCAAGAGCCATCTCCCAAATATATAAGTATATAACTTGTGAAGTAATAATGTTTGGTGGTTGCTGCTATAGACCCTGGTGCATTTGCTGTGAACCAAACTTGACATTCTCCTTTTGCATGTCCGATCAGCTCTAGTGGGTCTCTGTTAATTCCTCAAAATGATTTATCATTCTAAACTTTCCAGAGATACCAGATTATCCACAAATAAGGATTTCTATGCATTTTTGAATCTTCAATATTGTTCTTTTCTTCATAAGAGGTAATCCATATTGGTGTAGACACTTGAGACTGAGAAAATGTTTGGATTGGAAGATGTGGCTTATAAGGCACATGCTTGTAAGGATGGGGGCGGGGCGGGGGATTGGAAGATAGCATGAGTCACAGATTCATCAAGTTCCCCACATCTAGGGCATTTATTATCGCATTGCATATGACGACGTGTCAAATTCCTTGTTACAGTTATGTGCTTAGAATTTTAGGGTTAGAGGGTTAATTTTGTATTTAAAATCAAAGTTATAATGGGACATAATTATATGCTTAAAGGTATAAAGATATAAATCTATTTTTTATATAATAATTTTTTAAATTTTTCTAATTAATTCAAATCTACAATTTGGATAGAGCCATTCAATATTTTCTACAAACAAAAAGCCTTACACCTAAATTTTCTTATGTGTAGAAGGGAGATTTTTTATGAGAATTTTCTGTTGGTGGTGAATGGGATGGTATTACAACAGCCAGGTATGTTTTAACTACTAGGTCGCTTAAAATGTTCACGAATAATTTTGACAGTACTAACATCAAGTCAAAAATTGTCTTATGTGTATTTGAGACTTGATATAATTCAGATAAGAGTTGTATCATCTTTGAGAAGTACAAGTTGTTCTTAATGCCATATGTGTAGAAAGAAGATTTCATTATGTGTTGAAGGAAAACTTTTATATGAGAATTTGTTGTTGCTGGCGAAAATATGTGCTTATGCAAATTTGAGAGCTGATATAATTCAGATCAGAGTCGATTCATCTTTGGAAAGTATAAGTAGTTTTTGAAGCCATATGTATAGAAAGAAGAATTTATTATATGTAGAAGGAATATTTTATATGAGAATTTGTTGTTTCTTATTAAAAGTATGTTCTAAGGCGAGTTTGAGACATGATATAACTCAGATCAGAGTCTATTCATCTTGGGAAGTATAATATGTTCTTAAAGCCGTATGTGTAGAAGAAAGATTGTGTTTAGTGTAGAAGGAAGATTTTATACGAGAATTTGCTTTTGATGAGAATTTGATGTTCCTGTCGAAAATATGTTCTTATGCGAGTGTGAAATTAGATATAATTTTGATCAAAGTCGATTCATCTTTGGGAAGTATAAACTGTTCTTAAAGGCATATTTGTAGAAGGAAAAATTTACATGAGAATTAGTTTTTTCTGTCAAAAATCTGTTCTTATGCGAGAATGAAACTTGATATAGTTCAGATCACAGTCGATTCTTCTTTGGGAAGTAGAAGGAAGATTTTGTTATGTGTAGAAAGAAAATATTATATGGGTATTTGTTGTTTCTGTCAAAAATATGTTCTTATGCGAGTTTGATACTTGATATAATTTAGATCAGAGTCTATCCATCTTTGAAATGTGTAACCTGTTCTTAAAACTATATGTATAGAAGGAAGATTTTGTTATATTTAGAAGGAAGTTTTTTTAATGAAAATTTGTTATTGAAAATCTGTTCTTATGCGAGTTTGAGATTTGATAAAATTCTGGTCAATGTTCATTTTTGCTATGTGTAGAAAGAAGACTTTACATGATAATTTGATGTTGCTGTTGAAAATATGTTCTTATGCGAGTTTAAGGATTGATATAATTCAGATCAGAGTCAATTCATCTATTGCAAGTATAAGTTATACATAAAGCCATATGCATAGAAGGAAGATTTCATCATGCGTACAAGGAAAATTTCATATGAGAATTTGCTGTGATGACGAATGAGATGGTGTTACAGTAGCCAGATATGAATTAGCTACCAGAACGATTAAAATATTCACGAATAAATCTCTTGGCATAAGAAGGGTACTTATCTCGAACATAGGATCGAAGACACTTCTGGTATGAGAAATCTATCCATCCATCACCCGTTCTAACAACAAAAAGTCACCTGAAATGCCTGAAATGGGGATGTCGATCAACCTGTCATTAACAAGTTACGTTACCCATTAAAACACTGACCAAATGAAGAAATTATTTACATAACCATCCACTAATTTCTATACATTTTTAGACACAACATGTAAGTGAGTCATATATCCATCATTATGGTTCAAGAACTGATCCCAACTATAGCTCCATAAGTAGGACTCAAAGAAAGAGAGATATCAAGTTTGTGCAGCTGATCGAACCTAATACTTGACCTATAACTACAACACCACTAAACCATCATACAAAGAACAAGGTGAAGTTCATATTTGATCAGAACATGAATTTTTCCTATTCGAATGAAGAATATCGTTGGCGAGAAAAGATATAGGTTCAATATCTCCAAGTATCTCCACCTCTAGATTTTTCCACTTCCGATAACCAGGATCCTAATACTGCCAGTTTTCTTTAATATGCTTAGTCAACTTCATTGCCACTTCGGGAGAATCATCTTCTCGAAACTGTGGCTTATCAGCAAGAAAACATCACAGCCGCTAACAGTAAGAGAGAAAACCAGCTGCTGCAATGCTGATTCGATGATAGTGGTTGATAAAACCATTGCGGAGGAGAGGGAGTGGTCCGAAGAGTGGTAATGAGGTCATTGACCACGATATAGAGAAAACAAACCGAGCTCAAAACAACTACAAGAAACGATCCCCCTCCTCATTGAGAAACTGCGACGGTTAAATCCTAACTGACAAAATCACTAAAAGAAGAACCATGCACGGGAAGAAGATAAGGACGATGTTGGGGTCGAAAACGGTTATCTCGAAATCAACGGCTAAGATTATCATTTTCACGGATTCTTCACGAAAGACTCCTCGAATGAAAGATCGGAAGAATACAAATATCCATGGACGAGGGTCTCCGGAAAGATTGGTACGAAAAGAGACAGATCAAGACCCGAAAACCGAACCGTCCTGACCCATTCACCTCGTCCTAGGACGAGGACGGCCCGTACCGAGGTCACCTCACCCATGGGCGAGGACGACCCGTACCGAGGTCACCTCGCCCATGGGCGAGGAGGACCCTTACCGAGGTCACCTCTCCCATGAGCGAGGACGACCCTTACCGAGGTCACCTCGCCCATGGGCGAGGACGACCCTTACCGAGGTCACCTCGCCCATGGGCGAGGACGACCCGTACCGAGGTCACCTCGCCCTGGCGAGGACGACCCGTACCGAGGTCACCTCGCCCATGGGCGACGACGACCCCTACCAAGGTCACCTCGCCCATGGGCGACGACGACCCGTACCGAAGTCACATCGTCCTAGGGCGAGGACAATCCAATCCCGACCAGTCCGACTCATTGCAACTCCCGTGTCCTCCGTATAGTTGCGTTATCCGACCTTTGGACCCTATACATCTCGTTTTGTCTCGTTCGAAGTTGCTCTCGAAGTTTTACGACTAAGACCGAGAGGATCGTAGAAAAGCCCGAAGGCCTAAAAACGGCCCGCAAGGGTCTAAACGTGTATAGAGACCAATATACGATTTTAGGGATCCAAGCCCAATAAGAGCTATGACGGTTTATCCTAACTCGCGGAAGTAGGATAAATGCTAAGTTTCCAAAGATAAATGTGAAGATTTGAGGATAACTACGAAGATCGATGAAAAATGAAATATTCCCGAAAAGAGATAAACTTGGGGCCAAAGGCAAAAGGGTAAAGGGGCCGCTGACCTAATGCAACTATATAAGGAGAGCTGGACCAGAAGAAAAAGGGATCCGAGAATTTAGACTTAGAGAACTCCTGCTAGCTTAGAGAACTTAGAACTTAGGTGGTTAGACTAGCAAGGCAAGACTTAGGACGTTTTGCCGCCTTTCTTTTATGCTTTTATCTAGTTAGCATATCTCTACTCCTCTCGGAGAAATCCTGTATTCGTACTATTCCATTAATAAAACGCTTCTAAGTGACCATTCATTTTTATCTTGCTATCTATCTTTTTACGTTCTAAAGCGATTACGCGGAGAACTCGGACCTTCAGGGAAAATCGGGTTTACTTGGTTTTCCTCCGTTTTTATTCATTAAAATCGACGGTGTGAATTTCGGTTCCCACAGTTTGGCGCTAGAAGGAGGGGGGGGAGTCGAATTCTCTAACTCAAAAATCACTGAACGATAAAGGATATAGGATGTCCGCTCCAGCAGCTCATGATGTCGTCTCTTTCAAGGATCGAGCAACGGCCGATCAGGCCAAACCTCACAACGATCTCCTTGTCATCGAGCTGACAATCCAGGACATCGACGTAGCAAGAGTATTGATCGACACCGGATGCTCGGCCAATATTATCTTTAAAAGCACCCTCGAGAGACTGGAGATCGACCTGTGCGCCGTCATGGAAGGTCCCAGTCCAATATTCGGACTCTCGGAAGATGCTACTATGACCCTCGGCTCAATCGACCTCATGGTTAAAGCCGGGAGCGTCTTTAAGATCGTGGAACTCTTAGTCGTCGACCGCCCAACATCGTACAATGTAATCATTGGGACTCCGTATCTGAATTCCATGCAAGCTATCCCCTCGACATTCCACCTGTGCCTTAAGTTCCCAACTCCTCATGGAGTCGCAACAATACAAGGAAATCGCAGGATGTGACAAGTATGTTTCGCCGCTGAGTTAAAATAAAGAACTTTGCGATCAAAGCTCCCCACAATAAGAAAAGAAAGCTAACTCTTGACGAGGGCGCCCTAGAACAAGACTCAGGAGTCTTCTGGCAGTCACAGAGGGTCGAAGCTCTAGAAGGGAAGCGCGAACCAACTTGCGAACCAGTAATATCGGTCTGCATCGACGAATCCTGTCCAGAATGATGCGTCGAGATCAGAGCCAACCTCCGCGAACCTTTGAGAACAGAGCTCATAGCCTGTCTTAAAAATAACCTCAATACGTTCGCTTGGGCCACGGAGGATATGCCAGGGATCGACATCGGCATAACATGTCCTGAGCTCAACATTAACCCGACCTACAAACCCGTCAAACAAAAAAGACGGAAACTAGGACCAGAGCGTGCCACCGCGGTAAATGAGGAAGTCGGAAAACTTCTCAAAGTAGGGTCGATAACAGAAGTCAGATACCCGGATTGGCTCGCCAATCCTATCGTGGTCAAAAAGAAAAACGGCAAATGGCGAGTATGCGTCGACTTCACCGATCTCAACAAGGCCTGTCCAAAAGATTTCTTTCCTCTTCCACACATTTGCCGACTGGTCGAAGCAACAGCATGGAAAAAACTCTTATCATTTATGGACGCCTTCTCCTGGTACAATCAAATCATGATGAATCCCGACGATCGCGAGAAGACCGCATTCATCACTGACCGCAGAGCGTATTGCTACAAAGTAATGCCTTTCGGTCTCAAAAATGCAGGCGCTACTTACCAACGACTCGTCAATCGAATGTTCTCCGAACAGCTCGGAAAGACCATGGAAGTATACATCGATGACACGCTCGTAAAATCCATTGACGAACACGATCACATATCCCACTTGGAAGAGTGCTTCGCTATGTTGAACCTACATAACATGAAACTAAATCCGGCAAAATGTAGATTTGCGGTAGCATCGGGAGAGTTCCTTGGATATCTAGTCACGTGTCGCGGGATTGAGGCCAACCCCAAACAGAATAAACGCATTGATAGAAATGGTCTCACCAAAGACAAAACGGAAGTCCAAAGGTTAACCGGAAGAGTCGCAGCTTTGAACAGTTTCATCTCGCGCTCGACGAACAAGTGTCTGCCTTTCTACGACACGTTGAAAGGGAACAAGAAGTTCGAGTGATCAGAAGAATGTGAAAAGGCTTTCCAACAGCTGAAGTGTTACCTGGCCACTCCTCCTGTTCTTCCAAAACCGGTAGAGGGAGAACCTCTATTCCTTTACATCGCGGTGTCCGCAACAGCAGTAAGCGGCATTTTGATCAGAGAAGAACGCGGTGAACAAAAACCGATCTTTTACATAAGTAAAACGTTGCTGGACGCTGAGACACGGTACCCCCTGATGGAAAAACTAGCACTCGCCGTTGTAACATCGGCGAGAAAGCTCAGGCCATATTTCCAGTCTCATACCATAGTGATCCTCACCACCTTTCCCCTGCGCACGATTCTGCACAGTCCGAGTCAGTCAGGACGGCTCGCAAAATGGGCAATCGAATTAAGCCAGTACGATGTCGAGTACCGGCCAAGAACCTGCGCAAAATCTCAGGTGCTCGCGGATTTCTTGGTTGAGCTGCCCACGGGAGATATGACAAACACGGAACCAGATTCGACTTGGATTCTTCACGTCGATGGATCATCGTCCAAACAAGGATCCGGAATCAGAATTCAGCTCACGTCGCCTACCGGAGAGATCTTGGAACAGTCGTTTCGGTTAGAATTCCATGCATCAAACAACGAGGCTGAATATGAAGCACTCATTGCAGGATTGCGACTAGCCCATGGACTGAAGATTCGCAACATCCACGCTTACTGCAATTCTCAGTTAGTCGCAAATCAATATAGCGGGGAATACGAGGCGAGGGACGAAAGAATGGATGCGTATCTAAAAATCGTCCAGGACCAGTCCCAAGACTTTGACCACTTCGCCCTCACTAGAATTCCTCGCTCGGAAAATACCCAGGATGATGCCTTAGCCGCACTCGCGTCAAGCTCGGATCTAGGACTAAAATGGGTAATCCCCGTCGAGTTCATTGAACATCCAAGCATCGGACCGCCGGTGATCGCCAATCTGATTAGAGCACAAATCGAAGATGCAGTGGAAATCGAAGATCCACCAGAAGAGAATGTGGATCAGTCGGAATACGGCTGTGACAGCCCATGGCTGGAGCCGATCCGAGCCTATATAGTCGATGGAACACTACCTGCCGAAAAATGGGCGGCCCGCAAAATCAAAACCCCAGCCGCACGATACGTAACGGTAGAGGGAGAAATCTATAAATGGAGATTCTCCGGCCCACTCGTTGTAACACCCCCGGACCGTCCTGCTTAATTTCCCGTCCTGCTTAAATTCCTGTCCTGCTTCCGACTTCCAGAATCATATTTAAGTGATACGAAATTTTTCCGAGAAAACTTCGCGGTGAAGAAACATCGGCTTCAAAAACGTCATGCTTCTAAAACGTCGTGCTTCCAAAATTTTTATTCTTCCAAAAGATCCGTCTGATCAATCTAAGACATTTTCTAACATGGTTGAACAGGTTAAGATTCCCTCACGATCAATTCTTTGACCACCTCGTTCTTCGAAATTTCTCGATCGATCCTTCTTGCCCGCGGTTCGGCCACTATGCTGATGCTCGACCAATCTTCTGTTTTCTCTGAACCATGTCAAGTTTTTCGTGATGGAAACTTAACATTAGTCAAGATGTTTCAATCCCAAAAAGCTCGGCTCCAAATTACGACTTCTCGATCTCGGCCATTTTACCCCTTTGGGCGGGTTATTACATTCTCCCCCCCCCCTTAATAGAATTCGTCCTCGAATTCTTAAGTGTGCAACTGCTTAGCTTCACGACATGTTCTCTCTGGATGAAGATTTCTCCTAGGATCACTTCGTCCCGCGGTCTCAATCACTTGATATGTTTCTTCGCCGGTTGCCTTTGATGTCTTCCTTTCGACTTCTTTGGGTCTCCATTCTGATTTCTGATTCTGAACTCTCTTCATTTTGATACCTTCATAACATTTCCCTTAGTCTTGAATCCTTTCTTTTCTTCACTTCATGATTTCCCATGCTTCACTCATTCTCGACTCATCTCCATAACTATTTACTTGTCTGCCCATTTCCCTTGAGTATACTCTCCAAGGTAGCCACATTCATCTTGCTCTTTGCTTGAATGATCACTGAGTCATCCTCTTGCTTTTACTCTGCCATAACACTCAATTCTCATGAAACGATCTTGTCCATCTGCGCCCCTGATACTCCAACCATTTCCTCGATCTCTCCTTTCCCGGATGCTGATGAAGTCTTTAACCACTAAAGTCTTGTTCCCAAACGAAGTTTTGTTCCCATTTGTCCAGTCCATACCGCTGTCCAGTTCGCTGAACCTATCTTCACTCTTTCTCTTCGGCTTTTGGTTTTTGGCCTTGAACTCTCTTCACTTTAAGGTTTCCATCCTTAAAGTTCCGATCAACGAACACACTTACTAGCTGCAGCTTAAAAGAAAACTTCACACGCAAGTTAGTCAACAACTAACCCAACAAATAGTAACAACAACCTAATTACAATACTAACCAAGCAACCTAGCAATTCTAACCAGCAACCTAGAAATTCTAGATTCCACTACCTAATCCTAATTCCTAAAACCACAAATCCTATCGCTGGACGTGTCCGGTTTCCCTAATGCCTTTTGTGAATCATATTGACTCGATAAAAAAAAATTAAAATCAATTAAATCATGAGCTCCGGAAGCATGGATGAAACCATGCTCTGATACCACCTCTGTAACACCCCCGGACAGTCCTGCTTAATTTCCCGTCCTGCTTAAATTCCCGTCCTGCTTCCGACTTCCGGAATCATATTTTAGTGATACGAAATTTTTCCAGGAAAACTTCGCGGTAAAGAATTGTCGGCTTCAAAAACGTCGTGCTTCTAAAACGTCGTGCTTCCAAAATTTTTATTCTTCCAAAAGATCCGTCTGATCAATCTAAGACATTGTCTAACATGGTTGAGCAGCTTAAGATTTCCTCACGATCAATTCTTTGACCACCTCGTTCTTCGAAATTTCTCGATCGACCCTTCTTGCCCGCGGTTCGGCCACTATTCTGATGCTCGACCAATCTTCTGTTTTCTCTGAACCATGTCAAGTTTTTCGTGATGGAAACTTTACATTACTCAAGATGTTTCAATCCCCAAAACCTCGGCTCCAAATCACGACTTCTCGATCTCTGCCATTTTACCCCTTCGGGCGGGTTATTACACTCAAGACCTGCGCCGAGGGAGAAAAAGCAAGAAAAGTAATGGAGGAGGTCCACTCTGGATCGTGTGGAAACCACTCCGGTGTAAGATCACTCGCAGTCAAAATAAAACACCACAGTTATTACTGGCCAACTATGATCAAAGACTGCTAGAAATTTGCGCGGAAATGCGAAAAATGCCAAAGGCATGCACCAACGATCCATCAACCTGTAGAAGTCCTCTCGTCCATCTCGTCTCCGTATCCCTTTATGCGGTGGTCCATGGATATCGTCGGACCCTTGAACAACTCAAAGCAGAAATGCTTCCTCTTGGTCCTCACGGATTTCTTCTCGAAGTGGGTAGAGGCAGAATCCTACGCAAGTATCAAAGACGTACAAGTCGAGAACTTCGTATGGAAAAACATCATCACTAGACACGGGGTCCCTTATGAAATCGTAATAGACAACGTATCTCAGTTCATCTCTACCTGATTCGAAGCATTCTGCGAGAAGTGGAAAATACGACTGACCAAGTCAACTCCTAGATATCCACAATGTAATGGCCAGGCAGAGACCATTAACAAAACCGTTCCTCGACGGGTTAAAAAAGCGCTTAGAAGCCAAAAAGGGGCGATGGGCAGAGGAGCTCAGAGGAGTTCTCTGGTCACATCGTACAACTCCAAGACGGGCTACGGGAGAAACCCCCTTCGCCCTCGTTTACGGGACGGAATGCATGATCCCAGCGGAAGACGAATTTCCCGGAGTGCGGAGAAGATTCCTCCTGATATACCATGGATTTTACATATTTTTACCCATGTTATAAAGATGTTTTTACTATATAAATATATGTTTTGGAGTCAATTAGGTATGTTTTCAGGCTCAGGAGCATTTTGGAGTAAAGTGATGTTTTAGGTGCCCTTTTGGAGCTTAAAGGAGAGTTCACCTGAGATGACAATCAAGATCAGACAAAAGGTCGATATTCAGAGATCAATATTGATCGATGCACATTCTGTGTTAGTACCATCGATTGATATCGAGCGCATAAGAAGACTAGTTGGACTCAACCGACTTGAAGCCCAAGACATCTCCACATTACAAGATTGCCCCTGACGAGTTTTTAACCTAATGAACTCATATTTATAGTTATGCCTATGTGTTTTGGCAAATAAGGTTTTTCCCATCTTTTCACCATTTCCAAAGTTACTATTGCATTCTTAATTCAAAGTTCTTTTCTATTATTATTTTGCAAAGGTTATAGAATTCTAGATCTAGAAGAAAGATACAAAGAGATTTGTTTTTTTTTTTCCGCTACCCATTTAAACTAGATCAAGTGTTGATCAGACACAAAGAGATTTGTTATCATGAGGAAATTGAGTGTTCAGTCTTCTAATCTCTATGAATCTCTATTATTACTTTGTTGCTATGAACTAATTAGCCATGTCTGAGTAGATTCTACTGTTAGATTTAGGGTTCAAATAGTTATGAAGGATTAGCCCCAACTATGGATTGTTAAGTTGTGATATTCATTATCATGATGAACCCTAATGTTTATTCTAGAGTAGCTAACTAGAATATGAACTTGGAATGAATTAATTCGTTAATCATCATCCTGATATCATCTTGCATAAGCTAAGATCCTCTAGGGACACGCGAGAGCCGGTCTATGATCTTGGTGAGCACTTACATCAACTCGATCTGAGCTATATCGATCGATACTCCTATAGAGTAATCGATCGACGACAAATATATATCGATCGATATCACTGTCAAAACATCGATCGATATTGTCGGCATCTGATCAATAGACGAATCTAAATACTGCAAGAGCTGTTAGATTCATCTAAGAGATGAAGCTCTTTAATATCATGCATGCAACTTGTTAGGCATCTATAGCATTATAATCCTTATTATCTGAATAGTAACCTTGAATCTAGCTACTTTTCTTTTTAGTTTAAAACCCAAACCAATTCAATCGAGCAACTTACCATTGCTCACAAAACTGCAATTTACTTTTAAAACATTTTCAACCTAGCATAATCACTAAGGATTACCTCTTTTGTGTTCCCTAGCTCCCTGTGAATTCGATCCCTAAGTACTACAACTGAACCTCTTATTTGAGAGAGTATTTCACTCCTTAGGGTAATTTGATTGATATCAAATTTGGCGCTGTTACCGGGGAGCTTTGATCGCCAGATTTAATCTGATTAGGTCTAGGTTATTTTTTTCTGTTAATCAGTTTTCTGACACAAAATTTTTTCTTGTCTTTTCAGGTACATGCCCAGCAGTACCAGAAGCAACAAGAATCCTCAACTTTTGTACTCAGAAGATCCTGCTAGCTTGGAACGTGCAATCCGCAAAGATCTACGTTCCACATCGATCGACATCAACAACTTTCCATCGACCAATACTTGCTTACCACAGTCGACCGAGACACCTTCCCGTCGACCAACACTACTCTACCGTCGACCGACACCGCTTATCCAACATCGAGCGATACTACTCATCCTTCATCGATCGATACTTAACCGCGAGACATGGTAGCGCCAATTATTCTCACCACCGATGAGAATGGAGACCTGGGTGATCAAGATGGTCACATGTGTAATGCAGCAGGTCAGAAACTGAATGCTCAAAGGGAAATCATCCCTGAGCAAGAAGCTGCACCTGCAGGAATTGTTCAACCTGTAGAAGAGGCTGCTCAAGCTAGAACGTTGGCTGACTACAACCGTCCAGATCAGTTCTACACCAACAGATCAGCTATCCGCCCTCCTGCTATTCACACTACAGGAAATGTGGGTAGTATTAGCGGACGGAAAACGCTATGCGGCCAAAATCATAGCGCTTCCTTCAACGCTCTGACAGCGCCTGTTATAAAAGGTCCGGCACTTGTAATAGCGGTTTTGGGTTATGTTATAGTTAACCATACAACAATAGCACGTTTATTTACGCAATTGTTAATATTTATAATAACATTGTATAAATGTTATTAAAACCTAATAATTTGATTTTCCCAATAGCACAGATAGCAAATATTTCGTGTTATTAATTAGTTTTTAAATTATCCGAAAATTTATTAATAATAATTATAAATTGATTTTTTATTGTAATATTTAATTTGAATATTTGTAAAAAAAAATTTAGATTATTAAATTTTATTCATTAATTAAAATTTGTTTACAAATAAAATTAGTTTATACATTAAACCAAAAAAATTAAACCGAAATTTTAAAAAAAAAAACTAAGTAAAGCAGAACCGGTTTACTAATCTAAACATTACAGCTTAACCTAAAAAAAATTAACCCTACATCTAAAGTAAACTCGTCGCCGTCAATTTCTTCTTCTGCCTCATCGTCGTTGAACAGCCACCGTCAAACCTCACCAGCTTTCTCATCTGTCATGACTGCTCATGACCAGCTTTCTCTTTTTCTTTTTGCTCGGCTCCATCTCTACCACCACTGCTACCTTCCTCTGCCATCTCCACACTGCATCTTGTTGAAAACCTGCAAAAACTCAAACATGTTAAGTATGAAGGAATATAAGAAACACTAAATAAATCAGTTCACTCTCATTCGTACTAATCCTATTCGATTTAATGACAAAAACTTTCAATTAGATTAAGTAGAAAAAGGAACGAATTTGCAGAATGAGGCTTCAAGCCAGAGTAAATCTTGTTGCTACGGCTACAAAAAAGAACATATAAACAATCAGATGCAAGTTTGTATGTGTGTGTGTAGAATTAGAGACATAAGCATGTAAGATTTCAGAGAATCTATGATCACCACGGACTCGGAGAAGATGTGTGAAGAGTTGTGTTAAACGAGACCACCATTGTCGACATCGAGACTGCCACCGTCAAGCTTCTTGAGCCTCCTGCACCTTCTATAACCAAGAACCCAAAAAAAAACAGAATGAGAGAGAGAGAGAGAGAGACAGACATAGAAGAGAGGCGAAGAACTGTGGAAGAGAGAAGGAAGCGTGGAGAGAGGGTTGAATCGTGTGTCCAATCTAAAACAAACATAAAATAATCTGGACCATTGATTAAATTGTAATCAATGGTCTATAATTGAGATCCCCGGAATTATTGTCTCGACCAATAGAAAATAAGGACGAGGATAGATAAGGAAATTGATTTTGGGCATTTGATCCAAATAAATCAATGGCTCAAAGAAAACAATAGAGTTTGCTTTTTATTTATTTATAGTTATTATAATTAACTATAGAAACTTTAAATAATTTGACAAAAAAACTTTAGATAATTTGATATCATAATTTCAAATTTTAAATCTGAATTTTGTATTTAAATTTTGAAGTTGTGTGATTGACTAAAATATTAAAATCAAGATTGAATGTTTTATGATATATGTTAATATGAGATATGTAGTTTAGGGTTTAGGGTTAAGTATATGGTTTGAGTTTTAAAATATATTTTGTAATTTTTAAAATTTACATTATAAGTTTGAATATATTAGATTTATGACTTAGTATGCAAGGTTTAATTTTGAGGTTTAGGGTATTAAAATTATTAAGTATACATTCTAAATATGAATATATGGTTGAAGTATGTATATGTAAGGTTTAAGTTCATGGTTTGAGGTTTGGAGTATTTTTGGGGGTTTGATGTTTGAAATATATGGTATTAGATTTATAGTTTTGTATTTGAAAGTTATGACTTATATAGTTATATATATTTTTGAAAATATAAAAATTAAGTTTAAAATGTTCTATATAGTTTAGGTATATATTAGAGGTTTGGAGTTTACGGTTTGAAGGGTTTGGGGTTTAAAGTTTGAAGTATGATTTAAGGTTTGGGGTTAAGTTTAGGGTTTAGGGTTTGAAGTACACCAAATATATAAACTATTATATATATATAAATTCATATCAAAACTCGAATTATCATTTTTTATCTTTAATTTTACATTCAAATATATAAATTAAAATACAAACTGTTGATTTAGCTTAAATATAAATTAAAATACAGTCAAATGTTAATTGTACATTCAAATATATAACAAATTACAAACTCTAATTATAATTTGAGGTTAGATATAAAAAAAATAATTATAGGGTTTAGGGTTCGAGAATAAATATATAATTTGAGATTAAATATCAAAAATAATTAAATTTAAAGTTTTATATTTAGAATTTAGAATTTAGAATTTAAGCTTAAAAATATTCTTGTTGAAATTTGTATTTAGGTTAGAGGGTCTGAGGTATGTAGTTTGGGGTTTAGGGTATGTTTAGGGTATGTTTAGGGTTTAAAATTTAATGTTAAAAATATTGTTTTTTGTTTTTTTTTCTAATTTATTATTTGTCTTAGATGTTCATTTGGGGTAAAGATACAAGGTGTTGAGATAAGGATTTAAGACAATATTTCTAAGTAAGTACAATTTTTGATGCCTAACTCTGCATACAACTTCTCAAGAGCTGCATACATTAACATTCAATCTCAAACTCTAATATCTGATCCCATCTCATCTTCTCCAACCAGCTTCTCATCTGAATAGCAAGAACAACCTCGGGATGGGTATTATATCTTACAAAACTAAAGCCTTTGTCTCGTTGGACACGGACCTCTTCAATAACTCCAGCACCAGAGCATGGAAGTAGCGGTGTAGATCAATAACTTATGAACAAGTAGGGGAAAAAAAGCTTTGATATAATGCAGCATCAGTAACCTCTGAACTGAGATCTCCAACAAAAATGTTAAAGTGACCTGCATCTCATGGAAAAAAAAATATTGAGCATTCAACACATTCCTACGAACAAACAAACAAAATGCACGCTTGGAAAAGAAAAATCAAAACTTACTTGATGTATCTTCCCTCTGACCAGTGGGATAAGCCCAATTGACTTCGATAGGCTGCCCAAACCTGTGAACTCAAGTATTAAAACCTTAGTGAAGCGTTCAGAGAATAATGAATAGGAGAAACCAGAAGTCACAAGATCAGTGGTCATGAGATTCATCATATAACTTTAGTTCCCTGAACAAGGGAATAACCAAGTAGAACAATCAAAGGCAGAGAAGCTATGTTGATGGTGTGACCTTATCCAAGACCGCTGCTTTCACAGTCTCATCATCAGTATCTTTCACGTAGGTTGCCTGAAAAGTAAGTAACAAGAGTTATTATGTTCAATCAACACACAAAGATGCAGAGACTTTCAAATAAAGAGAGTATCTTTGAGATATTCATAAGTCAATTTACCATCTTTCCTGTGTTGAGTGACCATATCAAACATTCTTTCTCCTAAAGAACCACTCAGACCAAAAATTAATCATGTGAATCAAACCCAAAACACAGACATCTTGTAAGAGAGGGATCATTCAAATTATAGACCATGAAATCGTCAAAAACCTGGAAAATGGGGGTATAAGTCATTGCTCTAAGATTGGGAAGAGTGATTTTGAGATCTTCGAGCTTCTTCTGAGTAAAATCTCTGCAAATATATATACACACAATTGGATGATAAAGATTCTAGCTTTCTAATCAAGAATATGTTGTTAGAGATAGAGCTTCAGATAGTTGTGGTCGCGACTCCGGTGAAGATGGAGACCGGCAAAGACGGATCTGGGAAGCAATGGTGGTGGAGGTGGTGAAGAGCAATGATGGATGGGAGAGATGGCGATGATGGTGGTGGTGACGAGCGACGATGCTACCGTCACTGCAACTCCGACATCAGCTCCTTTGTGGCTTCTCCTCCTCCTCCTCCACTAATACTCTTCATCTCAATTTTAGAAGAACCTAAATCACGTTAGAAGACAAATGAGATGAAAACTGGTTCACATTACAAAAAAATGACAGGAAGTAGAAAAAAAACTAACCTTATTGTAAAGAACTATTTGGATTTTTGGGAAACAACGAAGAAAAAGAGGGTTTTTTATGAGACATACTGAAGAAAGAGTTAAATTGGAATGTCAATAAAGCCTGGTCAAAGATCAACTTAAAGTATTTTAAATAAAATTTAATATATTTTACAGTTAGATAGCGTTTAATTTTGGATCTGCAATGATAAGATGTCTATACTTAGCAAATTCAGGCGGCTAAAATTTTTTATTTTCCCGCGATAACAAATATAGCATTTTAAATTGACAAACGCTATAAAAAGATAAGTGTTGATATATAATAGCAGAAATGTCATAAATGTTATAATCTGATGCTATTAATACCCACATTTCCTAAAGTGTCAGAGAGGAGATTTTGAGCTCAAGCCGCAGTACTACACACTTGTGGGACAGATACCCTTCTGCGGGCTGTCCAGTGAGCATCCTATGGACCATCTGGAGAGGTTCGAGGATCTCATATCCGCCATAAAAGCCAATGGAGTCCCTCACGACTATCTTCTCTGCAAGCTTTTCAAATACTCTCTATTTGGAGAAGCTTTGCAGTGGCTCAGGCAGTTACCACCAGGTTCTCTTACAACCTGGAGCGACATCAAAAACGCATTTCTGCGTAATTTCTTTGATGAAGAACGCGCTGAAGACTGGAGGAGGAAGATTGCTACATTCACCCAGGAACCTGGAGAAACATTCAAGGATACCTGGATCAGATTTAAGTCCTTACAGCGTGATTGTCCACACCATGGATTCAACAAGGTGCAACTACTTTGCATTTTCTACAGAGGCATCGCTTTGGAGTATCAGATGGCTCTGGATACAGCTAATGAAGGTAACTTCACCACAAGGAATCCGGAAGATGCTGTGAAGCTAATAGACAACTAGGCATCCAGCAACAGTACAAAAAAATTTGTGAAAGCAAAATCATCAGCGTTCCTTGGGAAGGAACATATTAATGAAGTACAGGCACAGCTGGATAATGTTCAGAAGCTGCTAAAGAAGCAGATTTGCTCAGTAGAGGATGCAGAGACTGTAGAAGAAGAAGATGTGAACTGGATCAGTGGAACTGGATTTCAGAGATCTGGAAACCAAGGAGGATACAGAAACTTCTCAGGACAAAGAAGCAACTTCAACCAGAGTTCACAGAAGCCTAACACCAACAACTACAGCAGCAACAACCTCAACAACAACAGGAGTTATGAAAACTCACTCTACACAATTCCACCCCCACCCACCTAGGAAAGTAAACTAGAAGAGATGCTTGACAGAGTTCTTGAGAGTCAGCAGAAACTTCAAGTGGATTTCAATAGAAAGATTGACTCCGTCTACACCAACCTGAACACAAAGCTTGATGCTTTGAGCACCCATGTGAAGAAGTTGGAGACTCAGGTGGTTCAGACAGGAGAAGCAATTAAGGAGCAAGAAGCTTTAACAAAGGGGAATTGGAGGCTTTGCTACTAACCACCACGTGAATGCCATCATGGATGATGATTTCTGGCAAGTGGTGAAGCATGAGAAGCTGCAAGAAGAAGATTTCGAAGCTCAGAGTCCAACACGGTTTGGATCAAGTTCATATCGATCAATACTATCTGACCGTCATCGATCGAT
Organism: Brassica nigra; assembly: GCA_016432835.1. Classification (NCBI taxonomy): domain Eukaryota; kingdom Viridiplantae; phylum Streptophyta; class Magnoliopsida; order Brassicales; family Brassicaceae; genus Brassica; species Brassica nigra. Next base: position 45,280,231 of record CM028242.1, on the reverse strand, counting down.
ATCACCCAGAGCAAAACGATCGGTAAGCTTTACCGAGCATCGATCGATGAACCTCGAGGAATCTACCTACAAGTGCAATGCCGTGAAGATTATGACACACGAGGAGTTCACAGCACGACACCCACATCCGCCCACCTCTATCGAAGTCGACACGACTTCAACATCCGTCGATTGACACCAAGATTCTCCCATCGATCGACAAAGTAAAGCCGATATCGACCAACACACCCCAGAAGCCGTCGATCGATATGCAGTTCTTACACGACGAGTGCAACTACCAAAGATAGACGTCGCACGACTTAATGTACTCAGGGAGCACTCATCATGAAACCCACCAACCGCCATCATGAAGAAGCCCACGGATATCATTGATCCTATGGAGATAGAAAAGGAAAGTGAGGGTAGAATTCTCAGAAAAAAAAAATAAAAAAGAAGGTTCCTAAACACCTTAAAAGAGGAGTTATTGAGAAGGAGATGGAAAGCTTTAGAAAGAGAGTTCTAAGGATACCTAAAGAGAAAACCTTTGAAGAAGCCTACTTTTCACACATATTGTGGATGTTCTTCAGGGAAACTGAGGAGACAGAAGAAGACATCAGGAGGATGTTTAATCAAGTCAAAGATAGTATGAAGAAGTGGATCACACTGGAGAAGAAGAGTGATCCAGGGAAGTTCACAATACCTTTCTCAGTAAGAGGTATTGAGTTTTCTCGCGCTCTCTGCGATACAGGATCTGGAGTTAGCATCCTACCCAAGGTTATGGCAGATCATCTAGGTCTGAAGATAGAGCCTACTGAAGAATCATTCATCTTTGTTGATTGTTCTCAGCAGAACTCTGGAGGAATTGTTCGCAACCTTGAGCTACAGATTGGTGATGCCCTAATACCAACAGACTTCCATGTCTTGGACGTCAAGCTAAACTTCAACACTTCTCTACTACTTGGAAGAGCCTTCCTGGCTACAGTTGGAGCTGTTTGTGACCTAAAAAACACGCTTTTACCCTGATTGACCCAACAATCTACTACAATCTGGTTCCAGTCATCAAAAGTCCAAGGAAAGATAGCTCAGAATTGGTGGCAGCATGCTTTTGTACACATGAGTACGATTCACAAGTCGAGTATGAGACAGAGCATGACGAATCGACCGACGGAGGCTACATCCCATCGATAGATACCAATTGTCCTACGTCGACCGACGAACACACTTGGTCATCGATTGATACCCTGTTCACAAGCATCGAAGCAGAGTTTCCAGACGGCAACTTTTCAATAGACAGTTAGGAGAATGATAATTACATTCCAGCACTGGCTATTGATACTACTCATAGAGAAGAAGAGTATGATGAGGATTATGAGGAGGAGCGAGCAATAGAGTACCAGTTTCTTCGTCAAGATGAAGATAGACTACTCCACCCCACCCTCAGAATCAGGACATCGATCCACAAAGCCTTATCACCATCGATCGACAGAACCTTACCGACATCGTTCGAACGGTCTTTCATACCATCGATCGATACTACCTTACCAGCATCGATCGACACAGTAGACGATGATGCTAGAGACGGAGACTATTCAATTGGCAGTTGGGCAGACAATTATCACGAGAGTTTTGCAGTAGAAACAGCAACACCGACTCACAATTCCCAACCCTACGCAGTCTCATCGACCGATACGACACAACCTCAGACGATCGATAGGTTTTCCAACCCATAGACCGATACAACAGCCACCCCATCGATCGATATAACCATTCAACCATCTGAGGTACAAACACAATACAGATTTTGGATTTTTAATTCCGGATGAGTATGGTATTTTCAGGGATCCAGATGGCCATGCACGAGCAATGGATGGAAGAATCATTCATGTATCCAGAGAAGGCATTGCAGAAATACTTCAGATGGCCAATGGATCAGTTAATCTCTTCACAAAGCAACCCAGCAATCCAGAACATCAGCACCATCAGCAGAACATTGCAGATACACCAGTCAGGCAAGATGGTGAAGCAGCAGATCATCTCAACTCAGAGGATCCAGATTTTCATCGAGCATCGATCGATAGGAAACGTCCTGCATCGATCGATATACACCGAGAGTTTGGGAAACGAGCTTTCAGTTTCGGAGTTCGTCGTTTCTTTTGGGAGAAGAAGGACGAATATAGAGTTTACAGAGATGAATCTGGGTTAGAAAGAGGAGAAGATGGAGACGTCATCAATGTTTCCAAAGAAGACATCAGAAAGCTGCTATACAGAGCCTCAATGTTTGAGCGCTCTTGTTTATGTCTACCAGAACATGCTGAACAATTCGCTAGAGGAGATCCAGTGTGCAACACTTACACCGTGAACATACATGATCAATGATAGGATTGGTGCTCATAATTGGGAAATTGGAGCCCTGCAGCGGAAACTTGAAGATACTACATCGTCTTCAAGGAGACATCAACTGGTTGCAGAGTGCTAATAAGCTAGTACACAACAAGAAAGATGCCCTCCAGGAGGAATTGAATGCACTTCGCAAAGAGCTGGAATCTCAGAAGAAGCCACCCATATCGACCGACAGAGTAAACAATACATTGATCGATATGAGGTCTACACCGTTGACCAACTACACCAAAGAGGAGATCGACGAGCTTCTCAACAACATTGTTTCTTTGAAACAACGAATGGATGCTATGCAGCAGGAGGCTGAACATTCCAGAAGCAACTCGAATTCCAAGCAGCAACGATCGCATTGATCGACGAGGACAACCGTCCATCGATCGATAGGCGAATGATTGAGATCGAAGGACAGATGAAGTTATTTTCTGAGAAACTTCACGAGTTACTAGAGAAGCAGACATCGACCAATGTACAACCTGCTACATCGATCGATACACGGAGTTCAGAGTTATGCACAAGAGCAGATTTGGATAAGATGGCTGAAGAAATCTACACTGCCATAGAAAGATCGGAAGATGTATCCTACAGAAGAGTCGATGAAACATACTTCCCGATCAACAAGAGCATCGATGGACTACAATTCAGAACAGAGGAGATGCAGAAAGACGTCACAGCTATTCAGAGACAACTCGCAGACCGACCTGCACCCTTGGCATCGATCGACAAACTGATATACCATGGATTTTACCCGTTTTTACCCATGGTATATAAGTGTTTTTATTACTATTATCTATGTTTTGGAGTCTATTAGGTATGTTTTCAGGCTCAGAAGCATTTTGGAGAAAAGTGATGTTTTAGGTGCCTTTTTGGAGCTTAAAGAAGAGTTCACCCGAGATCAGACTAGAGGTCAACATCCGGAGCTATACATCGATCGATGCACATTCCGTGCTATCGATCGACACATATTTACCGAGGGACGATACATCGAGATCATAATCGATCGATGTACATCCAGCACTATCGATCGATATCGAGCGGTGAAAGAAAACAAGTTGGACTTGGCCGAACTTGAAGCCCAAGACATCACATTTTTACAAGACATCAATGGACTCATATTTATATGTGCCTAAGTGTTTTGGCACCACACAAGCTTTTTCACCACCACCTTTTTACACATTTCTTTTACCATAGTTTCATTACTTTGCAAGTTCTCAATAAAGGTCTATTCAGTTCTTAATTCTTTACTTGTTCTTCTTAACAAGGTTATAGGATTCTAGATCTAGAGGAAAGATCCAAAGAGATTTGTGATTGGAACTTAAGTGTTCATTCCTCTAATATATCTATGAACTCCTATTATTACCTTGTTGCTATGAATCACTTAGCCATGTCTGAGTAGATTCACTTGTTAGATTTAGGGTATAAATAGGATATGAGGGATTAGCCCCAACCTATATCTGCTATAGTTGTGATATTTATTGTTAGGATTGTTCACTAATGATTTTTCTAGATTAGCTAACTAGAACATGAACTTGGATTGCATTATTTATTTAATATAATTCCTGATAACATCCTATACATGCTATGACCCTCTTGAGACAAGCGGAAGCTGATCTAAGATCATGGTGAGCACTGTATCAACTCGCGCGTAAGTTCTGCTTAGAGCCGTGTCGATCGATACTCCTATAGAGTAATCGATCGACGTAGCTAGAGGTGTATCGGTCGATATTCCTATCGAATAATCGATCGATACTGTTGGCGATATAGCTGACCGCAAACACCATTTAGCATCTAAGTAATAGATGGTCTAAATATTGCGAGAGCTAATGGATTCATTTAATATTGTTGAGCTCTGACATATCATGCAAGCAACTTGTTAGCATTTATAGTATTTATAATCCTGAATTCTTGAATACCTACCCTGAATCTAACTATTTTTCTTTATTGTACTGAGTAATCTTACCTTTCAACTGAGTAATCTTACCATTACTCAAAAACTTGCACTTTACTTTAAACCATTTTCAACCTAGCAAAGTCACTAAGATTGCATCTTATTTGTACACTAGCTCTCTGTGGATTCGACCCCTAAGTGCTACAACTGAACCTCTTATTTGAGAGAGTAAAGTCACTTCTTAGGGATAAACATTTGAGTGATATCACAAACCAACCAGCGCATCGATCGACAAGAAACATTCCAAGTCGATCGACACTTCTACACCAACATCGATCGATACCGATCCAGTCCTTACGAAGATGATACTTCGAATTGATGCAATGCAAGAGGAACTGAGGGACTTATCAGAGCACACTTATGACAAGCTTGGAAAACATCAGTTCAGCATTGAGAATCTTGGAGAGAGGCTACAGATCATCAGCAATGCAACAGCAAAGATGAATGAGAGATGGACCAGAGGAGATGAAGCCACAAGAAGCTTCTTTGCTACATGGTCCGGAGAGCAGAAAGACAATGAGGATACTTGTTTCCCAACAAGTACCTGCAACTCACCTCACTAGCCACCATACCTCCAAAGTCAAGCTAAATGATTATAACAAAGCGCTGAGTGGGAGGCAACCCACTATTAGGTATTTTTACTTAGTTTTTATTTTAGTTTTTATTTTCATACTTGTTTTATTTTCAGATAACTGTTAGACGATTACCCTCATTATCGACTGATATGATCCCGTCGATATTGCTCGACATGACCCTATCCATGACGATCGACGAAGGCGACTCACCATCGATCGATATGTACTTCGGTCAGGTACATCGTTCTCAAATTTTCGATATCAGTCACATATGATTTACTTTATACCCTAACTCCGACTGGTTATACACTGAGGACAGTGTATGATTTAAGTCTGGGGGGGAGATTACTGATGCTATTCTACCTTTTGATTTCATTAAATGTTTTCAAAATTGGTTTTTATTGAGTCAAGAAGAGGACAAGGATATTTCGAAAAATTTTCACTTCTTATCTAACCACTCTTTAGCACCATTATTAGATTTGTTGATTGCAGAAAGTACTATAGATGCTAAAGTGGATCACCTGTCGGCTATGATAACACTTTTCATGATTGTCTGGAAGAACCAAAAACTGATTTCCAACCTAACCTGACATCTTTTGCTTGTCTTGGGGCTTGGTATACAAGGGATCGGAATCCTCTTGCAAGTCTGGAAGGTAAAGGTCTGTGTGTTTCTGGTTCCCTTCTCTCTCTCTCTCTCTCTCTCTCTCTCTCTCTCTTCAGCATCCACCAAAAATAAAAGATTGAGATGATTTCCTGAGATGCAGAGGGGTAGGTACATTACCGATGACCCCACTATTCTAATTTAAAGGAATGATCACACATTGTTGGAAGCGAGGGATAGGTAAATTACATGTGACCCCATTATTCGCCTACACTTTGTCAAAAGAAAGAATCAATAAGTTGAACAAAAATGTTCATTGGCATTGATGTTAAAAAAAAAAATTAAAAAGATTCAGAGAAGAGACAAAGAGGGAAGAAAGGGATCAGAGAAGACTACCTGTATGTTCAGAAACTTGCTTGAGTTGAATCCATGTGTTCCTTGATCGATACTCCCAAGGTAAAACCCACACCTTTATTTTTATGCATAAATGAAATCAGTAGAGGGGACACTACAAAAAAAAACCACCTTTCTTAGCACGAGAAAACCGCTATCATAGGCCATAGATAGCGTATTATGAACCGCTATGTTTGCCCCAGCTATAATAGATCTCCCACTTATAATAGCAGTTTTGTACAGTTATTGTATCATAGACATATGATAGCGTTATTTATAGTTTGCTATTATATAATAAACATTATAATAGCATTTATTTAAAAAACTACAAAATACAAATAAAATAATTAAAATTTTGAATCAAAAATTGATTTATAATAAAAAAAATATTTATAAATTAAAATTAGTTTACAAATGGAATCCAGTTTACAAAACTAAACCAAAATTAAAAAATAAAGTAAACTTGAAAACAAAACTAAACCTAATGTCATCTTCTCGGCCACAAGGATCCTTCAATGGTGTTGCTGTCGATATGCTTTGATCAGGATAAGCACGCTGAGACACTATCTCCTTTATTGTCTAACAGAACAGAAATTGATGAAAGTGCAGATGCAATGGCTGAAGGACTAAACTTTCTGAATTTCTGCTTGATCAATGCAGCCACACTGACTTGACTAGTTGTTGAGATACTCTGTAGGCTCTGTGAACATATGATGAAAAAAATATGTTACATAACCAGGAATTTTGGAATTCACTTCAACAAAGCCAAAGATAATCTTGACTGAAACACAAAACCAGATTCAAACGAAAGAAAAAATCATACTATCAGCGTCAACAATGCCGTCAAACTCATCTCCCTCTATGGTAATGACTAATGAAAACTCAATAGGGAGCAAAAAGGGAACAGAACAACACCTTGTGTTAAGTTCTTACCACAACTAACAGATTTTAAGGAAAAGATGAAACTTTAAGCAGAAACCTTACCGGCAGAAGAACCCACGAGGAGAATTCTATTAGCACCGAGATTCTGAGAAACCCACCCACAAAACTTCACATTTTCCTGCAAAGAAAAACAAGACACAACTCTGTTACCAGTCACCGATAACTCTACTTCCTCGTCGTCATAGTCAAATTCAAGATTCAGAGGGCAACACTTAGTTTTGTTTGGCTACGAAGATTCAAAATTCAGAGGTCATCAACACTAACTAGTCTCAACGAGCTATACACGAAGCTACAATCAAAGAGTATACCTGGGTAAGGTGAAACTTTCCTTGTTTGTTTTTGGGATCATAAGCTTGAGGTTTCCCAGGTTTCACTTCAAGTCATGCACAAGTTAAGCTAAACACAATCAGAACAGCAAGAACAAGACCATGTCATCTGACTCAAGAAGGCCAACAATATAATATTCCTTGAGAATGAGATGCTTCACATCGTTTAATTCCACCTCAGTTCATGCATACTTGGAGTAAATAATCTGTGCTCCAGTCTACACCACAAGAAAAAAGAAAGACATTTTCAGATAAACTTAATAGTAGACAATAAAGAAAACAAAGAAAAGAGAGGATGTTACAGGGACAGTAATACGATTTTGTTCTTCCCAATAGTTCTTCCTTCACCTACAGAAACGACTTAACCTCCTTGAGGTTTTGATTGAGCTGTGGATGGAAGTAAGATACCTCCCATAGTCTTTTACTCTGCCTCCTTGATCTTCAACAAAACTCAATCTCCCAATGGCTTAATTGAGTGTACTAAACAACCGCACACAAGAAAAATCAATAAGAAACAGAGATATATGCAATTTATTCCAGAAAGAGAAGGAACATATTCAAATTCTGACAAGTCTCCATTAAGATACCATCTGATCCAACCGTAAAACTTCTTCATTTAACTTATAAACTTCAACCTGCAAGACAGAAACTTTTTATGAACACAAGAGAGTCAGTCACTTTTTATAAACATAAGCTAATGCCTACAATGATACTAAATCCGTATTCATCAGCACCTGAAAGCGCACCAGAGAGAAAGAGAAAGACCTGGGGGAAAGAGAGGAGAAGAAGAATGGAGTTTGGGAGATGGGTTTGAAGTTGAAGCTGTTTTGGTGAAGAAGGAAGAGACAATAGCTCCTGAAAGCGCACCGGACGTTGCCACTGATCGCACAGAGATCTGGCCGTCGACTCTTCTCCTAGTCTCTTCTCTCCAGAGCCGCACCGGAACGAGGCATCTAAAAAAGGGGAATCTGAGAAACATCCAACTCATCAAAGTCACTGTCGAAATAAACCAACGTCGAATTCTATGAACCCTAATTTCAAAACTACAAAGGGATGAAACTTTGAATAGATAATGGAATGAAGATGACCTGAAAGACAGAGAGAGCAATAAACTGCTCGAACTTAAGGGTGAGCTGGTACCAGAGCTTCTTTTGGTACAGATCTGCGAGCAAATTTTGCCACTCGCCAAGCTCGTATTTTTTTTGCGATTCAAGGTATTGTAGAGCAGCCATGGATTCTGCTTCTCACAGAAGAGAAAGCCTCGATCTTGTATCGGATTGTACAGTCGAAACCGAGATGAGAAGGGGAAATCGAGATGAGAAGGAGAAAGCGAGAGTGTTTTGATTTTTTTTCTTTTGGTCTTCGTTTTTTGTCAATTATTTTTTTTAGGAATCTATTTAAAGAGAAACTGTTTTGTTAAGAGGGAAAAGTGTTAAAACTTTGGAGCTTATGAAATTTTCACTTAAGTATCCGCGGTATAAGTGATTTTCGGTTGCCGCTCACTAATTTTCGTCAATAACCATGTTTAACTGCTATTAATATAAACCAAAAATACAAAATTGATTTTCTATATCACTTTAGAAAACAATGCTATAATACTGTGCTATCAATACAAGTTTTTTTGTAGTGGGATGATGCAGCGATCTTAAGTTGTTGGTTAGATGAATTTGGTTGCTAAGTTAGGATATGGTATAATGTACTTCTGTAGTTAATAGATATGAGATGTGGCTTGTAACAAAGTAGAGGTGATGATCTTAAGTTAAGATTTAATTGAGTCCCTGCTATTTAAAACCTCTTCGAAGGACTATTTTTTTGCTGGCGACAAGCAAAGGTAAGTCTGGGGAGTTGATATACCATGGATTTTACCTACTTTTACCCATGGTATAAAGATGTTTTACTATATAAATATATGTTTTGGAGTTTATTAGGTATTTTTCGGCTCGAGCATTTTGGAGTAAAGTGATGTTGTAGGTGCCCTTTGGAGCTTAAAGGAGAGTTCACCCGAGATGACTATCGTGGTGGTGGGTATGTATACCGCATACTCCCAAAACCTTTAAAACTTCGACCTTTTGAAACTTTTCACGGAAAAATGCGACTTTACGATCGCCAATCCCGCTATCCATCAAACGGCCAAAGTGGCAATCTAGAACTCGCCCAGAACGCCTAAGCAAAAGCGATTAGTTATCATACTGAATTCAACGAACCCACGAATGCTCGTAAAGAGGCATCCTTCGGAAAAAGCCCGCGAACAAAAGCGGCACATAAGAAAAAATCAACTTCCGGCACTGCGAGACGTTGCTACACGCTTGAATTTATGATTTTTTTGACATTTACAGAAACGACTTTCTCGTTTCCGAAACAAACCTAGTACACCTCGGTAAAATGCCTTTAAAATGGCATCTTTTCGTTGTTGCTGATCACGACAAACGAACCCTAACGTCCTAAATAGACATTAGCCGCCCTCGAAAGGATAGGCTCTCTCACATCCGACAAGGATACAATAGCGCGCTATACAAGAAATACAAAATTTGTGTCAGCACCTCCAAACGGCCTTTGGAAGTAGCTCGATTCGTGCCAAGACAAGTCATATAAGCCGATAACAATTCGCGGACTTTATATCGGTATGAGTCAGGTTGAAATCGCAAACAGGCAAAACGAAAGCCGACTTGTCATCGCATAGCCTTAGTCCGAGACTAAACCTAGGTCTTGCCCTGAACACAGCCATGCTGGATCTTGACATCTCAAAGGCATAGTATCAGCACCCTGATACGAGATCCAAAAACTTGTCTCTTCACTAGGTGCAGTTTTCACGAGCCGCGATAAAAAGAAAACCACGTAAAAACTCGCGTACTCAACAAACGATAGATACGGTGATCATCGGAGGGAAAGGAAGACGACAACTCACGTCCTCGCCCTCTAACTTTGAAAAAGAAGTTCTCTCAATATATAACGAACGGAATGTTTTATTGATTGAGCCAAACATCTTACAAAAGCCCTAAAAAGGGCAAGGATTCAAGGCCACCAACGGCCAGTCCCAGAACATACAAATTACGGACTCATAAACAGGCCAAAACAAAAAGACAAATAAAATCCCCGAAAGGATTGTTACACTAGGCACTCCTCGGAGCTCCACCTTCATCCTCAACTCATCAGAAATCGGGACCGTATCGCCATCGCCTTCCTCGACCGCTTCAGAGTCACCTCTCTCGACCGCATCATCCTTGCCTCCTTCGACCGCACGGTCTCGCCCCTCGGGCTCTCCCACATAAGCCATCAGCTCCTCCTTGTAAGACAGCAGCCTGGCCTCTTCGGAGTCCAGAGTCGGAACCACTTCACCCTTGAGTAGCTGGATCTCGCTTAAACTTCCCCTCGATGCCCGCCAGGGTCAAATCCTTCTTACGTACTGTCATGAGTGAATCAAACAAAACAGCCATCCTCGTCAAACATAAAACTCGTCCCGCAGGACAATGGTCCCCGCTAACTCACGAGTCCTCGGTTCCTCTTGACTCTGGATTTCACCCTGGAGACGACGGGCTTCAGAAGCTTTGGCTTTCTTCTCTTTCTTCATTTTAAACAATGCACTTGCCGACTTTCCGAGATCCTGCTCGAGATCACTGACCCGAGCCTCCAGCTGCGAAGTCTCAGCGGCGTGAGCGTCCTCAGTAGATTTCAGCGTGGCCTCGACTCGTTTTAACGCCTCCCATGATTCCTCTAAGCCCTTTGTCAGATGCTCTATCTCCGAGCCGCAGTCACTCATCATCTTCTCAATCAGCGACACAAACTGCGCGGGAGATAAGAGTCGGGATAATCATAGAACAAAGTGTCTTACGTCAAAAGAAAATAAGTGTTGTAATGAACCTTGGCACGATGTTGCGTTAAAGGTCCTGAAGGCTCTCGTTCCGCACCTTTGGTACATCTTCTCTTCTTGACAGTCTCGGTCGCGGCACCATCCTCTTGTGACCTTTGGGCAGAGGAGCGGCACTAGGCACAGGAAGCTCTCGGACGATCTCCTTCCTGTCAAAAGGTGGAGGCATCGACTCCGTCACTTGTTCTTTCTGAGGAATTGGAACTGGTGTAGTGGAAGAACCCGAAGGCCGAGCCGAGACCTCCGGCACTTGCACAGGTGCCATATCCGTTCCTACGAGAGGCGCAGCCCCGCCCGGAGACTTGTTTCCTTTGGCCGAGGACGACAGCGCAGACGAGGAAGGGATAGCCGACGTTTCAGCATGGGTCTGACTCGCTTCCTTTTCGTCACTATGCCTGGATAACCTCTCTTTAAAAGAAAGGAATCCGGCAACGAAAGTCGGAGTGGCTTCATGAATGGCCGGAATCGGCAAAACCGGGCTGGCCTCACCCATCTCGACGTCGGAGTTCTTCTTTTTGTTTTGGGAGGAAGACATTCTTGCTTGGGAGAATGAAGAGAGAAAAGTTTGGGGGTATGAGATGTTTGGAGAATGAAGAATGATGAGTTGCTACTTATAAGGATATGAGGGTGACATGGATTTCCGCAATAAAATAATCTCAAAAAAAAATCTACGAGAAAACATACTCTTAACCAAAAATTCCAATTAAAAACACTTCACTCGCCCGCAAAATCGTCTCCGAGTCTTGCAGGTTGGGGGGCTAACTGCTGGGGTCGAAAACGGTTATCTCGAAATCAACGGCTAAGATTATCATTTTTACGGATTCTTCACGAAAGACTCCTCGAATGAAAGATCGGAAAAATATAAATATCCATGGAAGAGGGTCTCCAGAAAGATTGGTACGAAAAGAGACAGATCAAGACCCAAGAACCAAACCGTCCTGACCCATTCACCTCGTCCCAGGGAGAGGACGACCCATATCGAGGTCACCTTTCCCATGGGCGAGGAAGACCCGTAAGGAGGTCACCTCGCCCATGGGCGAGGAAGCCCATGGGCGAGGACGATCCTTACCGAGGTCACCTCGCCCATGGTCGAGGACGGCCCGTATCAAAGTCACCTCGCCCATGGGCGAGGACGACCCTTACCGAAGTCACCTCGCCCATGGGCGAGGACGGCCCTTACCGAGGTCACCTCGCCCATGGGCGAGGACGGCCCTAACCGAGGTCACCTCGCCCATGGGCGAGGACGCCCTACGAGGTCACCTCGCCCATGGGCGACGACCGCACGAGGTCACCTCGCCCATGGGCGAGGACGACCCGTAACGAGGTCACCTCGCCCATGGGCGAGGACGACCCGTACCGAGGTCACCTCGCACATGGGCGAGGACGACCGTCGAGTCACCTCGCCCATGGGCAGGATGACTCATACCAGTCACCTCGCCCATGGGGAGGACGACCATCGAGGTCACCTTGGGCGAGGACGACCCCATCGAGGTCACCTCGCCCATGGGAGGACGACCCGACCGAGGTCTCCTCGTCCTAGGGCGAGACAATCCAATCCCGGCCAGTGCGACTCATTTCAACTCACATGTCCTCCGCATAGTTGCGTTATCCGACCTTTGGACCTTATACATCTCGTTTCATCTCGTTCGAAGTTACTCTCGAAGTTTTACGACTAAGACCGAGAGGATCGTAGAAAAGCCCCGAAGGCCTAAAAACAGCCCGCAAGGGTCTAAACGTGTCTAGAGGCCAATCTACAATTTTAGGGATCCAGGCCCAATAGGAGCTATGACGGTTTATCCTAACTCGCAGAAGTAGGATAAATGCTAAGTTTCCAAAGATAAATGTGAAGTTTCGAGGATAACTACGAAGATCTCCCGAAAAGAGATAAACTTGGGCCCAAATACAAAAGGGTAAAGGGCCGCCGACCTAAAGCAACTATATAAGGAGAGCTGGAGCAAAAGAAAAAAGGATCCGAGAATTTAGACTTAGAGAACTCCTGCTAGCTAGAGAACTTAGAACTTAGGTGGTTAGACTAGCAAGGTAAGACTTAGGACGCCACTTCGCTCGCTTTTATCTAGTTAGCATATCTCTACTCCTCGGAGAAATCAGATTCGCACTATTCCAGAATAAAACGCCGGCGACCATTCATTTTATCTTGTTGTCTATCTTTTACGCTCTAAAGTGATTACGGAGAATTCGACCTTCGGGAAAATCGGGTTTACTTGGTTTTTCTCCGTTTTATACATTAAAATTGACAGTGTGAATTTTGGTTCCCACAGACGAAAGGGACATTTCCACGATTTTTTATATCGATTCAACCGAGATGCTTTGTGAACAATAGAGCTGGAAATTTAAGTGTTTACCTGTGGATCCCGCCGTTTGACCTACGTGGGGTGGGTAAAGGTCAACCAATTCATAAATCTAATATGCGAGTGTGGATGTGTGTCGAGTCACACCGCCAAATTTAAATCGCGAATACTCGCTAATCTGTAAAAAATGTAAAATATTTAAAATTATATAATTATAATTATAATTTATAATTTTATAAAATAATATAAATATATAAAAATAGTTATTTTGTTAAAATTTATATTATATGCGGTTCGTGAATTATACACAAATCTAGACAAAGCAGATGTGGAAACACGATTTTTTTGGCGGGTTATGTAGATCAAAATTTTTTTGTAAATAAATAACTCGATCCGTGAATTATCAGGTCAAGGTGAGCGAGTTGACTTGTACACCCACTTTTGAAACTAACAGCGTCGAGATGCTGTATAAACCAACAGGGCTAGAAATTTCATTTTATCGCGGATCCGGTTTTGTTTAACCTGCTACGGATTAGGTAAGGGTTGATCAATTTGTAAATTTAATATGTGGATGCAGGTGTGGGTGTTGGTTGAATAGGCACCCAGTTAATAAAATTTAAATCTCAGATACTCGTCAATCTGTAAAATAATTTGTAGAAGAAATTTCGTAAAATAAAATATAAAATATTAAAATTATATAATATATACTAGTTTATCGAATAATATGAATGTAATTAAAAGAATTGTTTATTAATATTTATATTATCTGTAGGTTTCGTTGATTATGCACAAATCTGAGGCAGATGCGATTAGAATTTTTGGTGAGTTACGATATCAAAATATTGAGTAAAAATTGATTTGATCTCATGGATAATTAGGTCAGCCAAGCGAGTTGACCCAATTCATGACGTAGTTGCTCCTTGTGCTGTTAGATTGATTCTTAGACGCTTCTATAAATATCTAAAACCATGATCCAACGGCTACGATTTCTTATTGCGTGTCAACACTAATCACCGAGTTTCTCCTCTTTCGCCTCCATGGCCGAACACACAGGCTATTCCCCACTTTCTCTCTTGGTCCCACAAAAGCAACTTGCAAAGTCGGTGGTAAATTAGGACCGACCGTTCAAACGAGCTGCGATTCGGTCTGGAGTTTTGGATGCGGTGATTGCGGTTTCAAGCGTTATGTTGCGCTTTGTATGACCGCATAACGCTTGAAAATTGTTGCGCTTATGGATGTTTATGACTGGTTGATTATGAAATATTACAGCAGTTTAATAATAAATTACCAATATAAACATATTATAACATTATAAAAATATTTAAAAAAACATATTATTGTGATAAAATATAATAATTATTAATATAATATGATTAATAATAATATTATGTTTATTTATTTAATTTTTTAATTAGTTGAAACTATAATTTTAATATATATTTTTGAAGATTTATATTAAAAACTTTTAAAGAATATTTTGTTTCATTTTATATATGTGTATATCTTTATAAATGTATATATATTAAGTTTTAAAAATTCTAATCATGAATAGATAGTTTAAAGTTTTGTAAAACAAATTATGACATTGATTGTGAATTTAAATTTATATATAAATTGTGTATATATTTTTATTTATAATATTTCCATTTTGATTTTAATTTTTAATTTTAAAATATTTAGAAAAATAATTTTATATTTTTGTATCCAACCGCAAGCCAAGAATCAGAACGCTTACCAGCTTTTGATTTTAAGAGGTTCGGAGCGGTTTGAAACAATTTGTAGCGGTTTGTATGATTGTTTTGAAACGCTGTCAACCACTATCAACTGCAAAAGCTGCGTTTGCGGGTGGTAGCGGGGAAATCAGTCAAGCCCTTACTTAAAAGTTAAAACCCACGGAGTTAGATTACTTTCTTAATCCACGTCGGTCATCTTCGTGGTTAATTTGGTAGTTACGTTTTTAATCACCTATGTCGCGACTAGTGTTACAAAACTTGCTCTCATGACGTGTTCGGTCGGATATATTAAGAAGATCAAAAATATCTAGCTAACTCGTTCACGTGGCACTAAGACAAAACCCATCTGGAATTAGATATTGTACTTAATCTTTCTCTATTTTGTATGCAAATTGCTCTTTCTCTTATCTTTTATTCTTTTGCTTTTGCTTTTTTTTTCTTCCTCGAAATATATATTTCATTTTCTTTGAAAATTGCTCAAACCAAACTTCTCCACGAATTTTCAATCTTGCATATATCCGATCTCACTGATTTGAAACTTTAGATTTGAATCTGTATCTGAAATTTTTTGAGAAATTAAAGAGTGAAGATGGGAGAGGAAGTGAGGATGAACGATGTTTCCGGCGACGGAGATAGGGTCATGGAATGGGAGGTGGGGCTACCAAGCGACGAAGATTTGGCGTCGCTCTCATACTCTCTTGTTCCGTCGAATCTCGCGATGGCTTTCAGCATAACACCGGAGAAGAGCCGTACCATCCAGGATGTGAATCGTGCTTCGGAGACGACGTTCTCGTCGCTGCGCGGCGGATCTTCCGGTCCCAACACCTTTTCTTCCACCAACATCGGCGTCGCGGTGGAGGAAGAAGATCGAGTAGGATCGAGCAGTCCCGGATCGGATTCGAAGAAGCAAAAGATATCGGAGGACGCCGCCGGTGTGGAAATCTTTACGGCGGAGGAAGGAGATTCGGGAACTGACGATCTTACAGGGAAGACACTGAAACGGGCGCGTTTAGTGTGGACGCCGCAGCTGCACAAGAGATTCGTGGATGTTGTGGCTCACTTGGGGATTAAAAACGCTGTGCCGAAGACGATTATGCAGCTTATGAACGTCGAAGGGTTGACTCTAGAGAACGTCGCGTCTCACCTCCAGAAGTACAGGCTGTACCTCAAAAGGATGCAGGGGTTGACGACGGAAGGTCCGTCTTCTTCAGATAAGCTCTTCTCCTCAATCCCCGTGCCTCCACAGAGCTTCCAAGAACAAGGGAATGGATCAGCCGGACATGTGGGAGTGCCGTACGGAGCGCCGCCGTCGATGATGCAGATGCCAGTCTATGCGCATCATATGGGTATGCAAGGATATCATCACCAGAATCACGGTCATGATCCTTATCATCAGAACCATCATCATGGAAGTGGTGGACCTGCAAATCCATATATGATGCAGCAGAACAAGTATGGTACCATGGCGTCTTATCCTCCTGTTGGAGGTGGAAGTGCGAATGAGAATTAAAATGAATCGAATAGGTGAGCTTTGTTTTTGCTCGTGGAACTTATCACGTTTCTGCCTTTTAAGCACAGTTAATATTCTTACACGATTTGGTCGAAAACAATCAAGTTTCTGTCTTTGCTTTAAATGGTACTAGATTTTGACCCGTGCGTCCGCACGGGTATTCTATTTAGTTTTTATATTGTTTAATTATTTTAATATGATTTAATATATGTGTTTTAAAAATTACCAATATTATATATTATTTAATATATATTTTGAACACAATAATTTTATAGGCGATTTGATCAAACTAATTTAGTTATTGTTTTAAACAATAAATATTGTCTCATATTGTTTGAATGTTGTTTTGTTTCTTATTATATACTATTCTAAGACATTATTAAAATTTGTTTCTATTGAATGAATTTTTTAGGAAAGAGAAATGATAGTAATACAATAAGTATTTAATTTTCTTTTATTTGTTTCAATGTTAATTTTATATTATATTTATACCCTAGTATTTTGAGTTTTGAAATAAGTTATATATATATGTAATATAAATGGAGTTTGTAGCTTTTTATAGAAAATTTTATATATGTTATTCATGTAGAAAATATAAAATATTAAATTAGTTTTTGTATACTTTTTCCGTATACGAATTATTAATGGTTTAATCAATTCACTTGTTTTTAAAATCAAAACATCAAATGAAATAGTATAAAAATATGAATGGTGAACTTCAGGAATCTTTTGGTAACATAATTAATGGTCATTTATTTTCAAATGATTACCAATAAATTGATTTTCGGTATTGGTAATGTTAGCTATATTGGCAGTTTATGTTTGAAAAATAAAATCAATTGTACTTAAATTAACCAAACACTTTTAATGACGGAGACAAAGACCCATTCAAACTCAATGGCAATCCTTTGTATTAAGAAAAAATAGGGTTAAGTATTAAATGTACTTTGTTTTAATAAATTTGATGTTTTTCACTAATGCGTACTTTTATGTGATTGATAACCACTCATGTGTTATTGAAGTTTACCAATTTGTTTCAGCCTGTTTCATATATTTTACCAATTTGTTTAAAAAAATCAGCTAAAACTTCGTTTGTTTCAGATTTTGTGTAATCAATTGTAAATATTTATTTTACATCTTTCTCGAGAGTTTTTTTTTGAATTTATTTGTGATATAAAAAATTCTAAATTAAATTTTAAATTTAAATCTGTGATTGCTTAACCACTTAAACAATATGCACTTTATTAGGATTCTTAGCATAACCAAAATTATTATTGTGAAGGATAATAGAATTTATATATAAAGCTATAAAAATCCAGTTCTATTATAAAATATATTTATATATCAGTAGATTATTATATGATATTCTTTAGTCGACCAAAAGAATAAAGCTACTAAGTTAACATAAATGCAATTGGATTTGTTACACGTCAAGTTTATATACCTGATTTCATTAATAAAAACTGGGTTTGTAGTTTACAAAAAGGAGATCAAATAATTACGATGTTGTATAATGGGAGTAATGTTAATGTCAGTGTTGCCTATTTTTAAGTTAATAATCAATTTAGAATATAGATTAATAAAACAGAAAAAGAATATTAAAGGTAGATTCCATAAATATCTCAGTGGCATTTGGTTGTAAATTTTGTGCAAGTATAAGGGGTAATTTAATTTTGTACTTCAGCTTTAATAGTTTAGATACAATAAAGTCTTTGTTCCTTTTTAATCACTTGTTCGCCGCATTTTTTATTTTGACAGAAATAACATCGACTAAGTCGAAAATCTGCTCTCATGCGAGTTTGAGACTTGATATAATTCAGATCAGAGTCGATTCATCTTTGAGAAGTATATAAGCTGTTCGTAAAGCCATATGTTTGTGTAGCACAAGTACTGTACTCTTTTAGTTTGATTATAGATATAGTAACCATAGTGATAGTTTCACGTTCTTTCGATGCTTTTGGTAAATTAAACTGTAACGACAGTGTGACCCCATGGGGAGGTCCATTTGTTCTTTTTTTTTTTAATTAAAAACCCAAAACCTTATTTTATTTTGGGATAATTAGAAGATTGCGCAATTTTTAAGTTTGAATTAGAAAATTGGGCAAGTTCAAGTTTTAATTAGGTTGTTGGGCAACCTAGTAAGAGAGAGAAGAAAAAGTTGACAATTTAACCTTTTTGTCCAACAATCTTGAGCTGGAAATCGTGGGACCAGACTATTTTTTGCCCACAAAAACTTGCCTCAGGAAGACCGACACACGCGCGCCGGATGTGCGTATAAAAGACACATTAAATATTATATTATTTTAATTTCAGAAGGAAACATGCTATTGGGCTTCGTTTTTGGGTTATTTGACCCCAAAACTTGAAAGCCTTATATGTTATGATTTTTCCGAAACAACGGCTCCAAGGTGGACGAATGGCCATCAATGACTGGTGACTTTGGAAAACATGTGTTTTGCTTTAATTTATTAATTAAAAACAGGGTAAAAAATAATTATTTAATACACAAACGTACGAACCCTATCTCTTTGCCCGTCTCCTTGTTGAGGAGTAAAATCGGCTACCTACCAAGAGAACTTGAGTTAGCGATTTTGGAGAACTACGCAGCGAATTTTACACACAGAGACATGAGCTACATCCGATATGATGAGAGAGGAAAGGGTATGGCGGATGGTGGGTCTTTGTATCTAGAACGAAGGTAAATCACATATAAGCCCATACACTCATGCATTTATGACATCATAGTTATGGCTGAAATCATTTATTACAGATTTGTGTTCGGAATTCAGGTGTTTGTTTGTACGAAACTATATTTATTGCTTCTGATTACCACATTGAATTAAAAAAAAATTAATTCAATTTTTGCAGGTGTTCACGATACATACATTGTTGTAATCTCTGGACGGTGGATTATGTACTACACTGGTGACTGGGATTTTAAACTTGATAGCGACCGTATGGGGAGGGCTGCTTGAAGTTGATAACTTCTGTTGAAGACTTGAAGCGGGCCATTATTGAGTCATACGGTCTAGTTGGAATGTCTGTTGTTGTTGAGATGTCATATTGGCTTGGTGAACACGGATCTGGTGCTATTGGTGAAAGAGAAGCTCCTGTTCAAATTTCCAACGACAAGGATTTCGAGTTGTTTACTTCGGCACGTAAGGTGGACAAATACATCAACGTATTTGTCAAATTCAAAGAGGAAATAGATGGGAAAATGAATTTTCTGAGGCCAATGGGGAATCTTTTGAAGTCCAAAGAAGTTGCCAGCAGCAGCAATCTGCAAGTTGGGAGTACGTCTGCTGATGTGCACACCCGGAATGAAGTTAATGACAGTGAGACTGATTTGACCGAAGATGAAATAATTCTGATGCGAATTGCGGAAATTGAAGCAGTTTATGCCTCAAATGGTTTTGGGATGCGTGAAGTGGATGGAACTGCATGTGAAGTTCAGAATAAAGTGGACATGACTGAAGATGCTGCGTTAGAGGAAGCCGAAGATGACGACGATGAGGATTATGATTACAATTTATGGCATGATTTTGTTGGACGAAATTGCAAATGGGACGATGATAAGGATGAGGATGGAGGGGTAGGTGGTGGTGCTCGAACGAACGTAACATATGGAGGTGTACGTGGTGAGGTGGCGACTAAAGCGAGGAGTGGACGAATTAATCCTTCTTCAAACAAAGGCAGTGGTTCATCCACAAACAAACAGCGTACCGCAAACCCACCATCAACTTTTGAAGATTACGTAGATGAGGGTAGATATTACATAGGCTCATCTAGGTGTTCGATGGAAAATACTGAAGAAGAAAGTAACAATTCAGGTGTCAAGTCAAGTGATCAAGTGCCCGACACTAAGAATCATTCAGATCCAAATCAAGAAGAGGACCCAAGTGTGGACAGCAGCTCCCAAATTTTGGTTCTCGTGACTCCTCCAAAGCCGTTCAACATGCATACTCGGGAAGTTGACGACAGTGATGATTTCGTTGGGCAGGTCCCTCAGTGTATTTTGTCAAGGCCGACACATGATACATCTGATGGAGAAGACGAGGAAGACGATTTTGAGGAACCGGTACCTAAGTGTGTTTCGGTTGGTCAGACACATGAAACTCTGGATGGAGAAGCCGAGGATGACGACTTTGTCGAACCGGTACCTCAGTGTGTTTTGGGTGGTCAGACACATGATACCCTGGTTGGAGAAGACGAGGATGACGACTTTATCGAACCGGTAACTCAGTCTCGAAGCCGTGAGGAAGACGCAAGAAGACGTCGTGAAAAGGATAAGGCTGATGACGAATCACTCATGAAATCCGTTAGAGCCGTTGAGCTATATGGATTTGAGGATATAGAACCTTCGTCTAACAACGAAGCAGTTAACGATTATACTGTCGTTGATATTGACTTCAGTCTAGCAGATGCTGATATGTACGCTGGGAAGCTATTCAGTAACAAGCAAGAATTCAAGATCAGTTTGCACATTTATGCCTTAAAGCAGGTGTTCGGATTCAAGTTCCACAAACATGTGTTTAACTACGTCTCAGTGAAATGCATTGATAAAAACTGCAAATTTTATGTTATGGCTAAGCAATTGGGGGAATCTTCGACAGATCAGGTGAGGAAGGAGCAACTGAAGCATGTCTGCACTTCTGATGTTAAAGCGCAGTATAAGAAACATGCGACGTCGAAAGTAATAGCTGCACTAATGAGATCGAAGTATGAAAGGCTCCAAGCTGGACCGCGCGCATCTGAATTACCAGAGATGCTCCGGACTGAGTTCTTGTTTACGGCCACATATTGGAAATGTTGGAAAGCCAAAGAGTTAGCAACTGTTGCTGCACAAGGAACAGAAGAGAGCTCTTACAAGCTCCTGCCGAAATATTTTTATGTTCTAAAATATGCAAATCCTGGGTCCATTACTGATATCAAAACTGAAAAAGATGATAAGGGAAAGACAAGGTTTAAGTAGCGCTCATGGCTGAAAGCTTGCATTGATGGGTGGAAGCATCTACGGAAGGTTCTTGTGGTGGATGGTACTCATATGTTTGGGAAGTACAAAGGGTGTTTACTAACTGCAAGTGGGCAAGATGCCAATTTTCAGGTATTCCCATAGCGTTTGCTGTTGTAGACAATGAATCAAATGAGTCTTGGAGTTGGTTTTTTGAGAAGCTGACACAGATCGTAGAAGATGGCTCTGATTTATCTATTGTGTCTGATAGAGCACCTCAAATATGTGTTGCTAAAGATCAGTGGTATCCTCTTTCACACCATGGGTGCTGCCTGGTACACCTACAGAGAAACGTCGACGCAAAATTCAAGAAAAGAAATCAAAAGCAAATGGTTGGCAGGGCAGCTGAGGTATTCAAGGTATCCCACTTTAAGAGACTTTACGCGGAGATCAAACTTACAGATAAGCGTTGTTGGGATTATCTTGAGAAGATCGATCCTAGAAATTGGACAAGGTCACACCTTGAGGGCGAGCGGTACAATCTAATGAGCTCGAATATAGCTGAGTCTCTCAACAAAGCACTAGTTCCTGCGCGCGATAACCCGATAATGGCGCTATTTGAGTTCATCAGACACATGATTAGTCGTTGGTTTGTGAGTAGACAGCGAAAGATATCGAAAATGAGTGGTGAGATCCCCCCGGCTGTTGACGAGTTGATGGAGAACAATCTAGAAGACGCAAGAGCGTACGCTGTGATGCCTCTGTCTGCTTTTGAATTTGAGGTAACTCTAAAAACAATCGGCTTCGGGAGTTCTGTTAATTTGGAAACCAGGTCTTGCACATGTCTTGAATTCCAGAAAGTTGGAATACCATGTCGACATGCCATTGCTGCGGCTATGTTTCGGGACTTGCAGCACTCAGAGTTTGTTGCAGATGCCTATCTAAAAAAGACATGGAATGAAACAACAAAGGGTGTTACACTCCCGGTTCCAGATCCGCAAGATCTTTTCATACCTCCGGAGGTTAGTGACCTTATCTTGTTACCACCAAAGACGAAGAGACCACCAGGACGTCCACCGATCAAGCGTAAACATTCTGCAGGAGAAATACCGGTACGACCTAATCTCATCTGAGTGTAGTCATGGATATTTTCTGAATAAAGTCTGTTATGTTTTTTACAGGAGGGGCTGAAGAAGAAGAAACAAAACACATGTAGTCGATGTCATACCTCAGGCCACAACAAAAAGTCTTGTAAAGAACCGCTACCATGATGGGTTATGGATGGAGGAAATTTTATGTATTGTTGACAATGGAGTTCTTGTTTTTTGGAAATTTAAGTGTTTAGGTGTTTCCTAATAACACATCTATAATGTTATTTTGTGAACTGATGAGATATGGATTATGCAGTGCTTCTTCTTGAATTTATTAGATATGTATGGTTTTATTGTCATTCCTTAATATGGTGTTCATGTTTATAACTTGAGGTGTACAAAGTCACTACATCGTATACCTAACATGATTTGATGTAACTTGTTTATAACTTGAGGTGTACGATTTCTGTGTATCCAATGTAGCCGTTAGAAAGGCATTTAAATACAATGTAGCCCTTAGAAAGACATTTAAATATGATTTCTGTGTATTCCTCTCAAAACAGCAAAACTCAATTTGGCCGTTGTTCAATAATATAGTCGTTGGAACTACTTACCGTTAGAAATGCTTTTGAAATAAAATATAGCCGTACTATCTTACCCTATTTAAGTAGAATTCACAACACTCAACAATCTCTCTTCACAACACTCACCAGTACCACAAAATGACGGATCCTTACTATAAAGAGATGAAGCATCAGAAAAGGGAGTATGAATGGGTCAGCAATTGTGTCTATGCCAATTACAAAATTCCAACGAAGTGTATCTGCGGTGGAGCTATCACCGTGGAAACTGATGAGAGAGGAAGAAACTATTATGTATGCAAAGATTTTAAGGTAATATTGGAGTTCAAAATAGGAAAATTTGTCTCCATTGTTAACGGAAATGATTTCTTTTAAGCCAACAAATCTTATATATTTTCTTGTAGAATGATGGTTTGCACATCCGACATGACTGCCTTGCTGCCCTCGAGGAAGAGCTGGATTGCTTGAGAAGTCAGTATGCTGAGGAGGTGTCGCTCCGCCGTGAGCTGCAATTTGAACTTGCGCAAATGCGTGAGGAGACCAAAGAGCTTAAGCAATTAATTATGGTGGGTCGCTGATCTTAGCATTTCTCGGATCTCGTCGTTGTCATGTGCTTTAATCTTAAGTAGTCTTCTATTATGTAATTTTATGTTGTGTGTTTCCATTATCTTTTCTATTTTCGGATTTCGTTATTGTGATGTGGTATCTTTGATGTACTATTCTATCAAATTTGAGCTGCTTATCTCATAATGGGCCTATCCATTTCCAATAAAAGGTGTACATAGTAATCTGTACACCAGAGTGGATAATATTGTGTATACAATTTTATACAATTTTATACAGTTAATGTATATATTTTAGGGTATAGGGTTTGATGTGTTAGGGTTTAGGGTTTAGGGTTAGATGCGAACATTGATAGCGTCTTTATACTCGACAACTGTTCAGATCTCCCATAGATGTTAAATTTCTGTTTGCATTAACTGTTACAGTGAGGGTGTTAGGTTAAAAATGTTTGTTGGAACATTTACTTCTGCAATTAACACCTTCTTACCTTCTTTACTAATATCTTCTATATTAGGTGGAATTATAACTGTACTATCAACTAAACTCAATAGCCACTCTCAAAAATAGTATGTCAGGTCAAGCACTCCCAAATCTTCCCGACGAAATTATGTGTAAAATCATTGAGTTACTTGCCGAGGAATCATTTTACAACCTCGCTGCTTTTTTGCGTGCTGGCAAACGAGTTTACGCACTTGTCCATGAGCCGTCGGTCTTAAAGATTTGCGATGTTACTTAGATGGTTACCTTTGTTACATGTCAAATCAGCCAGGGTGGTCAATTTCGCCCTTTCTTGCTGAAGTGCGTCGATGCTGGGAACATAATGCAATCTACTATGAAGGTATCCATGCAGCCTCCATAATAGGACTTCAGGAGAGTATTCAAATCATGGAACCAAATGTGCCTATCCATGGACTATCAACCTTTTTTTGGGATATTCAACGTTTGTCTTGGCAACGTGAAGGAAGCCAGCAAAGTGTTTCAGCAGTTCGCTGCGTATCACCATGACCTAGGGTCAGACGCGACATATGAAATGGGAACTGACCTTGAGTGGCGATTGGCATCGTTTGGAACGCCATACCTCAACGAATATGGTGAGTCCTTCAAGTTTCTTGACGATGGGGTAATATCTTCACCAAAGTACCTTTATGGCCATGATTATACAGTAGATTTTGAAGGTTCTTGCAAAAAATGCAGACTTTTTTGGATCTGCTGCAACATTTCTCATGTGCTTTAATGTGATCTTATGATGTTCGTCAATCTTAACTTATGTTATGTTAGCCTTAAATGTCATCTTAGGTTAGCCTTCAATGTCATCTTATGTTAGCCTTCAATCTCATCTACTGTTAGCTTTCAATCTCATCTTATGTTAGCCTTCAATGTCATCTTAGGCCCATAATATGACCATCTTCAAATATTCAATTATTCATTGAAAATATTTTTGAACTTAGTTATATTCCACTGCTTTTTGGTGAATTATTAAAAATGAATATAATAAAGGTGTACATAGTAATCTGTACACCAGAGTGGATAATATTGTCTATACCTAAATTTTTCTTTTTATATTTACTATGGCCCAATAGTTGAAGACATTGGATAATATGATGTACACCTTTATTTATCTTTTATATTTAGTGTGGGCCAAAATATTTCCATTATATTTTGTAAATTGAAGTTTTTTTTTTGCCATAGATATTTGTCCCATTTTTTTGATAATCATATTAAACATAAAATTCATAACATATTAAACATAATAAAGTGTTCGTATTAAATATAATAAAGTAGATAAATTAAACATTAATAAAGTAGACGTTAAACATTAAAATAGCGGGTGGGAGGGTTAAGCGTCCGAGCCGGAGTCGGAGCCGGTGTCCAGATCGTCGTCGGATTCCGACTCCTCATCTGGGTACTCGTACATCCTGAACTCCCCAGATGAAAGCGTATCGTCACTCATGTCTCCGTCCTCCTCCTCCTCCTCCTCTTCCTCATCTTCCTCCTCCTCACGGCTGTACCGAGGGCGTTTGCGAGGGCGGTTGTCATCGCTGTTCCGAGGGCGTTTGTCCCAGGGCGTTTGATAGGGTTGCTGGGAGGTGTTTTGTCCATCTCGAGAATCTCTTCTATTGCCTCTTCAAAAAGGGCTTCAAGAGTTGGAAATTCTGGTGTTTCCAAACCTTCTCTGATCTCTTCATTCAATCCGGCCTTGGCAATACTGATCAAGTACTCGTCGCTTTGTTGCCGAGCGAACTCATGCAGTAGAAAAGTCTTCGTATTCAGCCACGGTCATTGTTCTCTGCTTGATATTTGCGACCATCTTTCACAAGGGTTAAAAAAAAATATGGAAAGGGGAAAGGCTAAAATTGATTTTATGATTTTTTAACAGTGAAGATCAGTGATATATGGATGAGGTAATTTTCTTGGAAACAGATGTTGCGTTTAATTAAAGTTGCTTCTCACCGTACACCAAACAAGAGAGAGAGGGCCGAATACATTTAAGGAAATTTAAGTTGAGACGGTAACTTTAGTCATCATTACTTAACAAGATGATAAAGATCACGTCTTTTTTTTTCAGTTTGAAGTCATTGGCAAAATTAAGATGAAAATGGTGATACAGTAATAAGTGCGTGCCCAATGTTGAAGGCCCATCACAACTACTGGTCCATTTTCACTTAATTATTAATATATTAATAACAGACGTAGGTGTACACCTACGCCAAATACCAACCGTCACTTCTGAACAGTTACCACATTACGCTGGCAGTTTTCAACAGTTACAAAATGACCCTATAAAAGTATCATTATAACAAAACAAAAGCGGTTAAATCATTTCAATACATCCAAAATGAAGCAAGGTGATTCTTCTGTTAGAGAATACCATTCATCGTTTCTGGCAGCGGGTCTTCTTGACAATCATGACCAAAGAATGTTGGTGAAAATGTATCGAGATGGCTTAAAGGAGGACATACAGGTTGCGCTCGGATCAACGGAGTTCTCGACCGTCGACGACATAATGCAGGCAGCATTAGACATAGAAGAAGGTGCTAGGTCGTCTTCATCAGATTCTTCGAATGAATCTGATGATTCAGAAAAACGCCCGAAGAAGAAGCCTCGAACTGAGATGCAACCGGAAGATGGGCAGTCGGGCGAAGAGCCTTATGGTGATAAAGATACATCCAAAATGAAGCAAGGTGATTCTTCTGTTAGAGAATACAATGCATCGTTTGCGGCCGCGGGTCTTTTGACAATCCTGACCAAGGAATGTTGGTGAAAATGTATCGAGATGGCTTAAAGGAGGACATACGGGTTGCGCTCGGATCAACGGAGTTCTCGACCATCGAGGACATAATGCAGGCAGCATTAGCCATAGAAGAAGGTCCTAGGTCATCTTCATCAGATTCTTGAATGAATCGATGAATCAGAAAAATGCCGAAGAAGCCTCAAACTGAGATGGAACGGAAGATGAGCAACCGGACGAAGATCCTTATGGTGATATAGATGAGACTGACGATGGTGAGGGGTCTACTCCAAATACGCGTAATGAGTCTGAGTCTGGAGGTCATCTTTTTTGGTTGAGCTTATTGGAATACATTTCCCTTCTAGCTCTGCTTTTTTGGATGACCTAGTCAGATATCGACTCCACTTCGTCATCCCAACGTCTGGTGTGCGAGATTCAGTCATCGGATCATCCTCTGGCGGTGTCTTGTAATCTTCAGAATTTGTCGGTGACGCTTTACCAGCTTGTTCCTCGGTAACATCCTGCAATGTCATGATTTCAACCAGTTCAAACGCACGGAAGGACATATGCTATAAAGAACATTACAATCGCATCTCCGGAAGGACATAAGATTCAGGATGAGGCCAAACGGTAAGCATCCTACAACTATTCTCCTGTGGATCTTTATAGACATTGTCACTCCATGTCCCCTTTTCAACCTCTTCGCTAACAAATTTAGCCTGATATTGAGACTCATCTCCCTCATACGACAACGCTCAGATATCGCTCATTCAAATACTTAGAATCAGATGTAGTTTATATGTAAATCTGTTCACTTAACAACTTGAGTGTATACCTGATTAAAAACCTGAACACCTAATCAACCTAATCTGTACACATGGCAAAATAAGCTGAACACCTGACTAACTAAGATAAATACCTCAGAAACTCACATGAAAACTTGAACAAACAAATCGTATACCTGACTACTTAAGCTAAACACCTCATAAATTCAACCTCAATACGACCAAACAGATCTGTATACCTGACTACTTAAGCTGAACACCTCATAAATTCAACCTGAATACCTGACCAAACAGATCTGTATACCTGACTACTTAAGCTTAACACCTCATAAATTAACTTGAATAACTGAACTATTAACCTGAATACCTGACCAAACAAATCAGTATTCCTGTACACCTCATAAATTAAACTGAATACCTGAACTATTTAACCTGAATACCTGACCAAACAAATCAGTATTCTTTACACCTTACATTGTTTATCATTAAAATTGTAGGAGCAGTTTGATTACCTTTTCCCAGAAGCGATCATTTGGCGTACGACCATCACAATGATTATCATGCATTCTCATCGTCTCATCGCCGCTAAAACCATCGCCGTTGTTCTTCTTGTGTTTCTTACTATCAGACCCACATTTTTCAGCTTCATCAATACCATCACCATGACGGACGCTTCTTTGGAACTTCCATGCCGGTAGGGTCAGCATGACTGTCTCTGTTTGTTTTACTGTCTGCTGTGTTTTGCGGAACCGTGAACGAGCCTCCCCTATCATGATGCAACCAGTCAAAAATCTCGTTCCACAATTTACCCAACTGGGTTTTCAGTTCAACTCGTATCCACTCTTTCAGCTCTTGCTCCTTATCTGATAAGTTTCCTGGTTCAGTCTGTTTACGAATACCACGACGAGGTCGAATAGGACGCTGAGGCGTCTGAGTCGAACATCCAGGTTCATCAGAGGCTTTCCCAAACCGCCTAGACGGCTTTAGACACTTCTTTTTGACACCAACACCTTCACCCTTTTCGGCTGGCTTCAGAGATGGAAGGGATGCCTCTAAATTCTGTTGCTTTGAACTCGTGCCCTTCCCGCATTCCACGAACCAAGTTATCTATTCGGGGATCGATTACTTCTTTCTCCCACTTTGGATCCGCACCTTCATCTGGGATTGAATACGTAACAATAACCTCAAACAAAGAACACAAACATTCACAAGTACACAAAGTTTGAGCGTCTTAACTGCTGTTTTGCAAATAAGATAGACAACAGAATTGCACCTCAGTTTGGGTTTCCACTAGAAGTATGTCTTCAAAATTCAGAAGTGTATTTGTTGAGTCGCATCCTTCTGGTTCTTCCAAGAAAGTAGTCGTTTTATTAGGTTCAGGAATTTTCTCAAGTAATGAGGGGATAGCTTTAAAAGCAAAAAGTTGCAGCGCCAGAGGGAACCCATAACACGCTGTTGACTGCTGTTTCAAACGAAGGCGCATGATCGAAAGGGATTTATCCATTTTAGAAGGATCAGAAGGTTGAAGTGGTGTCAATCTAGACAGAGTGCTGACGAATGCCTCTCTCCCCATGGATATTGAAGAAATGATCTGGTGTCTTCCAGCATCTCGGCGTAGCGGTCAAGCGAAGAAGTTTGTGACCACAAACCAGAGACCATCTACAAGCGCAATGAGAGCTAGTGGCAACCGCTTCCACTCAGGAAGACTTGGCTGTTCAAGCATACGAAGAACATTTGGTACAGTCACGTCTTCATCTTCAGTTTCAAACAACTCTTTCCACATACGTCCAGGTGTGGCATCGCTAGATTCTGAACCGTTTCCAACTTTTTCTCTTTCAGGCTCGCATTTCAGACCCGTGATGTCTCCGAACTCACGCAGAGAAAAGCGTAGTGGCTTGTCTGCAAACAAGAACCAGAGCTCATATAGGCGGATCGTAACCAGCTGACGGCTGAGGAGAGAATGTACAAGTTTCGCAGAGTTTGAGCAGCGCGATACAGGTAAGTGGAACAGAGCTCCAAACTGACTTTCTAGCAGACAGTTCATTTCAGGGGAGCCTCTAAGCAACTTCACTAACAATCCAATGATACTCGCCTTTGAATAGATGTTCAGTCGAGGTTTGCCAGGATAGCAATTACGTGTGAACAGTCTTTCCGGGAAAGTCGCCGTGTTCCCAACAAATTCTGGCTCGGTGGATGCAGCTTCGTCTTGTTCGGTTGATGCAGCTTCGTCTTGTTCGGTGGATGCAGCTTCTTCTTGGTCGGTGGATTCAGGTTCCTCTAGTTCGGACTCCGTGCTCATCTCTGAAATACAATGACCAAATCCAGACATTTACCCAACGCTTTATTTTTCTAAACTTTTCCATAAGAATTTCAGAGAGAAGCTTAGCGAAAGGAGATACCTGCATAACGAGGCGTAGTTTTGCCTACTCGGCAAATTTTCTTGGGATTTGGTTTTCTATCCCTGGCGGATTGACTACGAGTCACCCTCCTCGAGGGCGTTACGCTAGAGGGGGATACCATCTCTAACGGAGTCTGCTCACAGTCTCCAATACGTCGTCGTCTGTAATCGGTGTGTCTTATCTGGTCGCAGTCTCCAATTTGTGTCTCGGATGTTTGGTTTTCAATTGTGTCTCCGATCTGGGTACAGTCGAGGGTGGTTCTTATGTTTACTTTTCAATTGCAGCTGTTTAGAGGTGCTTTTGGTCAAACGACAAGATGACCAGAAGTTCCAAGATGACAAGATGAGAGGTGCTTTTTATTATTTTATGAATTTTATTAGCTCTTTTTCTTATTTTAAATAAAAAATGCGTTATGGCACGGTCGTAATATCAAGAACCACGCGCGTCCTCTGTCGACATTTCACAAGTCTGGAAAAGGTGATTTGCCCAATTTGCTAATTTAAACTTGAGGTCGCCCAATTCTCTAATTTCAAACTTGCGATTTGCCCAATTTGCCAATTTTTTCTTTTATCTTTGTCCCACATTGGAAGTTTAGAAAACTTGCCTCTCTTCCTTTTCCCTATATAAGAAACTCCACTCCTTCTCTTTCTTCTCATCAAGTTAAAATATTTCTTTGCGGTGACGAGTTGGTTGATTATCCAACGACCAGTCACTAGTAAATTTTTCGGGTGGAATTTCCGGCAAACTTCCGGCGGAATTTTCTGGGCAAGCTTTCGGCGGGTTTTTCTGTTGACCTCGGTTGACCATCTTTCGTGACCGTTCCAGCCAGTGGCTAAGGTGAGGGCTATTTCGTTAAATCACGTGCTAGTGTAGAATTCTTCCTATGTTAGTTTAGTTTCGAAGCATGATACGTCTGTTTGAATTGAGTCTTGTGTGGTAATTATAATATTGAATGTTAACCGGAATTAGGGGTATAGAGGATTCAACTGTTGTTTGGA
Source organism: Brassica nigra (assembly GCA_016432835.1). Taxonomy (NCBI): domain Eukaryota; kingdom Viridiplantae; phylum Streptophyta; class Magnoliopsida; order Brassicales; family Brassicaceae; genus Brassica; species Brassica nigra. Next base: position 45,249,058 of record CM028242.1, on the reverse strand, counting down.
TTGTTTGATGTTAAGTGTTGATATATATATATATAGATATATAATATAGACTATCTGAAGAGTGCGGGGGCCCAGAGAGATTTGGGCTAACGACGCATATGAGTACGGGGGCCCAGAGAAATCTGAGCTAGCGACGTATAGAGTGCGGGGGCACAGAGACATCTGAGCTAGCGCATATTGATGAGTACGGAGGCCCGAGGACGCCTGAGCTAGCGGCGATATTGTGTGGTGCGGGATGCAAAGACTTGCATATCGACGCATATTGATGGAGTGCGGGGGTCCAGAGATGTTTGGACTAGCGACACATATTATATTATCGTATATTCGAATGAGGAGAATGCGGGGTGTGTAGGCTAGCTATGTACCATCAACGCATTGTTTGTTTTGTGTGATGCGGTAGGCATCGTGTTTATTCATGTTAGAGTTAAACTTCCATAGTGGGAGTTCTATTTTCTAGTCAGTGGTTTTCGGATCTAGCATCACATACCTCACTGAGTGACTCCCCTGTTGCTCACCCTTCTTTCTTTCCATTGCAGGTGAGCAGGACGAGTAGTCGGATATCTGGACAGTTGGTGTTTTGGGATGATCGTAATTTTATTTCGGTTTTATGAAACTTATTTTAAAATTGTTTTCTTTTGGATTTATTTTATTAAAAATGTTTCAATATTTTATCTGATTTTGAATAAATCAGTTTGATTCGATATTTTTCGGTAAGAAGCACGCCGGTCTCGAGAGAGGAGACGGGTGTTACAATTTGGTATTAGAGCGGGGTTCTGTCCAGGCTCTGACCAGGGGTCCGACGGACAGGACGGGTTGTCACATAAAATTTTCGACTGCGCCATTTACCGCCGTCTACCCAGTCCACTGCAGTGCATCGATCCCAACCCCTCGATTATGTGTTCTCACTAACTCTATAATTAGGTTGTTCGTGAGCCTCGAACCCAGGACCTCACCCTTTAACAACTCTCCCACAGGACAAGCTGTCACCAATTGATCTAATGGAGGGGTGGATCGATGCGCTGCAGCGCTATGAGACTGGATAGACGGACGGGTAGGTCCACGGGACAGGTCGTCACATAAACCATTCCTGCGTGTAAATCATTTGTAATTGCAAAAGAGTTGGTAATACTCAAGAGTGAGTTTATCTTCCCTATGTTTTGTTTCTCTTAGCTAAGTTCATGTCTTCGGGTAGTTTTGTCAGGTTTAGTTATACCGTCTGGAATACTCCTGCATTTTTAGGCCTTGATCTTTCTTGATTATTGTTACAGGTTCTTTTTTACGAATTTTTCTAAGCCTATCTTCATCATTTCATACATAGGCGATCAGACAGCACATCATGTCGAAACTAGACCAATGGGTATTCCTGGAGCACAATGCATACTTGAAGACTTCTGACTAGTTCATGAACTGATTTCTATATTGTAATGTGAGGTAAGCCTCTTTCCTTACTCTTTGTAGTCACACCCTAGAAAGATAATCAAGAGAGCGTATCCCGTATTTCTCAGCATTGTTAACTGTTTATTTCTTTTTGGGATAGCGTCAGACACAGTCTTTATGTTTTATCTACTCTCGATATATATATCAGTTTAAGACGACTATTACTTTCTTAAGTAATAACCTTTCATTGGATTAGCGAGCCAAACACCAATTAACTTCGAACAAAAGGGAGAAAGTGACATACAACAGAAGCATGTCTACTTGGCTAGCATATCTTATTGGTTTTAGCTACGTATGGTTCTACTTTTAGGTTTATATAATAATAATAATGTACGACCGTTTCCTCTCCAATAGATGATCGCACTTTTATAAAGAAACATCAATCTCCAGCAGTATACTATTCTCTGCACATCACACATTCAGTGACAACGTTATCCTCATATCACTTTATTGTCCCCCGTTTGATTTTATGGTTGAAAAGGAAGATTCTTCTAGAATAGAAAAGTAAATATCTATATTATTAAAATAGAAGTACAAAATCGATTTGTTTGGATACATGGATTGCATTAGTTTAAATTTTGGTGTTTGGAAACAGGTTTATGTGTTTTTAAAGGTTTTTATTAATTAATTCGAGATTAGTATGTTTGGAAACATGTTTAGGTGTTTTTTTTAAAAAAATTAATTAATCCGAGCTAATCAAACAATATCTAAATATTAAATGCCTAATTAAATGTTAAATCACAGAAAAATCAATCATTCCTTATTTTATGTTTCATTAATAGCAATCAGTTATTATTTTAAAAAGAGAATATTCAATCATAGCTAAAATCAAACAATATCTAAATATTAAATGCCTAATTAAAATGCCTAATTAAATGTTAAATCACAGAAAATCGATCATTCCTTATTTTACGCTTCTGTTATATGGCAATCAGTTATTTTTTAAAAGGAATATTCTTAATTATATTATGCTTAATAATCAAGCAATATCTTTCAATTGATCTAAAATTAAATATCAAAACAATTGATTGCCTAAAATTATGTAACAATCTTAACGTCGTTTCTTCTCCCCCCATTATATAAGGTTTGAGTCATCCCATTAGTCTGTAGTCAAATTATTAGGCTCTCCTCCTTGTATACCTACTTTTTATTCTTAAGCTTTAGTATAGTTTTTTTGTCTTTTATATGTTTTTGGTTTCCCGTAAACTAATTTTATCATTTGTGATCATGTGCAGGTTAATGCTCGACGAGTTAATGGAATTGCTAATACAGTTAAAGTAACGAAATAATGGTTTTCGTCAATCAAAACTTCAAAAATCAACATTGTGGGTAAATCACGACCTTTTGTTTTGTAGTTCTTACATGTTTTTTTTTTCTTCTTAGAATTGTAGTTTTTTTTCTACTAAGACAACTACTTGATCTTTATTTATTTGTAGATGCTGAATTTGGGAGAGCTCAAGCAAAAGATATGTTGCAACACTTGTGGGCTGGACCAACCTCTAATGCATCAGTGGATATTGTCCAAGGACGCTACTATATTGAAGTTCATTCGGTTGGTGTAACAAAGGTAACTAATGCTATTGTTTTCATTTGTTTCTATATCATCAATTACCAAATATATTCTCATTTTCTTTGATCTACATATGTTCTTTCTTCTCTGTTATCTTAGGGAAGTGCAATGGAGCGTATCCTCGGAGAAATAGTACTGCAGAATATGTCGATAACTACACCAATTGATTACGTCTTATGCATTGGTAATTTCTTGGGGAAGGTAAGCGTCTTATGTAACCAAATGTTAATTATACAATTTTACATCCATAGATTTTGATACAAGGGTTGATATATATATTACAGGATGAAGACATTTACACCTTCTTCAAGCCCGAGTTAACCAAGAAAACCAAGAAGGTGTCATCGACCGTTGTTGCGTAAAGGGAGAGGCCTACTTCTCTGTGGCTATTGGGAACACGCACACGAAGGCTAGCTATTTCCTTGACTCATCTGATGATGTTGTGCAGTTGATCCATAAGCTTTGCACACAACGTAACTAATACTGGGAACACGCTCAGATCTTCAATACTGATGTGTATATATGATTGTTCGTATTGTTAAAAACTCTATAACTATATATTACATTTTTTGAATATCACCTAACGTAACTTGTGATATATATTTTAAAACCTTTTTTATGTGAATTGATTCTATAAAGTGTTTTTGTTTTAAGTTTTGATTTGGGTTTCATCTTTTTAGTTACAAACTTTTTGTATCATTTGAAAGCAAATCTGAAAAGTGATCCTAGACTTGTAGTAAAATTGAAATTCAATCTTTCTATATTATAATTTTTAGAATATTATTGTTCTCCAGTTTAAAGTTTATTGATACAACACTAAACTAAACACTATCTATATTTTTATTAAAATAATAGTGAACATTTTATTAAGTATAAAACTTTTCTAAAATGAAAATTTAATAAATAAAGTTGATATGATAAATATGTAAGAAATAAAACTGATTTATAAATTTATAAAATTGATATTATAAATATGATATTATAAAAATCATTTGAAAATAATTGAGCACATGTCAAACAGATAAATTAAACTATTTTAATTCTCATATATATATACACACTTTCATATCCACTCGAACACATTGTCTAACCCGTGAATCCGTTGACCCGTATATAACCCATAAATAGCATATAATTTGTTGGTGTTTGGAGACTTGAATAGGACTATTAAAAAAAAATTAGTGTTTGGAAACATGGATTGTAGTCTTTTAAAAAAAAATTTTAATTTAGTTTGGAAACAAGAATAGTAGTATCAAGAAAAAGTAATGTGCTTATGCTATTAAGAAAAATTGAAATTCCATCATATTATAAGAAATTATCTATCTAGGTCAACTTTAAAATATACGAAAGTGGATCAATCTAATTGTCTAAAACATCAATAGGAAAAATTAAATATATAATAAGAAGCAACATATATTTATATATATGTGTGTGATATAGGTAATGATTTGAAATAATTAGTTAATTAAGAACATAAAAAATAACGGGTCAGGATCATAATAAATGAAATACAAAATAATTCTCAAGTATGTTATTTCATGCATAAAATATTGGTTTAATCATCAAAATCAAATTCAATAAGAAAAATTAAGTATATAATAAGAAGCAACATATATATATGTATATGATATAGGTAATGATTTGAAATAATTAGTTAATTAACAGCATAAAAACAATAAAATTATTGTATATGAAATAACAATTTAAAATTTTAAACAAAGTTATTTTATATTTACAATGTTGATAGTTTATGTGATTCATGAAATAAGATCAAACAACTGAAAAAAGCCAAACCTTTAATTGAATCGCAAATTGTATTTAAAATATTATTTATATTTAAGTTCATAGAATAATAGTATTTAGAAGATTAGGTTGTCAAACATAGTCTCAAAAAAAAGTTATCAAACAAATGAACCAATCAAACAAATGATTGAAGACTAACCTAAACAAGTATACTATTTAAACTTCCAGTTTACAAAGGTCGTTACGTATGCTCAATATTAAAAATAAAATTTTGAACCCGGGCGGGACGCACGGATCAAATCCTAGTAAACTATTAAGGCAGAAGTACAAAAAAGAATTAGTCCTGAATTTTTCACAAAAATTACAAGAGATTGCCACTGGTATAAAACACATCGGTTTTAACTTCGTACTAAACTTGCGACTTAAATTAAACCAGCCTACCTTTATTTAACTCAAAACAAAACCGGAGTGAACCTATACTTGCGTTTTTCAAATACCAAATATTATTTGGTTAATCTTGGTCTGCAGATTCAAAACCAATGGTTTAGATACATTCAAAATTCAGTAGACTATATAAAAATAAATTGTGCTTTACACACATAATTATGATCCATTATATATCGTGATTTAGACTGTAATTTTCAAAGAAAATTCAATCATCTTAGTATGTATTGTTTTCAAATTCTATTGGTTTGTCGGTTTCGCAACATACTTAGTACTATGATATATATTAAAATGCGACGATCAAATTTGTATCATAAAATATCAGTATCATGGTTAATAATTCTAAAGATATATACATTAGGAAGTTTGTTAATATCATATTATCAGATTCAATTGTATCCTATCATTCCAGAAATTTCGGGAACCCCGTAGTAATCATTGCTGAATCAATAACAATTAACTGCACAAAATCAAAAACTAATAAATTCGTTTATTCCTAAATTCTATAACATTCCAAATTATTTTCCTATTTCAACGCAGTCATCCTAACAAAAAATATATGCATTAACTAACAAAATCTGCATGTTAACTTATCAAAACTTGGAAATCACGGTCGCCTAATCTTTAAAAACGAATATTCCATTTTTATGATGATTTAGTATAAAAAGGAATGTTTAGTATATAATTCAACAGTTTATCATTATTTAATGGGGGTGATTGGTTATGATTTATCTCCCTACTTTATCTTTATTTATTTTTAAATCACTAATCTTTACCAATCATGTTGTAGCTTTATTTTTATAAGTTAAAGCCTACATTATGTTTCTACTAATTTTTACCAATTAAGCTTTAGCTTTATTTTTAAAGCTACAGCAAAAAAAACTAAAACAAATTTTATTTTAATGTATTTTAGGTAAAAGTTCTACATCCTTTTTTTAGGCTGTAGAATCTGTAAATAAAAAAAACTATCTATAATATCAAATAAATTATATAATCATAATTAAAACATTTATAAATGTTCTAATTTATTTTTGGTTTTAAAAATTATTGAAATATTAAAAACATAGATATTATCTACATATCACATTTTAAATAAATTTTGATAATTTATTTAAAATATTAATATAAATTCTTTTAATTGATAAAATAATTTTTTATATATACATAACATATTTTATTTTAAAATATCTACAACCTATAACTTACAGCTATAACAAATTTAACTACAACAAAAGTCTCTGCAAGAAAATCTACATTAACAACTTTACAGCTACAGCCAGCTTACCTACAGCTAAACTTTTACAGCTAAATTTTTACAGCTACACTCGAACCAATCATCACCAATAATTGTATAAAAAGATCAACAAAATCATTTTAATAGTTTAGATAGGTCGTTGTTATAGAACATATGAGACCACGAAATTCAAAACTAACTATACAACATTCGACATTGACTAATTATATAAACAATCAAATGACATATTATGAAACGGCAGAAATGTTTAACTTTTACTTACCATGAGTTAGCTCCCTTCCTTGTGAATTTTTACAACTGGTCTCATCTTTATCGTCTCCTTTCAGTCTTGCTTTTGTATAAATGACTTCTGGCTACTGTCCCTCTGTTTCTCCAGTAAGAGTAGTTTGTCGATACTACTAATACTTCTATTTGCACAACAACGAATATTATTCATCTGAAAACACAACTCATGACTAACCAAAACAGACATAACCTCTGAATCAAATCTAAACCCTAAACACAGAGAGATACTAGCTTCAAGACGGAATTAGAGTTCAAATAAAACACAGTATAAACAAAGAGTAAATTGGATCTAATCTATAGCGGATATTCATACAAAACAGAGAAATAAAAAGTATAACCTTAGGAATAGAAATGATTCTGGTTTTGGTCTTCTTTAAATGGATTTAGTTTGTCTTATTTATCAAGATCAATATCGGCTGAGTCCTATGATATCACATCCCATAGCTTTCTAACTGACACCGATCTTCAGCTACATTTACTTTCGACAGATCAATCAATCTATATCTGTAATTATATATCTCGATGCCGTTCATCTGAAGTTGAAAGCAATAGAACCCATCAGACACATAGACAATATGAAAGACGAGTTAATGGGTACGGCTTTAACTTCAACATTGCAACAAAATCCTTACCTTTTTGCATACGATTTCACCATTGATAGCATACTGGTGAATCCTGAAAGCTTTTAAGTCTTTGTTTCGGTATGAATTTGGTGGATCGCGAAGGAATCAACGACACCCTGTTTTTTTTTTATAAACGTTGATCTAACTTTTTTTTTCCTACGCTAATTAGTTATACTACTAAATGGACCAGAACTTCACTTAAACAGGCCATTTGATTTAACATTAGCACAAATTTTAAGCCCTATCTTTTCCAAAAAAATTGATTTCAAATGGATCCATCATTTTCTTTTTATATTAGTATATTATATATATATATATAATTCTCGCTTTGTTGTAATCAAAATAAATATGTTATACATATTTTCACGTTATGATCAATTTCTTCTGCAACAAGTACTTTAAGAAAAAAGATATTTTCAAATAAATATTTATATTCAAACTAATATAAATTTTCAATAGGAAAAATGTAAATTATGGTTATTTAGACAACCATACTAATTTAGAAAAAAATTATATATTGATGATCCAGATACAATAAGAATGTTGTGTTGACATGTTATATACAAAAATATGTAACATGGTAAGTGTTATATGTTGCTAAAAAGGTAAGTGTTATATATCTATAATATTAAATATATGTTTTATACAATTTATATTTTAAAAGTTACACCCGCGCGGGCGCGCGGGTCAAAGGCTAGTCTGTTTCTTAATAATAATAACACAATTCATTCATCCACTACTTACTTCAGCCTTAGACTTTTTAACCTTCTGTTTCACTGGCAAGACATGGTGAATAAGTGGAGACTAGTTTCTAATTTGTTTCACAGAGTCCTCAAGAAGTTTACAAACTCCTCTAGCGAGTTGCGCGAAGAACCTCCACTTCTGACAGAGGCTCTTAGTCTAAATCACCCTCCACTTGAAACCTAATTTTCCAAACACACTCCAACTACCTCGCGTTCACCTTTTGATCACCAGAAAACGGCTTGCAGATCATTGGAACTGCTCCCCCGATGCTCTCTAGTGTCGAGTTCCATCTACAATGGCTCCAAAACCCTCCTACAGCAGGATGAGCAAGTACTTCCTTCTGCGGTGCCCATTTAACAATGTAACCTCGTTCTGAAACCATCTTACTGAACTCTTCAGGCAATGACTCTACCCATTCCGAACCACGTATTGACCCTGGCCTAATCACCCACAAGAAGTGTTGGTTGCTACTATCTAACCCCAAAGCTGTTTCCATCACTTCATTGATTTCCAACAAAGCTAAGCTTCCCAAGCTTACAAATATCACAGAGTTTTCCTTTCGTTTGTTCAACCATTCGATACAGCTCTTGTTCTCTTCAAGCACACTTGTAGGAGCTGATGCCACCATGTGAAGAGGGCCTACAGGGTACACTGGGATTTCTAGACGTTGTTGCAGCCACAATAGAGATGAGTTCTCTGGACACCTTGTCGTGTTGATTATAACAGAGGAAGCTGTCCGGTTATCAACCGTATTCCTATACAGCTCCATTATGCTTTCTAATGATGCCCAACGTGAAACCGGAAAGTCTTTGTATCTCAGGGGATGAAACTCTGGCAATAGCTCGTTTTGTTCTTCTTTGGGTTCTGAGAAAAAAGATCAAGAACCATGCGGTTATAGACTATAGACACTAATTGAGAATAGAAACAAAGGAGTTTTAGAATACCATTGAAGGGAACAAGGACATTTTCTGCATAGAGTTTGTCGAATACAGAGCGGCAAACAAAAGCAGTAGCACTTGTGGTACTGAAAATAACATTGGGGAGGTTAAACTCTTTGGCTGCAGCTTCAGCAAAGTACATGAACTCGTCGTAGATAACACATGCGATCTCTTCCCTTTGTTGTACTAACAACTGACCCAAACAGTCCTTGAAGCTCACCTGACACTCTTTGTTGAGCTTATGCAGTAACCGTATTGGCCCGAGATTCTTGAAATCAGACTCCGGTAAGCTTTCTGGAATGATGACAAACTGAAAATCAGTGGAGTCATCTGGAGGACTAAAGTAATTGAACTTGGTCTGAGCAACAGTGATTGAGAACCTTCAAGTGAAGAGTATTGGCAAGTTGCATCATTGGAGATATATGTCCTTGAGCTGGAACTGGAACCAACACTAGCCTTTTTCTCCCTGGCTTCTCCTCCATTTTTTTTCCTGCAAGAACAACTAAAAGGTAATCTCCTCTTTGAGTTTTAATAAAAGAAGTATGTTTCCCATGTAAATATCATATTTTCAGGCTTGTGGGCATTGATACTGCGTATCGCGTTTTGTTGGCTTCTCTTCTTCACTACATGTGAAGCAAGCATGTGGTAGATGATGTATGCGAGTACGATAACGCGGTTGCATGTCTTTATCTTGTTAGAGAGTAACGCGAGACAAAAGCAAAGTTGCTTCTTACTTCTTGATCCTCTTGTAGGGATGTTAAAATGGTAAAACCCACCCTATTTAAATCCACCCAGTTTAAAACCCACCCCATTTAAAATCCATACCCGTTTAAAACCATTTAAAAATAGGTGTATTAGGGGTATCCATTTAGAACCCGCAAAATTTTATGTACCCATTTAAACTCATTTAGACCCATTTAAACTATTACTTTGCTGATTTAATTTTGAATTGTTTTAACTTTATGATCTTTTAACAAATAATTAAGTCAAACCGTAAAATCAAGTTTTTTCGTCTAAAATCGAGTTTCCCGCCAAAAAATGGAAAACCAAGTTTTTCTTGTCAGAACCAAAAAATCGAGTTTTCCCACCGAAACCGCAAAATCAAATTTTCCGCAAAAAACGCAAATCCGAGTTTTCGCCAAAAACGCAAAACCGAGTTTTCCTGCCCAAAATGGAAAACCGAATTTTCCACCAAAACCGGGAAACCGAGTTTTCCACCAAAATCACAAAACCGAGTTTTCCGCCATAACCGAAAAATCAAATTTCCCGCCAAAATTGCAAAACCGAGTTTTTCCGCCAAAACCGAAAAACCGAGTTTTTCCGCCAAAACCGGAAAAATGAGTTTTTTGTTTTTCCGCCAAAAACGTTAAATCGAATTTTCCGGCAAAACAAAAAATTGAGTTTCCCGCCAAAACTTGAAAATCGAGTTTTCCCACCAAAATCGCAAAACCGAGTTTTTCCGCAAAAACCGCAAAACCGAATTTTTCCGCAAAAACCGCAAAAACCGAGTTTTTCCGCCAAAACTGTAAAATCGAGTTTTCCGCCAAAACCACAAAATCATATTTTTCAACAAAAAAATTAATTTATTATATTAAGTTAAATGGGTCAAAAGGATCCCCACTAATTTTTTGGTGAACCCATTTAATAAATGGATCTTAACAAAACTACCAATTTAGAACCCATTAAACTAAATGAGTCTAAATGGGTATTTTTTTAAGGACCCATTAAAGACCAATTGTCTTCTTTGGCTTCATGTAATTTTTTTTTTTCTGTAATGCAACAATTCCATAATAGGCAAACTGCCAAAAGAGACTCATATTTGATTTGAATTACTCTTTTTTTTTTTAAGAAAAAAAATTGGATTTAAAAGAAAACCATGTAGTTCACGGATTTTATTTGATAGAACATTCATTGATCTGCTGTAATACATGAACGGCAGCTTCTTAGTCTGTCTCGAAGTATTTGACTAGCCCATCCAATGCATTACATGAGGTGCCTCCATTTCTCACACTGGCTTTGACCTTCTCTTTTAGAACGAGGGCTCTCTCCCTCATGCATGCACCTTCTTCATCCACAAACAACCTTGTCACAGCTGTCACGACCTGCACTCTTTCAACTTCACGTTCAACCTAAATTCCTACACGCCAGACGCTTTCTATATACATAGCATTTAACTTCTGCTCGCCATGAAAAGGCCTGCAAATCATTGGGACGACTACAAGAAAAAAAGCACGCATAGCGACGATCGATTTTGTCCGACCATCGTCAGAAGACCTCATCCGAGAAATTGTAATATCTCGGATTTTGACTGTCGGAAATAGTATGAAGTCAGCATGTTCTCGAAAGTTATCTATGTTACATGGAAATGGAAGTGGAAACGCGGAAGCAGAAACGCGGAAGCAGAATCGTATGGAAACGTAGAAGTAGAGTTTTTTAAAAAAAATTATGAAGCAGATCCGTGTTGGAATCGTATGTAATTATATATATAGAATAAAATCTGAAAATTTAAAAATGTCTAAAATTGAACATACTTTCTTCATAAAAGCTTATCTTTTATATATGCAGATACTTCTCTTCTTGAAAAAACTGACACAACAATGATTTAAATTATAAAAAAAGGGCAATTAACTTTAAAAAATTGTTATGATAAAAGACTATTATATGTCGCAGAAACAGAAACATTATCTGCAGTCAAAGTTCAATTTGACATTAAGTTATTAACATTTAACATGAAACTTCAACTTTCGTTGCCGAATCCAAATTCAATTTTACTTTCAGTCGTCACCAACTATTCATCACCACTCCAACACACTAGAAAAGCATTTGTCGTAAAATCATGTTATCAATAGTTTTGTTTTTGTTTTCTGATAAATACCAAGAACACATCTGAAAAAATTACCTTGTTAGTTCTCTGCAGGCTCTAATACGAAGAAGAAGAAAGCAACGACAAGGAATGACGATTCATTAACTTAGTCTCGCCACTTTTTAATTAGGGTTTTCATTAAGGAAATAAAACATAAAACATATATTTTTTATTTTTTTAATTTACAATCCCACAATTAATTTTTAACGCTTCCAAATAGGAATCATAGATTCCATTACACTTCCAAAATCTATATTTCCGGAATCGCGATTCCACCACGCTTCCGACCGCTTCGGAGCACTTCCGACCGCTTCGGAGCACTTCCGAATCCGTTTCCGCTTCGGAGCCAGGAACCACATCGTCATACACGCTTCCATGCAACGTAGGAAGTTACCGAGGAAAAGAAGTTCTCGGAAATTTTTTCACCAAGGTTTATCGGAAAATACCGAGAGTATTCCGATGATTTTAAAAAAATGCAAAAATAACAAAAATGAAATATATATCTATATACATATATATATCACCAAATATTCAATATACAAAACTATAACATACATTTTATTAAAAAAAAGTAAAATACATAAACTATAATAAAACTGAATCTATTATGGCTGTGGAAGGAAACGACATCGATGGCGGTCGCAGGTGAAACGGCGGTGGTGGTGGATGCAGATGAAACGGCGACGGAGCGTCGGTGGTGGTCTTTCTGAAACGGCGACGGAGCGTCGGTGGTGGTCTTTCTGAAACGGCGGTTGCTGGTGGAAGAAAAGGCGACGGTGGTGGCAGTAGAAGAAACGCGATGGTGAGACCATGGAAGAAACGGCGACGGTGGTGAAGATTGAGATTGTGATGTGCGGTGTTTTTAAAAAACAGATCTGAAAAAACAGATCTAAATAAAAATAAAAATAAATCAGAGAAGAAACAAAGAAGAAAACGGGAAAAAAGACTGAGAAAAGATGAGAGAAGTTAAGGAATAGATGGATTTAAAATTATGATTGATTCGAAGAAATTGAAGAAGATTGCAGAGTAATAAGCCTAAGTTACAAAAAAAAAGATTGCAGAGTAATAAGTGGAGAAGAAGAGAGGAACTAGAGATTAGGCCTGGGCATTCGGGTACCCCTTCGGGTATTGATACTATCCATTCGGATATCGGATTTTTCGGATTTTGAAAAATGCCCATTCGGGTATCATAAAAAACCGAGTCGGGTTCGAGTCGGATCCTCCCGGATCCGGGTGGGTTCGGGTTTTAACCGAAGTAACCAAACTACCCAATTTGATTCGGATATTTTATATCCAAACTACTCAAACTTAACTAAAATAACTTAAAAACCCGAAAATACTCAATTTATATACTTCGAATTGGTTATTTTTTGTCTGAAAGTAACCATGGATATAATGTTATTTGAGTATTTTTATCCAAAACATCTATTTTCATCTATATATACCCAAAATAACTAATATGTTTGATTTATAATTTTAATTTTATGTATTAATACTATTATAAATATAATTTTAAATAATATTTATGTATATATTTTTATGTTTGGATATGTTCGGATACTCATTCGGTTCTCGGTTCGAATCAGATTCGGTTTTGTTTTTTTTGGGTTTTTGAAAAATAGTCAATTGGATATTGACGAGGATCCGACCGGATCGGATACCCTATTTTTCGAGTCGGTTCGGGTAAATACTTCGGATATGGATATTATGCCTAACCCTACTAGAGATAAAGATAAAGATAAAGATAAAGAATTGAAATTAAAAAGATGGATGAAAAAGTGGCTGTAATTTTTTATATAACTTATTTAAATTAATAAACAATTGACAAAGTTAATAATATTTAATTAAAAGCTGTTTCCGATGAACTCGTGTCTATTTATTAACCACTTACCGAGAAGAAGATACGTCATCGGTAATATATAATTTCCCGACAAAATTACAAGAATACGTTTCTGAGATACTTCCGACAAACTCTTTACATCAGGATTTTCCGATCAGATTCCGGCGAAATCAATGTGTTCTCAGTAAATTCTCAGAAATTCCTCGCTATTGTTCCGATGAAATAGATTCTCGGAAAGTTTTGTCGTGTTCACACGCTTTTCCTGTAGTGGACTCCTTCCCCAATGCTCTCGAGCGTTGAGTTCCATCCACAGTGGCTCCAGAAGCCTCCCACTGCAGGATGTGCAAGCACTTCTACCTGTGGTGCCCATTTCACAGTGTATCCTCTCTCTGCCATCAACTTACGCAGTTCCTCTGGAAATGAGTCTATCACATCAGCACCAGTGATAGAGACGCTTCTGGTGACCCATAGGAATGGTTGGTTGCTATTAGACAACCCCCACGCCATCTCGACAACTTCCTTGGTTTCCATATCAGCCATGCTTATGTATATGACTGACCTCGGTTTCTGCTTGTTCAGCCATTCAATGCAGCTTCTGTCTTGTTTCAATAAACTAGAAGGCGCTGGAGCTGTAATGTGAAGAGGCCCTAAGGGGTAAACTGGAATTTTTAGTTCTTGTTGCAGCCAAGACAGAGACAAGCTCTCTAGACAGCTTGACGTGTTTATGATGAAAGCGGAAGCTGTTCTTTTGTTGACTACTTCCCTACGCAGCTCAAGAAGTGGCTCTAATGGCCCAAATCCTGAAGGTCGTAAATGTTTGTATCTTAATGGATATAAAGTTTCAACCACCTTGTCTTGCACCTTTGGATCTGAAAAGTAAACCAAAACCATGTTTAGTGAAACAATTGAGCTATACAATCCTTGTGTTATGATCCGAACTCGGAACTCACGAACAACGAAGTACTTTACTGATAACGTAATCGAAATCTCCAGAAAACGATTACAACTCGCTACTGATTATCTCCAGATAAACAGAGCTCGACAACAAGAAAATGTAAAAAAGATAAAAGAGACTATCGATGCTATATAAAGCTCAAGCTTCCTCTAACAGAAGCCTCCAATTGAGTCAGAGTCTTTCTCTTCTTCTCCATGTCAGCACTATGATTTATTTTCTTCGATAGTCTATAGGACATATCACCTTGAAGCTTGACTCATTGGTTTTGTTGTGCTTGAACGCAAACTCGACCATCCCAAGTCTCCCCAATTCAGAGTCAGGTATGCTCACGGGTATGGTGACAAACTAAACCCAGGGAAGTCTTGTGAAGGGTTTATTCGATTGAACTGTCCCTCTGATAGATTTTAGTTATCGAAGCTCTCAAAACTTGTAAATAATACTCAACTTTATAGAGAATAAGCTCGTAAGTACAACTCGTGACTTGATCTCATAGCGATCAAGCACTCGTCATCGTTCTCATAGCGAACGAGTTGCAGAGACTCATGACGTCTACTACAATCAACAATACAAGCATGAAACTCTCCTCTCTCACTCTCTCTCACTGTTATACGAAATACAACGAAATATTGTAACTGCAAACCCTCCGCTTCTATCCAAGGCTTCGCTCCTCTTTTATTATGATAAACTCCCAACGGCTACTCCACGTCAGCCTCCTCTGTTTCCTTCTTTTCCTTCATCTTCACGTTTCTCTTCCTTTGACGATAGTACACATTCTTAAACCTATCAATACTCCCCCCAACAAAATCAAGCTTGCCCTCAAGCTTGAAGTCTGGAAATTCCAGCACAAACTCTTGATAACTCACCCACGAATTCTCCACCACTGGCTTCCCAACCCATTTCACCAACAACTCCAACACTCCTGTCGGACTGTAACATTTATCAACCAAATCCTCCGGTGTCAACGTCGCCACTTCATACCCTGGACACACCAAAGGCAACTCTGTGACCTTCTCCTGCGTTCCCAATGCTCGCTTTAATTGAGACACATGGAAGACAGGATGAACTTTCGTCCCCTCCGGTAACTTCAACTTGTACGCCGTTGCACCAATATGCTCTAAGATTTGGTAAGGACCAAAGAATTTTGCAGCCAACTTCGCACAAAAGCGCTTCACTACTGACTGCTGGCGGTAAGGACGTAACTTCAGATACACACACTCCCCCACTGCAAACTCTACATCCCTTCGGTGCTTATCAGCCTCACTCTTCATAATCTGCTGTGCCTTCAACAACGTCTCCTTCAACTTCAGCAGCATCTCATTCCTAGCAAGTAGTGATTGTTCCAACTCAAAATTCCTCGTAGACCCCGCTTCATAAGGTAACAAAGCCGGAGGATCTCTCCCATACACTACTTTGAATGGGGTCGCTTGCAGAGATTTGTGAAAAGTGGTGTTATACCAATACTCTGACCACGACAAGTAAGAAGACCAAGTCCTTGGATGCTCTGAAGCAAAGCAACGTAAGTAAGTCTCCAAGCAACGGTTGAGAACCTCAGTTTGTCCATCCGTCTGAGGATGAAAAGCTGTGCTGTAATTCAACTTAGTCCCAGCCAACTTAAACGCCTCTGTCCAAAAAGAACTCAGAAAGATACGATCACGGTCCAAAGTAATACTACGAGGAAACCCATGCAACCTGACTACTTCCCTCACAAAAGCTTTAGCTACATCCGCAGAAGTAAAAGGATGTGTTAACCCCACGAAATGAGCAAATTTACTTAAGCGATCCACCACAACTAGAACGACATTCACCCCTCGAGAAGTAGGTAATCCCTCAATGAAATCCATGTTCACATCCTCCCAAATTTGATTCGGAATAGGCAAAGGCTGTAGGAGTCCTGCAGGTGATTGAGTAGACGTCTTATGGGTTTGACACACCATACAATTTGCCACATACTCTTGAATCTGCTTGTACATTCCTTTCCAGTAAAATGAACTTTGTACTCTTTTCACCGTCTTTAATACCCCCGAGTGACCTCCCTCCTTACTATCATGACACTCCGATAAAATCAAAGGAATAAACTGAGAAGTAGAAGGGATCACTACACGATGTTTCGACCATAATCTCCCATCAATCACACACAACTTCTCAGAAGATAACAAACCTTGTTGCAACTTCCGAATCTTCTCCTGCAACTCGGCACTGGCCTGAATCTCCTTGTCCAATTCCTGCCACTGTATCACCGTAGGCACAGTTACAGCTAACAGTAAAGCAGAAACCGACATACAACGCGACAGTCCATCAGCAGCTTTGTTCTCACAACCAGGCTTATAAGTAATATCAAAATCAAACCCTAATAGTCTTATGAGCCACTTCTGGTACTCTAAATTAACATCTTTTTGCTCCAACAAGAACTTCAGGCTTCTGTGATCAGTACGAACTTCAAACCTCCTCCCAATCAAGTAGTGCTTCCACTTCCGTACCGCCATCACAATTGCCATCAACTCCCTTTCATAAGCAGGTTTTAACTGCTCCCTATCCGTTAAAGCATGACTGAAGTAAGCGATAGGTTGATTGTTCTGCATCAAAACTGCTCCCACACCCACACTCGAAGCATCTGATTCCAAAACAAACGTCGCTTCAAAGTCCGGCAACGCTAACACTGGTGCTTGTACCATTGCTTTTTTCAATTTATCAAACGCTTCTTGTGCCGCTGCAGACCACAAGAATTGCTCCCTCTTCAACAGACAAGTTAATGGTCTAGCAAAAATACCATAATCGCGAATAAACCGACGGTAATAACCAGTTAATCCCAAGAACCCCCGCAACTGTTTCACTGTTTTTGGAACTGGCCAGTTATTCATTGCTTCTGTCTTCGAACTATCGGTTGCTACGCCCTTCTCACTAATGATATGCCCCAAGTACTCCACTTGAGAAACCCCAAAGGAACACTTCTTTTGATTAGCAAAAAGCTTCTGTTCTCTCAACACCTTCAATACCAAACTCAAATGCTCCACATGATCTTCCATCGTCCTACTAAAGACCAATATATCATCAAAGAACACTAACACAAACTCTCTAAGAAAGGGTTTGAAAACCAAGTTCATGAGAGCTTGAAAAGTGGCGGGAGCATTAGTGAGCCCAAATGGCATTACTAGAAACTCATAATGCCCCTCCAACGTCCGAAAGGCTGTCTTCTTGATGTCCTCCTCCACCATCCGAATCTGGTGATACCCAGAACGAAGATCAAGCTTCGAGAACACACACGCACCATGAAGTTCATCCAGTAGCTGATCAATGACCGGAATTGGATATTTATCCGGTACGGTAGCTCTATTCAAGGCCCTATAGTCCACGCAGAAACGATGACACCCATCCTTCTTTTTGACCAACAACACTGGGCTTGAGAAAGGGCTAGTGCTTGGACGAATTATTCCTGCTGTTAACATTTCCGCAACCATCTTCTCCATCACCAGTTTGCTAGCATGAGGATACCTATAAGGACGTACCGACACAGACGTAACTCCAGGGACTAAATTGATAGCATGCCCCTTCCCCCTACACGGTGGTAGCCCCACAGGTATCTCAAAGACGTCATTAAATTGAGTAAGTAACTCTACCAACGCTGGAACCATCGCCGTAACCAATACATGGCTTTTCTTAGCACACTGAAGTGTCTCCAAGGTTACAGGCGACAATTCTTCTGCTCCCTGCTGACAAGCACCATACACAGGAGACAGTGATTTGTAATCCAGTTTCTTAAAGTGCAAAGAAGGATCACCAAACAGAGTAACTCTGTTTCCCTCATAGATGAACGAGAAAACCTGTTCCTTCCAATCAACTTCACAAATTCCCAACGTTTGAAGCCACTGCACTCCGAGTATAACATCCACATTTCCCAATTCCAGAGATATGAAATCAGAAGAAAAACTCGTGTTATTGAGGACAAAAGTGACTAACGGACACACTCCCATCGCCTGTATCGTCACCCCATTGCCTAACAGCACATCAAGACTACTCGCGCACACACTTCCAAGCGTAGTCCAGTCACCACTCGAGGAGAAATAAAATTGTGAGAAGCTCCACTATCCAACATAACCACTACCTCCGTATTGTTAATAAGACCCCTCATCTTGGTTGTCTTTGGCGAATCAATACCCATAAACGAGTTGAATGACACGTACAAACCTCAGGAGTGACCAACACTTCTTCTTCATAATCCTCCATAGACTGATCCAAAACTTCTAGCTCAAGCCCATTAATCACTGTCAAAATCCGTAAAGCTTTATTTGGACAGTCATGCGTACGAGACCACGGAGCTTTGCACCGAAAACATATCTTGTCACGGCGCATCGCATCCAACTCTGCATCGGAATGCTGTTGACGAGGATGCTGATCAGCTCTAGAGCTACATTCTCCTTGTTACCTCCCGTAACCACACGCTGTCTCTCATTAGCTCCCCGATGATTGTTCACAAAGGTTCCTTGGCGGTTACTCTGATTACCACGCACTCCCCCTCCTTTGTTATCAGTCCCCGTCACCCCACTAATGACTTTACAAAAGGCACTCCTTTCCATTTTCAACACTGCTGCAATGAAGTTGTGAAGTCCTTGTGGCTCCTTCATCTTTATCACTTCCTTCATCTTAGGGCAAAGGCCATTGTAAAAGACTCTCTCCAAGTGTCTATCTGCTATTCCTGTAACTTGTGATGACAACACTTCAAACTCCGAGACATAATCAGCCACAGATCCCATTTGTTGAATAGGAAACAGCTTTGTCTCCGGTTCATCATCAATTGATTCTGCGAAGCGAACCAACAATTGTTGCACAAAATCCTCCCAATGACGAAAGCCACCGCGACGACGAACCCAAGCAAACCACTTCTTCACTCTCCCTTCCACACACAAAGGAACCAGATCTAACTTCTCATCCTCTCGAAACCGACCTACCGCGAAGAAATGCTCAATATCCACCAACCAATCCGACGGATTAGTTCCATCACAACAAGGCATCTCAATCTTCTTCAACATACTATCTCTACCAGCTAGATTCTAATCTCCCGATCGATAACCCAACGGTTGCGAACTCCGATTCGACTCAGAAGGGGGCAACGGTACCTGAACTGGCATCGCGGCTGACGAAGGAGTGAACGACTACCGATTATCTTCCTCCAACAACGGTTGCTTTCCCAACACCTTCAGGATCTGCTGAACTTTGTTTTCCAGATTCAAAAAACGCTGCTCAGAGTTCAGATTGTACTCCGCCGTCCTCTGCATCAACACCTTATGACTATCCAACACGAAATCCACCTTATCCACCACCGTAAGCTCCGCATCCGGTGAATCGCTCTGAAACGACGACTCAGGCGGCAGCGAACGACTAGACTCCATCGCGATTTAGATCGAAACAGTATCACCGCACCACTGATAGATTTTAGTTATCGAAGCTCTCAAAACTTGTAAAGAATACTCAACTTTATAGAGAATAAGCTCGTAAGTACAACTCGTGACTTGATCTCATAGCGATCAAGCACTCGTCATCGTTCTCATAGCGAACGAGTTGCAGAGACTCATGACGTTTACTACAATCAACAATACAAGTATGAAACTCTCCTCTCTCACTCTCTCTCACTCTTATACGAAATACAACGAAATATTGTAACTGCAAACCCTCCGCTTCTATCCAAGGCTTCGCTCCTCTTTTATTATGATAAACTCCCAACGGCTACTCCACGTCAGCCTCCTCTGTTTCCTTCTTTTCATTCATCTTCACGTTTCTCTTCCTTTGACGATAGTGCACATTCTTAAACCTATCACCCTAATAGCCTGTAATTGAGAAGCCCTTCAAGCTAAGAGCTTTCCCAAGTTGCATAAAGGGAGTTACATGTCCTTGTGCTGGAGCTGGAACTAACACTATCCTTCTCTTTGCTTGCCTTTTCTGCATTGCTTAACCTCTCTGTTGAAGATAGTTCTAGATCTGGTCCAAGAAGCATGAGCTGATGCCTTCCCAATGCTTGAAAGTCAAGGAAGTTGGTGACCTCTCTCTTTCTCTCCCTCCCTTTCATCCTCGTTGGACAACTGCTCTAGATAGATGATCCATTATGGTTACTAAAATCCTATTTTTATTAAAATTCTCCACAATCATCCAGATGATCCCATTTTTTACAGTTGTTGTGTTCCTTTCATGTGTCAACTACCATCTCTTAATGGGATAACAAAAGGAACGCAATATCGTTAATTCCAAGAACAGCCATGAGTGTTCTTTTTGCTCGCTTCGTATTTGCTGATGTTAATAGTTTATGGTTCGTTTTTATGATGATTAAAATGTCAAGAGCTCTTATTGTTTACTTTTAAAGAAATAACGTTCATTGTATTGAAGAAAGATGTAGACGTTGCTGTGGTAACATTAGTTATATTGAATGATTTGGGTGACTGGTGTAACAACTTAACAAGGATGGTTTTGTGAGCTCTGTTTCTGGCTTTTTCTTATTACCTCCAGACTCATGGAGTATGTAGACAGTTTCCAGTCTCCCTGTGTTATTCTCTGTGATATCCTGGCCTCCCATAAAATAGCAATCAGTAGACGCAAATGTGCAAAATGTAAATTCTATCAAACTTATACTACATAGTTTAATTGTTGGAGACTGGTTTCACCCCGTTCCAGACCCAGTCCGAGAATTCGACTCAGTAAAGCCTAGAAGAAAACAATGAGCCCGCAAAGATAGAAGGACCTGTTAAGTTTTTTGGGCTTCTAACTTAAAACCAATTGGCAATTAGTGGAGTGGCCCAAGTTCCTTATATATTACTAATGTCCCTTTCATATTTCCGATGTGGGATCTTATCTCCAACACCCTCCCTCGAGATAATGGTGTGTATAACCATTAATCTCCCAGAATCCATCATATCCCCTCCGAGACAATGCTTTATTTTCTAGCAATCTCGGCGGAACTGAGCCTTCTCTGGGCCATCAGCTAATGGGTTGATCGGGCCACTGTCCGGGCCGTATTAATGGATCAGGGTGCTGGGACGGCTCTGATACCATGTTAGATTCGGGTTAATTATGGGCTTCTAACTTAAAACCAATTGGTAAGTAGTGGAATGGCCCAAGTCCTTTATATATTACTAACGTCCCTTTCAGATTTCCGATATGGGATCTTATCTCCAACAGGACCATCACAAGCTGACATAGTAATCGCCGCCGAGCTGACACGTTCAAACTAAAAATTAAAAGCGATCAAGGAATTTATGTCGACCATAAAGGCGTCTGATACTCCCCAGAGATTGCATCACTGTCACGCCATCCACACCTATAAAAGAGAACCATGAAAAAGAAGAAGAGGACCCAATCTCGGGATATCGAACTTATAATCTAATACCTTTGTACTCTCTTGTTCTCAGAACCCTTTGGGTTAACCCTTTCGGTTCTCATAGCTGTATCAGCTCCCATCATCAATAAAACAAAAACTTCTCATACTTAATCTCTAGCCTATATATTTTTCTTAGATTACTTCTTATACACATTAACCAAATTTTCTACCAGAATCCACATTCCATTCAGATCAAAACGTCCTCATAAAATCCTCGGGACAGAGTTCTCGTCGATCTTGACAAATACTTTCTCTCAGAGTCTCTAATCAGGCTACTAGACGAAAAAATTATTTTAGGGTTACCAGCAAGACTGTACATTCCAGGCTTCTGAGAAACCTCCCTGAAAGTAGTAAGGTCCTCAAGTATTTGTTGCTTTATCTTCTTCTCGAGCTCGCAGGATAACATCAAGAAACCAACGATGGTCCGAATCCCACTGCGCGTCAACTAGGAAATAGCTATACCATGTCTATGCTAGTATTTAAACCAGAGATTACACTCTTTCAAAAACGTCTCATACATTGTGAAATACCTCGGAGGCGTCAACCAAGGCATGTAGGCCTCGGTGCGAAGAAGGAAAGTTGTTTCCACATGAATCTGATATGCTGTTTTACAAAAAAATAAGAATCTGATATGCTTAAATTATTTAGGGGTCAATTCTTTAGAGATTCTATATCACTCAATAGATTTCGGTTTCAAATTAGCTAAAAAGTATTGTAGAAACTCTATAAATTAATATTCGGTAAATTAATAAACATTAAAAATGAATAAATTCTTTGGTCACAAGTTGTGCTGGTGTAAAATATGGCATAAATCTATAAGATAATAAACAATAATTTTTAGAAGATACAATGAAAATATAAGTTCTACTAATAAAGTTTATATAAATTAAAATAATACATTTTATTGTTTGTTTTATATTCAAAAGAGTATTTAAATTTATTTTCTTAACATTTTTAAGTATTCTGATGGTATTTAATAAAATTATATCTAAAACGCATTTAAGTTGTATGATATGTATCTCATATACATCAAATCTATACTATTAAAGCAGAATCCTTCTTAGTAATATGTCCCTGAATTTTCCAGTTAATTACAAAATTTGCCACTTACATTTAATTTTAATATAAATAATATTTATTTTAAAATAAACAACTGAATATTTCCTACACTTATGGTAACTAATGTTTCCATATTTTGTGAATGATAATAGTTCTAATTTCTATGCAATCTATACTTTCCGTTTAATTTAAACATTTACTACTAGACCATTGGTTATACTAGAATAAGTTTTAACTTCTATTTTTTTAAAAATTAAATGTAATTCTTTTCTAAATTGATATTACTTAAATTTCCTAAATGTATGAGTTTACAAAACCATAATTTTACATAAATCCTAATTAACAATTTCAAATTATTTTCAAATTAATATTTAAAAACTTAAATAAAGTTGATTTTTTGAAACCAACCTATAATAATGAGTTGACATTTTTACAATTACTGTTTTCCAGGTTAATTCATCGATTATACAAAATATTTATCAAGTAGGAACGGGTTGAACATTTAGATTTTTTTTTTTAATTTCTATTATGAACTAACAAACAGATTAATAATTTTATCAACAAAATTAATCCCGCAATTTGAAAAGCGCGGGTTAAAATCTATAAATATAATAAAACAATATGAAAGTTGAATTTATAAACTTTAGTGTATATATAGACAGTGAAATCAACTATCTTTTTTTTGTTTTACAAAAACAGTTATACTGTAAATATAAAAATCTTGAAAACGAAACTTTTTTAAAATAAACAAAATACCATAGTCCCAATATTTTAAATTTATAGAGTTTTCAATGTAGAATGTAAGCAAGTAAATAACAGAGCATAAAAGCTGTTGTAAATGATTGGGAAAGACGCTACACTTATGGAAGTTCTTAGGTAAATCCGAATTGCTGGTCAAACAGATTGCTAGAGGTTTGCAAATTCACAGTTCAGACAAGTATTAAGAATGAGTTTGATAAGTTTAAAAAGCCCTAAACCAAATTTCTTTGCATGTAAGTTTTTTGCTCATCTGATATTTAATTCAGGAAATCAATAATATTTTCATGTCTACCAGTTATCCAAAGTTCTGAATTCCATGTTGTCAATATAGAATTAGCATTAAGAACAATCCAAATGAAGACTATAAGATTGTAGAAGCTCGAAATTGGATTGGTACAAACGATATAAAGTAATGAAACGTTAAGGAAAGAAACGGAATATAAACGTAAATACACATGGAGGCGAGATATGATCTCTTTCCTTAACTCTTAATATTCGCTCCGTAGTGAGACGGAACTGTACGAATATGGAGTCCCAGGATACAACCATGGCGAGACGATTCACGCATCACTCGTGAACGCCCTATCGAACTAATATTTCTACGAAACACTCTCTGAACTTACGTTTAGGGATTTTTTGCTGTGGGTTTGCAATGTAAAAAAGTGGGAAATGAGAGAGGTGGAGACGGATTATTTAAAGATGAGTCGTGGAGCGGTTTTTCGAAACAGTAGCAAAAATCTCGGGAGTTATGCGTTGAGAAACTTACTCCGCAAGATCTCTCCACTTGTTGACTCGTCCAAATCCATTTCGAACAGATAAACTTTGTGTCGTTTTTCGACAAACTACGTGTCGTTTACACACGAACGTCATGCTGTTTTTGAGAATTAAATAGGCAAAATTTTGAGCTTAACTTGGTGCAAAAAGAATCTTATTGGGCCGGAGGCCCTCCACCAAGACCCAAGACCCAAGACCCAAGCCCAAGCCCAAGCCCAAGCCCAAGCCCAAGCCCACGCCCACGCCCACACCCAAGCCGAGCCGAGTCGGCCGGCCGGACGGACCGGCCGGACGGACGGACGCGCGCGTGGTGTGCTTTCTCTTCATTTAAGTCATTAAGACTCACCCCGAGGCCCATTTCTTTTCAACATCTGCCAATTTTTATTAAAGCCATTGGGCTTAATTAATTGGTCCAACAATCCCCCACATGAATAGAAATGACTCTAAACATATGCAGACTATATGCAGACTCGATAAACTCTTTAAAAAAAAACTTATTCTAATCCTGACTAGACTAGACAGACTTATCGAGAGTGTTTGTGAAAAATTCGCCGTGTTTGAGTAGGTGGCACTTTTAAGCCTTGAACCACTCATAGTTAATATCTGTCGGGTTTACTTTACTAGAAGGTGAACATGATGTCTTGAACCAACCGGTGTTTTATGTAGACCGAGACAACATGCATAATGCAGCTTCATTTTCTCGTAGAACTTAGTTCTCTATTGTGTTCATTGTGGCCCTGAACTATTCTTGGTTTTCATGAGTGAACTTAGAGAATATAGCCTAGCATTCATTCTCCTAGAAACGGCCCCATTTCACACTCATTAGGTGATTGACCATGAAAAGTATTGAGTAATACTCCGCTTAAGAAAGCTATGGAATCATTAAAAGCTGATGCTTATCCTTTTCACACTTGTTAGCACTTTTATCATCTTAGTAGCTGGGATGAGACTACTCTGTCTCAAAGTGCTTTGGTTAGATTCTGTTTGATTTTGTTTTCCCTTTGAACCTACGTCTTGGGATCTCCAGTCATGATAGGTAGGGTTGCAATCAAGCATCCTCATTCGTTATAGGCTTTAAACCCATTCCTTTTGATGATTTAGCAACAACATCTCATGGCAAACCTTTAGTAAATGGATCCGCTAGGTTGTCAGCCGATTTGATGTAGTCTATTGTGATTACACCATTTGAGATAAGTTGTCTAATGGTTTTATGTCGTCTTCTGATGTGACGAGATTTACCATTGTAGAGATTATTCTGAGCCCGAGCTATAGTTGATTGACTATCGCAATGTATTCTTATAGCTGGCACAGGTTTCTCCCACATAGGAATATCTTCCAAAAATTTCTAAGCCATTCAGCTTCTTCGCTGCTTTGTCTAAGGCTATGAACTCAGACTCCATTGTGGATCTGGCTAACACTGTTTGTTTGGTAGATTTCCATGATATTTCTGCTCCTCCTAGTGTAAAGACATATCCACTTGTGGATTTTGAGTTTTTAGAATCTGATATCCAGTTAGCATCACTGTATCCTTCTAAAATTGCTGGTTCTTTACCATAGTGAAGCCCAAAATCTTTGGTGTAGCGCAAGTAATTGAGTACTCTCGTTATAGCTTTCCAGTGTGTATGACCTGAATTACTTGTATATCGACTCAGTACGTTTACTGCATGCGCTAGATCTGGTCTGGTATAATTGGTCAAGTACATAAGACTTCCAATCACACGTGCATACTCGTTTTGTGAAACCGCTTCACCTGAATTCTTTGTCAAGTGCATTAGGGGATCTAACGGAGTTTTTGCCGTACCATTAGAGTAATTTTTAAATCTCTCTAATATTGTTTGAGCATAATGGGATTGGGTTAAGATAATTTCAGTTGAATTTCTTGTGACTTTAACCCCGAAAATAACATTTGCTAATCCTAAGTCCTTCATCTCAAATTTCCCTTTGAGCATGTTCTTTGTTTGATTGATTATGTCTTTATTGCTTCCAATAATGAGCATATCATCTACATATAGACATAGCAAAACATACGCATTTTTGGTAGTTTTGTAGTATATGCATTTATCACATTCATTAATTTTGAACCCATTTGATATCATTGTGCTGTCAAACTTTTCGTGCCATTGTTTAGGGGCTTGTTTAAGCCCATAAAGTGACTTTACAAGTCGGCATACTTTGTCTTCCTGTCCTGGAATGACAAAACCCTCAGGTTGTTTCATGTATATTTCCTCTTCTAAATCACCATTTAGAAAAACGGTTTTTACATCCATTTGATGAATTTCTAGGTCTCTTAAAGCTGCGATTGCTATCATCAGCCTTATTGATGTTATTATTGTTACTGGAGAATATGTATCAAAATAGTCAAAGCCTTCCTTTTGTCGGAATCCTTGAACTACAAGCCTAGCTTTGTGTTTTCCACCTGGTGTTCCATCAGGGTTTGATTTTCGTGTCAGAATCCACTACAAGAAAACAGGCTCATACCGAGGGCTAAAATCATTGGTATGTCGTCGGAATAACCGTATTCCGACGACATACCGAGGAAATATGTCCTCGGAAAAAACTCCTCGGAATTTCAATTTCCCTCGGAATTCCCTCGAAATTTTCTTACGGAATTCCGAGGAAACAAAATTCCGAGAAAACTGTGAGGAAAACTGTTTGTTGGAAATATCGTCGGAATATACCGAGGAAGCTCTCCCTCGGTATATACCGAGGACACTTCCGAGGGACAAATCCTCGGAAGTTCCGACGAAATATACCGAGGAAACCTGCCCTCGGAAATTTCCGAGGAAGAGCTCCCTCGGTATATTCCGATGATCACAGTCATCGGCATATACCGAGGGACCACTTCCTCGGAAATTTTCGAGGGCTGGCTTCCTCGGTATATTCCGACGACCATAGTCGTCGGAATATTCCGAGGGATATCTTCCTCGGAATATCCAAAAAAATTAATTTTTTTAAAAAATTAATTTTTTGAAATTTAAATTCGAAAATATAAAATTAAAATTAAAATTAAAATTAAAATTGAAAATATATTATATAAAATTCAAAGTAGTACAAATAAAAATAAAATATTCCGAGTTTTGAAAAAAAAAACTACAGGTTTTGGGCGTTCGGGTCTGGCATGCTCAGGAACACCTCGTTCGGGTGCAACCTCCTCATCATCTCCATCATTTGCTCGTTCAGCTTCCTCTGTGCCTCAAAGCCCGCCTGTTGAGTCGCCATCTGGGTCTCCAACGCAGATATGCAATCATCCTTGTCCTGCAACTGACCCATAAGTACTTCTGGATCAACAAAGGGCGGTGGTGCAGCAGAAGACGGATTCGACCGGGACCGACGACCCAAACCGCAAAAACGTCCCTTCTTGTTTGGAACCGACTGAAATAGAAAAGTGTCAAATTTAAATAATAGAAAAGATTAATTGAACTTTAAATAATAGAAAAGATGAATTGAACTTAAAAAAAGAACTTACCGATTCAACGATTTCGTTGATCTGAACCTGAGGCAAGTAGGTCAAACCCGTCGAATCGTCATCCTCGGTTTGAAGCTGAGACCACATCCAACACCATCATCAATCTGGCCGGTCTTCTTGTTGGTATACGCCCTCTTCATTAGGGCGAGATCATCAACCGACTCGCCCTCATTTTCTTCCGCCTTGAAAAAAACATAAATTAAACAAACATTAGTAATTAGAAGAAATACACAAAAATAAAATTTAAAACTTAAATAATAGAATAAAAGCGACTAGCTTACCATGCGATCCCCAGTGGCAATAGATTGAGCACCCAAGTTATGCTTGAAGACGCCCTTCCTTTTCGCGCCTCCTGCGGTTGGTGGAGTTGGTGGAAGAAGTTGATTTCGTCTCATCCTTACTCCAATGCACACCCAACTCCAACCAGACCGTGGGGTTCATCGACTTTGGGACCTTTTAATAAAAAAAATTGTTAAATAAATTAAAAATATTTTAATAAATTAAAAATTGTTTAATAAATAAAACAAACCTTGTTTATTTCCCACTTCTTTTCCACTCGTGGATCTGCTTCCCATAGTTGTCCATAACTTTATGGACGAAGTGGTGATAGATATACAACGTATCATCTGCATTCAGTTGAATTCTTGCTGAAAATAAAACACAATTAGTAGAAAATTTATATTAAAGATTAAAAATATAAGTAAAAATTAGAATACTTTAAACCAGATGCTGCTTGTCGGTAGGGAAGTTGGTGAAAGTCGGATGTCCCTTGTCGAGGGCCGAGTACATCATATGGTTAATCCATGCGCTGATCCCGTTCGAGGATCGGTTGAACCTAATAAAAGAACAAAATATTAAAATGAATCAAATTTTAATGAAAAATAGGTTTAATTACCATGTTTGACCCGTCCACGGATACAGAGTGAGATAGGGAAGATGGTCACGACCGGGCTGTCGAACAAACTCCCAACTCTCATCACTCCCGAGGACCCTCGGGAGCAGGAGCAGGAGCGGGTGCAGCGGCAGCGGGAGGAGCAGGAGAGGAGATGTATGGTAGGAGCTGTGGGATGACGATGCGGAACCCTGAATGGAGTGGCTTCCGAACCACGACCACGACGTTGTCGAGACCGGCTCGATCATCATCATAAGACCTGTATATATATATTAAAAATTGTATAATACAAAAATAGATTTTATATACAAAAATATTTTCATAACCAAAAATATTAATTAAAAAATTAGTTTTAATATATAAAAAAGTTTTAATATATAAAAATAGTTTTATTATATAAAAAAAGTTTTAATATATAAAAATAGTTTTATTATATAAAAATAGTTTTAATATATAAAATTATAAATTTTTATAAATTGTTATTATACATGATTTATATATATATGTATAAAAAATTAAAAATCGTTTATAAATATAGAAAAGGTTTATAAATATTTTTAAATTTTTAAAACGTTTTATTATATATAGTTTATTACTGGAAACTTGAAAACGTTTTTAAAATCGAAAACGTTTTAAAAATCAAAACCGTTTTAAAAATACAAAAACGTTTTGATTTTAACCAAAACAAAAAATTCCAAAAATAAAACAGCAATCAAAACAACAATCCTAACTTAAACTATTCATTCAATCCTAAACTTTCTAACAAACAACCTAAAATCCAAAAATCTAATCTCACAAACCCTAAGAAATTGAAAAAAACAAGGTTTTATAAGATTCTTACATGATTTCGGTTAGGAGAACAGATGTGGGAGAGATCTGCGGAATGTCGGAATGGAGAGAGATGGCGGAATGGAGAGATGCGGCCGAGAGAGATGAGACAATTGAGAGATTTCAGATGCGGCGGAGAAGAAGAAGAAGAAAGTGTTCTTCGGTTTATATTTAATGATTCTGACGGATACGGGTTCGTCGGTATTCCGTCGGAATCATTAAATATATTACACTTTGCGGTTCGCGAAAAGCCCTAGTTCCTCGGAATTTCCTCAGAAAATTCGAGGAAATTCGAGAATACTGAAAATCATGGCGTTCCTTGGAATTTCCTCGAAAATTCGAGAATTCGAGGACACAGGGTTTGGGGTTTCAAAACCTCAATTTTTTTTGCGGTATTTTATTTCTTATATAAATGTAATGCATACCATTGAGGATTCTTTGTATAAATGATCATAAATCATGAAATAACAAAATTTCAAAACTAATTGTAAGTATTCTCTTTAACGTTTAT
This sequence comes from Brassica nigra, assembly GCA_016432835.1. Lineage (NCBI taxonomy): Eukaryota > Viridiplantae > Streptophyta > Magnoliopsida > Brassicales > Brassicaceae > Brassica > Brassica nigra. The sequence continues at coordinate 45,218,712 of CM028242.1, read as the reverse complement.
TAAAGTGTATAAGTGTTTCTCTTATGTTGTGTGGTTTTCATTCATGCAATCATAAAAGTGTTTGTTATCGTCTAAAACACCAAAGTTTGACTTCATAATCTGGTTAAGACACTTAATGAAGGTTATATACGTGTTATTCAATCCGCAAAACGTTGTTTTCGGTTTAAAACCCCTAGTTCCTCGGAATTTCCTCAGAATATCCCGAGGAAATTCCGAGGACATACTGAAAACCATGTCTTTCCTCGGAGTTTCCTCAGAAAATTCCGAAGAAATTCGAGGAACTATGGGTTTTATACGAAAACCACACCTTCTCGAATGTCCTCGAATTTTCCGAGGATTTCGAGGAAAAGTACTTTATCATCAAATCCCTAAATCGAGAAGGTGAACTCCGAGGAAATTCGAGGAAAACCTAATATCCTCGAATTTCCTCGATATTTCTATTAAAAAAAACTAGTCGTTTCGAGTCATCATCACCGGATAAATCTGAATCTGGATCTTGGTGAAACTCTCCAATAACTGGTTCATCCTCTGCGTGAACGACGGCTTTCTCTGAAGTCGTTTAAATCGACTACAAGGCCACCTTCATCTACATCTTCTGCTGCACTTAAGTTGCGGATGTGATTGGTTGTAGTGGGTCTTCCAGCTCAGAACTTCCCTGAACTCGGCCTCGGGTTGAGTCTTGTAACAGTAACCCATGGATCATCTCTGTTCCTTACCGGGGTACTTGATATAACAAACCTGTAACATTTAAAAATTATTAGTAAAAGTATAAATTATGATCAATCATTCTGAATAATTAACATTTACTTACCTGATTGGCCTGAGAAGCAAGAATGAAAGGCTCATAATATTGCAGCTTTACTCGAATGTACTGATGTAACACCAAATGCATCTGTTCTCACACCTCGATCGGAGTGTTGTCGTGCCAATCACAATAGAAAACATACAGTAATCCAAGCAGGCCCAAATACTTGATTAGTATAAATATGTGATAAATGATATTTTAATTTGTATAAATATGTGATAAATGATATTTTAATTTGTTTAAGGCACTCACATAAGTAAACATCCATCCAGCAAATTCTCTGCTTCATTTCTTCTAGTTCCTCCTGTAGCGTATCTATATTCCAACCGCTTTTCGCCATGAAAATCCTGTACATGTGATGACAATAATGTAATTATTTAAGATATAAATGTTAATTTGTTAAAATAAAATTTATAAGATAATAAACTTACCTCTCATATTGAAGAACATCTTCGCAGTTGGTGAGCAAATATGTTTGCATATGACTTCCTGCTCGATAAGTCGACGGTCCTTTGGTTTTCCGCTAAGTCGTCCAACATCTGTGAAAATATCTGGAACCTTAACATGATATGTTGCCTGTTCGCCTCTATCATCATGCCGAGCAGGTCTTCGGTTTTTGGTCTGAACTTCTGCTGGAAAGTAGTACTCGGCAAAGTTTGAAATTTCTTCATTGATCATCTGTGCGACTATAGAACCTTCTACCCTACTTAAAATTTTCACCATCTTCTTCAAATGGAACATATACGCTCATATAGATACATCCATCTATACTGCATAGGACCACCAAGTTCCAATTCTCTTGCCGTGAATAACTAGATGCTCCATAACATCAAAAAATGAGGGAGGAAATATCTTCTCAAGGTTGCACTGAATCACGGCTATGTTAGTCTTCAGATTAGTCATTGATCTGGTGCATAAATCGCGGAAGAAAGCACTTATCCCTGCAATTGCTTCATGAACATTTCGTGGTAATAGTTCTTTGAAGGCAAACGGAAGGAGGCTCCATCAACACATGGCAATCGTGACTTTTCAAGCCAATAAATTTTCCTTCCTTTTCGATACGATTCGCAAATTAGATGCGAACCGTCTGAAACTCCACATCGTTTGAAATCCAATCAAAGAACGCATTTTTTCCCTCTGCATCAAGTCGGTATATGGGAAAAGGAGCCCTACCATTCCCATCAACATGAAGTTCTGAACGAGCACATATATCGACTAAATCCAGTCTTGACTTCAAATTATCCTTTGTTTTACCTTGAACGTTAAGGATCGTGTTCATGAGATTGTCAAAAGTTCTTATCAATATGCATGACATCTAAATTATGCCTTAGCAGATGATCCTCCCAAGATGGCAGATCCCGAAAATACTTTTTGTGCCGTTATGTAGTTCTCCAATAGCATCTACCGGAAATTGCTCATGTCCACCGACGTCTGGCGTCCTTGCTGCACCAAAATCTCTTAGTTGTATCTTCAAACCTTTCCCACTAACTTCCTCAGGTGGACCATCAAACACCTGCTTGTTCTTCCTAAACAAAGTCTTACTCCGACGGTATGGATGATCAGGTGGTAGGAATCGTCTGACAGTCAAACCAACACGTTTTCTTCCGTTCTTTAGTTGGAAAGCATCTGTGTCATCTTGACAATATGGACATGATAGCCTCCCATGCGTTGTCCATCCAGATAACATACCATATGCTGGAAAATCACTTATTGTCCACATTAGTACTGCCCGCATTTGAAAGTTCTCTTTACACGAAATATCGTATGTTTCAGCACCTTCAGCCCATAGTTGTTGCAACTCATATATTAGTGGCTGAAGAAACACATCAAGCGATCTCTTAGGATGCTCTGGTCCGGGAACGAGAATGGAGAGAAACAGAAACTCTCGTCGCAACCACAAGTTTGGGGGTAAGTTGTATGGTGTAACAATGACTGGCCATAGAGAATATTGTCTTCCACTCTTCCCATACGGGCTGAAACCATCAGTACATAATCCAAGGTAGACATTTCTTCTCTCATACGCAAAGTCGGGATACTTTGATTGGAAATGCTTCCACGCTTTTGCATCTGAAGGATGTCTAATCTCACCATCTGTTGAGTGCTCCGCATGCCATCCCATTTGTTGCGCTGCGCGTTCCGAAAGATACAACCTCTGCAACCTTTCCATCAAAGGCAAATACCACATCCTTTTATATGGCACTGGAACTCTTCCACTCGTATCTTTATAACGAGGCTTCCCACAAAATTTGCATGTAATCCGCTGGTCATCCGCCCTCCAATAAATCATGCAGTTATCGCTGCATACATCTATTACCTGATAAGATAAACTAACACCAGCTACGAGTTTCTGAACCTCGTAGTATGAACCTGGAGCTACATTATCCTCAGGTAGAATACCTTTAAAAAAATCAGCTATCGCATCCATACAGTCTTCAGCCAAGTTAAAATCTGTTTTAATGCCCATCAGTCTTGTAGCGATGATAAAGCTGAATGATCATCTCTGCAACCTTCGTACAATGGTTGCTTTCCAGCATCCAACATATCATAAAATCTCCTAGCTTCTGCATTGGATAAATCTTCCCCTCTAAAATGATCATTTACCATCTGCTCAGTACCTACACCATAATCTACATCCGTTCTAATTGGTTCTTCTAATCTAACCGCAGGCTGAGGTTCGCTAGTACTACCAAGTTCATAATTAGTTTCCCATGATGATACCAAATTTTGTAACTTGTAAACCCATTCAAATATAGATGAGTCCAAACATCCCACTCTTTAATAACCTTTCTATTTTTACAATTAGAGCAAGGACATCTTAACTTACCTGTTTCTGCTTCCGGTTGTCGCGAACTAACCCCATGAATTCGGTTATACCTCGTTGGTATTCTTCCGCTAGCAATCTCGTGTCGGATCCAAATGAGGTCGATTGATCCAAGAACGAAAATAATTTGAAGAAGACATGTTTTTGAAACTAAATTCGTGATAGTAGGAGGGAAGAAGAAGAAATGGAGTGAAAGAAGATGAAGAGGGGTGGCTGTATTTATAGATGAAATCCTGCCGAGATACTGAGGAAATTCGAGGAAAGCAGACACTTCCTCGGAATTTCCTCGAATCCCCAACGGCTCTCTAACGGCTACAAAAAGTCGTCGGAATTTTTAAAATCCCCGTCGGTTTTTTCCGACGGACATGGTTTCCTCGGTAATCCCTCGGAATATACCGAGGAAATGTGTCTTCCTCGAAATTTCCTCGGAAATTTCCTCGGAAATTTCCGAGGAAATTCCGAGGAAACCACATTTCTTGATTTCCTCGGTATTTCCTCGGTATTTCCTCAGAAAATTCCGAGGAACTCATTTTCCCTCGGTATGTCCCTCAGAATAGCGATGTTTTCTTGTAGTGATCCATCTATTCCCTAATGCTTTGCAGCCAGGTGGTAACTCCGTAATGTACCATGTATAATTTTGCATGATAGAATCGAATTCACTTCTAACAGGTTCGTTCCAAAACGGAGCGTCTGGTGAAGACATGGCTTCTGCCAAAGTTTTTGGAACATTTTCTACTAAAAATGCCATTAGGAAATCTTCACCAAAAGATTTTTCCTTTCGAGCTCTTTTGCTCCTTCTAGGTTCATCTTCTTTTCCATTTTCTGAAATATCGACGTTTGTCTCAATTACTGAGTCATTATCGTTGTCTCATTCTTCTCGAGTTCGTTTAGAACCTTGTTTTTCCTTGTATGGAAAATTTTTTTCGAAGAAAAATGCATTTCTTGATTCCACGACTGTATTTTCATGGATATCTGATATTTCAGATTTATGTACCAGAAATCGATAAGCAGTACTATTATGTGCATATCCGATGAAAATGCAATCCACTGTTTTAGGTTCAATAGTGACATTCTTTGGTGGCGGTACCGCAACTTTTGCCAAGCACCCCCACACTTTGAGGTATTTATACGAAGGTAAAATACCTTTCCATAATTCATATGGAGTTTTGCCAGTTACTTTGTGTGGAATTTTGTTGAGGATATAATTAGTGGTAAGCAACGCTTCCCCCCACATGTTCTGGGGTAACCCAGATTCCTGCAACATTGCATTCATCATCTCTTTAAGAGTTCGATTTTACGTTCAGCAACTCCATTAGATTCTGGTGAGTAAGGAGCTGTAGTTTGATGAATAATTCCATGTTCTTTACAGAATGCATTAAACGGTCCATCATACTCACCTCCTCTATCGCTTCTAACTACTTTAATAGTTGTTTTAAGCTGATTTTCTACTTTGAGTTTAAATTCTTTGAATTTTTCTAAGGTTTCATCTTTGCTATGTAATAGATATACATAACAATATTTTGTGCAGTCATCTATGAAGGTCACAAAGTACTTTTTCCCACCTCTAGTTGGCATGTATTTTAAATCACATAAATCGGTGTGAATTAAATCTAGAGGTTTATTAGTTCTTTCAACACGAGGTGAGGGCGTTTTTGTGAGCTTAGCCTGTACGCATACTTGACATTTTTGTTTACTTGTTTTATATTTAGGAATTAGATTTAAGTTCATTAATCTTTGTACGGATTTGTTGTTTACATGGCCTAATCTTTCATGCCATATATTAAAAGACTCAACCAAATAAGCAACTGGCTCTTTCTTATTCATTGAAACTTTTGGAGCTACAACTTTCGGGAGGACTGTCATTACATTCAACTTGACAAGTCCTTCCTTAACATACCCCTTTCCCAAATACATCTCATTCTTCCTAATCACGAGTTTGTCCGCCTCAAAACTTGTGGCGAATCCATTCTTGCTGAGCAAGGTTCCCGAGACCAGATTCTTCCTCATGTCAGGCACATGCTTCACATTCGTCAGAGTGACCTCACGTCCAGATGTCATCTTCAAAATCACATTGCCGCGTCCTTCAATCTTGGAGACTGCAGTGTTCCCCATTTTGAGCTTCTCCTCTGTCTTGATTTTCTGATAGGTGCTGAACATCGCCCTATCGGTGCAAATATGGGTGGTTGCACCAGTGTCATACCACCATTCCTTGGGGTTGTTGCGTTCAACCATGTTGGCCTCAGTCACCACAGCAACGAGATCCCCCTCAGTGAGATTTGCCTGAGCCTTCTCATGCTTGATCTTGCTGCGACACTCAGCAGTCTTGTGCCCCACTTTGCGGCAGTAGTGACATTTCCCCTTGAATTGCTCCACATTCGGATTGATTTCAATGCCTTTGTTCTTAAAGTTTTTTCCAGTAGCCTTCAGGGCTGCAGCTGCTTTGGAAGGCTTAGTAGGAGATTGAGCATGTGCCTTTCCTTTGCCTTTGTGCTCAGCCATGTTGACACTATGCTCCTTAGCATTTGCAGTTTCAGCAAATCGGTTCCTGGATTCCATCTGAAGCCTCATGATGAGATCCTCGAGCCCCATCTTCTTCTTCTTGTGCTTCAGGTAGTTCTTGAAATCCGCATAGCTTGGAGGAAGCTTTTGAATGAAGCTGAGAGTTGTGAATGTCTCGCAGATGGACATCCCTTCGGCAGCGATTTCATGGCTAATGAGCTGAAACGCTTCCACCTGATCCATGATGGGTTTTGAATCCACCATTTTGAAGTCATGGAATTTTGAAACCACATACTTTTGGCAGCCAGCGTCCTCACCTCTGTACTTCTTATCCAGTGATCTCCATAGCTCCTTCGCAGTGGGAATATCACAATAGATCCGATACAATGGATCAATGAGGCGATCCAAAATGTACCCTTTGCAGATGAAGTTCGAATGCACCCATATGTCAACACTTGCGAGAGTGTGCACATCATCAATCCCGTAAGGGATCAGGGGCTTGTCCTCCTGGATGAACTTGTCCAACTTCAATGTTGTCAGGAAGAACATCATCTTCTTCTGCCACGTTTTGAAGCCTTTGCCATCAAACTTGTCGGGCATCAATCCCTGAGTGAACACACTAGGTACTGTCGGAGGAGTTGAAACTGCAACCGGAGCATTTGAGGTTCCTTCAATTGAAGCCGTTTGATAAAGACCAGAACCGAAAAGGCTACGGCGAGTGGTTTCATCAGCAGCATTACCCACTGGTAGGGTAGTTGTTGTTGTCGCAGCAATGGTGCCAACATTTGTCACAGTTGCATCAGTTGTTGACACATTGATTGGAGTTTGAGTGATGGTGGTGTCAATGGGGGTGGTGTTTGTAAGATCCGACATTTTTCTGTTTGCAAAGAAAACATGAAAGCGGATTAGTACTCCATTCAATATACAACATATAACATATTATTTTAAAGCAAAAATAATAGTTTAAAATCGATTTTCATTTTTGGTGTTTGAACCAAATCAAATCGATACAAGTCTGAGAAAACGTTTTGCAAACTCGCTTAAAAGCGTTCGCAGAAACCATTTGTATAGACTTATAATGTATCTAAAAACGTTTCGCGGATGATGCTATAAGCAAACCGCAAACCCGTTTTGATTAGAAGTAAGAAACGTTTCGCGGATAAGCGTAAAACAAATCGCAAACATCGATTTTAAAGAACGTTTTGATCTGTATAGAACAAAAAACGTTTCGCGGATAAGCTTTAAAAGCAAATCGCAAACCCGTTTCAGTGAGAAACTAGAACGTTTCGCGGAAATGCAAAGCGCAAATCGCAAACACCGTTCCGTCTGATAACCAAAACCGTTCGCAAATCCTTATTAAAACCGTTTCATAAAACCGTAATATCAATCCGTAAAGCTTTAGACAGAAAGCGATTAAGAGTTAAGATTGTAGAAGCTCGAAATCGGATTGATACAAACGATATAAAGTTATGAAACGTTAAGGAAAGAAACGGAATATAAACGTAAATACACATGGAGGCGAGATATGATCTCTTTTCGTAACTCTTAATATTCGCTCCGTAGTGAGACGAAACTGTACGAATATGGAGTTCCAGGATACAACCATGGCGAGACGATTCACGTTTCACTCGTGAACGCCCTATCGAACTAATATTTCTACGAAACACTCTCTGAACTTACGTTTAGGGATTTTTGCTGTTGGTTTGCGATGTAAAAAAAGTGAGAAATGAGAGAGGAGGAGACGGATTATTTAAAGATGAGTCATGGAGCTGTTTTTCGAAACAGTAGCAAAAGTCTCTCGAAAATCTCGGGAGTTATGCGTTGAGAAACTTACTCCGCAAGATCTCTCCACTTGTTGACTCGTCCAAATCCGTTTCGAACAGATAAACTTTGTGTCGTTTTTCGACAAACTACGTGTCGTTTATACACGAACGCAATGCTGTTTTTGAGAATTAAATAGGCAAAATTTTGAGCTTAACTTGGTCCAAAAAGAATCTTATTGGGCCGGAGGCCCTCCACCAATACACTAGATCCAAGACCCAAACCCAAGCCCAAGCCCAAGTCCAAACCCAAGCCCACATCCACGCCCACTCCCACGCCCACGCCGAGACGAACCGAGCCGAGCCGGCCGGCCGGACAGACAGACACGCACGCGCGTGGTGTGCTTTCTCTTCAATTAAGTCATTAAGACTCACCCCGAAGCCCATTTCTTTTCAATATCTGCCAATTTTTATTAAAGCCATTGGGCTTAATTAATTGGTCTAACAAAGATAACCCTAGAGGCTCGAATAACACCAGAAGAGAGATGAGGCACGAGAAGAAGTCAATCATCATATGAAGAACTATTGCAATCACTGCTAGATGAGACTAGGGAGACTCTCTTCGAGTTTCTTCTGATCAAAGTCGCCATAGTACAGAAGAAACATAAATCACAAATATTTGGAGAATATGAAATAAATATTAACTTATAACAGTTAAAGTACTACCACTACTTGTCGAAACGACACAATGACAGCAAGCCAAGAGAAGCGAAGAGTTCAATCTTTCGAGATCAAAAGAAGGAAATAATAATCTGTTTCCTAAGAAAGGAAAATCAGATCGTTGATTTATATCAAATCTTCGGTCAAATCAACAATTAATGCAAGGAGACTGGAATCTCAAACAGGGTCTTAGGATTCTCTGAACAGCCAACCTCCAACACGACCTCCAGCTCGGAATTAAAGCCTGGCCTAAAAGACAGTTCGAGACATACCAGTTTTCAGGGAGATACAATTGTTGGAGGCAGGTTTTACCCCGTTCCAGAATCATTCGGAGAGTCTGATCCAGTGTCACTAAGGCCCACAAGAAAACATTGAGTCTGCGAAGATCGAAGGACCATCCCATGCTGGCATAGTAATCCCCTCCGAGTTGACATAGTCAAACTAAAACGTATAAAAGATCAAGGAAATTAAAACGACAATAAAGCACATGATAATCGCTGCAAACCGCATCACTGTTATGATCCACACTATCAACGCCTACAAAAGACGACCCATGAAGAAGAAGGAGAAGGAGGGTTGGGGGATGGGGCAATCTATGGATATGGAATTTATAATCTAATACCTTAATACTCTTTTGTTCTCAGATACCCTTCGAGTCTTCATAGTTGTATCAGCTATCAATAAAACACACACTTCTTCGTACTTAATCAATAGTCTATCTCCCTTTTTTTAGGTTACTTCTTATACTCGTTATCATAATTCTGAACCTATTTTCTGAGTAAATTTTGAGATCCATCATCAATGATTTCTGTCTGGATATGAAGTTTAGCTTCTTCACACACTCTCTCTCTACACAGTTCAAAACTCTTTGTTATCAACTTGAAACTCTTTTGATGAAAGAGAGAGTCTTGATGCAGAAATACTTAGCGAAAGTTCAGTCATGTCAAGCAAATGAAGTTATATGGTAAATTAAACTGGCAGTGCATAATGGGTACTAAGATAGTCTTGCTTACCTTCAATGTCAGATCAAGAACTTCTCGGCATTGAGTTTTCTTGTAGCACTTGCAGTGTTGAATATGACACTAGGAAGCTTAAACTTCTTTTTCTCAATAACTTAGAACTACGTTAATGAAGTGAAGTTCCAAGAAAAGTTAATTCGTATTTTCTGTTTGTTTGTTCTGGCTCACATGGTGGTTTTAACCACTTAAAAGGTACGTTCTCCTTTTGGCACTTGATAATATTAAAGAATTAGACCCTTCTTCTACAGTAGTTTAGAGGTTTTTTTTTATCTTATTAGTGTAAACTAGGTGTTGGTTTACTCTGGTTAATGTACCGGTTACGTTTGTGTAAACCGTGTATCAATCACTATATAAGTGATATGTTGTACTCTGTTTTCATTAATAAGAATAACAAAATGTCTGTTACATTTCGATCATCTTCTTCATCTCTCATATACAGATATGGTATCAGAGTTTTGAGGCAGAAACCTCAAGCGATCCTCTTCGTTTTCTCCTTCTTTGACCTAGAACAATCGATGATTCTCTCGATTGTTCACTCTGTTTCTTCTTGATTGGTTCACAAATTGGTTATTCCGCCAAGATCTGATTCAAGTCCTCGATTTCAAGCTTCATCAATGGTGATTCGTCGTTCATTGCGTCACGGTGGAAGGCAGACGTCGTCGTCAACTCGCCGAGCTCCCATTCCGAAATCCTCAGCTCTGGCGTCTCCTGAAGCTCTGATCGCAACGGAAATCTTGTGATAGCATTCATTCATCATTCTACCTCACAAACAACGATAATTCATGTCTCTCTATCATCTCGGAAGTTCTCGATGGAACGAATTATGATAACTGGAGCATCGCTTTGACTATTGCGTTAGAGGCTAAGAACAAATTAGCTTTCGTTGATGGAACTCTTGAAAGACCTGCGGAATCACGGAATCACATCATCACTACCAAATCTGGTGTAGATGTAATTTGATGTTTAAATCTTGGCTTCTAAACTCAGTGTCTAAGCAGATCTATAAGAGTATTCTTCGCTTTAACGATACTGCAGAGATTTGGAAAGATTTGTTGGCTCGTTTTCATATTACGAATCTTCCAAGATCTAACCAATTATCTCAACAGATTTGGTCATTGCAGCAGGGATCAATTGATCTAGAAACATATTACACTACTCTGAAAACACTATGGGATGAATTGGATGGTGTGAATTGTGTTAATACGTGCAGGCATTGTGAGTGTTGCAAAGCTACAGAAACGAAAGCTGAGAACGCTAAAGTCATCAAGTTCTTGGCTGGTTTGAATGAATCATACTTTATCATCCGCAGTCAAATCATCATGAAGAAGCACATTCCTGATCTATCTGAGATATACAACCTTTTGGATCAAGATCACAATCAGAGAAACATCATTCCCTTTCAAAATGCGAATGCTTTTCAGACTTCAGCCCCAATTCATATGCCTCTCATTAATGCTGCGCAAACCAATTTGCCATCTAAGCAGAGCAGGCCAGTCTGTGCTCATTGCGGATTCAGTGGTCATGCCGTTGATACTTGCTACAAAATCCATGGTTATCCTACAAGTTTCAAGCACAAGATGAGACAACAAACTGATAAACAGACGCCTAACACTAAGACTGCTTGTTATACAAAGCCTGCAGTTGCTCGAATGGCGGTTGCAGAACCTATCTCCAGTGGTATAAACAATCTCACCAAGGATCAGATAGAGGGAATGATCGCTTACTTCAACTATCAGATGGCTTCTCAATCAGCTTAAGTGAACTGTATGGCTTCGACTTCTGGTGGAACCATCACTGCACTCCCTGGTCTAGCATTCTCTTCCTCTACTCTCTGCTTTGTAGGCATGCTTAGAGCTACGAGAAATGCTTTATGCTCTGAGTCTTGGATTGTTGATAGTGGTGCAACTCACCATGTTTCTCACAGCAAAGACTTTTTTATTGAGATGTATGATGCTATCAATACATTTTCCACTTTACCTACTGGACTTGGAATTAAGATTGCATGGATTGGCAGTATACGTTTGAGTAACTCTCTGATCCTCAAAAACGTATTAGATTTGCCAGACTTTAGGCTGAATCTGCTGAGCGTAAGCTAACTCACCAAAGATTGGGATACAAAGTTTTTTTTGATCCACATGCTTGTATGATACAGGATCCTACCAAGGGGTTGATGATTGGGAAGGGTTAGCAAATCTCAAATATTTACGTTCTGGATGCAGTGGACATGGCGAGTTCTACACCTATAAAATAACAATTTGCTTCTTGTTCCAGTGTTGTTGTTGATGTTGGTTTATGGCACAGTCGGTTAGGGCATCCTTCTATGTCTAAAACAGATTCCATTCATGATGTATTGGGTCTCAAACATATGAATAAAGAACAGTTTCATGGTGCCATATGTCCTCTCGCAAAACAGAAATGTCTCCCTTTTCCATCTAAAAACAACATGAGTCTTCATGCGTTTGATCTTCTGCACATAGATACTTGGGGACCTTTCTCAATGTCTACAACAGAGGGTTACAGATATTTTCTAATAATTGTTGACGATCATATCTGCATCACTTGGATCTATCTTATGCCCACAAAAGATGAAGTACTTACAGTGTTTCCAGAATTTATTCAGATGGTTGAGACACAGTACAGTACTAAGGTCAAGGCAGTAAGATCAGACAACGCACCAGAGCTGAAATTTGTTGATTTCTACAAGAAGAAAGAGATTATATCTTTCCATTCTTGTCCAGAAACCCCTGAGCCGAACTCGGTTGTTGAGAGAAAACACCAGCACAACTTGAATGTGGCTCGTGCTCTCATGTTCCAGTCTCACTTGCCTCTGCATTTTTGGGGTGATTGTGTGTTGACTGAAATCTTCACTATCAACAGACTGCCTACGCCTCTTCTTGATGGGAAGTCTCCGTATGAAGTTCTCACTTCAAAGAAAGCTGATTATGATGGTTTGAAAGTTTCTGGTTGTCGTGCTTACTGTTCTACATCATCAAAGAACAGGAACAAGTTTTAACCACACTCCAAACCCTGTGTTTTCCTTGGCTATCTTGCAGGATAGAAAGGATACAAACTTCTGGATATGGATTCGAATAATGTTCACATTTCCAGAAACGTGGTCTTTCATGAACAGATTTTTTTCCATATGCGGAGAATCAATCTGAGACTTATGAAGACATCTTTTCTTCAGCTGAGGAATCGAGTACTTCTCCTGCTTCAAACAGTGAATCACCTGATGTGATGAATGATTCACGTTCAGAAGATATTTCTACTCCAAAGATCACCACAGCTGAAGAGAAACAGATTTCAAAGCTTCCTGCACATCTCAAAGACTATTACTGCAATATAGCAGATTGTGACACAGACATTCCTTATCCATGTCTAGTTACATGTCCCTTGACAGTCTCTCTGATGAATACAAGAACCATATCTCTGTGCGGTTGCGATGTATCCAGAACCAATGAGCTTTACTCAAGCCAAACGCTTTGATGAGTGGTTAAAGGCTATGAATGAGGAGCTCATCGCTTTGGAAGGCAATGATACGTGGAATGTATGTTCTCTTCCACCAGGGAAACACGCCATTGGCTGTAAATGGGTTTATAAACTCAAGTTCAATGCTGATGGAACCTTGGAGAGATACAAGGCTCGTTTAGTAGCCAAATGCTACACTCAACAAGAAGGTATTGATTTTGCTGACACCTTCTCTCATGTGGCTAAAATGACAACAGTGAAGACTCTTCTCTCTGTGTCAGCTGCAAAGAAATGGAGCCTTACTTAGTTGGATATTTCCAATGCTTTTCTAAACGGTGATCTACACGAGGAGGTCTATATGACACTTCCTCCAGGATATACACCAAAAGAGTGGCAATCTTTACCTCTGAATGCTGTCTGTAAACTTCAAAAATCACTGTATGTCCTTAAACAAGCTTCAAGGCAGTGGTTTTTAAAGTTCAAAGACACTCTTCTTCAGCTACGTTTCCAACAATCTAACTATGATCATACTCTCTTCATCCGCAATTTTGAAGGAATCTATACAGCGGTGTTGGTTTATGTAGACGACATCATTATCGCAAGCAATGATGATACAGATGTTGATCAACTGAAGACAAACCTGAGTGATACATTGAAGCTCAGAGACCTCGTTCCTTTGAAGTATTTTCTTGGCCATGAGATTGCTCGTTCCAGCAAAGGTATCTCAGTGTGTCAAAGAAAATACACACTTGGACTGTTAGAAGATGCAGGCTTACTTGTTTGCAAGCCATCTCAGATACCTATGGATCCGAATGGAAAGCTTTGTTCAGACTCTACAGAACCAGTTCTAGATGATCCTGCAGCTTACAGAAGATTAGTAGGACGCCTGATGTATCTGACGATAACGAGACCTGACATAACATTTGCAGTCAACAAGTTATGTCAGTATACTTAAGCTCCTAAGAATTCTAATCTCCAAGCTGCTCTTAAAGTCCTTCATTCTTGAAAGGCACAGTTGGTTATGGGTTATTCTACTCTATTGAATCCAATTTAGTTCATCAGGCATTCACTGATGCTTATTAGGCATCATGCTTGGACTCAAGACGTTATACTTCGGGTTATTGTATATTCTTGGGCAAAGCTTTGATTTTATGGAAGTCTAAGAAGCAACAGACTGTTTCACATTCATCTGCAGAATCCGAATATAGAGCCATGGAATATGGTTCTCACGAAGTCATTTGGTTATGCAAGCTCTTGGCTGATCTACAGGCACCTCAACATGGTCCTGTTGCTTTCTTCTGTGACTCTACTGCTGCTATTCACATCGCCACAAACCCGGTTTTTCACGAGCGTACCAAACACATAGAGCTGGATTCTCATCAATTTTACGAACGAGTTGTGCTTGGCTTCATCAAGCATCTTCACGTCCATACGAACAATCAAGTTGCTGACATTTTCACAAAGGCTTTGTTTTCACCTCAGTTCTATTCTCTAGTTGGCAAGATGGCTTTAAAATCGATATATTTGCAATCTTGAGGGGGAATATTAGTGTAAACTAGGTGTTGGTTTACTCTGGTTAATGTACCGGTTACGTTTGTGTAAACCGTGTATCAATCACTATATAAGTGATATGTTGTACTCAGTTTTAATTAACAAGAATAACAGAATGTCAGTTACATTTCGATCATCTTCTTCATCTCTCATATACTGATATCTGAAACAAACTTAAATAGGAGGTTTGAGCATTAGAAATCCATAATTAAACTGTCAAAAGAACTTGAAAGGTCTATTTTCCGTTTGCATTTCAGAAAAGCTACTGTAATTACATTAAAAGAAGAAAACATGATCTTCTAGCCTAGTGATGGCCTGTGTGTGCATGGCAGTAATTCAACCCCATGAGTAAATTTTTCTTCTTCCGAAAGCTCATCAAATTCTTGAAATTAAATACTAGGGCCTAAAATTTCGATACAGAATCATAAGCTTATCTTTGAGGTAATCTAGTAGCCTCGAACAAGTGCCAAGAATCAATCTGGAATCATCATCTTTGGTCTTGGTCCTAATCTGTTTATCAGATTCAGATGCATCAAACTAGGTATGGCTTCTTCTTCTATCCACAGTTCATATAATCTTACCCTGAACAATGCAAGCTTCCTCAGCCGAGCAAAACCTTGTGCACTGATGCTCATCTTTACTCCCGAGAAATCACACTCTTTCAGGACTAGATCTTCCAGTCTTGGCAGTTTCTGAAAAGCAGGCATTGGGTCTTCCTCGAGACTTGTTCCGGATAATGTCAAAGCCTCAAGACTAGGAAATATCACATCAATATAGAACACAGCTGCTTCTGACGATATTTTGAATGTCGGTACTCTCAGAGTTAAGGCACGAAGATTTGTTAGTTTAAAGAAGGAACTCAAGTCCAAATGAATTCTTGTCAGCTACATACCGGAATCATAAATCTCCAAGTCCCGAAGATTTTTGAGTAACTTATGTTGTAGTTTACTCCAGCTATAGGAGGAGATAGACCTTAAAGTCTGAAGATTAACTGCATCTCCTATTAGCAATTATCCAATGAATCTTTGTGGGAACCGAAATTCACACCGTCAATTTCCGATAAACGATTTGTGGAGGAAAACCGAGTTAACCCGATCTTCCTTGAAGGTCCCGGATATCTGCTGGGCCACACACGATACAATCAGTGGAGATTAAAGTTGCACAATAAAAATCGTAAAATTCGAGCGAAAGAGATCTTATTTCTGAATTCTCGTTTGAGCGTGTACAACAAGCAAAGAAATTGGCTGTAAGAGCTGTCGAAAAGTCCGCTAGTTCGGTCGCCTAAGTCTATCCTAGTTGAGTCGCAGCTCGCTAGTGAAAACAGAAAAGAATGCTAAATCGCTCTAAGTGCTAAGTGCTTTGTAAGTTTGTGATCATTTGCTCCTCGCCCAAAGCTCTCCTTATATACTCTTCTTAAGACGGTCTATCTTCTCGCGGGCTGAATCGGGCTTTTTCCATTTTCGTCCATCTTCGTGTTTATCGGGAAACTTGACATTTATCTTCGGAAAACTTGACATTTATCTTCTGGAAACTTGACATTTATCTCTTATGTGAGGATAAGGATAAACCGTCATAGTTATCCTTCCTTTTCGGAAAATCGTAAGTGGGCGGTTTTGGCCACGTCGGGCCGTTTAGACGTTTTTACAGTTTTTCGACAGAATAGTCATTGAAGGTTTCGGTATTTCCGAAGGAAACCCAATTCCTCGTTTAGTCGAGATGTTTGGTATTTAGAATAACCGTGATCGTACCAAACTCACGAAAATTGATCCAAACAAGCTAAGATGGGATCAGACCGAGCATGATGGGACCGATACCACGACGAGGGCCGTCGACCAGCGTCTGGGGGCTTGGCGCCAGGACAGCTTGGAACGCGTGCCGGGCGCCAGGCCGCCCGCGTGGCGTGCTGCCGGCGCCAGGCGGGTGCCGCTGGCGCCAGGTCGGCCCGTGGCGCGTGCGGCGGCCCGGCCAGCGTGCGCCGGGCGCCAGGCGGTGCCGCGCCCCAGGCCGCCCGCGTGATGCGTGCCGCGGCAGGCCGTCTTGCCGTCGTGGGTTTTCCGTTGTTTGATCTTTCCCCGTTAGTCGTTCGTGCGGAAATCTTTGAGTTTGGAAGGATCTTTGGCGTAGATTTCGAGATAACCGTTTTCAAGGGTTTGAGTAATGTGGCTTCGAACTTTAGACGCTTAAAAGATGAACTTTTAAACAATCGAGGCTTTTGGAAGAATCATTGTAGTTTGCGGACAATCCGGACATGGGTTTAAGGGACCAAGATGCTGCCGTTGCCCGAGATCATGAGACGATTGCATAGATGGGCACCAGGACCCCGCCGGCGCCAGAGAGACGACAGTCCTGCCCGGTGCCAGACGGGACAGGGCGAAGCCTGCGGGCGCCCGCTGCCGCGTCTGCGTCGCCGGTGCCTGCTGTTGCTTGCCTTCGTTGATCCCCGGGGCCTATGGTCCGTCCATGCCTTTAAGTGACCCGTTTCTTGGTCTCGATCGTCACTTGGTTTTCTTCGAGGACTTTCGGTGACGATTTCGTCGTTGACCGATTTTGACCCCAACAGTTAGCCCCCCAGCTAGCTAGGAATCGTAATGTCTTTCGGGTCCTGGCTTGCGGTATAGCCGTATGGGAAGGTATAGAGACGTAATCGTTTGCCGAAAGTCGGGGTAAATAGTGATTTTACCTCCTTTATAAGGAGGGGGTAAGAAGTCTCATTCACTCTTACCTCACCATAGAAAATTATTCTCCCTCAAGAATCCTTTCTCTCTCTAAGAATAATGTCTTCAAGATCCTCAAAGAGAAATTCTTCTTCCCATTCATTCTCGGGTGATTCTCCTGCCCATGTGACGGTGAAGCAAGAGGAGTTTGTCGAGGAGGAAGCGAAGAATGCGTATTACCGAGCCCTTGTGGGTTCGCCCCCATCACTGCCAGATATCCCTGTTCCGAGGAGACCTCTGAGGCAGCCTGGTGCTCCTTTTACGCCGAGCTTGGTTTCTCGTAAATATCTCAAGGTTCTTCGAGATTTTTACCAGGTTCCTGAAGGAGTCAAATTCCGGATCCCTGTCGGTAACGAGAGTGCGAGGAATCCTCCGGAAGGTTTCTTTACATGTTACGAGGCCTTCTTTACATATTGCCGCATGTGGTTCCCGATCCCCGGCACCATTGTTCGTGCGCTTCGTCACTTCGAACTCTCGATCAGCCAGCTCAGCGTCCCTGCCTTAGAGAGTTTGCTTGGCGTACTGATCTCAAGTTATGAGATCGGGATCGATCTCAGTCCTGGTGATTTTGATGGCCTTTGGAGCACTCGGCCGACGGGGAGCGACGGTTACTACTCCATGCTGCCTAAGAAGGATATGGCCATAATTCAGGGGACTACTTCAAACCCTAAGTCGTGGCAGGAACGTTTCTTCTATGTCAAATCGATGGTGGGGAAGGTTCGGAAGATCCTTCACCGTTGGGGGAAAACCCTAGTTTTGTTCCAACGGAAAAAGGCGGAGCCAGCGATTTCCCACTTCCCAACAATTTCTTTGACGGCCTTCCTCCGGAATTCGTTACTGACGAGTCGCTAGAGGAAGAGAAGAGGCAATGGATTTTTGCCAAGGGTTCTCAGCGGATCAATGAGGTTTTGTTCTTTGAACTTCTTAACCGTATTCTTGAATCCGCATGTATGTTTATTGATCTTGAATTTGTGCAGGGACTAAGAGTGTTTGGCAATGCGCTCGACTCAAGTTTCCGCAAGTCTAGGATTGTCAACTTCAAGACCAAGGAAGCTGAGCGAGAGCTCTTCCGATTCCGACAAGAGGTTAAGGCGCAGAACGAAAAGCAAGCTGAGCTTCATGCTCGAGCTCTTGTTCGGGCGGAAAGGAGAGGAAGAAGGATGGTCGCGGCCGAGGTGGCGAGACGGGCGGAATCGTTTTCTGCTGAGTTTCAATGTTTTAAAGAGGCTCAGGAGTTTGTTGGCGATTTCCGCGAGTGCCAGGGCTCGGTCGTAAACCTTTACAAGTCTCAGAACCCGGATTTCTCCTTTGATTCCGAGATTGCTGAGATGAAGGACTTCATGGCCGAGTGTGCTCATGCTGAGTCCTTGGTTCCTCCAGTCGAGGAAAGAGTCCGGAGACTATGGGAACCTATCGAGGTTTCCGAGGATACGGTGGAGGCCGGAGCCTATGAGAACGCCGAGGGTGGTGGGAATGCTCAAGGTGTGAACAAGGAAGTGGACCAGCCTGCAGGTTCATTCTTGATTTCCGCATCTGGATTTCTCGACGTTGACTTTCTTTTGTGAATCGTATGTTTTGACCGTGTATGGCTGTTTTTTAGGAGTTTTATTTTGCGACCGTTGGAGGTTGCACTCTTATGTTTTGGGACTGGCCGTTGGTGGCTTAGAATCCCGTTGTCTTTGCGGACTTTATAAATATGAAAATTTGCGAAATTTCGTCTTTTGTTTTGATTTATACTTTCGTCAAGTGTAGAGGAAAGAATGCGAGTAGTCACTTCGTATCCTGACTCTTTTTTGTCGCTTGGTCCGTATGCTACTTTCTAGCGAGCGTTTTAGGTGTAAGCGTTTATAAGAGACATGTTTTGGGATCTCGTATACGATACTATGTCTGTGAGATATCAAGATCCAGCAAGACTGGGTTTAGGGCAAGACCTAGGCTTACTCTCAGCTTTAAGGCTGTGCGATGACTGATCGGCTTTCGTTTTGCATGTTAGTGATTTCTTCCTGATTCTTTTCGTTTAAAATCCGCGACTAGTCGGCTTATATGACTTGTGTTAAAAGAATCGAGCTATCTTCGAGTTTATCAGACGCTAAACCAAAATTTTGGGTTTCTTGTATAGCTATGATATCCTTGTCGGATGTAAGAGGACCTTGTAGGTCTGACTACGAGTTTGTATTGAGTGAACGTTTCTGAGTGCGTCCGTCGGGCCAATCGACGGGCATAAGTTGTTTTAAGTCGCAGGTGGACTGTTTGGATGATACGAGTTTTGTTATCTTTTCAGAAGTTGCGACGTCTCGCGTTTCTTCGAAGATATGATTTTCGTTTTCGAAGTGTTTACGCGTTTTCTAAATTAAGTGCGCAAGAAATAGATAGAAAGAATTTTATTTGAAAAATTTGAAAAAATTTTGAGTACATGTGCGGAGTATAGGAGTATCGTACCCACCTTTTGGTGAGGAGGATAGCTGAACTTCGCCGGGTTTCGACGAGCTGCCTCATTACCTCTTTCGAGGATCAAGCCATCTCGTAGTTCTGATAGTTGCCTTAGACGTTTTTACTCCCTGCGCGTTGCCGTTTCGACCGTGCTGGTTGGATTTGTCGGGGTCGAGCTGTGCGCTTTATGGCGGTGGACTCGAGGCTTTTTCGCTGTCTTGAATCGTTGCCTGTTTGGATGATCCTGGATCATCTTTTTTCGAGTCTTCAGGAATGTTGTGTGATTCCTTTGCTCGTTTCGGGTTGGCCGCTGGGGCGTTCCGATCTTTTCATAGATTGAACTCGGCTAGGTAACAGAGTCTTGATTGTTTCTGACTACCCCAGATGACTGCGGTTCCAGTGGGAGTCGGAAATTTGATGCCGAGGTGATATGTGGATGGTACTGCCTTCATGGAGTTGATCCAAGGGGTTCCCATGATGGCATTGTAGATGGCCGGGTTGTCGACTACTGCGAACTCGACGATCTTTGTGACTTCTTTCGCCATGACCGGGAGCTTGATTCTCCCGAGGGTCATAGAAATGACGTCCGAAAACCCAGTCAAAGGTTTTGGCTCAGGAACGACTTCCCCAAGTGGGATCTTCATCCTGTAGAGGGTGTCGCGGAAGATAACGTTGACCGTACTTCCTGTATCGATGAGGATGCGGCCGACCTCGAGATCCTGGATTACCAGGTCGATGACCAAAGGATCACAATGAGGCTTGTCGATTCCGACAGTTTCCTGTTCCTCGAAAGTGATCGTGTGGTTAGGAATATCGCTATCTGGAAACCAGTTGGAACTTGTCTCGGCTTTTATCCCATAGGCTTTTATTGACGAGACTGAGTCTTGGTAGAACTGTGATCATCCGATGATCATGTTTACCCTCTGGCGACTGTTGTTGTTCCCTTGGTCGTCCTGTCTCCTTCCGCATTTTTCACCCGATTGGTTTTCGGTCGCGCGGTCCTCGGAGACAGTTTGGTTGGTCTTTGGGCGGTCGGAGTCCAGGAGCAAGTCCTTTATACTCTTGACCTTTGATAGTTCGCCGGTGAGGAGCTTCGCGGCGAGCCGGGCGCCGAGAACCTTGCAGTTCGCCGTGGAGTGTCCTCAGGTTTCGTGGAACTCGCAGTAGGAATTATCCTTGTACTGGTTCCTGGTCCAGGTGTTTCCGGAGGTTTTGCCTTGCTCCGAGTTGATGGCGTATTTATGCTCGCCTTGGGCGTCTTCCCCTTCGTGATGGACGTACTTGTCGTTACGAGAGGGTTTCTTCTTGGACGCGGTTTTCTGCGGTCCGTGCTTCTGCGATAGAAGCTTCATCTCTTCCTCCATGATGATGAAGTCCGTTGCTTTGTGGAGAGTATCCTGGATTGTCCGCGGCTTTTCCAGTAGTATCCACTTTCGGAACTTCGACTTGTACCAGAGAGTTTTCCTCAGGGCGTCGATTGCGACATTGTCGCTGATGCCCGTTACCCTGGCCATCACCAGTTTGAATCTTCGCATGAAGTCGCGGAGCGACTCGTCTTCCTTCTGAGCTAGACTCCACAGGTCCACGTCGGACGTTTCTCTGTCCATAAACATGGAGTATTGTTTGAGAAACGCCGAGGCCAGTTGGCGGAAGCTTCCGATGGAGTTCCTTTTGAGCCGGGAGAACCATTCGAGCGCAGCGCCTTTGAGGTGCTCGACGAAGAGAAGACAATGACCCGCGTCTCGTTCACGCTCTGAGTTTGCACCTACCCATTGCGATCTGGAAAGACTGCAGGTGCGCCTTAGGATCCGTAGTACCGTCATAGACCGGGATTTTGATTTTCCCTGGGTCTGAGATGCGTGTTTCCGTGATCCGAGCGGTGAATGGCGTTTTCTGTGCTTCCTCGAGAAGTCTATCGATCTCGGGGGCGGAACTGGTCGCCTGATGGATTTGCGATTTCACCGCTTTCACTTCGGCCACGGTCTTTTTGAGAGATTCGTGGAGATCATGGATCTCGCTATTGCTGCCGGCGTTCCTCCGAGTTTGTCGGCGCTGGTCGCGATGGATCCGAGCTTGATCTTCCGCGAGTTCTTCCTGCTCCATCCAGTAGAGTTCTTCCTCCTCTTCTGTCATGGGCCTCTCGAAGGATACCGTCTGCCGAGCGGACTGGCTTCGGGTCCTCCTAGGTTGATGTCAGCGTCTTCATCGGAAGGATCCGATTGGTCACTGATATCCAGATTGATGCGCTCGACGTCGCTTTCCTTGTTTCCCGTAGCCGGGGGTGGAAGGTTCTCGAGGTCGTTTTCTGTCCTTTCGAGCCGCTTCCTTGGGAGTGGGCTCTTTCGGGATTCTTTTCTCGTGCTTCGAGATCCGGTCGAGTCTTGGCGTGCCTTGGTGGATCCGCTGCAACTTGCTCCTTGCAGTTAAGGTGTCGACCTGTTTTGCGGCGAGGTTATCAGCTTGTCTGTTGTTCCGCCGCTCTGGGCGGAGGTGAACAGTTCCTTTATTTGTCTGGCCTCAGTGTTTGCATCAGCAGTGACTGTACGATCTCCAGCTGGAGTCTTCAACGTTGGCGACGGGTGTTCCGTCTAGCGTTGGCTGGTCCTTAGTGACGTCAGTAGACATGATCGAGCGTGTGTAGTTGCGAGATAGATAGATCCGTAACCCCCTCCTTCTAGCGCCAAACTGTGGGAACCGAAATTCACACCGTCAATTTCCGATAAACGATTTGTGGAGGAAAACCGAGTTAACCCGATCTTCCTTGAAGGTCCCGGATATCTGCTGGGCCACACACGATACAATCAACGGAGATTAAAGTTGCACAATAAAAATCGTAAAAGTCGAGCGAAAGAGATCTTATTTCTGAATTCTCGTTTGAGCGTGTACAACAAGCAAAGAAATTGGCTTTAAGAGCTGTCGAAAAGTCCGCTATTCCGGTCGCCTAAGTCTATCCTAGTTGAGTCGCAGCTCGCTAGTGAAAACAGAAAAGAATGCTAAATCGCTCTAAGTGCTAAGTGCTCTGGAAGTTTGTGATCATTTGCTCCTCGCCCAAAGCTCTCCTTATATACTCTTCTTAAGACGGTCTATCTTCTCGCGGGCTGAATCGGGCTTTTTCCATTTTCGTCCATCTTCGTGTTTATCGGGAAACTTGACATTTATCTTCTGGAAACTTGACATTTATCTCATATGTGAGGATAAGGATAAACCGTCATAGTTATCATTCCTTTTCGGAAAATCGTAAGTGGGCCGTTTTGGCCACGTCGGGCCGTTTAGACGTTTTTACGGTTTTTCGAAAGAATAGTCATTGAAGGTTTCGGTATTTCCGAAGGAAACCCAATTCCTCGTTTAGTCGAGATGTTTGGTGTTTAGAATAACCGTGATCGTACCAAACTCACGAAAATTGATCCAAACAAGCTAAGATGGGATCAGACCGAGCATGATGGGACCGAGACCAGGACGAGGGCCATGGACCGGCGTCGGGGCGGCGCCAGGCCGGCTTGCGGAACGCGTGCCGCCGGCGCCAGGCGGTGCCGCCGGCGCCAGGCGCCGACGCGTGCCGCGGCGCCAGGCGGCCAGCGTGGCGCGTGCTGCGGCGCCAGGCCGCCAGCGTGCGTGCCGCGCCAGGCCGGGGTGCCGCCGGCGCCAGGCCGGCTCGCGTGACGCGTGCCGCCGGCGCCAGGCCGTCTTGCCGTCCGTGGGTTTTCCGTTGTTTGATCTTTCCCCCGTTAGTCGTTCGTGCGGGAAATCTTTGAGTTTGGAAGGATCTTTAGCCGTAGATTTCGAGATAACCGTTTTCAAGGGTTTGAGTAATGTGGCTTCGAACTTTAGACGTTTAAAAGATGAACTTTTAAACAATCGAGAAGGCTTTGCGGAAGAATCATTGTAGTTTGCGGACAATCCGGACATGGGTTTAAGGGACCAAGATGCTGCCGTTGCCCGAGATCATGAGACGATTGCATAGATGGGCACCAGGACCCTTGCCGCCGGCGCCAGACGGGAGACGACAGGCCTGCCGCCGGCGCCAGACGGGACAGGGCGAGCCTGCCGCCGGCGCCAGGCGCCCTGCCGCCCGTGCCGCGTCCTGCGTCCGCCGGTGCCTGCTGTTGCTTGCCTTCGTTGATCCCCGGGGCCTATGGTCTGTCCATGCCTTTAAGTGACCTGTTTCTTGATCTCGATCGTCACTTGGTTTTCTTTCGAGGACTTTCGGGTGACGATTTCGTCGTTGACCGATTTTGACCCCAACAATCTTGCCATGAGGTGCCTTAGTGATATGAGCTTACTTAGATCAGTCATTCCCTCAAACCGGTTGCCTGATGCATCTAGTGTCTGTAGAAACTGTAAGTTGGAGATCAGAGATGGTAAATGTCTAAGACCATATCAGCTACCCCAAGATACCTCAAGCGTATTACTTCGCATATCACATCTGGTAAAGTCATAAAGGGGATGTATCCTTCACAATCAAACAGAAGGCCTCTGAGACTAAGCACTCTAAGTAACTTCAGTTTCAAGTTTGTTGTCTTAAGATAACTTCCCAGCATTCCCTTCTGGTCCCCGAAAAACAAGAAGGATCGCATCCGTTTGTTCACACATCTGAGTTGTTGTCCATAAGATGGTGAACCACTTCTCTTCTGCATGTAGTTGAATAATGATGCTTGTTATAAACATTTAAAAAGTTGATCTCTTTTGCTTTCTTGATAGCCACGTCTCTAAGAAGATCATGGATTCTACAAAACACCACTTTTCCTCTTTCTCTTCTCACTGCTTCCACTAAGCTTCTGTCTACCAGCTCTTGTATAAACCCTTCTGCTTCAAGTAAGTGTATTAATGTCTCTACATCAATCTCATAGTCCTCAGGGAAGATGCTATGGTAAAGTAAAAAAGAGTTTCAATTCATAATGAAGCTCGTTGAAACTTAAATCAAATACAGTGGATATGTGAATAGAATTATCCTTTAGGCATCGCCAGAAACTGGCACACACCTCATGCCACTCGTTTGGCCTCTTCCAAGACAATAGCCCAGCAAGAACGACGATAGCAAGAGGTAACCCATCGCATTTTTGAACCATTTCTTTGCCAGTTCTATGCAGATCCTCATTGACGATCCGTTGCATATTCATGAATGCTTTCTGGTCAAACAGTTTCCAGCTTTTTTCAAACGTCAAAAACCTCAACTTATGAACATACACTCTCCCATCCACGCCTTCAGCCACAGCTTTGACACGCGTAGTGATGATAATTCTACTTCCTCCATGATTGCACGTCAAGGCCCTCTTTAGTCTCTCCCGCGCGTCCTGCTTCCATATATCATCTACCACTACCAAGTACCTCTTTCGTATAGAAGATCATGAAGGAAGACTTCTAGCTCCTCTTCCTCTGTAATCATCTTGATCCTTTCAATCTCTTCCCCCGAAACAACTCCTAGAGATCTTATGATTCTTAAAAGCATATCTCGTGTATTATAATCTTGAGAAACATAGGTCCACGCTCGGCAATCAAATCTTCTCTTCACTTCCCCCAAATTGTAGAGATTTCTAGCAAGAGCAGTCTTTCGAGACACCTCCCATTCCAAATATCGAGATAATATATCGGTTGCCCACATCACCATCATTAAAAAGCTTTGCTAGAAGAAACTTAACATCATCTTCTAAACCAACGACAAGCTTTTCCGGATCAACAGGTCAAGCAACTCGAAGCTTCCTTACTCTCGAACTTGTTGTCATGTCTCCTTGAGGCTCCTTGAATCTTCCTATGCCGTAAGTCTCACGCTTGCGAGTGATATCGAGGATTCTTCTCTTGAGGGTTCTGATATCGTCGCCGATATTGTACGCATCATTTTTCTCGCTTATTTTGTTGGCCAGTCTCCTCAAACCTCGCCTCTGTGATCTTTCTTTGAATTTTTGAAAATATGTATCCAAAACATCTTCGACATCACAAGCGATATTGATATGCTCTATGTTTTACCTAATTTAGCCTATAAGTGTCATATATTTTCAAAGGTTTTACATGCATTTCGTAGCTCTTTTAGAGATATTTCAGCTTTAGGTACTTATTGGAATAAATTGATGATTATGGAGCATTTTGAGATCTTTTTGGGAGTTTTTTACATTTCACTCGCGTAGCTGACTACTAAAGAGAGCATCGACCGACTCATTACAACCGTATCGATCGACAGAGTATCACACGAATCGATCGATTTGCTATGCGTCATATCGGTCGATGCAAAGCTATTCATGATTAATGAAGATTAGAAGATTTACGAGTTCAACCCAAAATATGTCATATTTGCATTATACACCCTGGCCACATGTTAGGTCATATTTTTAGGATTTTTGTACCATTTAAATAAGGAGGCATTGAGAAGAAAGAAAAAAAGCAATTAAGGAGGCTACAAGAGAGTCACCAAAGTCATCACCAAGGAGAGGAGTATTAGCTTAGAGAAGTTGGAGAAGAAGATATCTACCTTGGAGAGAGAGATCTGAACTGCATTAAACAGAGAAGATCTTGAACTCCTTTTATTTTCTTACTCTATTACAATTTTCATTAAGTTCTATTTAAGTAATATTTAGACCATCATAACAATGCTTCTTATGAATATGTCTGAGTAGTCACACTGTTAGATTTAGGTTCACCAAAGGTTGATTTATGTAATGCTAATCACAATATGACTGTTAGGGTGTTTTAATAGTTCTTTCATTCTAGTTGTGCTTAATGCTAAGTAAAGGAATTGATCACCCTTGACTTAGATCTTAGGTTTAATTTGCGCAAGCGACAGCATGGTGAATTACCTGAAAATAAACTATACTGATCTTACTAATTAGCTAAAAACGAAAGTTTCCCTAGTTAATATGAGAACTTATCAACCTGTTCGGTAATGCTTACAGGAAGGTAAATCGATCGATACAACACTTAGTCATCGATTGATTAACTGAAAGGCATGTCGATCGATTGTCAGAAAGACATATCGATCGATGCTTTATCAAGTTGGAACAAGCGACAACTGACTGACTTGAGATCTTGCTATTAGACAATCCTATAGATTGTTCCTAAGAGTTGAGTTCGAGAACAACAATATTTAAAACCCTTATAATCCCAAAGCAGCATACTTATCATACCTAAAGGTTTGCCTTGATCTAGCTACTTCCATCAATTGATAACAAACCTCATAATCTAAAATCGAAATTGTCCTGTTCGTCGATCGATATTCGCAAAGCTTATCGATCGATTTTCCTTGAATTCATTTAAGTTACTGTTTTAAAACCATTCAATCTAGCTTTATTTCAAAGACTATAAAATATATTGGGCAATCCAAGAGTCTCTGTGGATTCGATCCCTAAGTAGTGCAACTGAACCACTTTTGATGAGAGTAAAGTTGCTCTAGGGTAATTTGAGCACGTATCAAATTTGGGGCCATTGCTGGGGACTCTTTCTGATTACCATTAGATTAGGTTTAGAATATAGTCTAGATTTTACTTTCTGTTTACGAAAGTTTTTCTTCACTTCCTGCTGACACATGTACCTAGAGGAAAGACTAGCATATTTCGCCACACTATCGATCGACGCAGGAATTGCCACATCGAACGTTATATTGATGGACGAAATGACTGACACTACGAAGCTGGAATCGATCGACATGGTTACAACAAAATCGACTGACGATGGTCAACGGAAATCGCTCGACACACAACCATTTACATCGATCGATACCGACCAGCTGGAAGCAGGTAAGTTCTCTAAACTTACCAGTACTAATAATTGGAAAACAACGCTAGGAAAATCAATAGTTCAATCATGCAATGCGATTGCCAAATTATGAAAGAACAGGGGACTGCAATCCCTGTTGAAATTCATACAACGTTTAAAAATGAAAAAGAATTGTCTTTGCAAGAATTTTTAAATCCTAGTAGGACCTATTCCAATAGGTCCGCCACAAATTTACCAAAACTTGAAACAATAAGGTCTAAGCTTAACCTTGAGCACCTTGTTCTGGTCAACAAAACCCTTTCCATAGGACTCTCTCAGAGCACCCACTTGACCACATCGAAAAACTAGAAGATATGGTGAATGACGAGAGTAATCGCTGCAAACTTTTCTCTTTCTCTTTAGCTGGTGAAGCCAAGAAATGGCTAGACCTATCACCAACAGGATCATTAACCTGTTGGAAAGTGATTAGGAGCGCATTCAATAACCATTTTTTCAACAACCAGAATCCTTCAAAAATGCTTGGGGAAGGTTTAAAGATCTCCAAAATGAATGTCCCCATCATGGATACTCGGAACCCCAGCTGATTAACGCCTTCTACGGAGGTGTTAGCTTGCACTACCAAAACATTATCGATACAACAAGTGAAGGGAGTTTCTGCTCAAGGAGCCCCAAAGAAGCAAAAAGACTAATCCAGAATGTAGCAGTTGGTAGAGCTTATGAAAGGATAGATTTAGAATGAAGAAACGAAGCAGAATGCATAGACGACTATCAACTATCCTATTTCAAAGAAGCCCTAAACTCAATCCAATCCTTCTAAGCAGAACAGAGTCAAAGATGAATTTTCCAGATAAGTGATGAAGTCCTATCTGAACTTCAGGAACAAGTAAACTTTGTGGATGCAACACATCTAAACGATCGACCTGTCGATTTTCATGGAAGTAGTTTCACCCAAAGCTATGATACGACCGCTGGATCACGAAAAAGAAAAGCCAAATTTAGGTTGAATCAAGCTTTTACGGGAAATCGAAGATTGATCGCTGATTTCGAAGGAAAGATGAGTATGATCTGCAGTGAATTAATGACAAAACTCGCAACCCTCGACGAGCACATAAAGATGCTAGATAGCAGAGTAGCTGAAAATGCAATCGCTATAAAAAAGGAAATAGGACGTCTTCCCGGAAGCACCGATGCAAACCCAAGATGTCAGGTTAGTGCTGTTCTTCTTAGGAGTGGGAAATGCCTCACTCTAGTTGCAAAAGAGAGCATTACCAATAACAACCCCATTGGCGACGAGAGAATCATCAAAAGCAGATCCTAACCAATAACTCCTGAACTGATTTGTCTTAGTGATGAGGATGAGGAAGAAATGCCTATCAATCGACGAAATGAACGAAATATTGATCGACGGGAAGATGAAAACATCGATCGACCTAAGGAAGAAAGCGTCAATCGACAACCTACACCTCCTACGGCACAAACGACACCCGCTGCGCCGGTAGTAGAGAGAGTATACAGACCCCTGCCACCCTTTCCCCTCACAAATTCACAAAGACACAAACTAAACGAGAGCTGGAAAAAGCAATCTGTAAGAAGGCCCTCGACAAAATCAGAGTCGAATTGCCACTAAGGGATGCCATGAAAGTTTCTCCATCAATAAAGAAATATGTGAAGGACATGGTGTCTAAAATTTTTCCTTCAACAGAGCACAGTATCATGATGGTATCAGATAAAGTGAGTGCCATGATCCAAGGACAATTGCCAATAATAAGACCTGACCCTTGTAGTTTTGTTTTAGATTGCAACATAGAGAACAGACAATTTAGTAGATCACTTTGCAATCAAGGGTCGACTGTTAATTTGATGCCTCACTCTGTTGCCACATCCTTAGGTTTAACGGGATTTGATCGAAAACCAAGCATTTTATGTAGACGACGTCCCTGATCAAGCTGAAAATCCCTTTGCAAATTTATATTCTGATAGCACCGTGGAAACTACTTTTTCGACTACTACAAAGGAAACTCTTAGCGTAGAAAGCCGAACCGAGGAATGTACGCGGTTAATGAACGCAAAAGATGATATTACGGAAACTTATGAAGAGGATTCAGACGAATCTAGAATTGATATCGATCGATACCTTCAACGCACTATCGATCGACAGCGCACTTCGCTAGACGATTGGAGTTCTGAAAAGGCACCAAAAGTCGAGTTAAAGCCTGCCTACCGGACTGAAATACGCATTTCTCTATGATAAGTCCTATCCGGTTATAGTAAATGCTGACCTGAGTAATGGAGAACTTGCGTTGTTACTAAATAAATTACGCAAGTATAGGAAAGCTATCGGGTACTCCCTCGAGGACATTCCTGGTATCTCTCAAGATCTCTGCATGCACCGTATTCATTTAGAAGACGAATCGAAATCTTCGATAGAACACCAGCGAAGGCTCAACCCTAATCTCAAAGATGTAGTTAAAAAAGAAATTATCAAACTGCTAGATGCCGGAGTCATTTACCCGATTTCGGAAAGCAATTGGGTGAGCCCGGTGCATGTTGTACCCAAGAAAGGAGGAATTACAGTGGTAAATAACGATAAGGACGAACTCATCCCTTCCCGAACCGTCACTGGACATTGGATGTGTATCGATTATAGGAAACTAAATGCAGACACTCGGAAAACCATTTTCCTCTACCCTTCATCGATCAAATGCTCGAGAGATTAGCAAATCATCAATATTACTGTTTTCTCGACGGTTATTCTGCATTTTTCCAAATCTCTATCCAACCGGACGATCAAGACAAGACAACATTCACATGTCCCTACGGAACATTTGCCTATCGTAGAATGCCTTTTGGACTTTGCAACGCACCCGCCACATTTCAGCGGTGTATGATGTCCATCTTCACAGATATGATTGATGATTTCATCGAAGTCTTTATGGATGACTTTTCGGTTCACGGATCCGATTTTAAAAGTTATCTCGACCATCTATGCAAAGTACTAGCAAGATGCGAAGAAAAGAATCTTGTTCTGAATTGGGAAAAGCGCCACTTTATGGTCACTAGTGGAATCGTCCTTGGACATAAAGTGTCCGCTGCCGGTATAGAAGTAGATCATGCAAAAATAGAAGTTATGACCGGTTTACCAGCACCCGCTTCAGTGAAAGATGTGAGAAGTTTTCTCGGGCATGCTGGATTTTATAGGAGGTTTTATTCAAGATTTCAGCAAGATTGCTAGACCTTTGATAGCCATCCTGTGTAAAGAAGTCAAATTTGACTTCACCCCCGAATGTCTCAAAGCTTTCAAAGAAATTAAAACAGCTTTGATTAGCGCACACATCGTACAAGCATCCGACTGGAACCTTCCATTTGAAATTATGTGCGATGCGAGTGATTTTGCTGTAGGTGCAGTTTTGGGTCAAAGAAAAGACAAGAGATTGCATGTTGTTTATTATGCCAGTCGAACTCTCGACGAAGCGCAAAGGAACTATGGAAGTACGGAAAAAGAGCTATTGGCAGTAGTCTTCGCATTCGAAATTTTTTGCCAATATCTTGTTGGCTCGAAAGTCATTGTTCATACTGACCATGCTGCGATTAAATACATAATGCAAAAGAAAGACGCAAAGCCGAGACTTATTCGATCGATCTTGCTACTCCAAGAGTTTGATATAGAAATTAAAGATAAGAAAGGAATAGAAATGGGAGTCGTAGATCACCTATCTAGGATAAGAGTCGATGATGATGTTCTAATTGACGACTTCTTACCTACGGAAAACGTCTACCAAACTGAAGACCTGTTCATAGGTCACATTGGACTGACCTATCACCCATCGATCGATTCTGATAATCCAACAGATGTCGATACGGAAGAAAACAGATCGATCAATACTAGCATTACCAAATCAATCGACGCTAATGATAACCAATCGATCGATATCACACATGAGCACAATATCGAGAATTCTTCAGAAACAGTCACCATTGATTTAGCGGTTCATGTTGCCTGCAACCCTCTAAACACTGTAGAAGCAGACCTTCCCGGAGATAAAAATTTAAGTCTGGGGGTGCACGCAATAGACGTAGGTTTAAAGAATCGACCTTGGTATGCTGACATAGTAAATTATTTAGCTGCCGACGTGGAGCCAGAAAATCGCCAAGGTTATTCGAGGAAGAAGTTATTTAGAGAAGTTAGAAGATATCATTGGGATGAACCTCACTTATACAAGCACTGTCCCGATGGAATATACAGACGATGTATCGCCGAAACTGAAATCAATAATGTCTTATTTCATTGCCATGGATCTGACTATTCTGGACACTTTGCAACCTTTAAAACGGTAGCAAAAGTTCTTCATGCAGGTTTCTGGTGGCCGACAACGTTTCGCGATACCCATGCTTACATCGCAAAATGTGACAGATGCCAACGTAGAGGAAAAATCAGCAAAAGACATGAAATGAAACAAAAATTTATTCTTGAAATTGAAGTCTTTGACTGCTGGAGAATTGATTTTATGGGCCCCTTTCCTTCCTCTTACGGAAATAAGTACATCTTAGTTGCTGTAGACTATGTGTCCAAATGGGTTGAAGCAGTTGATTCCCCAACGAATGAAGCTGCAGTAGTTGTCAAATTTTTCAAAAGCATTTTCCCTCATTTTGGAGTGCCTCGAGTAGTAATAAATGACGGTGGAACCCACTTCATTAATAAGATTTTTGATCGACTACTCAAAAAGAATGGAGTCCATCACAGAGTTGCCACACCCTACCACCCGCAAACAAGTGGGCAAGTAGAAGTATCCAATAGACAAATAAAAGAAATCTTGGAAAAGACTATAGGAAAATCCCGAAAGGATTGGTCTAGGAAATTGGATAATGCACTCTGGGCCTTATAGGACTGCATTAAAAACTCCATTAGGAACTCTATCATTTCATTTACTTTATGGAAAAGCCTGTCATTTACCAGTTGAACTTGAACACAAGGCGGCCTGGACAGTCAAACTGCTATATTTCGACATTAAGCCCGCTGCTGAAAGATGACTTATCCAGTCAAATGAATTAGATGAAATCCGTTACTTGGCTTATTAAATTCAAAGATTTATAAGGAAAAGACGAAAGCCTATCATGACAAGAAAATTATTTCTAGGCATTTCTAACCTGATGACCAAGTACTGCTTTATAATTCTCGACTTTCCTTGTTTCCCGGAAAGCTCCGATCTCGTTGGGCATGACCTTTCACAGTTAAGGAAGTACGACCTTACGGAGCAATAATTCTGTTTGACGAAAAAGGAAACAAATTCACCATGAATGGACATAGAGTTAAACATTATTGGGCCAAAGCAAAAATCCAAGATACTGATAATCTGCGATTGGATATTCCAGTCGGAGACTGACTCTAAATTGGTCCAGCTCACGACTTAAAATAAGTGCTGAGTGGGAGGCAACCCACTAATAAGATTTAGGATTTTACATTTAAGTTCTCAAATTAAAAAAAAAAAAGAGAATACGGGATAACGCTAAATATCGATCGATAGCAAGATAAGCATATCGATCGATGCGGACAAATCGAGGTCGAGGTTCATTAACCTCGATATCCGCCGTTTCATTCCCAAAATCGCAAAACACACCCAAAAAAGGAAAAACCCTTTTTCTCTCTGGAAACCAAACCGATTTCCCCCATTCCTTGCCTCAATCCTCTTGTTTTCATCTCTCTATCTTATTTGTTCATCGATTCAACCGATCTACAAGGTATAAGCTCGAAATTCTCTATTTTCGGATTTTCTTTGGTTGGGTTTTGATATGAACAAAAATCGATCGATTAGGCTCGGATTTGGTCGATTTAGGTTGCTAGAATGATGAAATAGGTTCTAGAATCGATCGATTTACACTTGGTGTTTTGATATTGCGATTTGAGTTGAGATTTTTCTTGCAGTTTCGCGATGTCGTGTCGATCGACACTAGAGATGTCGTATCGTTCGACATTAGTGTTCAGAAATCGTTCGATGTCTGACATGACATATCGATCGATACTAAGCTATCAACATCGATCGATCCCTCGTTCTGAGTATCGATCGTTGCAAAGCATCACCGATTGCACTTACTAATTTTACACTTTTGTTTTGTTTGCAGATGAGCTCGCGGAGAGATAGTAGACGAGAGAGGAGGACGAAGAGAAGGCTCGATAACCCGAGAACCTCAAGGGCCCCGCCCGAACCACCATATTCTTCATCTCCACCTTCATCCTCATCATCACTGTCTCCGCCACGACAGCCAGACGAGCGCTACCCTTGACCTAGGAATCCTACAAAGGCCATCTCGACAGTGGAGCGGTTTTAGGACCCGTCTACAGCAGTTCGGAGTACTGCCTGCACACACCGTCGGAGGACGGAGACTTGGGACGACTACGATAGCCTGTTCTACATTGCATGGCTGCATGTCGACATTGGTCCCACGCTCTTCATAGACGAGGCCACCGTGAGGCGACTCGGTATTCAGTCCGATTTGGAGGACATGATCAGGCAGCTTGGGTTTGGTACCATGGCCACACACCCCTACGACCTCTATCCCTCTCTGGTTAGGCAGTTCATTGCCACCGCTGATCTCTCCTACACCACGTCGACTGGCCGCGTAGCAGGCGACGACACCCTCTCCTTCTTTGCCAGAGGTGTCAGATACCACATCACCGTCTCCGAGCCCGGTGAGATCTACGGGTTCGACGCTGCTGCTGCCACCATTGGTGTCCCTGAGTTTCCAAAACTCAGTGAGTTCTGGAGTATCATAGGCACATGCCATTGGAGCACGTCTGTCACCCAAACCGACATCCGCCACCCGACCCTGCGTTACTTCATTAGGGCTCTTGCCAGCAAACTGCTGTGCAAGATGGAGCCCAACAAGGTGTGGATGGACGAGCTTACACTGTTATTCCTTGGGATGGACGGATTGGTGGATCTGCAGCATTTGGACCCGGATCGCGAGATGCCCACGCCCAACCTTGGATCTCTCTTTGCCCAGCACCTGGTGAGCCTGAAGATGAAGCCCTTTAAGGGCACGAGCAGGAAGAAGGAGACGGTCGGGAGCTTACTTACACCGATCTTCATGCATTAGGCATCCGCTTGGATGCAGCGTTAGCACGCACTTCCCGAGCCTACTTGGACGGTGGACATCTATCATCAGCCCAGTGGTTGAAGGAGGGCCTACGTTGGAGTTTTAGGACAGGTGAGCGCCTCCGTCTTCTGCACCTACCAGCCCCTCACATTACGGATTTTACTGGGAGCATCGATAGGCTACGGTTCCAACGAGATGAGGCTTTCCTATGCAACCTCCATGACATGCAACGCAGAGTCCTGGGAGCGCGCAGAGCACTAGATACTCAGGGCCCACCAGAGGCACCATTACCCGACTTCCCCATCATACTGGAGATCCCGATCCGCTATCATGGAGACTTTCAGAGGGTTGTCATGGATGCTCTTCAGGCTATCTGGGCCAGAGTGTCTAGCTGCAAGTGCATGAGTAGGAGGAGCGTCAGGGCCAGTGACCCATCAGCAGCAGGACCATCGCATCAGAACCAGCATGACTCGTCCGCAGGTGATGAGGAGGCAGCAGAGGACTCGGACTAGTCCTTACATTCATATCCCTTATCTCTATGCACTTTTATTTTATTTCTGTTTTCGGATTTTTAGGATTTATGTTTCAAACTATTTGCTTCTCTATTTCATGACTTATCACTTTATCAGATGGATTAGGTACTCTCAGACAAAATGATGATTTTCTGTCTAATGGCTATCGATCGATACACAGACATATAGGTACGACTATTATAACTGAAATCACTAACCATTCCAATTATATTTGTGTTTCATTTTCTCACCAACCTTAGACTGGTTACACTGGGGACAGTGTAATTTAAGTCTGGGGGAGGTAGTTACTAACGTTATTTTTTATGAGCTATGAATTTTATCTAACTATAAAAAACAATTACCTATTATTTAAAATGTTCTCAAAAGGGGATTATGAACTAAAACAATTTGATTATTACTCTAATCATTCACTAGCACCATCTAGATTTGTTAATTTTGCAGGATGTAGTAGATAGAAACACCGCAGTATATCATGTAATGCTAACACCTGCTGAGAACATATGGAGAAACCAAAGCTGACTTCCAACCTAATTTGACCTTACTGCCTGTCTTGGGGCTTGGTATCCATTGGATCGGATTCCTCCTGCAAGTCTGGAAGGTAAAAGTCTTGTGTTTCTGGTTTCCTTCTCTTCAAGCACCTTAAATATAAAAGATTGAGATGATTCCTGGAAGCTACAGAGGGGTAGGAGTGTCTCCTATGACCCCAGTGTTCTAATTCAGAAAGGAATCATCACACATTGTGGAAACGAGGGATAGGAGTGTCTCCTGTGACCCCATTATTAGCCACACTTTGTCAAGATAAGAGTTACAAAAGTAAAAAAGTCAATAAGATGAACAAGATGGACTGCATCAGCATCACTGTTCATTGAAATTGAAACTATAAAGGTTCGGAGAAGAGAGAAAGAGGAAAGAAAGAGATCAAAGAAGACTACATGTGTGTTCAGAAACTTGCTTGAGTAAGAACCCATGTGTCCCTTGATCGATACTCCCAAGATCTAGCCTATACATTTACATTATTGCAGAAATGAGATCAGTAGAGGGGTATGCCAGACACTATCAGTGAAGTTGTAGAATGTATGGTATGGTGACTAAGCTAGTGTGTAGTATATCAAATCATCCTAAAGGTTAGCAATGACTCACTTCCATCATCTTTTATGCAAGAATGTGAGTAGTGATTTTAAATTACGTGAGTCCCCATCATTTTCAAAACTTTTTCAGATTAGTCCTATATTTTGCTTGAGGACAAGCAAAAGGATAAGTCTCGGGGAGTTGATATGCTCTATATTTTACCTAATTTAGCCTATAAGTTTCATATGTTTTCAAAGGTTTTATATGCATTTCGTAGCTCTTTTAGAGATATTTCAGGTTTAGGTACTCATTGGAATAAAGTGATGATTATGGAGTATTTTGAGATATTTTTGGGAGTTTTTTACATTTCACTCGCGGAGCTGACTACTAAAGAAAACATCGATCGACTCATTACAACCGTATCAATCGACAGAGTATCACCCGAATCGATCGATTTGCTATGCGTCATATCGGTCGATGCAAAGCCATTTTTCGATTAATGAAGATTAGAAGATTTACGAGTTCAACCCAAAATATGTCATATTTGCATTATACACCCTGGTCGCCTGTTAGGTCATATTTTTAGGGTTTTTGTACCATTTAAATAAGGAGGCATTAAGAAGAAAGAAAAAAAAGAAATTAAGGAGGCTACAAGTGATATCACTCAAATTACCCTAAGGAGTGATCTTACTCTCTCAAATAAGAGGTTCGATTGTAGTACTTAGGGGTCGAATCCACAGAGAGCAGGGGCACACAATAGACTATAGAAATTAAGGTTAAGCTAGGCAATCAATATTAAAACAGTAAATAAAGCAATATGAACAAGGCAGTTGTTCGATTAATTGAGGTTGTAAACAATAATAAGAAATAGCTAGACCTAGGGATTTATCAATCAAGAGATTCAAAACTACAATTCAAGGATGCCAAGGATTTATAGATTCAATCTAGAACTCGATTATGGTAAGCAAGTAATCATCTCTCTCAAGCAATTACTTATCATATGTCTAAGTCTCTGTTCCAGTTTTCGCATGCGAACAAGAAGTGAGTGTCGATCGATGCTATGGCGTGAGCATCGATCGATAC
This sequence comes from Brassica nigra, assembly GCA_016432835.1. Classification (NCBI taxonomy): domain Eukaryota; kingdom Viridiplantae; phylum Streptophyta; class Magnoliopsida; order Brassicales; family Brassicaceae; genus Brassica; species Brassica nigra. The sequence goes on along the minus strand of CM028242.1, from coordinate 45,181,448 downwards.
TTCCTCAGACAAGCATTAACTACCTAATCGATTATGTTCAACTAGATTCTTAAACCAAATTCTCATATGTGTCTAAGTATCTAATCCAGCAGGATTCGGGTTCCGTTAATTGACTGCACTTTAGTGCATCTCAATTGTCCTATGATTCTAGGTTCAAACAATCAGTCACACTTTCATGTGAATAAAACTATTCCAGATCCTAGTATTACAAATCACCCTGGTGTAGAAGTTCTATAGATAACCTAGCAATCCTAATTGATTATCAGTTTGACATTAAGCTCATAAAATCTCTAAGCCTAACAAGATGAATTACTCAGACATGATAGAAGAAACACAAATCATAGTCTGAATAATATAATAGAATAGAAATCAAAGATAAAACCAATAGAGTTCCAATCAATCTCTGAAGGAGAATTGATCTTCTCTCCAACCCTAAAACAAGAATAATGGAGTAAAGAAAAGTGTAAAGAAAGCATAGCCGTCAACAATGGCATAGAATAACATAAATAGGGTTTCTGGTCGTCCAAGGGCATTCTGGTAATTTGTGGTTACTTCTGGGCTTCAATTAGTCATAAAATATACTCAGCCCACATTCTGGCATCCATATCGATCGATATGAAGGCCTTCCCATCGAACGATATACATTCCTCTTCTCGACAGCCTTCTCTCGCGAGACAGACTGACCACTCTTCAGTAAAACGGGCATAACTTCTGATCTAACCGTTGGATTGACCTGAAACCAGTGGAAGTGGAAATCTAACTCAACGATCTATCTTATATGTAAAGATGGGCTCAATCTAACGGTAGGAAGGTCTCCATCCATAGCTAAACATCTGACGCGTCTGCGCAGCTCTGCACTTAAAGGCTCCAAAAGACACCAAAATCACCATATTTCTCCAGAACGTACCTGAACCTGTAAATACTCTAAATAGACTCTATATTATAGTAAATATATATAAAAAAACCTATAGACCATGGCTAAAAATGGATAAAATCCATGGTCGATCAACTCCCCCAGACTTACCCTTTTGCTTGTCCTCAAGCAAAACCAACAGGCAGTCTCTCTGAAAGAGGTTTGAAAACAGTAGGGACTCACATGATTTAAAACTTAGAATCATCACCTCTACAATATTGTAATCTACATCTAAAAAGTCCTAATCACAAAAGCACATTATACTATATCCTAACTTAGCAACCAAATTCACCTAGCCAACAACTTAAGCAAATCTTGTCTGACATTTCCCTCTACCAACCTCATTTCTTAACATAAATAAAAGTGTTGGCTTTACCTTGGGAGTATCGATCACAAAATGCAAGGATTCTCAAACAAGTATCTGGACCTGCAGGTAAAAGTTAGTTTCTATCTTTTCTCTCTACTTATTTCTCTCTCAGTCAAAGTCTGCTTCAATTGCAGGATCATTGACTAAGATTGGACAGGCTTCCATGAATCAAGACTTAATGGTGGTTGCCACCAAGTCCTGTTCACTTCTTTTTGACCTATATCCAAGAATTCATTCGAAGCAAGTCTTGAAGGGGGTAACCACCAAGCCCTGTTCGAATCCTTTGCCTATAGAATTCTTATGAATAAAGTCTTGAGGGGGGTAACCGCCAAGCCCTGTTCGAATTCCTTCCTAATTAATAACTAACTAGTCCTAGAACATATATTTAAGCTTATTTTCGATTATTATTATTTATTTTTAATATTTTTCTTTATTATTATTATTATTATTTTTTGAATAAAATTAAATCTAAATTCGAAAATGAGAGAGAGTGTGATAAAACTATCTACACAAGGTTTACCTTCAGACTTGTCGAAGAATCCGATCCCATGTATACCAAGCCCCAAGACAAGCAATTTAGTCAGGTTTAGTGTTGGAGGTCAGCTTTGGTTCCTTTAAACAATCTCAGCAAGTGTTGATAGTTGACAGGTTGATCCACTTTAGTATCTTTAGTACTATCTGCAGTCAGTAAGTCTAGAATGGTGCTAAAGAGTGGTTAGATAACAAGGATAAATCGAATTAGATCATCATCCCTTCTTGACTCAATAAAAACAAATTTTGAAAATATTTTAAATAAGACTCATAAAGGTAGATAAACGTTAGTAATCCCCCCAGACTTAAATTACACTGTCCCCAGTGTAACACAGTCGGTGGCAAGGTGAAAATTATAAAGCATAAGTACGAAATTTAACAAGTAAGAACGATAAACCTGACTGGATTAAGTGTCGATCGATGGAAAAGAGTTACCATCGGTCGCTGTAGGTGATATACTGTCGATCGATATCGACATGCTCTAATCGGTCGATATTCAAGGCAATCGTCTACCCGGGTCCCTATTCTAAATATCTAACTCAAACATAATATTAGTAGAACCTCCCCCAAACTTAAACAACACTATGACTAGTGTTATACAGTCTAAGATTGGTGGGAAAATAAACCATAAGGACGATATTTAATAAGGTTCGCGAGTATACCTGCCATTGATTTGAGTATTGATCAACACAATGATGTGGCGATCAATACTTGTGATGCTCTGTCGATCGACAGTGATCAAGTGTCGGTCGATGCTGATGCAGAACTCGTCGATTCTTGTGCAAACTCGTCTGCTTGAGATTTTTTCCCTATAAATAAAATACTTAAAGATAGTAGTTAATAACTGATAAAACCAAATTGCTAACTAATTATTTTTTTTTCCATGAACAGTGATCCTGTTACAATAGCGTTGCTACGGTAACTCCGCTACAGTGGCGTCGTTACTGTTCACTTTTTTTTATAACCTACAATAAGTAAAAACGAAAAATCAGTAATATATGAAAATAAAAACATATGTAGAACAAACCTAACAGTGGGTTGCCTCCCACTCAGCGCTTATTTTAAGTCATTAGCTTGACTTCTGGAGATATGATTTAGTCTTGATGAGAATGTGAACTTGCTCCAAAACAAGTCTCAGTGTCCCTCTTCCTCATTTTGTTGATGCAGTTGATGAAAGCTCGTGCAGAAAGTTCCCCTTTATCTCTCATCTCTGGATCATATAGCACTCTAACCTTGGTAAAAGGTTCATGACCTCCTCTGCAGCGTACTCTACACTCAAGACTTCCCTCCTGGCATTTTGAAGGAACTAGTGACAGGAAATCAGCATCTATATTCTTTTTCCTCTTCTTCTTCTTCCTCTTCCTGGTCCTTCCCCCAGACTTAGACGTTTCTGTCATAGCCTGTTCTGAAATATGGAGGGTGTCGACCGATGCTTGTTCTGTTGGACCTTTGTCAAAGTCACTTCTATATCTCAATCCACTCTGAGAAACTGATGCATGCTGATGATTATCCAATACCCCAATGTAGGAATATGGTTGCACACTTCTATCTGGTGGAATTGGAGATTCATCTTCAAAAACAAAGTAGGAAACCGCAATCTTTACTGGATCATGTATCCTGTTCACTCTTTTGTGAATCCCAACAGCTTCATAGGGTCTATGATGTTTAGGGACAGAAAGGTGTGAAGTCTCAAACTTGTGCACTCTCTCATCAATTGGTTCCATCTTAATTGTGTATCCTGGCAGCTCATCCAACCATGGGTGTCGATCGATTGTTTCTGGTGGGTATCGATTGATATCAGTTGCGTCTGGTTGATCGATGAAATCAGGAGGTTTGAGATCGATGATGTTGGGTGGGTGTCGATCGTCATCAAGCCTCTGCTTAAGCCATTCTTCCAACTCCAAGAAGTCTTCTAGGGTGACTTTGTCTACATCGGAGGTAAGATCATAGCTTGATTCATCTGTGCTCTCCTGTGTTGAGTCTGCAATGTCCTGAAGACAACTCGAACTTTCAGAGATTTCAAGTGGTATTGATCTTTGACAAACGTCTGTGTTGATCGATGTCGGGACGCTGATGTCGATCGATGGTGTGGTGGTTATGTCGATCGATGGTGAGGTTGTGGGGTCGATCGATTCTGATACTAGTTTTGCAGGCTCGCGAGTTGAATCAGCTGTGTGTGCTTCATTGTCAGACAACTCTATGCAAGAGATAAAGTCCTTGCTTCTGATCTTGTCCACAGGATTGTAGTAGACTCCTTCATCAATGTTAGTCAAGCACATCCTATTCTTCTTTAGATCACAAACTGCTCCCACTGTAGCCATGAAGGCTCTTCCAAAAAGAAGAGAAGATGGCTTGCCTGATTTAATCTCTAAGACATGAAAGTCCACAGGAATAGTGCAGTCTCCTATCTCCACCTTAACATTCCTGATCATGCCTGCTGAATTTGCATTGGAGTTATCCACGAAAGTGAGACTATCTTGAGAAGGTCCATCTTTAACCCTAATACTTCAGCAATGTCTATAGCCATGATGCTGACTGCAGATTCAGTATCGCATAGGGCGTTTGGCAAATCATGGTTTTGTATAGAGCATGGAATCAAGAACTTCCCAGGATCTTCTTCCTTCTTGAGAGTCCTCTTAGGCTTACTGCAGACCTTGTTGAATAACAGCTCAATGTCTGTGTCTGTCTCTCTGCTTTCTCTGAAGAAATTACCAAGTCTATACTTATAGTATGCATCCACGAAAGACATATCCTTAGAATCCTCTTCACCCTCTTGTGAAATCCATCAAGTTCCACTCTGTTAACTTCTCTCCTGAGGTGTTTGGGAATAAAGGGTTTCCTAGATTTGACTATCTTCTCACGTTGAACTCCTTCTTTCGTTGCCTGCACTTCCATCACATGTTCATATCCATCCCTTTGGTGTTGATCAATCTCAACGAGAGAGGTTTCAGCTAATGTTGAGTGCTCTTTCTCTGTTGCGTCTTTAGTTTGCTGACTGATTTGCTCTGTTGTCCCTAAGCAAACTGATGTCTGAGATGAATTTTGAGTGGCATTCAAGCGGTGTGCATCAAGATTTGGCAAGCGTACTCGGTATGGCGTGGATGGAAATTGATCGATTCTCTGCTGCTCTTGTCGATCGATGCTCCCATGTTCCTGTCGGTCGATTCTCTCATGATGTTGTCGATCGATTCTTTCAGCTTGTTGTCGATCAACGTCATTTGGTCGGATGCAAACTATAGTGGGAAGATGTGGGTGTCGAGCGGCGAAGTCGGAGTGGCTTTGAATTCGGACAGTTTTGTCCGATCCAAAAAGTGGTGTCGATCGATGCTTGTCTGATGGTGTCGGTCGACGCTCAGGCGATGATGTCGAGCGATGTTTAGATGTTGGTGTCGGTCGACACCAATACGAGTTTCCCACAGACATAGAACTTTCGACTAGAAAGGCATCTTCTTCCCGCTTCTCCTGCTCAAGTATTTCCCCAAATTCATTATCTAAGATGGAATCTCTCTGGTGTCCTTCAATGGCTTGATCAACAGTGTTTTTGGACACGGGATGAACAGTAACTTGGTGAACAGTATCGCGATGAACAGTACCGTGATGAACAGTAACTGCGTGAATAGTGTCGCGATGAACAGTACCGAGATGAACAGTAACTGGGTGAACAGTGTCGATCGACGCGGGATGAACAGTATCGATCGACGTCGAGTGAACAGTGTCGATCGATGTTGGGTGAACAGTACCCGGATGAACAGTACTTCGATGAACGGTACCCGGATGAACAGTACTTTTCTTTTTAAAAAGTGCTTCTTGCTTCTTCACAGCTTCTTCAGTCTGAGAAGCTTGGGTGTATAACATCTTGACACATGTATCTAAGGTTTTTAATATTCCATTCACCTCTTTGCACAGAAAATCCAAATGCAGATTCAAATCCTCAGTCATCTCCTACTGATCTTTCAAGAGCTTCACTAGCATAAATTTCATCTCCTCTATATCACGCTGATCTTCATCCTGGCATACAGCTTGCTCCACCAGTGAGACTTCATATATGGAACCAATCTCAGCCTCAAAGATCTTGTTGTCATCCTTCAGCTGAATTTATCCTGTGCATATCCAGATTTTTGGCACTGTTGCTAGACACCAAGTTCTCAATTAGTCTCTTAGCTTCCTCTAGGGTTCTTGTCTCAAAGTTTCATTCGCTTGCAGTATCCAGCATCATATGATATCGTACATCAATACCTTTGATGAACCTCTTCGACAGCTGAATCTCTGTAAAACCATGATGTGGACAGTCCCTTTGGTATTTCCTAAATCTCTCCCAAGAGCTTCTAAAAGCTTCTGTAGGTCCCTGAGAGAATGTCCAAATTTTTTCCCTTATCTCATCAGCCCTTCCTTCGTTGAAGAATTCAGTCAGAAACGCCGTCCTGACATCACTTCAGGTAGTGAGAGACCCCGTTGGTAAGTGCCTCAGCCAAGTTTTTGCTTTCCCAGATTGAGAATACTTGAACACCTTGCAAATGATGTAGTCTGTGGCTGCTTCATTCTCATGTATTCAAGACACATAATCTTCTAGTGTCTCAATATGATCAAAGGGGTTTTCTTGAGGAAGACTATGAAAAGGGTTCTGAGCCACATGAGAGAAGTATCTGGCTTTCATATCAACACCTTGTATTGCTGGAGGTTGAATTGTAGATCTGTTGGTATAGAACTGACTAGGTCTGATCCATTCTGCAATCGTTCTCTGACAAGAAACTTTAGCATCCTCGCTGGTAGCAGATGGCTCAAGGATTGCAGTCCCTTGTCCATCTATCTTCTGACCTGCTGCGTTACGCAGATGACACTCCTGGTCATGCAGGTCTTCGTTCTCATCTCGTACAAGAATTATATTCGCAACCATGTCTCGCGGCTCAGTATCAATCGATGTTAGAGGTGAAGCATCGATCGATGTCGGGTGGGAAATATCGGTCGACAGAAGAGTAGCTTCGGTCGATGGGGGTGGGCGAGTATCGGTCGATGAAGACGGTGTCTCGGTCGACTGCGGTTGGCGAGTGTCGATCGACGAACTAGTGATAATGTCGATCGATGGGGAACGTCTTTCTTTGCGGATTGAACGCTGCAATCTTGTAGGATCTGAGACGAAAAGTAATTCTTCCTTACTGCTTCTGGTACTGATAGGCATGTATGTACCTGAAAGACAAAAAAAAATTTTCAGTAAGTAACTATAACAGTAAATAAAACCTAGACTAGACCTATTAATCAAGTCTAATGACAAATCCTTACTCCCCGGCAACGGCGCCAAATTTGATATCACTTAAATTACCCTAAGGAGTGATCTTACTCTCTCAAATAAGAGGTTCGATTGTAGTACTTAGGGATCGAATCCAAAGAGAGCAGGGGCACACAATAGACTATAGAAATCAAGGTTAAGCTAGGCAATCAATATTAAAACAGTAAATAAAGCAATATGAACAAGGCAGTTGTTCGATTAATTGAGGTTGTAAACAATAATAAGAAATAGCTAGACCTAGGGATTTATCAAACAAGAGATTCAAAACTAAAATTCAAGGATACTAAGTATTTATAGATTCAATCTAGAACTCGATTATGATAAGCAAGTAATCATCTCTCTCAAGCAATTACTAATCATATGTCTAAGTCTCTGTTCCAGTTTTCGCATGCGAACAAGAAGTGAGTATCGATCGATGGTATGGCCTGAGCATCAATCGATACTTCCTCAGACAAGCATTAACGACCTAATCGATTATGTTCAACTAGATTCTTAGACAAAATTCTCATATGCGTCTAAGTATCTAATCCAGCAGGATTCGGGTTCCGTTAATTGACTGCACTTTAGTGCATCTCAATTGTCCTATGATTCTAGGTTCAAACAATCAGTCACACTTTCATGTGAACAAAACTATTCCAGATCCTAGTATTACAAATCACCTTGGTGTAGAAGTTCTATAGATAACCTAGCAATCCTAATTGATTATCAGTTTGACATTAAGCTCATAAAATCCCTAAGCCTAACAAGATGAATTACTCAGACATGATAGAAGAAACACAAATCATAGTCTGAATAATATAATAGAATAGAAATCAAAGATAAAACCAATGGAGTTCCAATAAATCTCTGAAGGAGAATTGATCTTCTCTCCAGCCCTAAAAAAAGAATAATGGAGTAAAGAAAAGTGTAAAGAAAGCGTAGCCGTCAACAATGGCTTAGAATAACATAAATAGGGTTTCTGGTCGTCCAAGGGCATTCTGGTAATTTGTGGTTACTTCTGGGCTTCAGTTAGTCATAAAATATACTCAGCCCACATTCTGGCATCCATATCGATCGATATGAAGGCCTTCCCATCGATCGATATACATTCCTCTTCTCGACAGCCTTCTCTCGCGAGACAGACTGACCACTCTTCAGTAAAACAAGCATAACTTCTGATCTAACCGTTGGATTGACCTAAAACCGGTGGCATTGGAAAGCTAACTCAAAGCTATATATTGTTTAATAAGATGAGCTCAATCTAACGGTGGGAAGGTCTCCATACATAGCTAAAAATCTGACACGTCTGCGCATCTCTGCACTTAAAAGGCTCCAAAAGACACCAAAATCGCTATATTTCTCCAGAACGTACCTGAACCTGTAAATACTCTAAATAGACTCTATATATATAAAAATACCTATAGACCATGACTTAAAATGGGTAAAATCCATGGTCGATCAACAAGCAAGTCACCAAAGTCATCACCAAGGAAAGGAGTATTAGCTTAGAGAATCAGTTGGAGAAGAAGATACTCTATTACTATTTTCATTAAATTCTATTTAAGTATTATTTAGACCATCATAACTATGCTTCTTATGAATATGTCTGAGTAGTCCTACTGTAAGATTTAGGTTCACCAAAGGTTGATTTATGTAATGCTAATCACAATATAACTGTTAGGGTGTTTTAATAGTTCTTTCATTCTAGTTGTGCTTAATGTTAAGTAAAGGAATTGATCACCCTTGACTTAGATCTTGCGTTTAATTTGTGCAAGCGATATCATGGTGAATTGCCTGAAAATAAACTAGACTGATCTTATTAATTAGCTAAAAACGAAAGTAGCCCTAGTTAATATGAGAACTTATCAACCAGCTCGGTAATGTTTACTGGAAGGCAAATCGATCGATACGACACTTAGTCATCGATCGATTAACTGAAAGGCATGTCGATCGATTGTTAGAAAGACATATCGATCGATGCTTTCACAAGTTGGAACAAGCGACAGCTGACTGACTTGAGATCCATCTATTAGACAATCCTATAGATTTTTCTTAAGAGTTGAAATCGACGACAACAATATTTAAAACCCTTATAATCCCCAAAGCAGCATACTTATCATACCTAAAGGTTTGCCTTGACCTAGCTACTTCCCTGAATTGATAACAAACCTCAAAATCTAAAATCAAACAATTGTCCTGTTCGTCGATCGATATTCGCAAAGCTTATCGATCAATTTTTCTAGAATTCATTTAGGTTACTGTTTTATAACCATTCAATCTAGCTTTATTTCGAAGACTATAAAATCTATTGTGTAATCCAAAAGTCTCTGTGGATTCGATCCCTAAATACTGCAATTGACTCTAGGATAATTTGAACACGTACCAAATATCTAAAACCATTTTGGTCCACTTTTTTGAGACCTCATCTTCTCTTTCTCGTGCTTCAACATCCTTGAGATAACAGTGGATGCAAGTCAACTCCGTCTTCAGCTCTTCAAGATCATCTTTGACTGCCATTAACGTAGACGCTTCTTTGATGAGATAGTCGCCAATCTTTCCGACAACGAATCCCGTGATCGCATCAACCATCTCAAATCGAATGGAAAGATCTCAAAATACGCACAAGACTTGAGATCTTCTATTTTCCTTTGTGTCAACATTGCTAGTTATGAAGCAGACTTTGTGGATGTCTGTAGTCATTGACACTTGATCAAATTTTATTGCCTCCTAATATTCTATGACCCACTATTTCCTGATGGTAATTTTATAAGATAACGCCAAGCAGACGTGATATACCAATATAGATTCTCATTTGTCAACTAATACAAACGTAAAGCGCCGATTAAACTTATAATGAATTTATAAATTTTATATCAAACATTAACACCAATAACTATTAAGAAGCACAAGGTAGTCCCTCACTTGCACTTAAAAACTTTAAACAATGAAGCTAAGTAGGTCTGTGCATAAAATCCGGAATCCGAAATCCAAACCGAAAAACCCGATCTGTTATCTGACCCGATATATAAAAATATCCGAATAGGTCTTGTAAGGTGGTACGAAAAATATCTGAACCCGAAGTGTTATTAACCAAACCCGAACGGGTAACCCAAAATATCCAAAATTAATAATCAATACAAATATTTTGAAATATATATAAGTATTTCAATTATTAAATTCAATATTTGTGGTAATATGATATATAATAATGAATATTAAAATTTTAATAGATGTTTTAAGTACACAATTAGTTGTGAATAAGTACTTTATAATTTGTTCATTAAAATAACAAGTCTATTATCTATAAGGTAATGCATATTGTTTACAAATGATGTTTGTTTTCATACTTGATTTAACATTTTATTGTTATTTTATCAATTTATGTGTGATAGATTAGTTTTTATTTAATTTAGGTGTTTTTCTATATGTTTTGCTTCAAAATTTTGTTTTTACTTCGGTTATATCCAAACCGAACCGATATAACCCGAATCCGAACAATATATGATTACTTTATGGGTTTAGGACACAATATAATTTTGAACCGAATCCGAAGTGTTATTATTCGAACCCGACCCGTACTAATAAAACTTTAGTATGGGACCTATGAGCATAAATCCCAAATCCAAAAAATACGATCCGAACGCCAAAGGCTACCCGAACATCCAGACCTATAGCTAAGGATCAAGATAACAAAAAAAGAAGTTAAGGATGACGAAACTCATCTGATTTTCAGCATAACTCAAAAACACAAGCAAAACACTTAACATTAAACAATTATTTGAAAGGGGACAAAAAAGAAAAAAAAATTTATGATCCACACAAGAAACAGAAGGGCTTGAACAAACCCTTGAAGTAGAAAAATTGCAAAGCCTAAAGTGAGATACACGAACTTACTTCTCGTTACCTTAATACTGATGATAGGAGTTTTCAAGGCTCCTAATCAAATGATGTAGTATAAAAGATTATCGAACCAATCCTAGGTGATTTCAATGCAAAGGGAATGCAAGTCTATGCTTAATCTAAGTACAATCAATAGAGTGGAGTGAAATGAACTAAAACTAAACTAAAATGCAATAAAGTAATGATCTCTCTTTCAATATGAAGCAAAGGAATTCTTGGGACAAGGGAATTGATTTTGGGTGATCAAGCTTCAATCTAAGATGACAAACTTTCAATCAATCTAACACCTTAAGCCTAGACACAATCTAAACAAACTCTATGGTCAAGAAGAATGTTCATTTGCTAACACATCCCAAGCATCAAATGGTCATTGGTTGAATAATATGCAAGCAATCATTAAGAGTAAGTCTACTAGCCATCTCAACACCTTTACAACAAATGGTCTTTGGTAAAGAATGTTAAAAGCATTGGAGAGTTGGTTCAAGCATTTCATAGAACACCTTTCGGGCATGAAATGCCTATAGCTCTATTTTGAAGAGGCCAACTCCAAAATAGCAAGAAGAACACTCTACAAGCAAGGATTAAGAAGGATCTACCATAGAACATCTGAGATCTACACCTAATCACCCTTAGTCTCCCAAGCCCGTGAACCCTAGATAGATCTACTCACAAATTGACATGGAAAACCCCAAAACCAATGATGATTCAAGGTTAAACATGATTAGTGATAGAAATAATCCAACAAACACAAGAAAATAAGATGAAAAAGGATCCAAGATCCAAGCTTTCTTCAGGATCTAAAAGTGTTTTTAGAGAAAAGAAGTTCAGTCCCAACTTTGAGATACAAGGGTATTTATACAAGGCTTAGAAAACCTAAAAACATCACTAAAAATTACTAAAAAGTCCCTGGAATCCAATGGGCTTCGACCCATAGGAGAGGAGCGTCAAAAAATTCTCAGTGTGGCTCTGTCCTTGCCAGGCCGCGCGTCCCGACCCGAGCAGAAACATCCGGACGCTGGCCTGTCCCGCGCGGGTGTACTGACCCGCGCACCTCGGCCCGCGCACCGTCCTGCCTGTTCCTGGTGTGTCCCGCGCGGGTAAGTGAGGCCGAGCACCCTAGGCCGCGCGTCTGGTCCATCTTCTGGTGTGTCCCGCGCGGGTAAGTGAGGCCGAGCACCCTAGGCCGCGAGCCGGTCCATCGTCTGGTGTGTCCCGCGCGGGTGATCTCTCCCGAGCAGTCCAGGCCGCGCATCAGACGCGTCCAGCTCTCGTCCAAGCCGCGCGGGTATGACGCCCCGCACGCTCCAGGCTGCGCACCAGACAGCTCTCCAGGCCGCGCACCAGACAGCTTTCCATATCCGTCCGATCCCGCGCAGGTGCTCAGTCCCGAACATAACCAGCCGCGCGTTCGGTCATCCATCCTACGTCCGTCCAAGCACCCGGGTAAGTGTTCCTGATTTATCTCGTGTCCCGTCCATCCTGGTCTCGTCCAAAGAATGGTCTTGATAATGGTTTGGCTTGTTCTGACCTTGGCCAAACTCCAAACTCCATTCTTCATCTTTTTGAATCACAAAGCTCCCAAACACCTCCAATCACTCCTTAGCTCATTCCAACACCTGATAACGACATATGAATGCAATATGAACCTAAAGATGCCTAATGCCTAATCTAAATGATCAAAATGCACAAGATATGATAGCTAAAAACATGTAAATATGAAAGATATCAACTCCCCCACACTAGCCTTTACTTGTCCTCAAGTAATCTTTTCAAAACACAAGGAGGAGGGACATAGAGATGGAAGCAAAGCCAAAAGACACACCCATAGCACTCAACTTGACATCCTAAAGAAACATAGCAAATAGCATGAGCAAAACTCTCTTATTATGCTCTAGCTTTACAAGGCCTATCAATTACTCTTATACCTCTACACAAGATGCAATGCTTATCAACCAACAAGTTCTCTTAACCAGCCCTCACATTGATTCACACACACACACAAGGTGAAGTCTCACAAATGGGCACATGATCTCAATCATTTGGTTAGGTGATCAAATGGTCTAATATGGATGAAAATGAGGGTTCAATGCACCTTTTTAAGGTGGCTATCACTCAAGAATCAAGGAGCTTGATCATTATGCAAAATTTATCTAAGACTAGGAGCAATTCATGCATACATGGATCCATCCTCATCATTCTATCTCATTCCTAAGTGATTACAAGTTCTACACCTTTTTTTATTCATCCCATAACCCAAAATGAAAAACACTCACATCACTCACCCTATGAACATCTTTCTATTCTCAAGACACAACCACTAAGGACCTCTTATTCACTTTTCATACTTCTAAGCTCTAACACTTTCTGCTTTTCTTCCCCGCTATCTTATTAAATCTTTCTTTTTCTTTTTATTTTCTTTTTCTTTTTTTTTTCTTTTATTTTTCTTCTTTTTTTTATATACAGGGGGAAGGTCTTAAACAATTCAATCTAGAACTCTCTTTTATTTCTATTCTAGGTCCCTAGTTTTTTTTTTTTCTTTCTCATAACACTCTTTTGATCATCAATCTCAACTTTATCATTTCCCAAACCCAAGATATAAACCTTTTAAGGAACATAGACCCACTCATCATCCTAGAAGTTAGCTCAAATGATGACCCTATGCTAGCAAGAGATGAGAACAAATCTATGTCGCTCCCAATACCTCAAGATTTTGCACATGACAAACTATCAAAAGAGGCCTCACTCATGCAAATCAATGTAGGCTTCAAAGAATGGCTAGGGTTCAAGGGTAAGGAAGTGTCATTTGGGTTAACAAAGAGTGGTGCAATGGGGGAAAGATAACCCAAATGTGTATGAGATCCATGATCAAGTATGCAAATGCCCATATGCAACAGAAATTAAGTTCATTCAAGTCTAAGTTCAGGTTGGAGCATGTTTCAAGAACAATGCCAATATTAAGCAAGCAAACATGTTATAAGAAGAGTTTTAAAGGCTCAAAGCATGCAAGCCTTTCAAGAGTCACTAGCTTGACTACCTTGTCTCTTGAACTAGTGAGAAGTAGGATCCTTCCCACCTTCAAGTGTGATGGTGAGGACCTGGGAGAGAAGCTCTTGAAGCTTGATTGGGTCATCTTGGAGCTGAGGAGTGATTATGGCTCTAGCACATGAGAACGGTGTGGATTTGCCCTTGTGCTTTATCTTGTACTCAATGACTCCATCCTTGAGCTTCTTGGGATGGAGAGTAAGAGTGTGTGGGAGCCGATCAAGAGATGGAGGATGAGGTTCTTTCACCATCTTCTTCTTGCCATGAGTGGCATTAGAGGCTCCACTCATCCCCTCTCTTTTAGCACTTTCCAAGTGCTCATCACACAACTCTTTAGAAGACTCTCCATCAAGACCTTCTTTCTTACAAACAACCACTTCATCTTGTGGCTTCTCATCAGCTTTTTCACCACAAGTGATTGTCCCACAATAGCCAGCATCTGAGGGAGAATGTAGAGGATAGGATACAGCTTTGTTCACATGCATGAGGGTGACCTTCTTGTTGGGAAAGTCGATGCAAGCTCCAACTGTTGTGAGGAAAGGTGTACCCAAGATCAATGGAACTCTCTTTGCTGTCACCATGTTCGGAACAGTGAGGTCAATGGGTATGGTGCAAGATCCAATCTTCAAAGGGAAGTCCTTGATGATACCAATTGGGGTTTGTAGAAGAGGAATCCCCAAAGGTGAGAGAAGACGTATCTGGTTCCATGCATTCAATCCCAAGACTCTTCACCATAGCCATGGAAATCACATTCACACTTGCACCACTATCAACAAGAGCATCATTCATAGTTAGTTTTCCAAGGGAGCAAGACAATGTGAACTTCCCTTGAGACTCAAGCTTAGGGAGGGACTTGGGAGGGATTGGTGGATCAATCTTTAGAATTGAGATGTCTAAAATCTCAGCCACTTCAGCTTGGTGGTTGATAATGTCCTTGATGAGCATCATCTGGACATGAGCTTCACGCATACTCGAGATCTCTGGAAGCTTGACTCCAACATCACTAAGATCTTTCCTGAACTTTGAGATCACCTTCTTTTGAGCTTTGGTGAGAACTCTTTGGGGAAAAGGGAGCTTATCATAGGGTGATAGCTCAACCTCAGTTTCTTCTTTCTTCACTTCTTTCAGTTTGAGGTCAGCACTCTTCTCAATTGGTGTCTCAACCCTAGGCTCATCAATTTTCAGAATCCTTCCTTGAACCTTCTTGGCAGCTTCCTTCACAACCCTAGCCTCAGCTGTGGCTACAACCAATCTATGAACATGCTCAATCTGAGTTCCAAGCACTAGCCTCTCAATCTCATCAACCTCTTTCTCATGATCACTCAGCTCAATCCCTGAAGAAGTAGTAGAGAGGATAACATTGCAAGACTCCTTGGGATTCTTCTCTGGTTTTCTGGTAGAGATCCCATTGGGCTCTTGGAAGATGAAGACATAGAGGCAACCTGGCTCTCCAAAGCTTTGAGGTGAGAGGCAAGTTGCATGTACTTGTTGTTGAGGTCAGAAAAAGTCCCATCAATCTTGGAATGGACATTCTTGAACTCATCTCCAATTTCCTTAGCAAATCTCCCTTGAGTTTCTAAGATTTTTTTAAACATAGACTCCATGGTTGAACTTGGAGTTTGAGCTTGAGAAGAGCTTCCTTGGGGCTGAGTAGACTGGTTGGCTTGGTAACCTCCTTGATGATTGTTGTAGTAAGGTCTTTGCTGGTAGTTGTTTTGGTACTGGAAGTTGGGCTCTTTCCTGTACCATGTGCCATTAGCATTGATGAAGCACAGCTCCTCTTGACGGTCTACACCATCAACCTGATTAGTCCCAGCAGGCTGCTTTTCTAGCTGGTTCCCAATGGCGTCAATCTGCTCGTGCTTAGCCTTCTCTGCAATAATCTTGTCCAACTTCTCTTGGAGAGATTTCAGTGCCTTCCTTGTGTGCTGATCATCTTCATCAGTGCCTCTGTTGACCCTATCATGCTCCTCGCTGTAGACTGAGTCACTCTTGGCCATGTTCTCCACCAGCTCCTCAGCATCCTGCTCAGTTCTTCCCAAAAGAACCCATTGCTGGCTGTGTCTAATCTGCTCCTGAACTCTGGAAGAGCACCTCTGTAGAAGGTACTAAGCAAACTCTCCTTGGTGAAGCCATGATGTGGGCATTGAGACCAATAACCCTTGAACATCTCCCATGCTTCACTAAAGCCCTCAAGGTTCTTCTGCTGAAAGTTAGAGATCTCATTTCTGATCTTGGCTGTTCTTGAGATAGAGAAGAACTTCTCTAAGAATGCCCTCTTGCACTCATTCCAAGTTGTGATAGAGTCACTTGGAAGAGCCTTCTCCCATTGATGTGCCTTGTCTCCCAAAGAGAAGGGAAACAACCTTAGCTTGAAAGCATCTTCAGAAACTCTATTAGTCTTGGAAAAGCTACAGTAGCTATCAAATGTGTCCAAGTGATCAAGGGGATCCTTCACAGCAAGGCCATGAAACTTGTTGTTCTCAATCAAATGCAGCAGCCCTGATTTGATCTCAAAGTTGTTGTTCTCCACAGCTGGTGCTCTGATCCCCAACCTATGACCATCAATGTGAGGTTGATCATAGGCTCCAATGGCTCTAGCTTGGCGCTGTGGCTGTTGTGGTGGGCGCTGTGGTCTTATGTTGTCAGCTCTTGTACCATTGCCCCCTAGAGCATCACCATCTTGAGGCTGATTCTCCATATCAAACCCCAATCTCTGCAAGTGAGCCTGTTGCTCTTCTTCTCTTCTCTTTCTTGCAATCTCCCTCTCAAGTGTAGCAATCTCTTCAACAGTTGGGATTAAGTTTGATGCACCTCTGCTTCTAGTTATCATACACCTGAAATGCAAAGGAAAAAGAGCAAGGAGAAGCAATAACACAATAAAAGAAAAATGACTTAGTCTAAAGCAATTGACTAAATCCCGATGTCAAAATCAACTTAGAATTTGGCAACGGCGCCAATTTGATGATTGGAGTTTTCAAGGCTCCTAATCAAATGTTGTAGTATAAAAGATTGTTAAACCAATCCTAGGTGATTTCAATGCAAAGGGAATGCAATTTTATGCTTAATCTAAGTGCAATCAATAGAGTGGAGTGAAATGAATTATAACTAAACTAAAATGCAATAAAGTAATGATCTCTCTTTCAATATGAAGCAAAGGGGTTCTTGGGACAAGGGAATTGACTTTGGGTGATCAAGCTTCAATCTAAGATGGCAAAATTTCAATCAATCTAACACCTTAAACCTAGACACAATCCTAAACAAACTCTATGGTCAAGAAGAATGTTCATTTGCTAACACATCTCAAGCATCAAATGGTCATTGGTTGAATAATATGCAAGCAATCATTAAAGAGTAAGTCTACTAACCATCTTAACACCTTTACAACAATCTTTGGTAAAGAATGTTAAAACCATAGGAGAGTTGGTTCAGGCATTTCATAGAACACCTTTTGGGCATGAAATGCCTATAGCTCTATTTTGAAGAGGCCAACTCCAAAATAGCAAGAAGAACACTCTACAAGCAAGAATCAAGAAGGATCTACCCTAGAACATCTTAGATCTACACCTAATCACCCTTAGTCTCCCAAGCCCATGAACCCTAGATAGATCTACTCACAAATAGACATGGAAACCCCAAAACCAATGATGATTCAAGGTTAAACATGATTAGTGATAGAAATAATCCAGCAAACACAAGAAAATAGGATGAAAAAGGATCCAAGATCCAAGCTTTCTTCAAGATCTAAAAGTGTTTTGAGAGAAAAGAAGTTAAGTCCCAACTTTGGGATACAAGGGTATTTATACAAGGTTTAGAAAACCTAGAAACATCATTGAAAATTACTAAAAAGTCCCTGGAATCAAATGGACTCCGACCAATAGGGGAGGAGCGTCAAAAATCGCTCAGGGTGGCTATGTCCTTGCCAGGCCGCGCGTCCTGACTCGAGCAGAATCATCCGGCCGCTGGCCTGTCCCGCGCGGGTTTACTGACCTGCGCACCTCAGCCCGCGCACCGTCCTGCCCGTTCCTGGTGTGTCCCGCGCGGGTAAGTGAGGCCAAACACCCTAGGCCACGCGTCCGGTCCATCTTCTGGTGTGTCCTGCGCGGGTAAGTGAGGCCGAGCACCCTAGGCCGCGCTTCCGGTCCATCTTCTGGTGTGTCTCGCGCGGGTGCTCTCTCCCGAGCAGTCCAGGCCACACATCAGACGCGTCCAGCTCTCGTCCAAGCTGCGCGGGTATGGCGCCCGCACGCTCCAGGCCGCGCACCATACAGCTCTCTAGGCCGCGCACCAGACAGCTTTCCATATCCGTCCGATCCCGCGCGGGTGCTCAGTCCCGAGCATAACCAGCCGCGCGTCCGGCCATCCATCCTTTGTCCGTCCAAGCACCCGGGTAAGTGTTCCTGATTTATCTCGCATCCCGGCCGTCCTGGTCTCGTCCAAGGAATGGTCTTGATAATGGTTTGGCTTGTCCTGACCTTGGCCAAACTCTATTCTTCATCTTTTTGAATCACAAAGCTCCCAAACACCTCCAATCACTCCTTAGCTCGTTCCAACACCTAATAAGGACATATGAAGGCAAAATGAACCTAAAGATGCCTAATGCCTAATCTAAACGATCAAAATGCACAAGATATGATAGCTAAAAACATGTAAATATGCAAGATATCAAATACCTCTCTCCAAACCGAAAAAACAGAACACCAGTTCCATTGTTGTGATCTATAGCATACTCAGCTCGTACCAAACCTAACTTCACTCCTACACCGCATGATGAACCTTGTCCCATTCTCATATATACTGCTGTTGGATTCCCCTTTACGTCCTTGCAGCTTCCCAAATCGTTCCCATGCTCAGAAAATGCATACGCATGCGTGTTCTTCACAGGTACTTTAATCTCAGCACCAAGCTGCAATCCATGAAAAAAAAAAATCAGACTCATGTTTTGTAGAGTGTTTTAGTTTCGTGGTGTTTGTTGTTTTACCTCGAGGATATTTCTCGCCGCACCTTGCTCCCCCATGTTGTAGCCATGGGCAGAATATTGTTGGAGAGGAATTTAGCATCCCCTCGCAAGGTCCTTCGAACAAGCAGGATTCGACCCGTTAGAATCAAGAACCCAGTTAGGATCGGCTCGACAAACTGATCAATCGGCTTAAATATTGGCGTTATCAATATGATTCTACGGCCGATCGACCGACTTAGTCAATATCGGCTTAGCGGACCTTCGTTCGACTAAAAAGCCTATCAAACACGGAATCGGACTTGGGCTTCTAGGGCAACTTCATATTAGGGCGAACAAAGGACACATGAAGGAGGCTATAAAAAGAGGACGTAAGGGAAAGAGAAAGGGATCCCCAAACAGACACTAAGGCATTGACGGCAAGATCTAGGGTTTTCGACCAATCAAGCCGCTTAGTGTTTTCATTGAAGTCTTTTCAACAAAGCTCCAACCTTTCTCTCTTTCGTTAATCTCTTTGTAAACTCGTTCGTTCTAATACACTGATCAATAAACGTCTTTTTAAGACCCACAAAACCGAGTTTATTTCACTATCATTCGATCGACCAAACTCATATTCAACACTTGGCGCCCACCATGGGGTAATTATCTCTCATTCAATATGAAGCAAAGGGGTTCATGGGACAAGGGAATTGACTTTGGGTGATCAAGCTTCAATCTAAGATGGCAAAATTTCAATCAATCTAACACCTTAAACCTAGACACAATCCTAAACAAACTCTATGGTCAAGAAGAATGTTCATTTGCTAACACATCTCAAGCATCAAATGGTCATTGGTTGAATAATATGCAAGCAATCATTAAGAGTAAGTCTACTAGCCATCTCAACACCTTTACAACAATCTTTGGTAAAAATGTTAAATGCTTAGGAGAGTTGGTTCAGACATTTCATAGAACACCTTTCGGGCATGAAATGCCTATAGCTCTATTTTGAAGAGGCCAACTCCAAAATAGCAAGAAGAACACTCTACAAGCAAGAATCAAGAAGGATCTACCCTAGAACATCTTAGATCTACACCTAATCACCCTTAGTCTCCCAAGCCCATGAACCCTAGATAGATCTACTCACAAATAGACATGGAAACCCCAAAACCAATGATGATTCAAGGTTAAACATGATTAGTGATACAAATAATCCAGCAAACACAAGAAAATAAGATGAAAAAGGATCCAAGATCCAAGCTTTCTTAAAGATCTAAAAGTGTTTTTAGAGAAAAGAAGTTCAGTCCCAACTTTGGAATACAAGGGTATTTATACAAGGTTTAGAAAACCTAGAAACATCATTGAAAATTACTAAAAAGTCCCTGGAATCAAATGGACTCCGACCAATAGGAGAGGAGCGTCAAAAATCGCTCAGGGTGGCTATGTCCTTGCCAGGCCGCGCGTCCCGACCCATGCAGAATCATCCGGACGCTGGCCTGTCCCGCGCGGGTTTACTGACCTGCGCACCTCAGCCCGCGCACCGTCCTGCCCGTTCCTGGTGTGTCCCGCGGGTAAGTGAGGCCGAACACCCTTGGCCACGCGTCCGGTCCATCTTCTGGTGTGTCCTGCGCGGGTAAGTGAGGCCGAGCACCCTAGGCCGCGCTTCCGGTCCATCTTCTGGTGTGTCCCGCGCGGGTGTTCTCTCCCGAGCAGTCCAGGCCGCACATCAGGGCGCCCAGCTCGTCAGCTGCTGGTATGGTACCCGCACGCTCCAGGCCGCGCACCATACAGCTCTCTAGGCCGCGCACCAGACAGCTTTCCATATCCGTCCGATCCCGCGCGGGTGCTCAGTCCCGAGCATAACCAGCCGCGCGTCCGGCCATCCATCCTTTGTCCGTCCAAGCACCCGGGTAAGTGTTCCTTATTTATCTCGCATCCCGGCCGTCCTGGTCTCTTCCAAGGAATGGTCTTGATAATGGTTTGGCTTGTCCTGACCTTGGCCAAACTCTATTCTTCATCTTTTTGAATCAAAAAGCTCCCAAACACCTCCAATCACACTCTTAGCTCGTTCCAACACCTAATAAGGACATATGAAGGCAAAATGAACCTAAAGATGCCTAATGCCTAATCTAAACGATCAAAATGCACAAGATATGATAGCTAAAAACATGTAAATATGCAAGATATCAAATACCTCTCTCCAAACCGAAAAAACAGAACACCAGTTCCATTGTTGTGATCTATAGCATACTCAGCTCGTACCAAACCTAACTTCACTCCTACACCGCATGATGAACCTTGTCCCATTCTCATATATACTGCTGTTGGATTCCCCTTTACGTCCTTGCAGCTTCCCAAATCGTTCCCATGCTCAGAAAATGCATACGCATGCGTGTTCTTCACAGGTACTTTAATCTCAGCACCAAGCTGCAATCCATGAAATAAAAAAAAATCAGACTCATGTTTTGTAGAGTGTTTTAGTTTCGTGGTGTTTGTTGTTTTACCTCGAGGATATTTCTCGCGCCTTGCTCCCCCATGTTGTAGCCATGGACAGAATATTGTTGGAGAGGAATTTAGCATCCCCTCGCAAGGTCCTTCGAACAAGCAGGATTCGACCCGTTAGCATCAAGAACCCAGTTAGGATCGGCTCGACGAACTGATCAATCGGCTTAAATATTGGCGTTATCAATATGATTCTACGGCCGATCGACCGACTTAGTCAACATCGGCTTAGCGGACCTTCGTTCGACTAAAAAGCCTATCAAACACGGAATCGGACTTGGGCTTCTAGGGCAACTTCATATTAGGGCGAACAAAGGACACATGTAGGAGGCTATAAAAAGAGGACGTAAGGGAAAGAGAAAGGGATCCGCAAACAGACACTAAGGCATTGACGGCAAGATCTAGGGTTTTCGACCAATCGAGCCGCTTAGTGTTTTCATTGAAGTTTTTTCAACAAAGCTCCAACCTTTCTCTCTTTCGTTAATCTCTTTGTAAACTCGTTCGTTCTCATACAGTGATCAATAAACGTCTTTTTAAGACCCACAAAACCGAGTTTATTTCACTATCATTCGATCGACCAAACTCATATTCAACACTTGGCGCCTGATGAAAGAACTTTTCTAGGGTTCTAATCAAATGATGTAGTATAAAAGATTGTCGAACCAGTCCTAAGTGACAATGAAACAGAGGGAATGCAAGCCTATGCTCAATCTAAATGCAATCATTAGAGAGGATGATGATTAAACTAAAACAATAAGCAAAATGTAACAAAAGGTAAAACTTTCTTTCTTATGAGGAGAGTGAGACCCATGGGTATAGGGACTTGATATCAAATGATTAAGCTTCAATCCAAGATGCTAACTTTTCAATCAATCTAATCCTTATGCCTAGACAACAAAACTAAGCAAGCTCTATCTCTAGATGGATGCTCTTTTGCAATGATCACCCAAGTACACCAAATCTCTTTGGCTGTAATGATCAAAGCAAACAAGGAGAATGAATCTATTAGCAATCCTAGCTTCTTTGACAACTAATCTCTTAGGCAAAGCAAGCTAAAAGCATAGATGAGTTGGTTCAGGCATTTCATAGAACACCTTTCGGGCATGAAATGCCTATAGCTCTATGTTTGAGAGGCCAACTCAAATATAGCTTTAGAAACACCAAATCTATGCAAGGAAATGATAGATCTGACACTAGACACCTTGGATCTAAATTAATCACTCTCTATCACCCTAACCCATGGATCTTAGAAGGATCTACTCACTAATCCACATGCTTAATCTTAAACCTATGAGAGATTCAAGCTTAAACATATAGAGAAAGAAAGTATATGAAATCAAAACAATCAAGAACACAAAGACAAGATGAGATTATGAATCAAGATGAAACTTTACTCAAGAGGTTTATGTGTTCTTAGATAGAAAATGAGATCAGTCCCACATTAGGGATAATAAGGGTACTTATAGTTATGCTTAAAAGCCCTAGAAACATAGATTAAGATTACTAAAAAACCCTTAAGCTAGATGGGTCTAAACCAATAGGAAAGAGGCACAAAACTCGGTCAGGGTAGCAGCAACACCATCCAACCCGGTCTAGGTTACCCGGCCGTCCAAGCTGGCCGCGCTCTTTGCTCCGTCCGGGTTCACTTCGTCCGTCTCTCCCCGGTCGCCTCACCCCGGTCACCAGTACCTTCTTCACGACCGGGTACTCCTAGCCGGACAGGCCACCCCGGTCGTCCTCAGCTTGGAAGTGTCTTGCTCGCCCGTCCGGATGCATGTACCCGGACGCATCTCCCCGGCCGTCTAGCAGTCTTCATCGTCCGGGTGCTCCTACCCGGACGTGCTTCCCCGGACGTCTCTCGGCTCGGACGCGCCTTGTTCTTCCGTCCGGGTGTACGTACCCGGACATGTCTCCCCGGCCGTCCAGCAGTCTTCATCGTCCGGGTGTGTGTAGCCGGTCAAGGCTACCCGGTCTGACCCTCTTCTCTTGGTTTTACTTCTCTTCTTATAGCCATTATTGATTCTTCACTTCTTTTGGGTTATAAGGTCTCCAAACACCTCAAATCTCACCAAAACATACTCCAACACCTGATAGGGACAAATGAATGCAAAATGATCCTAGACAAGCCCTAACTTAAGCCTACGACTTAAGGAATGAAATAAAAAGATGGCTAAATACATGAAAATATGCAAGACATCAACTCCCCCACACTAGTCCTGTACTTGTCCACTCTTTTCAGCTCTTTCTAGACATTGCTAGCCCCCTTTTCATTATTATTATTATTATTATTTTTTGCTTTTCTTTTTTTTTTTATATGGGGGCCAAGACCTTTTTTAACAACTTGGAGCTTACAATCTTTCATTCCTCTTATCCCTTCTAGACTTAATCACTTATAACATTAGAGTCTCATGAGTCAACCTTTTCTTTCATAAACCTTTCACTTTCCCAAGATCATACCATACAACACGCACCCCCATCCTAGAAGCTAGACATTATGAGTGTCTAATCTAGCTAAAATGGAGACCAAGCATTGTCGTTCCCAATACTCTCAACATTATGCACATGTAAAGCTTTCCAAAGAAGGCCTCACTCAACAAATAATGAAAGCTTGAAAGGAGGTAAGGGTTTTAGGGTGTGGAGTGCCACTTGAGCTTGTCCAAAAAGATAGGCAAAGAATGGGAGGGACAACTCAAGTGTTCTATCCATGGCTTAGTACACAAGGGACCATGAGCAAGAGACTAGAGTCTAAATATGACAGGAGCAAACTTCAAAGAGATAGCATCAATCAATCAAATAAGCTTTAGGAAGAGATTTCAAGGCAAAAAGTTTACAAGCTATCCTAAGATTGCTCAAGCTACTTACTATGCTTATAAAGGGTATCACTTTAAGAACTTAGCATGAGCATCTTTTCAAGGCAACTATCATCCTTGTACCCTTATGCATGATGCAACCTATATGATGATTTTTCTCTTTTTTTTTATATGCAAGTGAATGATCTAGACTCAATCCTAATGCAACTACATGATTCTTTTTGTGCTTTTCAAATTTTTCAAATTTTTTATGGCTTTTCTATGCAATAACTATCTACAAATGCATGTTTATGACATAAAACACAAGATGATCAGCAACTTGGCACCTCCCCCACACTTAATTCACACAGTCTCTGTGTTTGTTAAATGTGGAGAAGGGCCCAAAGAGAAATAAAACTAAATGTAATGATGAATGGTATATACAATGATACGGTGTTGGAGTACCTCTATGGAGCATGGGATGAGGCTGATGCCTCTCCCTCAGAGTCATCTTCATCAGCAGTGGTGCTTAGGGATGGTGACTTGTTTCCGGACTCAGATGGGGCGATGTAAGGGTTCCTCAAACGGCGGAGAGCTTGCTTGCTGGATTGTGGCGCAGAAGGGTCAATAAGTGGCATAGGAAGGGGTGCATTGAGAGCATCAATGTCAAAGTCCTCAGCCTTGCAGCCAGCTACAGCCCCCCTAGCTAGTACATCAACCACTTTCTTCAATAACCGGGCTGAAACTTCAGCTTGCCTCTTCACAGTCCTTTTCAGCTCTTTGCACTTGTTGGTGAGCTTGAAGATGGTCCTATCTTGAGCCTTGTTCCACCTCTGGAGGATTTTAATTTGGTCATGAGCCTGGCGTAGGGGTCCAAGAGGCAGGACACCGGTGCAATGCTCAAGCTTGTAACGAGGAGGGCCAAAAAGATGAGCAGTGGTGCTGCTGGTGTAGTCCTCTTCATAAGCATTCTGCTTTCTTACATCCTTATCACCCTTAGGCAGGTTCACCGGGCAAAGAGGTCCATGACTCCTAAGGAGGTGCTCCTCACTGATGTCAAAGCTGATGTCTCCTGAAGTGCTCAAGGAAGTGAGGTGTGGGCTAGGAAGCAATAGCTCAGCCTTCTTGCCACCCCTTGAGTAAGAGTAGACACATTTTCCATTAAACCGTCCACTTAGAAATTGGCCTTCTTCAGGTAAGCTCCATCCAAGAAAGTAGGACTTACTCCATCATCACCCAAATCAATCCCTTGGTAAGCTATTAATGGGGTTATCCAGCCACCAATACCAATCTGAGGTCCGGAGTCACGGTTTGTCCAAGCCCAGCTCTTGTAGTGCATGAGGCGCTGTACAAGGAAGCCAACCATACCAAAATCTGAGTAGAAATCATCCGGGACACTAGGGAGCTGAGGGGAGGAAACAAAGTGTCGGGCGGTTTGGTGAAGAAATCTCAACTCGTCTCCAGCAACATTCCCTACTTCCTTCTTCTGGAATAGGGTGTGGTTAAGCAACCTGTGGAGGTAGCGCATAGTGGGATGCCTAATAGCTCCATTCTTCTCCTTCTTGTGTCCCCCCTTTCCTTGTCCTGTTAATAGGGTCCACATTGATTCAGCAATGGTCTTTTCCTTAGGTGCTGTCTTGAGTGTTGGAAGTGAAGGGTTTTTCTGATCCTCGAGGTCAAGAACTTCACTAATCTCTTTGAAAGACATGGAGTACACTTCCCCCTCAATCTTAAATTTGATCTCTCCCCATCCTTGCTGTGCATGCTTGGAGGTGTGAAAAGTTGCTTCTAGTGTAGCCAAGAATTGGCAAGAGACTTCTTTGTGAGTGGGGTAGGCTGTTGAGTAGAGGCTGCCCACCTTCATGTGCTGAAGCATTTCTTCAACATCATCATCAAGGTATAGCTCTTGCAAAATCATCTTATGAACAAATCTGGTGGGGACCCAAGCAATGCCATTCCTCAAAAAGTCTAGCAGCTCATCTTCAGTAGGTGTCTTGGACCTATCCCTCTTGTCATACTTTGATTTAGGATCAGCATGCTCATCATTAGAAGATGTCTCATCTTCTTCACCTTCATTTTCTGCAATCATTGGTTTCTTGCCTTGCTTCTTTGCTCTAGCCTTTGCCAACTTCTCTTCCTTGTTGTGCTGGTTAAGGCTCTCTACAACTTCTTGCACAGGGTCTGGTGTTCTCCTAGGTGGAGTCATAGCCCTCATAGTGTGAGCAAGGGTATGATCACCTTTGTTGCTTGTCTTTTCAATCACAAGAGCTCCCACACCAGAATTTCTTGGTGCCTTAGATCTCTTTGGAGGAGCCTGCATGTGACTACCATCAGCCCCATTGTCTCCAACAGCTAATCTCTTTCCATCCCTTTTGGCTTGCTTGTGAGCACCATCAGCCACACTCTTATCAGCAACAACTTTCTTCCCATCTTTATTGGCTTGCTTGTGAGCACTTTCAGCCACATTCTTAGCAACCACAACTCTCTTCCCTTCTTTCTTGGCTTGTGCCTTCTTCCTTAGCAGTGCCAAGGCTTGCTGTCGGCGCTCCTCCTCTGAACCAGGCTCTGAACCCAAAGATTTCCCAAACTGAGCAGTGTGTCTTGCTGCACGCTCTTGCTTCTCAATTTCAAGATCAGCTTCACTCTTTTTCCCCATTGGTACCTGAAACTTTAGACCTTGGAAAAGAGTAAGCTTGAGAAGGAAAAAGCTTTCAATATGAGGAATAAGATCAAAAGCATATGGTTTACAACTCCAATGATCAATTGCTCACAAGAAACAAACTTTTAAGCAAAAGGCTTTGAAACAACTTAGAGAATTCTCATGCTCAAAACTTTTTTTTTTTTTTTTTTAATGAGCAAAAAGAACCTCTAAGAATCAAAACCACTCAATTAAGCACAATCAAGCTTAAAATGGCCTAAATTGAAGTTCTCCATCAACCTAGCATCCAATCTAACCCAAGAACAACCTAAAACAAGCACTTTATAAAAAACCCCCAAATCTCATGAACCATAATTTTTCAAAGTTCAAATTAATCTCAATTCCACCATGAAATCAACTACCCAGCATGATATATAAGCAATCCCTAGTCTAAATTACAAGAATCTAGCAAGAAAAGGCTCAAATTTCAAGTTCAAATTTCTAGGGTTCATGAGGGTTACGAATTTGAAGTTAGAGATACCATACCTTGCTTTGGATGAAGGATAAAGATGGAAAGGTTCAAGGAATTAGGTCTAGGGGAAGAAGGTCTTGATGTGGGAAAAAGAAGTTTATGATTTGGTTGAGATTTGGCAAAGTTATGTGAATTTGTGTTCTTGGAGGCTAGAGAGGATTACGATGTGAGGAAGAAGATGAAATGAGGAGGGAGAGGGTGGCTTAGGGTTTTAAATGTTTCTGGGTCGGGTGGATGGGCGTTTGGGTCAGGGTAGGTCGGGTTTGGGCTTGAAAAAGGAAGAGAAACCTTACCTGGGTCGCGGATACGGGTCTGGTGCTCCATGGGTCGAGGCTGGTCGTGCTGGGTAGTGAATCCCAACCGGGTAGCTCACCCCGGACGGACGTCCCCGGTCCGTTCCTTCACTTCCACGACTGGGTAGCTCACCCCGGACGGACGTCCCCGGTCCGTTCCTTCACTTCCATGACCGGGTAGCTCTCCCCGGACGGATGTACCCGGTCCGTTCCTTTCATCCGTTCGTCCGTCTGCTTCACGACCGGGTGTTTCCACCCGGACACCCCATCCCGGGCCGATCAGTCAGCATGCTGCACGTCCGGGTAGGCGACCCCGGTCCACCCTACCCGGTCCAAACCTGCAATCCTTTTTTTTTTTTTTTCTTCCATCTCAAAGCCTTATCTCACTCATTCCCAAGCTTTCACCATTCTCCAAGTGGCTTATTTGAAAAAGAAACAAATCCTAATGCATATTTACAAGGACAACCATGGGACTTCCTCCCAAGTGAGCTTGTTTAAAGTCACTAGCTGACTTTGCCTCCTTTGAGGTTAGGCAAGGGGAGCATCAGAGAGTGGGGTTGATGTCCCATCCTCCTTTGGTACTGTGGCCATGTATTCCTTGAGTCTCTGGCCATTAACTGTGAAGTCATTACCCTGCTTATCCCATAACACAATGGCTCCATAAGGCCTCACTTCTTTGATCACAAATGGACCAGACCATCTTGACTTAAGCTTTCCTGGAAATAACTTCAGTCTAGAGTTGTAAAGAAGCACTAGATCTCCTGCCTTGAACTCTCTCTTGAGGATGTGCCTGTCATGGAAGGCCTTTGTCTTTTCCTTGTAGATCCTTGACTTCTCAAAGGCATCCATCCTTATCTCATCCAGCTCATTGAGTTGAAGAAGTCTCTTCTCCTTTGCACACTTGATGTCAAAGTTTAGAAGCTTCACAGCCCACAATGCCTTGTATTCAAGCTCAACTGGCAGGTGGCAAGACTTTCCATAGACAAGGTTGAAGGGAGTGGTGCCTAGAGGAGTCTTGAATGCTGTTCTATATGCCCAAAGGGCATCATCAAGCTTGGCTGACCAATCCTTCCTCTTGGTTCCTACAACCTTCTCCAAGATCCCCTTGATTTGCTTGTTGGAGACCTCCACTTGGCCACTTGTTTGAGGGTGATAGGGTGTTGCAACCTTGTGCTTCACTCCATTCCTCTTGAGAAGACTCTCAAATACCTTGTTGATGAAGTGTGAACCTCCATCACTTATGACCACTCTTGGAACTCCAAACCTTGGGAAAATAATGCTCTTGAACATTTTGACCACTACTCTTGAATCATTTGTAGGACTTGCTATTGCTTCCACCCACTTTGATACATAGTCCACAGCCACCAAGATGTATTTGTTGCCATAAGAAGAAGGAAAAGGTCCCATGAAATCAATCCCCCAAACATCAAACACCTCTACTTCAAGGATTGGGTTTTGAGGCATCTCATTCCTTTTAGTAATGTTTCCACTCCTTTGGCAAGAGTCACATCTTGAAATGAAGTCTTGTGAGTCCCTGAACATGTGTGGCCACCAAAATCCAGCTTGTAACACCTTTGAGACAGTCTTGAATGGAGCAAAATGGCCTCCATAGGAGGATCCATGGCAATGTGAGAGGATTCCTTCAACTTCTTCTTCAGCCACCACTCTTCTATAAATCTGATCCTTGCATAGGTGTAGAGGTATGGTTCATCCCAATAGTATCTCTTCAAATCTTTGTAGAACTTCTTCTTCTCATACCCTGCAAGCCCCAATGGTTCCTTTCCAGTGGCTAAGTAGTTAACCAAATCAGCATATCAAGGTCCCTTCTCTTCAGCTGCCTTAACCTCTTCAATCTTTTTTCCAGTCTCAATGACTGCTACCACTGACATGATGGCCAAGACATGCTCTTCTCTGAGGCCCTCATCAATAGGGATTCCACCTTCAATTCTCAACCTGGACAAGTGAGCAGCAACTCCATTCTCAATCCCTGGCTTGTCTCTAATCTCCAAGTCAAACTCTTGAAGCAAAAGGATCCACCTTAGTAGTCTTGGCTTGGCATCCTTCATTGCTAGGAGATGTCTCAAAGCTGCATGGTCAGTATACACAATGACCTTAGAACCCACCAGGTAGCTTCTGAATTTCTCAAAGGTGAAGACAATGGCCAGCATCTCTTTCTCTGTTGTGGCATACCTCATCTGTGCTTCATTCAAGGTATGGCTAGCATAATAAATCACATGAGTTTTGCCATCCTTCTTCTGCCCCAGGACAGCCCCAACAGCAAAATCACTAGAATCACACATTATCTCAAAGGGGAGGTCCCAATCAGGTGGCTGAACAATGGGAGCACTAACAAGGTCACCCTTTATCTTCTTGAAAGCCTCAAGACAATCTTCATCAAAGCTGAAGGCAGCCTCCTTGCACAGCAACTTGGTCATTGGTCTAGCAATCTTTGAGAAGTCCTTGATGAAACTTCTATAGAACCCAGCATGGCCAAGGAAGCTTATGATGTCTTTCACTGTCTTTGGTGGTGGCAAGCTGACCATCACCTCAATCTTAGCCTTGTCCACTTCAATGCCCTTTTCTGAAATCTTGTGTCCAAGCACAATCCCTCTTTGCCCATGAAATGACACTTCTCCCAATTCAGCACTAGGTTGGTGTCTTCACATCTCTGTAGGACCCTGCACAAGTTGGACAAACAAGCAGAAAATGAAGATCCGTAGACAGAGAAATCATCCATGAATACCTCCACTATATCCTCAATGAGATCCGAGAAGATAGACATCATGCACCTTTGAAAGGTTGCTGGAGCATTACATAACCCAAATGGCATCCTTCGATAAGCAAAGGTGCCATAGGGGCATGTGAATGTTGTCTTCTCTTGATCATTGGGATGTATGGGGATTTGGAAGAACCCTGAATACCCATCAAGAAAACAATAGAAAGGATGGTTTGCAAGTCTCTCAAGAATTGATCAATGAATGGCAATGGAAAGTGATCTTTTCTAGATGCTGAGTTGAGCTTTCTATAATCAATACACATCCTATGGCCAGTTATGGTTCTAGTTGGTATCAATTCATCCTTGTCATTTTAACCACAGTGATACCACCCTTCTTTGGAACTACATGCACAGGAGATACCCATTTAGAATCTGAAATAGGGTAGATAACACTAGCATCTAAGAGCTTAAGAATCTCCTTCTTTACAACATCTTTAAGGTTAGGATTCAACCTCCTTTGATGCTCTATAGAAGTCATTGATTCATCCTCTAGATGTATCCTATGCATGCACAAAGAAGGTGATATCCCTTAATATCATCTAGTGAGTATCCAATTGCTTTTCTAAACCTTTTAAGTGCATTTAAAAGTTGAGAAAGCTCAAGTTCAGTAAGTTCACTACTCACAATGACAGGATATGATTCATTAGGGCCTAGAAATGCGTACCTTACACCATGGGGAAGAGGTTTTAGCTCCACTTTTGGTGCCTTGAGCTCACTCCAATCATCTTGTTTGGTGTTCTCTGGTTGAGTGGCTGAAACAGCTTGGTGCACCTCTTGTTTGAGCTCCTCATACTGGCCTCTATCAACAATCTTCTTTCGAGAATCCAGCATGGCTGCAATAGCCTCACTCTCTTTGTTCTCAACCACTTGGACCTCTTTATCCACTGTCAAAGCATGCTGCAAAGGGTCCTCTATTGTCAACTCTCCAAGTGCCAATTCCTCAAGGAGCTCATCAGCAAGAGCTTCCATCTCCTCTATGTAAAACACTTGGCCTTGCACAGTTGACCTCTTCATTACCTCATTGACATCAAAATGGAGAGTGTGCTCTTTCCCCAAATGAAGATCAATCTTGCCTTCCTTCACATTGATAAGGGCTCCTGCTGTGGCTAAGAATGGTCTTCCAAGGATCAAGGGTCTCTAGCCTCTTCATCCATCTCAAGAACAACAAAATCAGTGGGAATTTCACAATTTCCAACCATCATAGGGAAGTCTTCAAGGATACCAATGGGGAATTTGACTGAGCGGTCAGCAAGCACCAAAGAGAGTTTGCACTTCTTGTATTGGCTGAACCCAAGCTTCTTGGCAACAGATAGAGGCATGAGACTGACACTAGCTCCCAAATCACATAGACATCTCTCAAACATCAAAGGACCAATGGCACAAGGTAGGTAAAGCAGCCTGGAGCCTCTAGCTTCTTAGGGATTGTCAATCTCTGGATGATGGCACTGCACTCATGAGTAAGAACCATCATGCCTTCCATTTCCTTCTTCTTGGCAGCCACAGCATCCTTCAAGAACTTGCTGTATTGAGGGACAAGCATGAAGGCATCAATGATTGGCATTGTGACTTGAATTTCACTCAATTGCTTCTCAAAGAGTGCTTTGTACTTCTCCAAAAGTTGCCTCTTGAATCTTCCAGGAAATGGCAGCTTAGGTTCATAGGAGGAGGAACAAAGAAGACTCTTTTGTTGGAGTGGCAACTTCACCATGCTTTGGTGTTTTCTTCTCTTCTCCAACCTTTCCTTTACCCTTAGCTTCAACAATCTTTTCTAGAATCTCCTCATCAACTTTCTCATCCACAATCAAAACATCATCATCAATGTTGATAGCCACCCCCACTTAGTTTCTCACCATCCTTGGGGAGAGTTCTTGAGGTAGCTCTCTACCACTTCTCAAAGTGATTGCCTTCATTGATTCTTTGGGGTTTTGCTCAGCCTTTCCTGGTAATGTTCCTTGTTGGCGACTTGGCTGAGAGTTCATAGAAGCAAACTGATTCTCCAAAGCTCTAATCTTGTTGTTTAGCTCAGTGTAGCTGCTGTCAATCTTGGGTGAACAGTCTTGAACTCATGGCCAATGTCTTTGGCTGCTCTAGCTTGACCTTCCAATAGTTGTTTGAACATAGCTTCCATAGATGAATCTGGGGCTTTAGCTTGGGAGGAGCTACCTTGAGCTTGAGTAGATTGATTGCCATGGTTTGCAAAACCAGGAGGAGGATTCTGCCTAGGCTGGTAATTCCCTTGCTGAGTGTTTTGCTTTGGTTGATAGCCTCCTTGCTGGTTGTTGGGGTAAGACCTTTGCTGGTAATTGTTGTACTGAAAGTTAGGCTCCTTCCTGTACCAAGAACCATTGTTGTTGATGAAGCAAAGCTCTTCTTGCCCTTCTAACCCTTCAACTTCATTAACCAGTTTCTAATCAAATGATGTAGTATAAAAGATTGTCGAACCAGTCCTAAGTGACAATGAAACAGAGGGAATGCAAGCCTATGCTCAATCTAAATGCAACCATTAGAGAATGATGATTAAACTAGAACAATAAGTAAAACACAACAAAAAGCAAACTTTCTTTCTTATGAGGAGAGCAAGACCCATGGGTATAGAGACTTGATATCAAATGATTAAGCTTCAATCCAAGATGCTAACTTTTCAATCAATCTAATCCTTATGCCTAGACAACTAAACTAAGCAAGCTCTATCCCTAGATGAATGCTCTTTGCTATGATCACCCAAGTACACCAAATCCCTTTGGCTGTAATGATCAAAGCAAACAATGAGAATGAGTCTAATAGCAATTCTAGCCTCTAAGACAACTAATCCTTTAGGCAAAGCAAGCTAAAAGCATAGATGAGTTGGTTCAGGCATTTCATAGAACACCTTCGGGCATGAAATGCCTATAGCTCTATGTTTGAGAGGCCAACTCAAATATAGCTTTAAAACACCAAATCTATGCAAGGAAATGATAGATCTAATTCTAGACACCTTGGATCTAACTTAATCACTCTCTATCACCCTAACCCATGGATCTTAGAAGAATCTACTCACTAATCCACATGCTTATTCTTAAACCCATGAGAGATTCAAGCATAAACATATAGAGAAAGAAAGGAGATGAGATAAACAATCAAGAACACAAGATGAGATGAGATTAATAATTCAAAGATGAAGTTTTACTCAAAGGTTTTGTTCTTAGATCATAAATAACATAAGTCCCAAACTTGGGTTAATGAGAGTATTTATAGTAGGCTTAAAAGCCCTAAACACATAAAAGGAGAAAGTCTAAAAGCCCTTGGCCAAGTGATTTTCACCAATGAGAAACAAGGAGAAAGGAAGAAACTCAGCCACCGGGTCAGCTAGTGCATGTCCAGGCGGGTATGCCCAGGCGGGTATGTCTTGCTCGTCCGTCCAGGCCGTCGCGGCCTCTCTAGGCGGGTGTGTGTTGGCGTGGTGGGTGTCCAGCAGCTAGCAGGGCGTGCGGGTGTGCGTGGCGGGTGGTGCTAGTGGTGTGCAGGCTGGTACGCGGGTAGGAGGAATTGTGGGACGTCCGAGTGTCCTGGTCCGGTGGTGCTGGGCGTCCGAGCTCGTCTAGCTAGCAGGACGTGCGGGTGTGCGTGGCGGGTGGTACTAGTCGGGTGTCTGCTGGTGCGGGTGAGGCAAGGTCGGGTGCGTCCTGAGCTCGCGTCCAGTCCGTCCGTCCCGTCGGGTCCTTGTGCTCGGGTGGTATGGACCGCGT
This sequence comes from Brassica nigra, assembly GCA_016432835.1. Classification (NCBI taxonomy): domain Eukaryota; kingdom Viridiplantae; phylum Streptophyta; class Magnoliopsida; order Brassicales; family Brassicaceae; genus Brassica; species Brassica nigra. The sequence goes on along the minus strand of CM028242.1, from coordinate 45,147,241 downwards.
CCGTTCCAGGCGTTCAGCACAATCAGGACGTGCGGGTGCTTGTCCCGGGTCGTCCTGGCCGCGTCCTGAGCTTGTCCAGGCGAGGTTTGATGGTTGGACTCGGGTGTGCTCACCCGGGTTGCTTGACATGCTTCCACTCAATTGATCATAACTCCTCCAATATGGCTCCAAATGTCTTGAAACCACTTCCATTGGAAAGCTAACTCAGAATGCCATGTCTCCACCAAATATTAGCATCAGAAGGTATTCCTAAGGCCTCTGTCCATGTTCATCTTTAAACCCTTCTTTTCATCACAAAACTCCCAAACATCTTCAATATCTCCAAAGTGTGCTCCAACACCTAATAGGGACTTATGAATGCATAATGAGCCTAAAGATGCCTAAAGCCTAATCTAAATGAGCAAAATGCATAAGATATGATAACTAAAACATGTAAATATGCAAGACATCAACTCCCCACACTAGTCCTTTACTTGTCCACAAGTAAACTTGCAAGGACTAAGGAGGAGAGGTTTGAAGGAGGGACTCATAGCCAAAGAATGCTCTTCTTAGTTCTCAACTTGATAACCTTGCACAAGCATACCAAGTAGCAGGAGCAAAACTCAATCCAACTCTAACTCAACAAGGCCTATCTTAACTCCTTTGATCCCTACACTTACTCATCATGAATCCACAACCCACAATTCCATTTGCCCTCTAACAATCATTAAGCAAACTCAAAAGACTTCTTGCAAATGGTCAAATGGTCCAAGTCATTTGGTTTGGTGGTAGAAGGTTTTATTCAAGTGAAACAAGGGGTTCAAAGGGATTTTTCAAGGGTGGTTCACTCTCAAAACAAGTAGCTTTGACATTGCACATAATATATCTAAGAAAGGGATCAACTCATGCATACAATGCTCAATCTCCATTGTTCTACCCTTTCCCAAAATACATAGATCACATCTTTATTCCCAATGCCAAAATGCCACTCACATCTCTCACCCAAAGATTTCCCCAAATGCTCAAAATATTTTCTCATTTGAAACTCCTTCTTAATGAAGTCTATAGGGAATTTACACATTTCAAACTCTTTTCAGCTCTTTCTAGATATTGCTAGCCCCTTTCATTATTATTATTTTTTTTTCTTTCTTTTCTTTTTTTTTTTTTTTTATGGGGCCAAGACTTTTCAAACTATTTGGAGCTTACAATCTTTCAATCCTCTTATCCCTTCTAGACTTAATCACTTATAACAATGGAATCTCATGAGCCAACCTTTTCTTTCATAAACCTTTCATTTCCTCAAGATCATACCATACAACACTCACCCCATCCTAGAAGCTAGACATTAATGAGTGTCTAATCTAGCTAAAATGGAGATCAAGCATTGTCGTTCCCAATACTCTCAACATTATGCACATGTAAAGCTTTCCAAAGAAGGCCTCACTCAACAAATAATGAAAGCTTGAAAGGAGGTAAGGGTTTTAGGGCGTGGAGTGCCACTTGAGCTTGTCCAAAAAGATAGACAAAGAATGGGAGGGACAGCTCAAGTGTTCTATCCATGACTTAGTACACAAGGGACCATGAGCAAGAGACTAGAGTCTAAATATGACAGGAGCAAACTTCAAAGAGATGGCATCAATCAATCAAATAAGCTTTAGGAAGAGATTTCAAGGCAAAAGTTTACAAGCCATCCTAAGATTGCTCAAGCTACTTACTATGCTTATGAAGGGTATCACTTTAAGAACTTAGCATGAGCATCTTTTCAAGGCAACTATCATCCTTGTCCCCTTATGCATGATGCAACCTATATGATGATTTTTTTTTTCTATGCAATTGAATGATCTAGACTCAATCCTAATGCAACTACATGATTGCTCTTTTTTTTATGCAATAACTATCTACAAATGCATGCTAATGACATAAAACACAAGATGATCAGCAACTTGGCACCTCCCCCACACTTAATTCACACAGTCTCTGTGTTTGTTAAATGTGGAGAAGGGCCCAAAGGAAGAAAAATAAAGCTAAATGAAATGATGAATGGTATATACAATGGTAGGGTGTTGGAGTACCTCTATGGAGCATGGGAAGAGGCTGATGCCTCACCCTCAGACTCATCTTCATCAGCAGTGGTGCTTAGGCTTGGTGACTTGTTTCGGACGCGGATGGGGCGATGTAGGGGTTCCTCAAGCTGCGGAGGGCTTGCTTCTCGGTTTGTGGTGTGTTTGGGTCGAGAGGGGTAGAGGAAGTGGTGCAAGGAAAGTCTCAAGATCGAAGTCCTCAGCCTTGCAGCCTGCTACAGCTCCCTTAGTCAGGACATCAGCAACCTTTCTCATGAACTTAGCTGAAGCTTCAGCTTGTCTCTTACAGCTTTCCTCAATTCCTTGCACTTCTTGGTGAGCTTGAAGATGGTCCTATCTTGAGCTCTGTTCCACCTTGCAGTGTGCTAATCTGGTCATGAGCTTGGCGAATGGGACCAAAAGGCAAAGCACCTGTGCATTGCTCAAGCGTATAGGAGGACCAAAGAGATGAGCTGTGGCTCTGTTGAGTATCCTTGATCGAACTTAGCTGCCTTTGCTGCTGCTTTCTCATTCATCTTCAATGTCATAGGGCCAAGAGCTCCATGACTGCCCAGGAGATGCTGCTCACTGATATCAAAACTCATAGTACCTGGTGTGCTCAAAGTAGTGAGCTCATAGTTAGGGAGAAGCAGCTCAACTGTGGTGGGGCCTCTCAAGTACGAGTAAACACACTTCCCATCGTATCTTCCAGAGAAGTAATGAGCTGACTTTAAGTAGGTGAGATCAATGAAAGAGGGACCGGATGCATCATCTCCCAAATCAATACCCTGGTGCGCAAGTAAAGGTGTGATCAAGCCGCTATTCCAATCTGAGCCTCTGGATCCCTGTTTGTCCAAGCATACTCCTTGTAGTACATAAGGCCTCACAAAGTAACCAACCATACCAAACTCAGCGTAGAAATCAGTGGGAACTTCAGGTAGGTGAGGAGGTAAGGCAAAGTGTTGGATGGCCTGGTGCATGAGGTTCAAGTCTTCTCCATTCACGTTGCTTTGCTCCTTCCTTGGGTAGATGGTGTTGACAATCAGCCTATGAAGGTAGCGGACTGATGGATGTCTGATAGATGCATTCTTGTCTCTGCTGGACACCCTATCCTTGCCTGATAAGAACTTGTAAGTGAAGTGGGCAAGTGTCTTTCCTTTAGGAAGTCCTTTCAGCTTAGGCAAAGATGACTCCTTCAAATCCTTGAGGCCTAGCACCTCTCCAATCTCAGTGAAGGTCATGAAATAAGGCTTCCCATCTATCTTGAAGCTGATTCTTCCCCACCCTTGTTCCTCATGTTGAGAAGAGTGGAATGTGACCTCCAAGGATGCCAAGAATTGGCAAGAGACTTCTTTAAATGTTGGGTAAGCCATTGAATAGAAGCTGTCCATGTTCATGAGAGCAAGCAAATCCTTTATGTCTTGGTCAATTTCTAGCTCCCTCATTAGCCTCTCATCAGCAAATCTGGTTGGAGGCCAAGATACTCCTTGCCTCATCTGCTCCAATAGTTCAACTTCAGTCGGCTTCCTTTGTCGATCTCTACGAGGGTTGAAACCTAACTTTTCGAAAGTTTCTTGCTCAGCCTCACTTTCAATTGAGAGGATGCTTCTTCAACAGTTGTATCTACTGGCACCAAGGGTGGAGGTGCCAATTGCTTTGGGTTTGGTGCTTTGATTCTGATCTTGGTGGGAAGTTTGGGTTTCTCAGCATCTTTCTTTGTGTTCTTCTCCAAAACAAGAGGTCCCCACTTGTGAGATCTTGGAGCTCTAGCTTTCTTTGAAGGAGTGCTCTTATCATCACCAACAGCCACCCTCTTGCCATCTTTCTTGGCTTTCTTGTAAGCATCATCAAGCACTCTCTCATCACTAGCCAACCTCTTGCCATCCTCCTTGCTAGTCTTATTACCAACATCAGCCACTCTTTTCCTTCATCCTTGTGTTTCTTTGCTGCCCCATCAACCAAACTGTGTCTAGCCTTCTTGGCTTGTGCCTCTCTCTCAACATAGCCAGAGCTTGTTGCCTACGTTCTTCCGGATTCAGGCATAGAGCCTAACGCTTTTCGAACTTAGCAGTGTGGTTCTTAGCAGCCTCGGCCTTCTCTTGTGCAATCAGTTTCTCATCTTTCCTTCCCATTGGAACCTTGCTTTGGATGAAGGATAGAGATGAAAGGGTTCAAGGAATTAGGTCTAGGGAGGAAGGTCTTGATGTGGGAAGAAGAAACTTGTGATTTGGTTAAGATTTGGCAAAGTTATGGGAATTTTGTTCTTGGAGGCTAGAGAGGATTTTGATGTGAGGAAGAAGATGGAATGAGGAAAGAGGGGTGGCCTAGGGTTTTAAAATGTGTCTGGGTCGGGTGGGGTTGGTTCTGGCGGGCTTAGGTGGGTTTGGGTCGGAAATAAGGGAAGAAACACTTACCGGGCGGGTCGCGCTCGGGTGGGGTTACGCGTGTGAAAATGGGACGCGGGTGCTGGGCGTTGGACTGGCTCGGTGCATACCCGCGTGTGCTCGATCATCCCGCGGGTGGCGATCCCGCGTAGGTCCACCCGGTGCTCGTCTGTCCCGGCGCGTTGCGTCCAGTAGGTCCACCCGGTGTGTCCGTCCGTCCGCATCGACCGTCCGTGCGGGTGCTGCGCCCGGTAGCACAACCGGGTGCCGTCCGTTCGTCTTGATTCACCGTGCGGGTGCCGTGTCCGGTAGCACAACCGGGTGCTTCCGTCCGCCTATCCGTCCGTTGTCTTGATTCACGTGCGGGTGCCGTGGTCCCGGTAGCACAACCGGGTACATCCGTCCTGCTTCCAAGTCTGAATTTCACCTAGTTTAACCCACTTCCTTTCATGTCTCTTCCATCTCAAAACCGCAGTGAACTCATCTCCAAAACTCCCAATCTAGCCCCATCATCATTCAAAGGACTTTTGATGAAAAATAAAAGAATCCTAATGCAATATGTACAAGGATAACCATGGGACTTCCTCCCAAGTGAGCTTGTTTAAAGTCACTAGCTTGACTTTGCCTCCTTTGAAGTTAGGCAAGGGAGCATCAGAGTGGGGTTGATGTCCCATCCTCCTTTGGTACTGTGGTCATGTATTCCTTGAGTCTTTGGCCATTCACTGTGAAGTCTCCACCATCCTTGTTCCAAAGCACAATGGCTCCATAGGGTCTCACTTCTTTGATCACAAATGGACCAGACCACCTTGACTTTAACTTTCCTGGAAATAGCTTAAGTCTAGAGTTGTAAAGAAGCACTTGATCTCCTGCCTTGAACTCTCTCTTGAGGATGTGCCTATCATGGAAGGCCTTTGTCTTTTCCTTGTAGATCCTTGAGTTCTCAAAAGCATCCATCCTTATCTCATCCAGCTCATTGAGTTGAAGAAGTCTTTTCTCCTTTGCACACTTGATGTCAAAGTTTAGAAGCTTCACAGCCCACAATGCCTTGTATTCAAGCTCAACTGGCAGGTGGCAAGACTTTCCATAGACAATGTTGAAGGGAGTGGTGCCTAGAGGAGTCTTGAATGCTGTTCTATATGCCCAAAGAGCATCATCAAGCTTGGCTGACCAATCCTTCCTCTTGGTTCCTACAACCTTTCCAAGATCCCCTTGATTTGCTTGTTGGAGACTTCCACTTGGCCACTAGTTTGAGGGTGATAAGGTGTTGCAACCTTGTGCTTTACTCCATTCCTCTTGAGAAGACTCTCAAATACCTTGTTGATGAAGTGTGAACCTCCATCACTTATGACCACTCTTGAACTCCAAATCTTGGGAAAATAGTGCTCTTGAACATTTTGACCACTACTCTTGAATCATTTGTAGGACTTGCTATTGCTTCCACCCACTTTGATACATAGTCCACAGCCACCAAGATGTATTTGTTGCCATAGGAAGAGGGAAGGGTCCCATGAAATCAATCCCCAAACATCAAACACTTCCACTTCAAGGATTGGGTTTTGAGGCATCTCATTTCTTTTAGTAATGTTCCCCTCCTTTGGCAAGAGTCACATCTTGAAATGAAGTCTTGTGAGTCCCTGAACATGTGTGGCCACCAAAATCCAGCTTGTAACACCTTTGAGACAGTCTTGAATGGAGCAAAATGGCCTCCATAGGGAGATCCATGGCAATGTGAGAGGATTCCTTCAACTTCTTCTTCAGCCACCACTCTTCTATAAATCTGATCCTTGCATAGGGTGTAGAGGTATGGTTCATCCCAATAGTATCTCTTCACATCCTTGTAGAACTTCTTCTTCTCATACCCTGCAAGTCCCAATGGCTCTTTTCCAGTGGCTAAATAGTTAACCAAATCAGCATACCAAGGTCCGTTCTCTTCAGCTGCCTTAACCTCTTCAATCTTTTTCCAGTCTCAATGGCTGCTACCACTGACATGATGGCTAGGACATGCTCTTCTCTGAGGCCCTCATCAATAGGGATTCCACCTTCAATTCTCAACCTGGACAAGTGATCAGCAACTCCATTCTCAATCCCTGGCTTGTCTCTAATCTCCAAGTCAAACTCTTGAAGCAAAAGGATCCACCTTAGTAGTCTTGGCTTGGCATCCTTCTTTGCTAGGAGATGTCTCAAAGCTGCATGGTCAGTATACACAATGACCTTAGAACCCACCAGGTAGCTTCTGAATTTCTCAAAGGCGAAGACAATGGCCAGCATCTCCTTCTCTGTTGTGGCATACCTCATCTGCATCATTCAATGTTTGGCTAGCATAATAAATGACATGAGTTTTGCCATCCTTCTTCTGCCCCAGGACAGCCCCAACAGCAAAATCACTAGCATCACACATTATCTCAAAGGGAGGTCCCAATCAGGTGGTTGAACAATGGGAGCACTAACAAGGTCACCCTTTATCTTCTTGAAAGCCTCAAGACAATCTTCATCAAAGCTGAAAGCAGCCTCCTTGCACAGCAACTTGGTCATTGGTCTAGCAATCTTTGAGAAGTCCTTGATGAATCTTCTATAGAATCCAGCATGGCCAAGGAAGCTCCTGATGTCTTTCACTGTCTTTGGTGGGGCAAGCTGACCATCACCTCAATCTTAGCTTTGTCCACTTCAATACCCTTTTCTGAAATCTTGTGTCCCAGCACAATCCCCTCTTTGACCATGAAATGACACTTCTCCCAATTCAGCACTAGGTTGGTGTCTTCACATCTCTGTAGGACCCTGCACAAGTTGGACAAACAAGCAGAAAACGAAGATCCGTAGACAGAGAAATCATCCATGAATACCTCCACTATATCCTCAATGAGATCCGAGAAGATAGACATCATGCACCTTTGAAAGGTTGCTGGAGCATTACATAACCCAAATGGCATCCTTCGATAAGCAAAGGTGCCATAGGGGCATGTGAATGTTGTCTTCTCTTGATCATTGGGATGTATGGGGATTTGGAAGAACCCTGAATACCCATCAAGAAAACAATAGAAAGGATGGTTTGCAAGTCTCTCAAGCATTTGATCAATGAATGGCAATGGAAAGTGATCTTTCTAGATGCTGAGTTGAGCTTTCTATAATCAATACACATCCTATGGCCAGTTATGGTTCTAGTTGGTATCAATTCATCCTTGTCATTTTTAACCACAGTGATACCACCCTTCTTTGGAACTACATGCACAGGAGATACCCATTTAGAATCTGAAATAGGGTAGATAACACCAGCATCTAAGAGCTTGAGAATCTCCTTCTTTACAACATCTTTAAGGTTAGGATTTAACCTCCTTTGATGTTCTATAGAAGTCATTGATTCATCCTCTAGATGTATCCTATGCATGCACAAAGAAGGTGATATCCCTTAATATCATCTAGTGAGTATCCAATGGCTTTTCTAAACCTTTTAAGTGCATTTAAAAGTTGAGAAAGCTCAAGTTCAGTAAGTTCACTACTCACAATGACAGGATATGTCTCATTAGGGCCTAGAAATGCGTACCTTACACCATGGGGAAGAGGTTTTAGCTCCACTTTTGGTGCCTTGAGCTCACTCCAATCATCTTGTTTGGTGATCTCCTGTTGAGTGGCTGGAACAGCTTGACATGCCTCTTGTTTAAGCTCCTCATACTGGCCTCTATCAGCAATCTTCTTTCGAGAATCCAGCATGGCTGCAATAGCCTCACTCTCCTTGTTCTCAACCACTTGGACCTCTTTATCCACTGTCAAAGCATGCTGCAAAGGGTCCTCTATTGTCAACTCTCCACGTGCCAATTCCTCAAGGAGCTCATCAGCAAGAGCTTCCATCTCCTCTATGTAGAACACTTGGCCTTGCACAGTTGACCTCTTCATTACCTCGTTGACATCAAAATGGAGAGTGTGCTCTTTCCCCAAATGAAGATCAATCTTGCCTTCCTTCACATTGATAAGGGCTCCTGCTGTGGCTAAGAATGGTCTTCCAAGGATCAAGGGGTCTCTAGCTTCTTCATCCATCTCAAGAACAACAAAATCAGTGGGGATTTCACAATTTCCCACCATTACAGGAGGTCTTCAAGGATACCAATGGGGAATTTGACTGAGCGGTCAGCAAGCACCAAAGAGAGTTTGCACTTCTTGTATTGACTAAACCCAAGCTTCTTGGCAACAGATAGAGGCATGAGACTGACACTAGCTCCCAAATCACATAGACATCTCTCAAACATTAAAGGACCAATGGCACAAGGTAGAGTAAAGCAGCCTGGATCCTCTAGCTTCTTAGGGATTGTCAATCTCTGGATGATGGCACTGCACTCATGAGTAAGAACCATCATGCCTTCCATTTCCTTCTTCTTGGCAGCCACAGCATCCTTCAAGAACTTGCTGTATTGAGGAACAAGCATGAAGGCATCAATGATTGGCATTGTAACTTGAACTTCACTCAATTGCTTCTCAAAGAGTGCTTTGTACTTCTCAAAAGTTGCCTCTTGAATCTTCCAGGAAATGGCAGCTTAGGTTCATAGGGAGGAGGAACAAAGAAGACTCCTTTGTTGGAGTAGTAACTTCACCATGCTTTGGTGTTTGCTTCTCTTCTCCAACCTTTCCTTTTCCCTTAGCTTCAACAATCTTTTCTAAAATCTCCTCATCAACTTTCTCATCCACAATCACAACATCATCATCAATGTTGATAGCCACCCCCACTTAGTTTCTCACCATCCTTGGGAGAGTTCTTGGAGGTAGCTCTCTACCACTTCTCAAAGTGATTGCCTTCATTGGTTCTTTGGGGTTTTGCTCTGGCTTTCCTGGTAATGTTCCTTGTTGGCGACTTGGCTGAGAGTTCATAGAAGCAAATTGATTCTCCAAAGCTCTAATCTTGTTGTTTAGCTCAGTGTAGCTGCTGTCTATCTTGGAGTGAACAGTCTTGAACTCATGGCCAATGTCTTTGGCTGCTCTAGCTTGACCTTCCAACAATTGTTTGAACATAGCTTCCATAGATGAATCTGGAGCTTTAGCTTGGGAGGAGCTTCCTTGAGCTTGAGTAGATTGATTGCCATGGTTTGCAAAACCAGGAGGAGGATTCTGCCTAGGCTGGTAGCTCCCTTGTTGAGTGTTTTGCTTTGGTGGATAACCTCCTTGCTGGTTGTTGGTGTAGCCTCCTTGCTGGTTGTTGGTGTAGCCTCCTTGCTGGTTGTGGGGTAAGACCTTTGCTGGTAATTGTTGTACTGAAAGTTAGGTTCCTTCCTGTACCAAGAACCATTGTTGTTGATGAAGCAAAGCTCTTCTTGCCCTTCTAACCCTTCAACTTCATTAACCTTAGGAGGAGTTTCTTGATTTGGACCACCCACAAAGTGAATCTGCTCCTGCTTGGCTTGGTTAGCAATCAGCAAGTCTATCTTATCTTGCAAGGATTTTATTTTCTTCTTGGTCTGGTTGTCATCAGCTCTGGTTGTTCTATCAGCCCTGTCATGTTCTCCACTGTAGACTGAATCACTCTTGACCATGTTGTCCACCAGCTCCTCAGCATCTTCTTCAGACCTGCCCAGGAAGAAACCATTGCTTGCTGTATCCAATCTTGCTCTAAACTCAGGAAGGGCACCTCTATAGAATGTGCTCAGTAAACTCTCCTTTGAGAAGCCATGGTGTGGGCACTTAGCTTGATATCCCTTGAACCTTTCCCATGCTTCACTAAAGCTTTCCAAGTTCTTGCTGGAAACTAGAGATCTCATTCCTCAGCTTGGCTGTCCTTGATGTGGAGAAAAATTTCTCCAAGAAGGCCTTCTTACAATCATCCCAAGTAGTGATGGAGTCACTAGGTAGAGATTTCTCCCATTGGCGTGCCTTGTCTCCTAGAGAGGAAACAACTTGAGCTTGAAGGCATCTTCTGACACACCATTGGTCTTGGACAAGCCACAATAGCTATCAAACTTGTCCAAGTGATCAAATGGGTCTTCTACAGCCAAGCCATGGTACTTGTTGTTCTCAATCACATTCAACAAGCCTGACTTGATCTCAAAGTTATTAGCTTCCACAGCTGGTGCACGGATGCCTGTCCTGTTGCCATGAATGTGAGGACGGTCATATGTGCCAATGGCTCTAGCTGGGCTGTGGGTGTTGTTGTTGCTGGCGCTGTGGTCTAAGGTTGTCAGCTCCTTGACCATTGCCTTCTTGGGGTTGATGATCATCCATCTCAAACCCCAATCTCTGAATGTGAGCTTGTTGCTCCTCTTCTCTTCTCCTTCTTGCTATTTCCCTCTCAAGTGTAGCTATCTCTTCAACAGTGGGAACCAGGTTAGTTGCACCCCTGCTTCTTGTGTTCATACACCTGAAAATCAAAGGAAAATGCAAAAGGAGAATCAATATCACAAGAAAAGAAAAATGATTTAGTCTCAAGCAAGTGACTAAATCCCAATGTCACAATCAACTTAGAATTTGCAACGGCCAATTTGATGATTGAATTTTTCAGATTCTAATCAAAAGATGTAGTATAAAAGATTGTCGAACCAGTCCTAAGTGACAATGAAACAGAGGGAATGCAATTCTATGCTCAATCTAAATGCAACCATTAGAGAGAATGATGATTAAACTAGAACAATAAGTAAAACACAACAAAAAGCAAACTTTCTTTCTTATGAGGAGAGCAAGACCCATGGGTATAGAGACTTGATATCAAATGATTAAGCTTCAATCCAAGATGCTAACTTTTCAATCAATCTAATCCTTATGCCTAGACAACTAAACTAAGCAAGCTCTATCCCTAGATGAATGCTCTTTTGCTATGATCACCCAAGTACACCAAATCCCTTTGGCTGTAATGATCAAAGCAAACAATGAGAATGAGTCTAATAGCAATTCTAGCCTCTAAGACAACTAATCCTTTAGGCAAAGCAAGCTAAAAGCATAGATGAGTTGGTTCAGGCATTTCATAGAACACCTTCCGGCATGAAATGCCTATAGCTCTATGTTTGAGAGGCCAACTCAAATATAGCTTTAAAACACCAAATCTATGCAAGGAAATGATAGATCTAATTCTAGACACCTTGGATCTAACTTAATCACTCTCTATCACCCTAACCCATGGATCTTAGAAGAATCTACTCACTAATCCACATGCTTATTCTTAAACCCATGAGAGATTCAAGCATAAACATATAGAGAAAGAAAGGAGATGAGATAAACAATCAAGAACACAAGATGAGATGAGATTAATAATTCAAAGATGAAGTTTTACTCAAAGGTTTTGTTCTTAGATCATAAATAACATAAGTCCCAAACTTGGGTTAATGAGAGTATTTATAGTAGGCTTAAAAGCCCTAAACACATAAAAGGAGAAAGTCTAAAAGCCCTTGGCCAAGTGATTTTCACCAATGAGAAGGAGAAAGGAAGAAACTCAGCCAGTCAGCTAGTGCCTGGGTATCAGGCGGGTATGTCTTGCTCGTGGCGTCCAGGGCGGTAGGCCGGGTGTGTGGCGTGGGGTGTGTGCGTGTGCTAGTGGGTGTGCAGTGCGGGTAGGAGGAATTGTGGGACGTCCGAGTGTCCTGGTCCGGGTGGTGCTGGACGCGTCCGAGCTCGTCTAGCTAGCAGGACGTGGTGTGCGTGGCCGGGTGGTGCTAGTCGGGTGTGCTGGTGCGGGTGAGGCCGGGTGGGAGGTCGCGTCCTGGCGTTCAGGGTGGCTCGGGTGGTCCCGTCGTCCAGGTCGCCTGGCCCGGTGGTCCTGGCCGCCTGAGCTTGTCCAGGCGAGGTTTGATGGTTGGACTCGGGTGTGCTCACCCGGGTTGCTTGACATGCTCTCAATTGATCATAACTCCTCCAATATGGCTCCAAATTGGAAATAACTCTCAGAATTCCATGTCTCCACCAAATATTAGCATCAGAAGGTATTCCTAAGGCCTCTGTCCATGTTCATCTTTAAACCCTTCTTTTTCATCACAAAACTCCCAAACATCTTCAATATCTCCAAAGTGTGCTCCAACACCTAATAGGGACTTATGAATGCATAATGAGCCTAAAGATGCCTAAAGCCTAATCTAAATGAGCAAAAATGCATAAGATATGATAACTAAAAACATGTAAATATGCAAGACATCAATCTTCTTCAGACCTGCCCAGGAAGAAACCATTGCTTGCTGTATCCAATCTTGCTCTAAACTCAGGAAGGGCACCTCTATAGAATGTGCTCAGAAAACTCTCCTTGGAGAAGCCATGGTGTGGGCACTTAGCTTGATATCCCTTGAACCTTTCCCATGCTTCACTAAAGCTTTCCAAGTTCTTCGCTGGAAACTAGAGATCTCATTCCTCAGCTTGGCTGTCCTTGATGTGGAGAAGAATTTCTCCAAGAAGGCCTTCTTACAATCATCCCAAGTAGTGATGGAGTCACTAGGTAGAGATTTCTCCCATTGGCGTGCCTTGTCTCCTAGAGAGAATGGAAACAACTTGAGCTTGAAGGCATCTTCTGACACACCATTGGTCATGGACAAGCCACAATAGCTATCAAACTTGTCCAAGTGATCAAATGGGTCTTCTACAGCCAAGCCATGGTACTTGTTGTTCTCAATCACACTCAACAAGCCTGACTTGATCTCAAAGTTGCTAGCTTCCACAGCTGGTGCACGGATGCCCGTCCTGTTGCCATGAATGTGAGGACGGTCATATGTGCCAATGGCTCTAGCTGGGCTGTGGGTGTTGTTGTTGCTGGCGCTGTGGTCTAAGGTTGTCAGCTCCTTGACCATTGCCATCTTGGGGTTGATGCTGGTGATCATCCATCTCAAACCCCAACCTCTGAATGTGAGCCTGTTGCTCTTCTTCTCTTCTCCTTCTTGCTATTTCCCTCTCAAGTGTAGCTATCTCTCAACAGTGGGAACCAGGTTAGTTGCACCTGCTTCTTGTGTTCATACACCTGAAAATCAAAGGAAGATGCAAAAGGAGAATCAATATCACAAGAAAAGAAAAATGATTTAGTCTCAAGCAAGTGACTAAATCCCAATGTCACAATCAACTTAGAATTTGGCAAGGCCAATTTGATGAAAGAACTTTTCTAGGGTTCTAATCAAATGATGTAGTATAAAAGATTGTCGAACCAGTCCTAAGTGACAATGAAACAGAGGGAATGCAAGCCTATGCTCAATCTAAATGAAATCATTAGAGAGGATGATGATTAAACTAAAACAATAAGCAAAATGTAACAAAAGGTAAAACTTTCTTTCTTATGAGGAGAGTGAGAACCATGGGTATAGGGACTTGATATCAAATGATTAAGCTTCAATCCAAGATGCTAACTTTTCAATCAATCTAATCCTTATGCCTAGACAACAAAACTAAGCAAGCTCTATCTCTAGATGGATGCTCTTTTGCAATGATCACCCAAGTACACCAAATCTCTTTGGCTGTAATGATCAAAGCAAACAAGGAGAATGAATCTATTAGCAATCCTAGCTTCTTTGACAACTAATCTCTTAGGCAAAGCAAGCTAAAAGCATAGATGAGTTGGTTCAGGCATTTCATAGAACACCTTTCGGGCATGAAATGCCTATAGCTCTATGTTTGAGAGGCCAACTCAAATATAGCTTTAGAAACACCAAATCTATGCAAGGAAATGACAGATCTAACACTAGACACCTTGGATCTAACTTAATCACTCTCTATCACCCTAACCCATGGCTCTTAGAAGGATCTACTCACTAATCCACATGCTTAATCTTAAACCTATGAGAGATTCAAGCTTAAACATATAGAGAAAGAAAGGATATGAAATCAAAACAATCAAGAACACAAATACAAGATGAGATTATGAATCAAGATGAAACTTTACTCAAGAGGTTTATGTGTTCTTAGATAGAAAATGAGATCAGTCCCACATTAGGGATAATAAGGGTACTTATAGTTAGGCTTAAAAGCCCTAGAAACATAGATTAAGATTACTAAAAAGCCCTTAAGCTAGATGGGTCTAAACCAATAGGAAAGAGGCACAAAACTCGGTCAGGGTAGCAGCAACACCATCCAACCTGGTCTAGGTTACCTGGCCGTCCAAGCTGGCCGCGCTCTTTGCTCCGTCCGGGGTCACTTCGTCCGTCTCTCCCCGGTCGCCTCACCCCGGTCACCAGTACCTTCTTCACGACCGGGTACTCCTAGCCGGACAGGCCACCCCGGTCGTCCTCAGCTTGGAAGTGTCTTGCTTGCCCGTCCGGATGCATGTACCCGGACGCATCTCCCCGGCCGTCCAGCAGTCTTCATCGTCCGGGTGCTCCTACCCGGACGTGCTTCCCCGGACGTCTCTCGGCTCGGACGCGCCTTGTTCTTCCGTCCGGGTGTACGTACCCGGACATGTCTCCCCGGCCGTCCAGCATCTTCATCGTCCGGGTGTGTGTAGCCGGTCAAGGCTACCCGGTCTGACCCTCTTCTCTTGGTTTTACTTCTCTTCTTATAGCCATTCTTGATTCTTCACTTCTTTTTGGGTCATAAGGTCTCCAAACACCTCAAATCTCACCAAAACATACTCCAACACCTGATAGGGACAAATGAATGCAAAATGATCCTAGACAAGCCCTAACTTAAGCCTGTGACTAAAGGAATGCAATAAAAAGATGGCTAAATACATGAAAATATGCAAGACATCAGCGCCCACCATGGGGTAATGATCTCTCATTCAATATGAAGCAAAGGGGTTCGTGGGACAAGGGAATTGACTTTGGGTGATCAAGCTTCAATCTAAGATGGCAAAATTTCAATCAATCTAACACCTTAAACCTAGACACAATCCTAAACAAACTCTATGGTCAAGAAGAATGTTCATTTGCTAACACATCTCAAGCATCAAATGGTCATTGGTCGAATAATATGCAAGCAATCATTAAGAGTAAGTCTACTAGCCATCTGAACACCTTTACAACAATCTTTGGTAAAGAATGTTAAAAGCTTAGGAGAGTTGGTTCAGACATTTCATAGAACACCTTTCGGGCATGAAATGCCTATAGCTCTATTTTGAAGAGGCCAACTCCAAAATAGCAAGAAGAACACTCTACAAGCAAGAATCAAGAAGGATCTACCCTAGAACATCCCATGAACCCTAGATAGATCTACTCACAAATAGACATGGAAACCCCAAAACCAATGATGATTCAAGGTTAAACATGATTAGTGATAGAAATAATCCAGAAAACACAAGAAAATAAGATGAAAAAGGATCCAAGATCCAAGCTTTCTTAAAGATCTAAAAGTGTTTTTAGAGAAAAGAAGTTCAGTCCCAACTTTGGGATACAAGGGTATTTATACAAGGTTTAAAAAACCTAGAAACATCATTGAAAATTACTAAAAAGTCCCTGGAATCAAATGGACTCCGACCAATAGGAGAGGAGCGTCAAAAATCGCTCAGGGTGGCTATGTCCTTGCCAGGCCGCGCGTCCCGACCCAAGCAGAATCATCCGGACGCTGGCCTGTCCCGCGCGGGTTTACTGACCTGCGCACCTCAGCCCAGCAGACCGCCCTGCCCGCTCCTGATGTGTCCGGCGGGTAAGTGAGGCCGAACACCCTAGGCCACGCGTCCGTCCATCTTCTGGTGTGTCCTGCGCGGGTAAGTGAGGCCGAGCACCCTAGGCCGCGCTTCCGGTCCATCTTCTGGTGTGTCTCGCGGGTGCTCTCCCGAGCAGTCCAGGCCACACATCAGACGCTCCAGCTCTCGTCGCTGCGCTGGTATGGCCCGCGACGCCAGGCGCGACCATACAGCTCTCTAGGCCGCGACCAGACAGCTTTCCATATCCGTCCAATCCCGCTGGTGCTCAGTCCCGAGCATAACCAGCCTCGGTCCGCCATCCATCCTTTGTCCGCCCAAGCACCCGGTAAGTGTTCCTGATTTATCTCGCATCCCGCCGTCCTGGTCTCGTCCAAGGAATGGTCTTGATAATGGTTTGGCTTGTCCTGACCTTGGCCAAACTCTATTCTTCATCTTTTTGAATCACAAAGCTCCCAAACACCTCCAATCACTCCTTAGCACGTTCCAACACCTAATAAGGACATATGAAGGCAAAATGAACCTAAAGATGCCTAATGCCTAATCTAAACGATCAAAATGCACAAGATATGATAGCTAAAAACATGTAAATATGCAAGATATCAAATACCTCTCTCCAAACCGAAAAAAACAGAACACCAGTTCCATTGTTGTGATCTATAGCATACTCAGCTCGTACCAAACCTAACTTCACTCCTACACCGCATGATGAACCTTGTCCCATTCTCATATACACTGCTGTTGGATTCCCCTTTACGTCCTTGCAGCTTCCCAAATCCTTCCCATGCTCAGAAAATGCATACGCATGCTTGTTCTTCACAGGTACTTTAATCTCAGCACCAAGCTGCAATCCATGAAATAAAGCTCCAACCTTTCTCTCTTTCGTTAATCTCTTTGTAAACTCGTTCATTCTCATACACTGATCAATAAACGTCTTTTTAAGACCCACAAAACCGAGTTTATTTCACTATCATTCGATCGACCAAACTCATATTCAACACTTGGCGCCCACCATGGGGTCTTACAGAGTAACATTCCCAGTGTCAGTATGCGGTCCGACGACACACCCGGTGACGACGACCGACCGTCGACCTCTGCTACACCGGCCTCCGATACGCCGGCTGCTCCAACCCCATCCATTCCTGAGATGCTGCAGGCCATCATGGCACGTTTTGTTCAGCAAGAAGAAACTAACAAAGCTACAAACGAACGACTGGCCGCACTCGCTGCCGCTCTCGGAACCCTAGACGGTGAACACGACATAGCAGAAACCGTAAGAAGAAGGTTGTTCGCCACCATTAACCCTAACCCTGGAGCCGAACAACAAACCAACGAAGCGCAGACGACCGATGGCTCAACCTCTTGATGTCTTGCATATTAACATGTTTTTAGCATCCATATCTTGTGCATTTTGATCATATAAGTTAGGCACTAGGCATCTTTAGGTTCATATTGCATTCATATGTCCTTATTAGGTGTTGGAGTGTGCTATGGAGTTATTTGGGGTTGGGAGCTTTGTGATTCAAAAAGAAGGAGAATGGAGTTTGGCCAAGGTCAAGACAAGCCAAACCATGATCAAGACCATACCTTGGACAAGACCAGGACGGCCGGGACGCGAGATAGATCAGGAACACTTACCCGGGTGCTTGGACGGATGAAGGATGGATGGCCGGACTCACGGCTGGTTATGCTCCGGACTGAGCACCCGCGCGGGATCGGACGGATATAGAGAGCTGGACGGTGCGCGACCTGGAGAGCTGTCTGGTGCGCGGCCTGGAGAGCTGTCTGGTGCGCGGCCTGGAGCGTGCGGGGCGCCATACCCACACGGCTTGGAGAAGAGCTGGACGCGTCTGATGCACGGCCTGGAGTGCTCGGGAGAGAGAACCCGTGCGGGACACACAAGAACCTGGACCGGACACGCGGCCTAGGGTGCTCGGCCTCACTTACCCGCGTGGGATACACCAGGAATGGGCAGGACAGTGCGCGGGCTGAGGTGCGCGGGTCAGTACACCCGCGCGGGACAGGCCAGCATCCGGATGATTCTGCTCGGGTCGGGACGCGCGGCCTGGCAAGGCCAGAGCCACCCTGAGCGTTTTTTGACGCTCCTCTCCTATTGGACGAAGCCCATTTGATTCCAGGGACTTTTTTGTAATTTTAAATGATGTTTTTAGGTTATCTAAGCCTTGTATAAATACCCTTGTATCCCAAAGTTGGGACTTAACTTCTTTTCTCTCAAAACACTTTTAGATCTTGAAGAAAGCTTGGATCTTGGATCCTTTTTCATCTTATTTTCTTGTGTTTGCTGGATTATTTCTATTACTAATCATGTTTAACCTTGAATCATCATTGGTTTTGAGGTTTTCCATGTCTATTAGTGAGTAGATCTATCTAGGATTCATGGGCTTGGGAGACTAAGGGTGATAAGGTGTAGATCTAAGATGTTCTAGGGTAGATCCTTCTTAATCCTTGCTTGTAGAGTGTTCTTCTTGCTATTTTGGAGTTGACCTCTTCAAAATAGAGCTATAGGCATTTCATGCCCCGAAAGGTGTTCTATGAAATGCCTGAACCAACTCTCCTAAGCTTTTAACATTCTTTACCAAAGACCATTTGTTGTAAAGGTGTCGAGATGGCTAGTAGACTTACTCTTAATGATTGCTTGCATATTATTCAACCAATGACCATTTGATGCTTGAGATGTGTTAGCAAATGAACATTCTTCTTGACCATAGAGTTTGTTTAGGATTGTGTCTAGGCTTAAGGTGTTAGATTGATTGAAAGTTTGTCATCTTAGATTGAAGCTTGATCACCCAAAGTCAATTCCCTTGTCCCAAGAACCCCTTTGCCTCATATTGAAAAGAAAGTTCACTTTTATATTGCATTTTTAGTATTGTCTTAATCATATTCACATTCGCTCAATGGTTGCATTTAGATTACGCGTAGATTTGCATTCCCTTTGCATTAGAATCACTTAGAATTGGTTCGACAATCTTTTATACTACATCATTTGATTAGGAGCCTTGAAAACTCCTTTCATCAAATTGGCGCCGTTGCCAAGTTCTAAGTTGATTTTGACATTGGGATTTAGTCACTTGCTTGAGACTAAGTCATTTTTCTTTTATTTTGATACTGATTCTCCTTCTTCATCTCCCTTTGCATCTCAGGTGTATGATCACAAGAAGCAGAGGTGCATCAAACTTGGTCCCCACTGTTGAAGAGATTGCTGCACTTGAGAGGGAGATAGCAAGAAAGAGAAGAGAGGAAGAGCAACAGGCTCATCTACAAAGGTTTATATGGAGAATCAGCCTCAAGATGGTGATGTAATGGTCCAAGAGCTGACAACCTTAGACCTCAGTACCAACCACAACATCCACAGCGCCAAGCTAGAGCCATTGGGACCTATGACCAACCTCACATCCATGGTCATAGGAGAAGAATCAGGCCACCAGCTGTGGAGAACAACAACTTTGAGATCAAGTCAGGGCTGTTGCATGTGATAGAGAACAACAAGTTTCATGGCCTGGCTGTGGAGGATCCACTTTATCACATAGACACATTTGATAGATACTGCAGCTTGTCTAGGACTAATGGCATCTCCGAAGATGCTTTCAAGTTGAGGCTGTTTCCCTTCTTTTTGGGAGACAAGGCACACCAATGGGAGAAGGCTCTTCCAAGTGACTCTATCACCACTTGGAATGAGTGCAAGAAGGCCTTCCTAGAGAAGTTCTTCTCTACCTCAAGAACAGCCAAGATCAGAAATGAGATCTCTAGCTTTCAGCAGAAGAACCTTGAGGGCTTTAGTGAAGCATGGGAGAGGTTCAAGGGCTATTGGTCTCAATGCCCACATCATGGCTTCACCAAGGAGAGTTTGCTTAGTACCTTCTATAGAGGTGCCACAGCTGAGGCTAGGGTTGTGAAGGAAGCTGCCAAGAAGGTTCAAGGAAGGATTCTGAAAGTTGATGAGCTTAGGGTTGAGACACCAATTGAGAAGAGTGCTGACCTCAAACTGAAAGAAGTGAAGAAAGAAGAAACTGAGGTTGATCTATCACCCTATGATAAACTCCCTTTTCCCCAAAGAGTTCTCACCACAGCTCAAAAGAAGGTGATCTCAAAGTTCAGGAAAGATCTTAGTGATGTTGGAGTCAAGCTTCCAGAGATCTCGGGTATGCGTGAAGCTCATGTCCAGATCATGCTCATCAAGGACATTCTCAACCACCAAGCTGAAGTGGCTGAGCTTTTAGACATATAAATTCTGAAGATTGATCCACCAATCCCTCGCAAGTCCCTCCCTAAGCTTGAGTCTCAAGGGAGGTTCACATTGTCTTGCTCCCTTGGAAAAATAACTATGGATGATGCTCTTGCTGATAGTGGTGCAAGTGTGAATGTGATTACCATGGCTATGGTGAAAAGTCTTGGGATTGAATGCATGGAACCATATACTTCTTCTCTCATCTTTGGGGATTCTTCTTCTACAACCCCAATTGGTATCATCAAGGACTTCCCTTTGAAGATTGGATATTGCACCATACCCATTGACCTCACTGTTCTGAACATGGCAACAGCAAAGAGAGTTTCATTGATCTTGGGTACACCTTTCCTCACAACAGTTGGAGCTTGCATTGACTTTCCCAACAAGAAGGTCACCCTCATGCATGTGAACAAAGCTGTATCCTATCCTCTACAATCTCCCTCAGATGCTGGCTATTGTGGGACAATCACTTGTGGTGAAAAAGCTGATGAGAAGCCACAAGATGAAGTGGTTGTTTGTAAGAAAGAAGGTCTTGATGGAGAGTCTTCTAAAGAGTTGTGTGATGAGCACTTGGAAAGTGCTAAAAGAGAGGGGATGAGTGGAGCCTCAAATGCCACTCATGGCAAGCAGAAGATGGTTAAAGAACCTCATCCTCCATCTCTTGATCTGCTCCCACACACTCTTACTCTCCATCCCAAGAAGCTCAAGGATGGAGTCATTGAGTACAAGATCAAGCACAAGGGTAAATCCACACCATTCTCAAGTGCTAGAGCCATAATCACTCCTCAGCTCCAAGATGACCCAATCAAGCTTCAAGAGCTTCTCTCCCAGGTCCTCACCATCACATTTGAAGGTGGGAAGGATCCTCCTTCTCACTAGTTCAAGAGACAAGGTAGTCTAGTGACTCAAAACAAGCTCACTTGGGAGGAAGTCCTATGGTTATCCTTGTACGTAGCTTTGCAATTTCAATTTTCCTAGTTTTTTTTTTTAATAAAAGTGGTCAAGGTTTTCAGATTGAGCCAATCACTAGAGGAGAGAAGAAAGGTGGTGAACCACATGAGCCCTATGATTGCCATGTAGCAGCCTCCTCTAGTTGCTATGAACCAAGCCAGCTCCTAGCCCAAACACCAAGAACCACGCCCAACACTCCTTATGTGGTATCACTCCAACCCTTCTTGTATATTCATTTGCTTTTGTCTTGTTGGGGTATTCTCCTTCTCCCTTACTCACACAGAGACTATGTGATTTAAGTGTGGGGGAGGTACCAAGTATTTGATCATGTTTGCTTTGTGATTGAGAGTCTCATGCATTGCAATGTACATTCATATATGCATAGAAAAACAAAATCTCGGATCCTCTTCTCTTCTGTTACTTATCGAAACAACAGAACAAGAGGCGGTCAAGACGTCTAAGCCTTGCCGTACTAGCCTAACCACCTAAGTCCTAAGTTCTCTAAGCTAGCAGGAGTTCTCTAAGTCTAAAATCTCGGATCCTCTTCTCTTCTGCACCAACCCTCCTTATATAGTCACTTTCGGTCGGTGGCCCGTTTAACCTTTTGCCTTTGGGCCTGAGTTTATCTCTTTTGGAAATATTCTATTTTCCGCCGATCTTCGTTGCTATCCTCGAACATTGACATTTATCTGCAGAAACTTGACATTTATCCTAGTGTAATAAGTTAGGATAAACCGTCATAGCTCTTCCTGAGCTTGGGTCTCCAAAATCGTAAGTGAGCCCGTGGACAAGTATCAAGCCCTCGGACGTTCATACGATTTCTCGGAAGATTATCTTTTCCGCAAAATAAATCGTATAGTCTAAAGAATCGATGTTCGAGTCGATCGTCCTTGTTTTACACGATACACTTCGCGGAAGAACTAATCTTCTTAGCTCTAGTTGTAACACTTCGAGGATAACTCCAATCGAGTTAAGTCGAGGAATGTTAGGTCCATAGCTAAGGTGCTACGACTTCACGGAAGCCACAAGTTGCGATCTAAATTGGACGGGCTGGGAACAGACTGGATGCATGGCGCTTAGGACCAGCACGGGCGAGCTGGCGCCCGGCGCCCGGGGCCAGCACGGGCGAGCTGGGTCCGGCGCCTGGACGGCCGGCGCTGGTGCCGGAGCCAGCACGGCCGAGCTGGCGCCCGCGCTGGACGAAGCCAGCGCCGGCACCCGAGGCCAGCACGGGCGAGCTACCGGGCGCCGACGGGATGGCGCCCGCGCCGGCCAGAATGGCCGAGCTGGCGCTCGCACCGGGCGCCAGCACGCCGCAGCTGGCTCGCACCTGGACGGGCTGGCTCGGCGCCTGCCGCCAGCACGGCGAGCTGGCTCCGCCCGGCCAGCACCGGCGAGCTGGCTCGCCTGATGGCTTGCCGGCGCCGGCCAGCATCGCCGAAGCTGGCGCCCGGCGGAGGCTGGCGCCCGGCGCCCGGGGCCTTGGTCATGCCTGTTCTTTTTTGATCCAACCTTCGTTGATCCTTTTTGCGGAAAGTTCGCAGACAGAAAATGATCTTAGCCGTTGATTTCGAGATAACCATTTTCGACCCAAATAGTTAGCCCCCCAGCCCGTAAGACTCGGTGACGATTTTGCGGGTGAATGACTTAAGTTTAAAAATTGAAATTTTTGGCTAAGAGTATTTTATTCCGAAAATTCCCATATTCTTTATAAGTAGTAGCTCATTACTCCTCATTCTTCACACACTCCTCCTTTCTCAACTTCTTTCTTTTGCTCTCAAAGAAGATGTCTTCCTTTCCAGTTGAAAAGAAAGATTCTGACGTCGAGATAAGTGAGGCCAGTCAGGCGTTGCAGGTTTTAGCTGTTCACGAAACCACTTCGTCTCTGATTGCTGGTTTTGACTCCTTCAAGGAAAGGCTGTCGCGGCGCAGCGCTACGAAAGGCTCGAACCGAGTGAGAACCGCTTAGTGCTCCTTCTCCGCCGATGCCTTCGTCCCCAATCCCTTGTCCCGAGGTTCCATCCGATGCCCCTTGCCTGTGGGAAGGGCGGTCGCCCCGAGCAGATTCCCCGACGCCCGTGATCGCCCTTCAGGCTCCTCTACCGCCCATCATATTTTCTGGTCGATGATGTGGTCGAGTCCGCACTCCGCTTCAAGATCGCTTTGGGACTCCCAGCACCCAGTGCTGCACCATTGCCAAGGGCGTTCGAGGACGGTACCGCGACCGGGCGAAGAGAAAGAGGTGCGCTTAAGAGCTGCGGCGAAGTCTTTGGGATTGTTGTCGCAACATCGCTCCAAGGTTTTGATTTTGATTTATCCGTAATTCTTCTTTTTTTTTTTTTGCGATGATCCTTACCCTTTCTTTGCGGACAGTTTGTGTCGCTGATCGACAGGATGCTTGGTGAATGCGGATCGGAGGTTGCGCTGCTTTGTCGAAGGAGTTGGAGTCGTCGCAGAAGCGCTGAAGCGCGGAGGCTGCATTGCGACCATCGAAAACAACCATGCTGCCCAGACGTCTCAGCTTGTAGTTCAATCGGCGACTAACGCGGACCTCGAAGACCGCGAGTTCGTTGCTCAAAGTGAAGAAGGAGAAGAAACATAAATCCTCGAAGTCCGTCGCTCCAAATGACGCATCCAGAACTATGAAGAGACGAGTGCTCGCAAGTCGGTAGAGACTGTTGATCCCCGCGACAACTTCTTTGCTCGTTTGACAAAGATGGCCAGTTTGTTCGACTCTCTCGATAGCTGTCCGTGAATAGGGACTTAGCTTTGGCGGAATCGGAGGGAGCTTGGGCGAAGCTTCAGCTGTTTAGGGCAATGAGGCCCTAACTCGATTCCGGAAGCCAGGCTGTTATCTTGCAAAGAAGAGTTGGCGGCTTCCGAACGGAACTTTGATTCGATTCTCGCTGGTCTGAAGTCCGAGTGCACCCTGGTATCGGATTCGGAGGGCTCGGAGGATCAGGTCCATGCAGCAGAGGATCGTGAGGCTGGCGCGGATGAGGCAGCAGTGGAGGTGCGACCGAGGGAGTTGATGGCGAGGCCGTTCCCGTTGCGGGTGAGTTTGAGGATGAAGGTGATGCTCCGATGAGCGTCTAGGTTTACCAAACCCTTGAGGGATTTTTATTTTGTTTGTGTTGCGGCTGCTATGAGGCCATGATGTATTTCGGGACTGGCCGTTGGTGGCTTTGAATCCCTGCCCTTTTAAGGGCGTTTGTTGAACTTGCGGCTCAATCTACAATATCTTGGGTTTTATGATGTTTTAAATGAACTTCTATTTATCTAAGTTAGAGGGGCAGGGTGTGAGTTGTCATCTCATTCCTACCTCTCAGATGATCACCGTATCCATCGATCGTACAAAGCGAGATTTTTCGCGGCTTACTGTTTTGTGCGAAGGTTCGTGAAACGAATAGACTTAAGTGAAGAGACAAGTTTGGGATCTCGTGATCGGTACTGATACTATCCCTATGAGATGTCAAGATCCAGCATGGCTGGGTTTAGGGCAAGACCTAGGTTTCCTCTCGGACTGAGGCTTTGCGATGACAAGTCGGCTTTCGTTTTGCCTGTTTGCGATTTTAACCTGACTCGTACCGTTTTAAAATCCGCAAATTGTTATCGACTTATATGATTTTTTTAGGTGCGAATCGCTACTCCGCTTGGAAGAGCTAACAAAAATTTTGGACTTCTTGTATAGCTTTTATTATCCTTTGTTGATGTAAGAGAGCCTACCTGAGGGTGGCTTATTGTCCGCTTAGACGCTAGAGTTCGCTTTGTTGTGATCAGCAACAACGAAATGATACCGCTTTTGAGGTAACGCTTGTATGTTTTGAGTTCTGAGACTAAGATTTCGGGCTGAACGATTATGGAAAAGAATGTCCTGCCGCTAGCGACGCCTCGCAGTGCTGAAGGTCGATTTTTCCTTGTGCCGCATTTCGCGGGTTGAAACGCCATGGCTTGGGGATGTTTTGTAATGTTCGCAGCTAGAAAAATGTTGTTTTTGTTTGACGCTGACCAAGGGGTCGCGAATTTGACCTGTGGAGAAACGCCTACATTCACTTTGCTTCGCGGAAGTGTTGGCCTTCCGGGATTTGTTTTTGATGTGATAATCGCTAGTGGATACTAGATCCGTTGTGGTTGCCGCTAGAGTTGGCTAAATGTGCTGTCTGTAAAGAGTTTCGATAGTTTTAGAATTTTCGAATTGGGAGTATATGAAGTATACGCGACTCCACTCCTTTTAATCGATAGCTGAACCCACCGGTTAGCGAAGTTGCCTACGTACCTTTTCGGGATTATTTTACGCCTTGCATGTTCGATTTGTATAACCTGGTCGGACCACTTTTATGACTTTGTATGGTCCTTCCCAGCTTGCTCCCGCTCTGGCGCTTCGCTCTCGCAGTGTTTTGGAAGACTTTATGAAGACTAAATCGCTTCTCTGAACCTCCGCGATGACGCTTGAGTTGTAGTACCTTTGGCGCAGCGTTGGTAATTTTGATTCAATGAGCCTGGTCGGCGCTCATTGATAAGATCGAGATTGTCCAGCATCATAAGCCGCTTAAATCTTCTCGCTCGGGAGGAATCTTCCGCATCTCGGGAATTCTACTCGCTGGGATCATGCATTCCGCTCCGTGAACGAGGGCTTAATGGTGTTTCACCAGTAGTCTGCCTTGGGGTTGTAACGATGTGACCAAAGAACTCCTTCGAGCCCTCTCGCCCATCGCCTTTTTGGCGCCTAGCGCTTTTAGTCCGCCAAGGACGCTCTTGTTGATTGTTTCTGCCTGGCGCACTGCGGATATCCGGGAGTAGACTTAGTAAGTCGATCTTCCACTTCTCGCAGAATGCCTCAAACGGTAGAGATGAACTGAGACCCATTGTCGTCACGATTTCGTAAGGGACCCCGGTTCCGGTGATTATGTTCTTCCATACGGTTCTCGACTTGTACGCCTTTGATACTAGGAATCTACCTCTACCCACTTTGAGAAGAAATTCGAGGATCAGGAGAAAACGCTTGTTGAGTTATGCAATGGCCCGACGGTGTCCATGGACCATTGCATAAAGGGATACGGGATGAGATGGACGAGGACTTCCGCTGGCTAACGGATCGCCGGTGCGCCTTTGGCATTTTTCGCACTTTCGAGTTTAACTTCTCGCAGTCTTTGATCATAGTTGGCCAGTAATAACCGGGCGCTTTATTTTGACCGCAGAGATCTTCCGCCGGAATGGTTTCCGCATCTAATTCGACCTCCTCCATTGCTCTTCGCTACTTCGGCGCAGGTCATGAGGGCCGGAGAACCTCCATTTGTAGATTTCTCCTTCTACCGCTACGCATCGCTGCCTGGGTCTTGATTTTATGGCTGCCCACTTTTCGTGGAAGCGCTCCCGATTATGTATGCTCGATCGGTTCCAGCCAAGGGCTGTCGCAGCCGTATTTCGACTGATCCACGCTTCCGGGGGTCGCCTATTTCCTCCGCTTCATTTTGGTCAATAAGGTTAGCGATCACGGTGGTCCGATGCTTTGATGTTCAATGAATTCACAGAATTACCCGACTTAGCCCTTGATCTGAACTTGACGCTGAAGCGCCAAGGCATCCGCCTGAGTGTTTTCTGAGCGAGGAACCTAGTGAGGGCTAATTGGTCAAGTTTCGAGAGATCTGGATGAGTTTAAGATATGCGCCCATTCTTTCGGCCCCTTGCTTTGTATTCTCCGCTGTACTGATTTGCGACTAACCGAGAGTCACAGAAGCTGAATATTGCGGATTTTCAGCCCTGGGCTAGTCGTAGCCTGCAACGCCTCATATTCGCCTCATTGTTTGACGCATGGAACTCCAATCGGAAAGACTGTTAAGATTTCGCCAGTCAGACACGTGAGCCGGATTCCGATCCCGGACCCTTGTTTGGACGATGATCCGTCGACATGAAGGATCCAAGTTGAGTTTGGTTCCGCTTTTCATATCTCCCATGGGCAGTTCCACAAAGAAGTCTGCCAATACTTGAGACTTTGCGCAGGTTCTGGGCGGTAATCTACATCGTACTCACTTAGTTCGATTCCCATTTCGCGAGTCTTCCTGACTGACTCGGACTGTGCAAAATCTTTCGCAAGGGGAAGGTGGTGAGGATCACAATGGTATGCGACTGAAAATACGGCCGGAGTTTTCTTGCTGATGTTACGACTGCAAATGCTAGTTTTTCCATCAGGGGATAACGGGCCTCGGCATCCAGCAACGCTTTTGCTTATGTAGAAGATTGGTTTCTGCTCACCGCTCTTCTCTTATCAAAACGCTGCTTATCGCTGTCGTGGATACTGCGATATACAGGAACAAGGGTTCTCCCTCAACTGGTTTTTCGAGGATGGGAGGAGTGGCCAGGTAATGTTTTAGCTGTTGGAAAGCTTTTTCGCACTCCTCTGTCCACTCGAATTTCTTGTTCCCTTTAACGGTCGAGAAAGGAAGGCATTTGTCCGCTGAGCGAGATAAAACGGTTTAAGGCGACTCTTCCTGTCAGCCTTTTGACTTCCCTTTGGTTTTGGGCAGACCATTTCTATTAACGCGTTTATCTGTTTGGGGTTAGCCTCGATTCCGCGACATGTGACTAGGTAGCCGAGAAATTCTCCCGATGCCACGGTGAATCTACATTTAGCCGGGTTTAATTTCATGTTGTGGAAATTCAACCTTGCGAAACACTCTTCCAAATGGGAAACGTGGTCGTGTTCGTCACGGGACATTACGAGCATGTCATCGATGTATACCTCCATAGTTTTTCCGAGCTTCGAAAACATTCAGTTGACGAGTCGCTGGTAAGTAGCCCCTGCGTTCTTGAGGCCGAAGGGCATTACTTTGTAGCAATACGTCCCGCGGTCGGTTATGAATGCGGTCTTCTCGCGATCGTGTGTGTTCATCATATTTTGATTGTACCCGGAGAAGGCGTCCATAAATGATAAAAGTTTGTTTCCTGCTGTTGCTTCGACAAGTCGGTCGATATGCGGGAGTGGAAAGCAATCTTTCGGACAAGCCTTGTTGAGATCGGTGAAGTCGACGCAGACTCGCCATTTGCCGTTTTTCTTCTTGACCACGACTGGGTTAGCGAGCCAGTCTGGGTACCTGACTTCCGCTATTGACCCTACTTTAAGGAGCTTTTCAACTTTCTCGTTTACCGCGGTCGAACGCTCTGGTCCTAGTTTCCGCCTTTTTTGCTTGACGGGTTTGTAGGTTGGGTCAATGTTGAGCTCGTGGCAAGTTATGCCGATGTCGATTCCTGGCATATCCTCCGTGGCCCAAGCGAATGTGCTGAGGTTCTTTTTGAGACAGGCTATGATCTCTGTTCTCAAAGGTTCGCGGAGGTTGGCTCCGATCTCGACGCATCGTTCCGGGAACGATTCGTCTATGCAGACCGAGATCACTGGTTCCCAAGTGGGTTTGCGCTTCCCGTCTAGGGCTTCGATCCTCTGAGATTTCCAGAAGACGTTCGAGTCTTGTTCTGGGGCATTCCTGTCGGGAGTAGTCTTTACCTTCTTGCTTTGGGAGGTTTCGACCGCTGAGTTTTTTCTTTTCAGCTAGGCGGCGAAACATACTTGCGCCATCCTGCGATTTCTTTGTATAGTTTCGATTCCGCGAGGGGTTGGAAACTTTAGACACAGATGGAAAGTCGAGGGGATCGCTCGCATGGAATTCAGCCACGGAGTACCGATGATCGCATTATACGATGTTGGACGGTCGACGACTAAGAATTCCGTGATTTTGGCGACACTCCCGAGAGTCATAGTAGCATCTCCCGAGAGTCCGAATATTGGATTAGGTTCTTCTGTGACGGAGCACAGGTCGACCTCCATTCTCTCGAGGGTACTTTTGTAGATAATGTTGGCCGAGCATCCGGTGTCGACTAACACTCTTGCTACGTCGATGTCCTGGATCGTTAGTTCGATAACAAGGAGATCGTTGTAGGGTTTGGCCTGGTCGGCCGTTGCCTGATCCTTGAAAGAAAAAACATCGCTGGCTACTGGAGTGGACATCCTGTATCTTTTATTGCTTAGTGACTTTCGAGTTAGAGAATTCGTCCCCCCCTCCTTCTAGCGCCAAACTATGGGAACCGAAATTCACACCGCCAATTTCCGATAACGATTATGGAGGAAAACCGAGTTAACCCGATCTTCCTTGAAGGTCCGAATTCTCTGCGTAATCACTTTTCGAATTGATAAAAGATAAATAGCAAGATAAAAGATGAATGGTCGCTCAGAGGTGTTTTATTAAAAGTAAGAGTACAAGATTTCTCCGAGAGGAGTAGAAATATGCTAACTTATCGAAACAACAGAACAAGAGGCGGTCAAGACGTCTAAGCCTTGACGTACTAGTCTAACCACCTAAGTCCTAAGTTCTCTAAGCTAGCAGGAGTTCTCTAAGTCTAAAATCTCGGATCCTCTTCTCTTCTGCCCCAACCCTCCTTATATAGTCACTTTAGGTCGGTGGCCCGTTTAACCTTTCGCCTTTGAGCCTGAGTTTATCTCTTTTAGAAATATTCCATTTTCCGCCGATCTTCGTTGCTATCCTCGAACATTGACATTTATCTGCGGAAACTTGACATTTATCCTACTGTAATAAGTTAGGATAAACCGTCATAGCTCTTCCTGGGCTTGGGTCTCATAAATCGTAAGTGAGCTCGTGGACAAGTTTCAAGCCCTCGGACGTTCATACGATTTCTCGGAAGATTATCTTTCCGCAAAATAAATCATATAGTCTAAAGAATCGATGTTCGAGTTGATCGTCCTTGTTTTACACGATACACTTCGCGGAAGAACTAATCTTCCTAGCTCTAGTTGTAACACTTCGAGGATAACTCCAATCGAGTTAAGTCGAGGAATGTTAGGTCCATAGCTAAGGTGCTACGACTTCACGGAAGCCACAAGTTGCGATCTAAATCGGACGGGCTGGGAACAGACTGGATGCACTGGCGCTTAGGACCAGCACAGGCGAGCTGGCACCCGGCGAATGGACGAGCTGGCGCCCGGCGTCTAGACGGGCTGGCGCCTGGTGCCCGGGGCCAGCACGGCCGAGCTGGCACCCGGCGAATGGACGAGCTGGCGCCCGGCGTCTGGGGCCAGCACAGCGAGCTGGCGCCCGGCGTCCGGGGCCAGCACAGCGAGCTGGCGCCCGGGGCCAGCACGGCCGAGCTGGAGCCCGGCGCCGAGCTGGCGCCGCCTGGACGGCTGGCGCCGGCACCGGGCCAGCACGGCCGAGCTGGCGCCCGGCGCCTGGACGGGCTGGCGCCCGGGGCGAGCTGGCACCCGGCGCCTGGACAAGCTGGCGCCGGCCTTGGTCTTGGTCATGCCTGTTCTTTTCCGATCCAACCTTCGGTTATCCTTTTTGCGGAAAGTTTACAGACAGAAAATGATCTTAGCCGTTGATTTCGAGATAACCGTTTTCGACCCCAACATTTTTCATTTTGGGTTATGCAATTAATAGAAAGGGTGTAGAATGATGAGGATGGATCCATGTATGCATGAATTGCTCCTAGTCTTAGATAAATTTTGCATAATGATCAAGCTCCTTGATTTTTGAGTGATTGCCACCTTGAAATGATGCATTGAAACCCTCCTTTTCATCCATATTAGACCATTTGATCACCTAGCCAAATGATTGAGATCTTGTGCCCATTTGTGAGAATTCACCTTGAGTGTGTGTGTGTGTGAAAATGTGAGGGCTGGTTAGAAGAGCATGTTGGTTGATAGGCATTGCATCTTGTGTAGAGGCATAAGAGTAATTGATAGGCCTTGTGAAGCTAGAGCATAATAAACGGGTATGCTCATGCTATTTGCTATGTTTCTTTAGGATGTCAAGTTGAGTGCTATGAGTGTTTCTTTTGGCTTTGTTCCCATCTTTGCATCCACCCCCTTATGTTTTGAAAAGTTTACTTGAGGACAAGTAAGGGTCTAGTGTGGGGGAGTTGATGTCTTGCATATTTACATGTTTTTAGCATCCATATGTTGTGCATTTTGATCATATAAGTTAGGCATTAGGCATCTTTAGATTCATATTGCATTCATATGTCCTTATTGGGTGTTGGAGTGTGCTATGGAGTTATTTGGGGTGTTTGGGAGCTTTGTTATTCAAAAAGATGGAGAATGGAGTTTGGCCAAGGTCAAGACAAGCCAAACCATGATCAAGACCATACCTTGGACGAGACCAGGACGGCTGAGACGCGAGATAGATCAGGAACACTTACCCGGGTGCTTGGACGGACCAAGGATGGATGGCCGGACGCGCGGCCGGTTATGCTCGGCACTGAGCACCCGCGCGGGATCAGACTGATATGGAGAGCTGGACGGTGCGCGGCCTGGAGAGCTGTCTGGTGCGCGGCCTGGAAAACTGTCTGGTGCGCGGCCTGGAGCGTACGGGGTGCCATACCCGCGCGGCTTGGAGAAGAGCTGGACGCGTCTGATGCGCGGCCTGGAGTGCTCGGGAGAGAGAACCCGCGCGGTACATACCAGAAGCTCGACCGGACGCGCGGCCTAGGGTGCTCGGCCTCACTTACCCGCGTGGAACACACCAGGAACAGCCAGGACGGTGCGCGGGCTGAGGTGCGCGGGTCAGTACACCCGCGCGGGACAGGCCAGCATCCGGATGATTCTGCTCGGGTCGGGACGCGCGGCCTGGCAAGGCCAGAGCCACCCTGAGCGTTTTTTGACGCTCCTCTCCTATTGGTCGAAGCCCATTTGACTCCAGGGACTTTTTAGTAAGTTTAAATGATGTTTTTAGGTTTTCTAAGCCTTGTATAAATACCCTTGTATCCCAAAGTTGGGACTTAACTTCTTTTCTCTCAAAACACTTTTAGATCTTGAAGAAAGCTTGGATATTGGATCCTTTTTCATCTTATTTTCTTGTGTGTGCTGGATTATTTCTATCACTAATCATGTTTAATCTTTACTCATCATTGGTTTTGGGGCTTTCCATGTCTATTAGTGAGTAGATCTATCTAGGGTTCATGGGCTTTGGAGACTAGGGTGATTAGCTGTAGATCTAAGATTTTCTAGGGTAGATCCTTCTTAATCCTTGCTTGTAGAGTGTTCTTCTTGCTATTTTGGAGTTGGCCTCTTCAAAATAGAGGTATAGGCATTTCATGCCGGAAAGGTGTTCTATGAAATGCCTGAACCAACTCTCCAATGCTTTTAACATTATTTACCAAAGACCATTTGTTGTAAAGGTGTTGAGATGGCTAGTCGACTTACTCTTAATAATTGCTTGCATATTATTCAACCAATAACCATTTGATGCTTGAGATGTGTTAGCAAATGAACATTCTTCTTGACCAGAGTTTGTTTAGGATTGTGTCTAGGCTTAAGGTGTTAGATTGATTGAAAGTTTGTCATCTTAGATTGAAGCTTGATCACCCAAAGTCAATTCCCTTGTCCCAAGAACCCCTTTGCCTCATATTGAAAAGAAAGTTCACTTTTATATTGCATTTTTAGTATTTCTTAATCATATTCACCTTCACTCAATGGTTGCACTTAGATTAAGAATAGATTTCCATTCCCTTTGCATTATAATCACTTAGAATTGGTTCGACAATCTTTTATACTACATCAATTGATTAGGAGCCTTGAAAACTCCTTTCATCACCTCTCTAACCAGTCGCCAGATCGCAGATCTACAACTTTCCTTGCGGGACATCCATTCAAAGATCCATCAAGTCAAGACCTCCGCACCGGAGATCGAACGCGTTATCGCCTCTACTCAACGAAACCCCTTCACAGAGAAGATAACGAAAGTCAAGATTAAATAGGCAGAGAAGCTTCGTATCCCTCCGTACACGGGCGTTACGGATCCAACCGATCACATGACCACTTTCAATATCGCAATGGGTCGGAACAACTTCTCGAA
This sequence comes from Brassica nigra, assembly GCA_016432835.1. Taxonomy (NCBI): domain Eukaryota; kingdom Viridiplantae; phylum Streptophyta; class Magnoliopsida; order Brassicales; family Brassicaceae; genus Brassica; species Brassica nigra. The sequence goes on along the minus strand of CM028242.1, from coordinate 45,114,248 downwards.
CTAGGGGAGAGACGCAAGTCTCTGTCAACTCTTATTCGAGAGTCTCTCTGGACCGGCCTTAAGTTGGTTTTCCCACCTAGAAGAAGGGTCGATCGAAAGCTTTCACGACTTGTCTGCATCTTTCCTCAAAAGCTTCATCATGTGGTCTCGTCAAGGAACGTCCTCCATAGCCGACCTATGGGAGCTTTCCCAGTCCCCGACTGAAAGCCTCAAGGAATTCAGATCACACAACCGTCGACGCCTTGGTCAACGCGCTCTGGATTAACTCAAAGTTCCGCGACTACCTCTACGCGAATCCAACAATCACCATTGAGGACGCTCTTCACAATTTGAAGAACTTCATTCGGATGGATGAGGACGGAAGAGCTTTCAACGCCAAGCAGCAGGCCCAAAAATTGGCGGCGGCCAAGGCACCGGATGCTCAAGAGCCGCGACCGCACGCTCCTTACAAGAAGAAAGGACCCGTCTATGCTGTCACCGAGGACGACCAATCGGGCATAACCGCCGCGGTACGCGAACCAAAGTGGAACGTGTGGGAACGAGATACCGAAGACAAAACACAGCAGTCTCGCCAGGTCGTTTCTGCTAACCCCAAAAGCTCGCTCGACAAGAGCAAGTTCTGTGAATACCACGACATGAAAGGTCACGATACCAAAGAATGAAGGCAGCTCTATGAAGCAAGGCTCACAGCCACCAGCAACGGTCGCACGAAAGTCAAACCACCAAAGGCGAGAACGACCAAAAATAATAAGAGTTGGAGCAAGAGCAAAGACAAAAAGAAGAAATCCAACGAGAAGAAGGAAGAAGACTCTCCTCCGACGGATGATGGTGATCGATCGCACCACGACGAAGATTCAACCTCCGACGAGGAAAAACCAAAGTCTCGACGGAAGATCTTCACGATCCAAACCACGCCTTCTCCCGCTCCATCCACAACAGAAAAGCCGAAGGACGACCTATGAAAGTCGCTCAACCGACAGTCGGTGCCAATGGTCGAAAGCCTCACTTCAACCAACATCACGCACATGGAAGTCGACGATGCGCCAGCCATGGTCAGTCACTCCGTAGGCAAGCTCAATACTTCTTATGCCCGAGACGTCCTCGACGCCAAGCGCAAGGAGCCCTCCCTCCGACAGGATGAGCTTAAATGGGAGTTGTGGTCGAACGATCGCTCTGATGAGGCTGAGACGACCGATCTTCGAGTTTAACTCAACTCGAAGGTCCCTGATCTCCGCGAGAAACTCAAACAATGGAAAACCGGCCACTCCAAAGCGGAGCAAGAGCCGATCATCCCGTATCAACGCAAGATCCACGATCAGCATACTCACCTCAACTCCCTCAGGGCCGAGCGAACGACGCGACTGGAAAAGAGACCGGCCACTCAAGAGCGACCGCAGCATTTTAACGTGATCATGGGAGGATCCCCTCCTTGCAATGATTCCGTCAGATAAGTAAAGGAGTTCCGTAGGAAGGCAGTCACGGCCAAACGCTGGCCCATCACCCCCGAAGTTAGCCCCTAAATTACCTTTTCCGCCGAAGACGCCGTGGGTGTTCATATGCCACACAATGATCCACTCCTCATCGACATCGACATCAGCGACTGCAATGCGACCAAAGTACTGGTGGACACTGGCAGTTCGGTCGACCTCATCTTCAAGAGCACACTCGTCAAGATGGGTATTAGCCCCGACAACATTAAACCCTCAGCACGTTCGCTGAAAGGCTTTAACAGATCAACGGAGACTATGCTCGGGACGATACGCTTGCACCTCTACGCTGAAGGCGTCGCCAAGAATGTCAAGTTCTCGGTTATCGACGTCCGAGCTCCATATAACGCGATCCTGGGCACACCATGGCTCCATGCGATGAAAGCCATTCCTTCTACCTATTACCAATGCATCAAATTCCCTGGAATTGATGGACAGATCGTCACTCTTTGTGGCGATCAAGCAGCTGCTCGTGATCTCCTTGTCGCCGAGGTGAAAAACCAGAAGGTGACCTCCCATGTCAACATAGTCTCTACACCAGTCAAGAAGCTCTACCATTCTCAAGAGGAGGTTCTCTAAGTAGCCATCAACGACAACGACCACGCAAAAACTGTCAAAATTGGTGCTAACCTTCCTGACGAGACGAAAGACAAGATCGTTTCATTTCTTAGGGACAACGTCTCTACGTTCGCTTGGTCTACCGCTGATATGAAAGGGATCGAACCTAGCATCACTACACATGAGCTTAACGTCGATCCAACCTTCAAACTGATTCGTCAAAAACGGCGCAAGCTCGGCCCCGAACGTTCGAAAGCTGGTAATGAGGAGGTCGACTGTTTGCTTGACGCAGGGTCAATCGCGGAGGTGAAGTATCGTGAGTGGCTGGCAAACCCAGTAGTCCTGAAGAAAAAGAATGGCAAGTGGAGAGTCTGCCTCGACTTCACAGACCTCAACAAAGCTTGCCCGAAGGATAGCTTCCCCCTTCCTCTTATCGATCTGCTGGTTCAATCAACTGCTGGCAATGAGCTATTGACATTTATGGATGCTTTCTCCGGTTATAACCAAATATTGATGCATCCAGACGATCGTGAAAAGACGGCCTTTATCACGGACCGCGGAATATATTGTTATAAGGTAATACCCTTCGGCCTCAAGAACGCCGGCTCGACATATCAATGCCTCGTCAACAGAATGTCTGCCGAGCGATTGGGAGTCACCATGGAGGTGTACATCGATGATATGTTGGTGAAGTCCCAAAAGGCAGCCTATCATATCGACCATCTCAAAGATTGTTTCTTCATCTTGAACAAGTATGGCATGAAACTTAATCCAACGAAGTGCACTTTCGGAGTCACGTCTGGCAAATTCCTTGGCTACACAGTCACTCAAAGGGGGATCGAAGCAAACCCGAAGCAGATATCCGCCATCCTCGACCTCCCCAGCCCCAAGAACAGCCGAGAGGTGCAACGGTTGACAGGTCGCATAGCCGCTCTCAATCGATTCATCTTAAGATCGACCGATAAGTGCCTACCTTTTTATGATCTATTGCACGGCAACAAGAAATTCATTTGGGACGAACGCTACGAAGAAGCATTCAACCAGCTTAAGCATTACCTCACAAAACCACCCATGTTGGCTAAGCCGGACAAAAGCGACACACTGTATCTTTACATTGCGGTCTCCAATGCAGCCGTGAGTAGCGTACTCGTCAAAAAAGATCGAGGCGAGCAACACCCGATTTTCTACACCAGCCAACACATGACCGGCGCGGAAATGCGGTACTCGACACTCGAGAAGATGGCACTCGCCGTTGTAACGTTGGCGCAGAAACTCAGACCTTACTTCCAGTCTCATTCGATAGTCATACTGACCAACCTATCGTTTCGCACCGTCTTGCAGAACACCAATCACTCGGGCAGACTTTCGAAGTGGGCTATCCAGCTCAGCGAGTACGACATCACTTTCGAAAGTAAACCACCGCAAAGTCCCAAGTTCTGGCTGACTTCCTCATTGAGCTAACGGCAGACCTCGAGCAGGATTGCAATTTCCAAACGCAACCTGGATTCTGCACGTCGATGGATCGTCCAACAAAGGCTCTGGAATCGGCGTCCACCTCCAATCTCCGACCGGTGAACTGCTCCAACAGTCTTTCCGACTTGGTTTCAAAGCATCCAACAACGAAGCCGAATATGAGGCTCTCATTCCTGGTCTACGCCTTGCGCGAGCAGTCCAAGCGAAAAGCATCCATGCATACTGTGACTCTCAATTGGTCGCTAACCAATTCAGCGGGGACTACAATGCCAAGAACGACCGAATGGATGCCTACCTCAAGGTCATGCAAGACCTAGCTAAAGAGTTTGAATCATTGCAGCTTACGAAGATCCCCCGCGGCGAAAACGTTTGTGCAAACGCTCTGGCAGCACTCGGGAGCAGTCCAAGAGATCAAGCAAAACGAACCATTCCAATTCAACAGATTGACAAACCAAGCATAACTCTATCAAATGAAGAGAGCGAACATGTAGAGACTATCGGCGTTGTAGAAGCGATGGATACAAGGGAATCGAGCGATCGACCCGACGAAACACCACCCGACTGGTGAATCCCATTCATCGAGTACCTCTCAATCGGATCACTTCCCGCAAACAAATGGGAAGCCCGTCGACTAAAGACCAAAAGTGCAAACTACGTACTCATCGATGGGAGGCTACATCGCTGAACCTCTGCTAAAGTTTTGTTAACGTGCCTTTGTATGGCAGAAGCATCATTTTCCATGGCAGAAACTCACGAAGGAGCCGCAGGGAACCATTCAGGCGGCCGAGCGTTGGCTCTCAAGGTGAAAAGTCTTGGTTTCTACTGGCCAACCATGATTGCGGACTGTGATACGTATGCACGCAGATGCGACAAGTGCCAACGGCATGCGCTGAACATCCACAGTCCGACCGAACTACTCCGCACCATGACGGCTCCATACCCATTCATTCGTTGGGCGATGGATCTCATCGGACCAATGCCGAGTTCCCGCCAACGCAAATTCGTCCTGATCATGATAGATTACTTCACCAAATGGGTCGAAGCAAAAGCGCTCATCCACATCACCGACATAGAAGTCCAGAATTTCGTTTGGAAGAACATCATATGCAGACACGGCCTTCCCTATGAAATTGTCACAGACAATGGCTCTCAGTTTATTTCGAACAATTTTTGCGGTTTCTTGGAATGATGGAAAATCCGCTTGAACACTTTGACACCTCGCTACCCACAAAGAAATGGTCAAGCCGAAGCCACCAACAAAACGATCATCGATGGCATCAAGAAACGCCTCGATCTCAAGAAAGGTCAATGGGCCGACGAGTTGGATGGAGTACTCTGGTTGCACCGAACAAATCTGCGCAGCGTGACTCGTCAAATGCCCTTCTCTATGGCATATGGAGTCGAAGCGATGGCACCGGCAGAAGTCAACGTCACCAGCCTTCGCCGAGCAAAGATGCCCCAAAACGAAGAACTCAACACAGAGGTTCTATTGGACGCATTGGATGAAATCGAAGAGCGAAGAGATCAGGCGCTCCTCCGAATTCAGAACTACCAACACCTCGCCGAATCTTACTACCACAAGAAGATGCGCGTTCGACCGTTGGAATTCCAGGATCTAGTTCTCCTCAAGGTGTTTGAAAACACAAAGGAGTGGAAGGCCGGCAAATTGGGAACGAACTGGGAAGGACCTTACAAGATTGTGGAGGTTGTCAAGCCCGGCGTCTATCGATTGGAAACCTCAACCGGCGTACCAGTACCAAGAGCTTCGAACGTCGCCAATCTTCACAAGTACTATTCTTAACCATCCGCTTTCGGATGGCTCAAAAAAAAAGAGTGAATGACCTAACCGTCACTTTCACCCAATTACTGAACGAATGGCAACACGTCACTTTCGCCCGGCCTCAGGAAGATGACCCTGCGTCACTTCTGTCCGAACACCAAATGAGCACGTTCATGTCACTTTTGTCCTACCCAAGGCAAATGACTTAACCGCCTTTTGGTCAAATCAAACTACAATTGGCTTGATCCCCTTATCAGGGTACGTAGGCAGCCTGCTACCAGGTCCAGCCATAACCCAAACAAAAAAAAAAAAATAAACCCACATCCCCATCATGTGGGATGGAGTACTCACAAAGGCGCCGTGCGAACGCTTATACGCCACTTTCGATCGGTTAAGAATGACTATATGTCGCGGGGTCCAGATCTGACCGACGATCTCTACACCGAGGTTCAGTCGAACGACGAATATTGTCGCAAGTGATACACATCGCGTGATTCAAGCATGAGCGAGTGCTTCACTCCCATTCTTCATGAGAAAAATCTTCTCCAAGAGCAGACATTAAAGACGATCGATCGGCCAACATCAGCCGTCGAACAATCAGCTGATTGATTGATAGCATGGCATCCGTCTATCAAGTGATCAATCGATCGACAGAGTTTCAAGAAAGCCACTCCACTGGTTCGACGCACCTCACTTACATTCCACTCGAACCGCTACACTTCACACGGGTCAATCGATCAACAACACACTTCTTCCATCGAAGAGCAGAGGACCCGAGTTCAACTTTAGCTCAGCGAACGATCGATCGCTCGGTATACTTGCTTCTCGGTTTAGCAACCGCGTCAAGACGAGTAATCGATCAACGCACATTGTCATTTTTCAGCATAACTGTGAACTCATCAGCTCGGTCCCAGAACAGTCTACTACACACATTTCGACCAGCCAGACCGAGGACGAGTAGTCATTTGTTCAGATTTGAGATTGCTCGGTCAATGCTGCGATCTATTGCATTGACAGGGTGATGTCTTGCATATTTTCATGTATTTAGCCATCTTTTTATTGCATTCCTTTAGTCATAGGCTTAATTTTAGGCTTGTCTAGGATCATTTTGCATTCATTTGTCCCTATCAGGTGTTGGAGTATGTTTTGGTGAGATTTGAGGTGTTTGGAGACCTTATGACCCAAAAAGAAGTGAAGAATCAAGAATGGTTAAAAGAAGAGAAGTAAAACCAAGAGAAGAGGGTCAGACCGGGTAGCCTTGACCGGCTACACACACCCGGACGATGAAGACTGCTGGACGACCGGGGAGACATGTCCGCACGCATAACCCGGACGGAAGAACAAGGCCCGAGCGAGACGTCGGAAGCACGCCCGGTAGGAGCACCGGACGATGAAGACTGCTGGACGGCCGGGGAGATGCTTCCGGGTACATGCATCCGGACGGGCGAACAAGACACTTCCAAGCTGAGGACGACCGGGGAGAGACGGACGAAGTGAACCCGGACGGAGCAAAGAGCGCGGCCAGCTTGGACGGCCGGGTAACCTAGACCGGGTTGGATGGTGTTGCTGCTACCCGACCGAGTTTTGTGCCTCTTTCCTATTGGTTTAGACCCATCCAGCTTAAGGGATTTTTAGTAATCTTAATCTATGTTTCTAGGGCTTTTAAGCCTAACTATAAGTACCCTTATTATCCCTAATGTGGGACTTATCTCATTTTCTATCTAAGAACACATAAACCTCTTGAGTAAAGTTTCATCTTGATTCATAATCTCATCTTGTCTTTTTGCTCTTGATTGTTTGATTTCATATCCTTTCTCTATATGTTTAAGCTTGAATCTCTCATGGGTTTAAGAGTAAGCATGTGGATTAGTGAGTAGATCCTTCTAAGATCCATGGGTTAGGGTGATAGAGAGTGATTAAGTTAGATCCAAGGTGTCTAGTGTTAGATCTATCATTTCCTTGCATAGATTTGGTGTTTCTAAAGCTATATTTGAGTTGGCCTCTCAAACATAGAGCTATAGGCATTTCATGCCCGAAAGGTGTTCTATGAAATGCCTGAACCAACTCATCTATGCTTTTAGCTTGCTTTGCCTAAGAGATTAGTTGTCAAAGAAGCTAGGATTGCTAATAGATTCATTCTCCTTGTTTGCTTTGATCATTACAGCCAAAGAGATTTGGTGTACTTGGGTGATCATTGCAAAAGAGCATCCATCTAGAGATAGAGCTTGCTTAGTTTTGTTGTCTAGGCATAAGGATTAGATTGATTGAAAAGTTAGCATCTTGGATTGAAGCTTAATCATTTGATATCAAGTCCCTATACCCATGGGTCTCACTCTCCTCATAAGAAAGAAAGTTTTACCTTTTGTTGCATTTTGCTTATTGTTTTAGTTTAATCATCATCCTCTCTAATGATTGCATTTAGATTGAGCATAGGCTTGCATTCCCTCTGTTTCATTGTCACTTAGGACTGGTTCGACAATCTTATATACTACATCATTTGATTAGAACCCTAGAAAAGTTCTATCATCAAATTGGCGTTGCAAATTCTAAGTTGATTGTGACATTGGGATTTAGTCACTTGCTTGAGACTAAATCATTTTTCTTTTCTTGTGATATTGATTCTCCTTTTGCATCTTCCTTTGATTTTCAGGTGTATGAACACAAGAAGCAGGGTGCAACTAACCTGGTTCCCACTGTTGAAGAGATAGCTACACTTGAGAGGGAAATAGCAAGAAGGAGAAGAGAAGAAGAACAGGCTCACATTCAGAGGTTGGGGTTTGAGATGGATGATCACCAGCATCAACCCCAAGATGGCAATGGTCAAGGAGCTGACAACCTTAGACCACAGCGCCAGCAACAACAACACCCACAGCGCCAGCTAGAGCCATTGGCACATATGACCGTCCTCACATTCATGGCAACAGGACGGGCATCCGTGCACCAGCTGTGGAAGCTAACAACTTTGAGATAAAGTCAGGCTTGTTGAGTGTGATTGAGAACAACAAGTACCATGGCTTGGCTGTAGAAGACCCATTTGATCACTTGGACAAGTTTGATAGCTATTGTGGCTTGTCCAAGACCAATGGTGTGTCAGAAGATGCCTTCAAGCTCAAGTTGTTTCCATTTTCTCTAGGAGACAAGGCACGCCAATGGGAGAAATCTTTACCTAGTGACTCCATCACTACTTGGGATGATTGTAAGAAGGCCTTCTTGGAGAAATTCTTCTCCACATCAAGGACAGCCAAGCTGAGGAATGAGATCTCTAGTTTCCAGCAGAAGAACTTGGAAAGCTTTAGTGAAGCATGGGAAAGGTTCAAGGGATATCAAGCTAAGTGCCCACACCATGGCTTCTCAAAAGAGAGTTTGCTGAGCACATTCTTAGAGGTGCCCTTCCTGAGTTTAGAGCAATATTGGATACAGCAAGCAATGGTTTCTTCCTGGGCAGGTCTGAAGAAGATGCTGAGGAGCTGGTGGACAACATGGTCAAGAGTGATTCAGTTTACAGTGGAGAACATGACAGAGCTGATAGAACAACCAGAGCTGATGACAACCAGACCAAGAAGGAAATCAAATCCTTGCAAGAGAAGATAGACTTGCTGATTGCTAACCAAGCCAAGCAGGAGCAGATTCACTTTGTGGGTGGTCCAAATCAAGAAACTCCTCCTAAGGTTAATGAAGTTGAAGGATTAGAAGGGCAAGAAGAGCTTTGCTTCATCAACAACAATGGTTCTTGGTACAGGAAGGAGCCTAACTTTCAGTACAACAATTACCAGCAAAGGTCTTACCCCAACAACCAGCAAGGAGGCTATCAACCAAAGCAAAACACTCAGCAAGGGAACTACCAGCCTAGGCAGAATCCTCCTCCTGGTTTTGCAAACCATGACAATCAATCTACTCAAACTCAAGGTAGCTCCTCCCAAGCTAAAGCTCCAGATTCATCTATGGAAGCTATGTTCAAACAATTGTTGGAAGGTCAAGCTAGAGCAGCCAAAGACATTGGCCATGAGTTCAAGACTGTTCACTCCAAGATTGACAGCAGCTACACTGAGCTAAACAACAAGATTAGAGCTTTGGAGAATCAGTTTGCTTCTATGAACTCTCAGCCAAGTCGCCAACAAGGAACATTACCAGGAAAGGCTGAGCAAAACCCCAAAGAACCAATGAAGGCAATCACTTTGAGAAGTGGTAGAGAGCTACCTCCAAGAACTCTCCCCAAGGATGGTGAGAAACTAAGTGGGGGGTGGCTATCAACATTGATGATGATGTTGTGATTGTGGGTGAGAAAGTTGATGAGCAGATTCTAAAAAAGATTGTTGAAGCTAAGGGTAAAGGAAAGGTTGGAGAAGAGAAGAAAACACCAAAGCATGGTGAGGTTGCCACTCCAACGAAAGAGTCTTCTTTTGTTCCTCCTCCCTATGAACCTAAGCTGCTATTTCCTGGAAGATTCAAGAGGCAACTTTTGGAGAAGTACAAAGCACTCTTTGAGAAGCAATTGAGTGAAGTTCAAGTTATAATGCCAATCATTGATGCCTTCATGCTTGTCCCTCAATACAGCAAGTTCTTGAAGGATGCTGTGGCTGCCAAGAAGAAGGAAATGGAAGGCATGATGGTTCTTACTCATGAGTGCAGTGCCATCATCCAGAGAATGACAATCCTTCTGCTTTGATCCAAAGAAGAAGAAGCTAGAGGATCCAGGCTGCTTTACCCTACCTTGTGCCATTGGTCCTTTGATGTTTGAGAGATGTCTATGTGATTTGGGAGCTAGTGTCAGTCTCATGCCTCTATCTGTTGCCAAGAAGCTTGGGTTCAGCCAATACAAGAAGTGCAAACTATCTTTGGTGCTTGCTGACCGCTCAGTCAAATTCCCCATTGATATCCTTGAAGACCTCCCTGTGATGATTGGAAATTGTGAAATTCCCACTGATTTTGTTGTTCTTGAGATGGATGAAGAATCTAGAGACCCCTTGATCCTTGGAAGACCATTCTTAGCCACAGCAGGAGCCCTTATCAATGTGAAGGAAGGCAAGATTGATCTTCATTTGGGGAAAGAGAACACTCTCCATTTTGATGTCAGCGAGGTAATGAAGAGGTCAACTGTGCAAGGCCAAGTGTTTTACATAGAGGAGATGGAAGCTCTTGCTGATGAGATCCTTGAGGAATTGGCACTTGGAGAGTTGACAATAGAGGACACTTTGCAGCATGCTTTGACAGTGGATAAAGAGGTCCAAGTGGTTGAGAACAAAGAGAGTGAGGCTATTGCAGCCATGCTGGATTCTCGAAAGAAGATTGTTGATAGTGGCCAGTATGAGGAGCTCAAACAAGAGGTGCACCAAGCTGTTTCAGCCACTCAACAAGAGAACACCAAACAAGATGATTGGAGCGAGCTCAAGGCACCAAAAGTGGAGCTAAAACCTCTTCCCCATGGTGTAAGGTACGCATTTCTAGGCCCTAATGAGTCATATCCTGTCATTGTGAGTAGTGAACTTACTGAACTTGAGCTTTCTCAACTTTTAAATGCACTTAAAAGGTGTAGAAAGGCAATTGGATACTCACTAGATGATATTAGGGGATATCACCTTCTTTGTGCATGCATAGGATACATCTAGAGGATGAATCAATGACTTCTATAGAGCATCAAAGGAGGTTAAATCCTAACCTTAAAGATGTTGTAAAGAAGGAGATTCTTAAGCTCTTAGATGCTGGTGTTATCTATCCTATTTCAAATTCTAAATGGGTATCTCCTGTGCATGTAGTTCCAAAGAAGGGTGGTATCACCGTGGTTAAAATGACAAGGATGAATTGATACCAACTAGAACCATAACTGGCCATAGGATGTGTATTGATTATAGAAAGCTCAACTCAGCATCTAGAAAGGATCATTTTCCATTGCCATTCATTGATCAAATGCTTGAAAGACTTGCAAACCATCCTTTCTATTGTTTTCTTGATGGGTATTCAGGGTTCTTCCAAATCCCCATACATCCCAATGATCAAGAGAAGACAACATTCACATGCCCCTATGGCACCTTTGCTTATCGAAGGATGCCATTTGGGTTATGTAATGCTCCAGCAACCTTTCAAAGGTGCATGATGTCTATCTTCTCGGATCTCATTGAGGATATAGTGGAGGTATTCATGGATGATTCTCTCTACGGATCTTCGTTTTCTGCTTGTTTGTCCAACTTGTGCAGGGTCCTATAGAGATGTGAAGACACCAACCTAGTGCTGAATTGGGAGAAGTGTCATTTCATGGTCAAAGAGGGGATTGTGCTTGGACACAAGATTTCAGAAAAGGGCATTGAATGACAAGGCTAAGATTGAGGTGATGGTCAGCTTGCCACCACCAAAGATAGTGAAAGACATCAGGAGCTTCCTTGGCCATGCTGGGTTCTATAGAAGATTCATCAAGGACTTCTCAAAGATTGCTAGACCAATGACAAAGTTGCTGTGCAAGGAGGCTGCTTTCAGCTTTGATGAAGATTGTCTTGAGGCTTTCAAGAAGATAAAGGGTGACCTTGTTAGTGCTCCCATTGTTCAGCCACCTGATTGGGACCTCCCCTTTGAGATAATGTGCGATGCTAGTGATTTTGCTGTTGGGGCTGTCCTGGGGCAGAAGAAGGATGGCAAAACTCATGTGATTTATTATGCGAGCCAAACCTTGAATGATGCACACATGATGTATGCCATAACAGAGAAAGAGATGCTGGCCATTGTCTTCGCCTTTGAGAAATTCAGAAGCTACCTGGTGGGTTCTAAGGTCATTGTGTATACTGATCATGCAGCTTTGAGACACCTCCAAGCAAAGAAGGATGCCAAGCCAAGACTACTAAGGTGGATCCTTTTGCTTCAAGAGTTTGACTTGGAGATTAGAGACAAGCCAGGGATTGAGAATGGAGTTGCTGATCACTTGTCCAGGTTGAGAATTGAAGGTGGAATCCCTATTGATGAGGGCCTCAGAGAAGAGCATGTCTTGGCCATCATGTCAGTGGTAGCAGTCATTGAGACTGGAAAAAAGATTGAAGAGGTTAAGGCAGCTGAAGAGAAGGGACCTTGGTATGCTGATTTGGTTAACTACTTAGCCACTGGAAAGGAACCATTGGGGCTTGCAGGGTATGAGAAGAAGAAGTTCTACAAAGATTTGAAGAGATACTATTGGGATGAACCATACCTCTACACCCTATGCAAGGATCAGATTTATAGAAGAGTGGTGGCTGAAGAAGAAGTTGAAGGAATCCTCTCACATTGCCATGGATCTTCCTATGGAGGCCATTTTGCTCCATTCAAGACTGTCTCAAAGGTGTTACAAGCTGGATTTTGGTGGCCACACATGTTCAGGGACTCACAAGACTTCATTTCAAGATGTGACCCTTGCCAAAGGAGTGGGAACATTACTAAAAGGAATGAGATGCCTCAAAACCCAATCCTTGAGGTAGAAGTGTTTGATGTTTGGGGGATTGATTTCATGGGACCCTTCCCCTCTTCTTATGGCAACAAATACATCTTGGTGGCTGTGGACTATGTATCAAAGTGGGTGAAGCAATAGCAAGTCCTACAAATGATTCAAGAGTAGTGGTCAAAATGTTCAAGAGCACTTTTTTCCAAGGTTTGGAGTTCCAAGAGTGGTCATAAGTGATGGAGGTTCACACTTCATCAACAAGGTATTTGAGAGTCTTCTCAAGAGGAATGGAGTGAAGCACAAGGTTGCAACATCCTATCACCCTCAATCAAGTGGCCAAGTGGAGGTCTCCAACAAGCAAATCAAGGGGATCTTGGAGAAGGTTGTAGGAACCAAGAGGACGGATTGGTCAGCCAAGCTTGATGATGCTCTTTGGGCATATAGAACAGCATTCAAGACTCCTCTAGGCACCACTCCCTTCAACCTTGTCTATGGAAAGTCTTGCCACCTGCCAGTTGAGCTTGAATACAAGGCATTGTGGGCTGTGAAGCTTCTAAACTTCGACATCAAGGATGCAAAGGAGAAGAGACTTCTTCAACTCAATGAACTGGATGAGATAAGGATGGATGCCTTTGAGAACTCAAGGATATACAAGGAAAAGACAAAGGCCTTCCATGACAGGCACATCCTCAGAGAGAGTTCAAGGCAGGAGATCAAGTGCTTCTTTACAACTCTAGACTGAAGTTATTTCCAGGAAAGCTTAAGTCAAGATGGTCTGGTCCATTTGTGATCAGAGAAGTGAGGCCTTATGGAGCCATTGTGTTATGGGATAAGCAGGGTAATGACTTCACAGTTAATGGCCAGAGACTCAAGGAATACATGGCCACAGTACCAAAGGAGGATGGGACATCAACTCCACTCTCTGATGCTCCCCTTGCCTAACCTCAAAGGAGGCAAAGTCAAGCTAGTGACTTTAAACAAGCTCACTTGGGAGGAAGTCCCATGGTTATCCTTGTAAATATGCATTAGGATTTGTTCTTTTTCAAATAAGCCACTTGGAGAATGGTGAAAGCTTGGGAATTAGTGGGATAAGGCCTTGAGATGGAAGAACTTAAAAAAAAAGGGGTTGGAGGTTTGGACCGGGTAGGGTGGACCGGGGTCGCCTACCCGGACGTGCAGCATGCTGACTGATCGGCCCGGGGTGGGGTGTCCGGGTGGAAACACCCGGTCGTGAAGCAGACGGACGAACGGACGAAAGGAACGGACCGGGTACATCCGTCCGGGGTGAGCTACCCGGTCGTGAAAGTGAAGGAACGGACCGGGGACGTCCGTCCGGGTGAGCTACCCGGTCGGGATTCACTACCCAGCACGACCCGCGCCTCGACCCATGGAGCACCAGACCCGTATCCGCGACCCAGGTAAGGTTTCTCTTCCTTTTTCAAGCCCAAACCCGACCTACCCTGACCCAAAACCCATCCACCCGACCCAGAAACATTTTAAAACCCTAAGCCACCCTCTCTCTCCTCATTTCATCTTCTTCCTCACATCATAATCCTCTCTAGCCTCCAAGAACACAAATTCACATAACTTTGCCAAATCTCAACCAAATCATAAACTTCTTTTTCCCACATCAAGACCTTCTTCCCCTAGACCTAATTCCTTGAACCTTTTCATCTTTATCCTTCATCCAAAGCAAGGTATGGTATCTCTAAGTTCAAATTCGTAACCCTCATGAACCCTAAAAATTTGAACTTGAAATTTGAGCCTTTTCTTGCTAGATTCTTGTAAATTAGACTAGGGAATGCTTATATATCATGCTGGGTAGTTGATTTCATGGTGGAATTGAGATTAATTTGAACTTTGAAAAATTAGGGTTCATGAGATTTGGGGTTTTTCATAAAGTGCTTGTTTTAGGTTGTTCTTGGGTTAGATTGGATGTTAGGTTGATGGAGAACTTCAATTTTGGCCATTTTAAGCTTGATTGTGCTTAGTTGAGTGGTTTTGATTCTTAGAGGTTCTTTTGCTCATAAAAAAAAAAAATTTGAGCATGAGAATTCTCTAAGTTGTTCTAAAGCCTTTGCTTAAAAGTTGTTTCTTGTGAGCATTTGATCATTGGAGTTGTAATTCATATGCTTTTGATCATATTCCTCATATTGAAAGCTTTTTCCTTCTCAAGCTTACTCTTTTCCAAGGTCTAAAGTTTCAGGTACCCATGGGGCGAAAGAATGAAGCTGATCTTGAAGTTGAGAAGAAAGAGCTGCAGCAAGACACACTGCTCAGTTTGGGAAATCTTTGGGTTCACAGCCTGGTTCAGAGGAAGAGCCAGCAAGCCTTGGCTCTGCTAAGGAAGAAGGCACAATCAAGAAAGAAGGGAAGAGAGTTGTGGTTGATAAGAGTGTGGCTGAAAGTGCTCACAAGCAAGCCAAAAGGGATGGAAAGAGATTAGCTGTTGGAGACAATGGGGCTGATGGTATTCACATGCAGGCTCCTCCAAAGAGAGCTAAGGCACCAAGAAATTCTGGTGTGGGAGCTCTTGTGATTGAAAAGACAAGCAACAAAGGTGATCATACCCTTGCTCACACTATGAGGGTTATGACTCCACCTAGGAGAACACCAGACCCTGTGCAAGAAGTTGTTGAGAGCCTTAACCAGCACAACAAGGAAGAGAAGTTGGCAAGGGCTAGAGAAAAGAAGCAAGGCAAGAAACCAATGATTGCAGAAAATGAAGGTGAAGAGGATGGGATATCTTCTAATGATGAGCATGCTGATCCTAAATCAAGGTAAGACAAGAGGGATAGGTCCAAGACACCTACTGAAGATGAGCTGCTAGACTTTTGAGGAATGGCATTGCTTGGGTCCCCACCAGATTTGTTCATAAGATGATTTTGCAAGAGCTGTACCTTGATGATGATGTTGAAGAAATGCTTAAGCACATGAAGGTGGGCAGCCTCTATTCAGCAGCTTACCCCACTCACAAAGAAGTCTCTTGCCAATTCTTGGCTACACTAGAAGCAACTTTTCACACTTCCAAGCATACACAGCAAGGATGGGGAGTGATCAAATTCAAGATTGAGGGTGAGGTGTACTCCATGTCTTTCAAAGAGATTAGTGAAGTTCTTGACCTTGAGGATCAGAAAACCCTTCACTTCCAACACTCAAGACAGCCCCTAAGGAGAAGACCATTGCTGAATCAATGTGGACCTTATTGACAGGACAAGGAAAAGGGGCCAAAAGAAGGAGAAGAATGGAGCTATTAGGCATCCCACTATGCGCTACCTCCACAGGTTGCTTAACCACACCCTCTTCCAGAAGAAGGAAGTAGGGAATGTTGCTGGAGACGAGTTGAGATTCCTTCACCAAACCGCCCGCCACTTTGTTTTCTCCTCAGCTCCCTAGTGTCCCGGATGATTTCTACTCAGAGTTTGGTATGGTTGGTTTCCTTGTACAGCCTCATGCACTACAAGAGCTGGGCTTGGACAAACTGTGACTCCGGACCTCAGATTGGTATTGGTGGCTGGATAACCCCATTAATAGCTTACCAAGGGATTTATTTGGGTGAAGATGGAATAAGTCCTACTTTCTTGGATGGAGCTTACCTAAGGAAGGCTCAATTACTAAGTGGACGATTTAAAGGGAGATGTGTCTACTCTTACTCAAGGGGTGGCAAGAAGGCTGAGCTGTTGCTTCCTAGCCCACAACTCACTTCCTTGAGCACTACAAGAGACATCAGCTTTGACATCAGTGAGGAACACCTCCTTAGGAGTCATGGACCCCTTTGCCCTGTGAACATTCCCAAAGGTGATAAGGATGCAAGCAAACAGAATGCTTATGAAGAGGAGTACACCAGAAGCACCACTGCTCATCTTTTTGGCCCTCCTCGTTACAAGCTTGAGCATTGCACCAGTGTCCTGCCCCTTGGACCCCTACACCAGGCTAATGACCACATTAAAATCCTCCAGAGGTGGAACAAGGCTCAAGATAGGACCATTTTCAAGCTCACCAACAAGTTCAAAGAGCTGAAAAGGACTGTGAAGAGGCAAGCTGAAGTTTCAGCCCGCTTATTGAAGAAAGTGGCTGATGTTCTAGCTAGGGGGGCTGTAGCTGGCTGCAAGGCTGAGGACTTTGATCTTGATGCTCTCAATGCACCCCCTCCTCAGCCACTTATTGACTCCTCTGCACCACAATCCAGCAAGCAAGCTCTCCGCCGTTTGAGGAACCCTTACATCGCCCCATCCGAGTCCGGAAACAAGTCACTGATGACAAGACTTTTCTAAGGTCCTAATCAAATGATGTAGTATAAAAAATTGTCGAACCAATCCTAGGTGACAATGAAACAGAGGGAATGCAAGCCTATGCTTAATCTAAGTGCAATCAAAATGAGAGGATGATTATGAAACTAAGGCAATATTAAAAATGCAATAAAAGATTGAACTTTCTTTCTCAATGAGGCAAGGGGATTCTTGAGACAAGGGAACTGACTTTGGGTGATCAAGATTCAATCCAAGATGCTAACTTTTCAATCAATCTAATTCCTTATGCCTAGACAACAAAACTAAGCAAGCTCTATCTCTAGATGGATGCTCTTTTGCAATGATCACCCAAGTACACCAAATCTCTTTGGCTGTAATGATCAAAGCAAACATGGAGAATGAGTCTAATAGCAATCCTAGCTCCTTTGACAACTAATCTCTTAGGCAAAGCAAGCAAAATGCATAGATGAGTTGGTTCAGGCATTTCATAGAACACCTTTCGGGCATGAAATGCCTATGACTCTATCTTTGAGAGGCCAACTCAAATATAGCTTTAAGAACACCAAATCAATGAAAGGAAATGATAGATCTAACCCTAAACACCTTGGATCTACACTTAATCACCCTTAGTCTCCCTAGCCCATGAACCCTAGATAGATCTACTCACTAATAGTCATGGAGAACCTCAAAATCAATGATGATTCAAGGCTAAACATGATTAGAGAAGAAGATAATCTATTAAACACAAAAGAAATGATGTAAAAAGGATCAAAGATCCAAACTTTCTTCAAGATCTTATTATGTTTTTGAGAGAAAAGAAGTTCTATCTCTTAATGAGATTACAAGAGTATTTAAAGGTGGCTTGAAAGCCCTTAGAACCATAAAACAAGATTACTAAAAAGTCCTTAAGCAAAATTGGTCTAAACCAATGGGAGTGGATCTTGAAATTCGGTCAGGGGAGACTCAGAGCCATCCAACCCGGTCAGTGCTCCCGCCTGTCCAGTCAGTCCACGTCCAAGACGGCCGGCTGCTTGCACCCAGACGTTTCTACCCGGCCGGCCTCTTCCTGCTCGTGTGTTGCTTCTCCCGACCGGGGTCATCCAACCGGCCTGTGTTCCCCGGTCCAGTGCATGCTCTTGTCCTCTGTCCATTCAGTCCGGGTTATGCTCCCCGGTTCATCCATCCCGGCCGGCCTCTTCCTTGATCCGTCTCTTCCCGTCCGGCTTCACCAACCCGGACTTGTCTACCCGGTCTGGTCACCTCCAGCACAAGCCAAACGACCGGGTACCTGTCCCAGGCTCTGTCATCCCGGACTGGACCACTTCCATCCGTCTGTCCTTTTCCCGGCCGGCTGTCTCTACCCGGCCATCCTGACATGCTTCAAGTGAACTGATCATAACTTCTCCAATACAGGTCCAAATGACTTGAAACCAATTCCATTGGAAAGCTAACTCAATTTTCTGTGTCTCCAAAAAATCTTAGCAGCAGGAGACATTTCTAAGACCTCTTTTCATGCTCATCTTTGTCTTGACCAGATCATGGATTGACTTCTCTTTTCATGGCCAAACATGATACTTCATCTCTTTTGGGGCCATAAGTCTTCCAAACACCACAAATCACACCAAAGCATACTCCAACATCTGATAAGGACAAATGAATGCAAAATGGACCTAAACATGCCTAATGCCTAACTTATATGATCAAAATGCATAAGATATGGATGCTAAAAACATGTAAATATGCAAGATATCAACTCCCCCACACTAGACCTTTACTTGTCCTCAAGTAATCTTTTCAAAACACAAGGAGGAGAGACATAGGGATTGAAGCAAAGCCAAAAGAAACACTCATAGCACTCAACTTGACATCCTAAAGAAACATAGCAAATAGCATGAGCAAAACTTTCTTATTATGCTCTAGCTTCACAGGGCCTATCAATGACTCTTATGCCTCTACACAAGATGCAATGCTTATCAACCAACAAGTTCTCTTAACCAGCCCTCACATTGATTCACACACACACACACACAAGGTGAAGTCTCACATATGGGCGCATGATCTCAATCATTAGGCTAGGTGATCAAATGGTCTAATATGGATGATAATGGGGGTTCAAATGCATCATTTCAAGGTGGCAATCACTCAAAATCAAGGAGCTTGATCATTATGCAAAATTTATCTAAGACTAGGAGCAATTCATGTATACATGGATCCATCCTCATCATTCTACCCAATTCCTAAGTGATTACAAGATCTACTCCCCTTTATTCATCCCATAACCCAAATTGAAAAACATTCTCACAACACTCACCCAATGAACAACTTTCTTTTCTTTTAGATTCAACCACTAAGGACCTCAAATCACTTTTGTAAGCTCTAACTCTTTAAGTTTTTCCTTCCCCACTATCTTATTGAATCTTTATTTTTTCTTTTCTTTTCTTTTTTTTTTTTTTCTTTTTTTTTTTTTACATGAAGGGGGAAGGTCAAAAACATTACACAAGAGCTTGTTATCTTTCTATTCTAGGTCCCTAGGGTTCTTCTTTCTTATGATACTCATTTGTTCATCAATCTCAACATTGTTACATTCCAAACCCAAGATATAAACCATTAAGGAACAAAAACTTCACTCACCATCCTAGAAGCTAGCTCAAATGATGACCCTATGCTAGCAAAGATGAGAACAAATCCATGTCGCTCCCAATACTCTCAAGATTTTGCACATGACAAGCTATCAAAAGAGGCCTCACTCAAGCAAATCAATGTAGGCTTCAAAGAATGGCTAGGGTTCAAGGGTATTGGAGTGCCATTTTGGTTAACAAAGAGTGGTACAATGGGGAAAGATAACCCAAATGTGTATGAGATCCATGATCAAGTATGCAAATGCCCATATGCAAGAGAAATTAAGTTCATTCAAGTCTAAGTTCAGGATGGAGCTGGTCTTAAGAACAATGCCAATATCAAGCAAGCAAGCAAGTTTCAAGAAGAGTTTTCAAGGCTCAAAGCATGCAAGCCTTTCAAAAGATGCTTAAGCTACTTGATATGTTTAACTAGGGTGCCAAATTCAGTGCAAACAAGTGTTCTTTACAAGGCAATGCTCCATATGCAAGTGAATGCAACCTATATGCTCTACACTCAATCTTAAGGATGCAAGTGATGCAATCTACATGATTCAAAATTTAAAATTTTTGGATTTTCTATGCAAATATGAATGTACAATGCAATGCATGAGACTCAAAATCACAAAGCAAACATGATCAGATACTTGGTACCTCCCCCACACTTAAATCACACAGTCTCTGTGTGAGTAAGAGAGAAAGAGATACCCCAACAAGACAAAAACAAATGTATATACAAGAAGGGTTGGAGTGATACCTAAGAAGGGTGTTTGGGTGTGGTGTTTGGTGCCGGGCTAGGAGCTGGCTTGGTTCATAGCAACTAGAGGAGGCTGCTACATGGCAATCATAGGGCTCAGGTGATTAATCACCTTTCTTCTCTCCTCTAGTGCTTGGCTCAACCTGAAAACCTCAACCACTTTTATTTAAAACTTAAAGAAAAATTAAAATTGCAAAGCTATGTACAGGGATAACCATGGGACTTCCTCCCAAGTGAGCTTGTTTTGAGTCACTTAGCTTGACTACCTTGTCTCTTGAACTAGTGAGAAGGAGGATCCTTCCCACCTTCAAGTGTGATAGTGAGGACCTGAGAGAGAAGCTCTTGAAGCTTGATTGGGTCATCTTGGAGCTGAGGAGTGATGATGGCTCTAGCACTTGAGAATGGTGTGGACCTGCCCTTATGCTTGATCTTGTACTCAATGGCTCCATCCTTGAGCTTCTTTGGATGGAGAGTGAGAGTGTGTGAGAGAAAATCAAGAGGTGGAGGATGAGGCTCTTTCACTATCTTCTTCTTGCCATGAGTGGCCTTTGAGGCTCCACCCATCCTCTCTTTTAGCACTTTCCAAGTGCTCAACACACAACTCCTTAGAACACTCTCCATCAAGACCTTCTTTCTTATCAACAACCTCTTCATCTTGGGGCTTCTCAACAGCTTGTACATCACAAGTGATTTTCCTACAATAGTCTGATTCTAGTGGAGGTTGGAGAGGGTAGGAGACAGCTTTGTTGACATGCATGAGGGTGACCTTCTTGTTGGGAAAGTCAATGCAAGCTCCAACTGTTGTGAGGAAAGGAGTGCCAAGGATCAAAGGGACTCTCTCTTCAGATTCCATCTTCAAAACAGTGAGGTCAATAGGTATGGTGCAGGATCCAATCTTCAAGGGAAAGTCCTTGATTATGCCAAGTGGGGTTGTAGAAGAGGAATCCCCAATGGTGAGGGGAGGAGTATCTGTTTCCATGCTTTCAATCCCAATACTCTGCACCATATCCAAGGAGATGACATTCACACTAGCTCCACTATCAACAAGAGCACATCCATATGTAGTTGACCAAGAGAGCAAGACAAGGTGAACTTCCCTTGAGATTCAAGCTTAGGGAGGGACTTGGGAGGGGTTGGTGGATCAATCTTCAGAAGTGAGATGTCCAAAAGTTCAGCCACTTCAGCTTGGTGGGTGAGAATGTCCTTGATGAGCATCATTTGGACATGAGCAGCCTGCATATTGGTGATCTCTGGAAGCTTGACTCCAATATCACTGAGGTCTTTTCTGAATTTGGAGGCCACTTTTTTCTGAGCTTTGGTGAGGAACCTTTGAGGGAAAGGGAGCTTATCATATGGTGATAGCTCAACCTCATTGTCTTCTTCCTTCACTTCTTTCAGCTTGGGGTTAGCACTCTTCTCAACTTGTGTCTCAACCTTAGGCTCATCAACCTTCAGAATCTTTCCTTGAACCTTCTTATCAGCTCTCCTTACAACTCTAGCTTCAGCTGTGGCCACAACCAGTCTCTTATCATTTTCAATCAGATCTCCAAACACTAGCCTCTCAATCTCATCAACATCATTCTTATGATCACTCAATGCAATCCGTGAAGAAGTTGAGAGGATGACATTGCAAGTCTCCTTAGGGTTCCTCTCTGGTTTCCCTGGTAGAGATCCCATTGGATTCTTGGAGGATGAAGACATGGATGCCACTTGGCTCTCCAAAGCTTTGAGGTGAGAGGCAAGTTGCATGTACTTGTTGTTGAGGTCAGAATAGGTGCCATCAATCTTAGCATGGATGTTCTTGAACTCATCACCAATTGTCTTAGCATTTCTTTCTTGAGCTTCTAAGAGTTGCTTGAACATGGACTCCAAATTTGAACTTGGAGCCTGAGCTGGAGAAGAGCTTCCTTGGGGCTGAGTAGGCTGGTTTGTTTGGTACCCTCCTTCTTGATTGTTGTAGTAAGGTCTTTGCTGGTAGTTGTTTTGGTATTGGAAGTTGGGCTCTTTCCTATACCATGTGCCATTAGAATTGATGAAACACAGCTCCTCTTGACCTTCTACACCATGAACTTCAGTAGTTCTAGCAGGCTGTTTCTGTTGCTGGTTCCCAATGGAGTTAAGCTGCTCTTGCTTAGCCTTCTCTACAAGAAGCTTGTCCAACTTTTCTTGGAGAGATTTGAGGGCCATTCTTGTGTGCGGATCATCTTCATCAGTTCTTCTGTTTGCTCTATCATGCTCCTCACTGTAGACTGAGTAACTCCTGGCCATGTTCTCCACTAGCTCCTCAGCATCCTGCTCAGTTCTGCCCAAGAAGAACCCATTGCTGGCTGTGTCCAATCTGCTCCTGAACTCTGGTAGAGCACCTCTGTAGAAGGTAGTAAGCAATCTCTCCTTGGTGAAGCCATGATGTGGGCATTGAGACCAATAGCCCTTGAACCTCTCCCATGCTTCACTAAAGCTCTCAAGGTTCTTCTGCTGAAAGCTAGAGATCTCATTTCTGATCTTGGCTGTTCTTGAGGTAGAGAAGAATTTCTCTAGGAATGCCCTCTTGCACTCATTCCAAGTTGTGATAGAGTCACTTGGAAGAGCCTTCTCCCATAAATGTGCCTTGTCTCCCAAAGAGAAGGGAAACAACCTCAGCTTGAAAGCATCTTCAGAGACTCCATTAATCTTGGACAAGCTACAGTAGCTATCAAATGTGTCCAAGTGATCAAGGGGATCCTCCACAGCAAGGCCATGAAACTTGTTGTTCTCAATCAAATGCAGCAGGCCTGATTTGATCTCAAAGTTGTTGTTCTCCACAGCTGGTGCGCTTATCCCCAACCTATGACCATGAATGTGAGGTTGATCATAGGCTCCAATGGCTCTTGCTTGGCGTGGTTGGTGATGTGGCTGGTGTGGTGGTCTTGGATTGTCAGCTCTTGGACCATTGCCCCCAAGGGTATCACCATCTTGATGCTGATTCTCCATCTCAAACCCCAACCTTTGAAGATGAGCCTGTTGCTCTACTTCTCTTCTTTGTCTAGCTATCTCCCTCTCAAGTGTAGCAATCTCTTCAACAGTAGGAACCAAGTTGGATGCCCCTCTGCTTCTTGTGATCATACACCTGAAAGTCAAAGATAGAAGAGGCAAGAACCAATATCACAAGATAAAATAAAAATAAAAATGACTTAGTCTCAAGCAAATGACTGAATCCCAATGTCAAAATCAACTTAGAACTTGGCAACGGCGCCAATTTGATGACAAGACTTTTCTAAGGTCCTAATCAAATGATGTAGTATAAAAGATTGTCGAACCAATCCTAGGTGACAATGAAACAGAGGGAATGCAAGCCTATGCTTAGTCTAAGTGCAATCAAAATGAGAGGATGATTATGAAACTAGGGCAATATTAAAAATGCAACAAAAGATTGAACTTTCTTTCTCAATGAGGCAAGGGGATTCTTGAGACAAGGGAACTGACTTTGGGTGATCAAGATTCAATCCAAGATGCTAACTTTTCAATCAATCTAATTCCTTATGCCTAGACAACAAAACTAAGCAAGCTCTATCTCTAGATGGATGCTCTTTTGCAATGATCACCCAAGTACACCAAATCTCTTTGGCTGTAATGATCAAAGCAAACATGGAGAATGAGTCTAATAGCAATCCTAGCTCCTTTGACAACTAATCTCTTAGGCAAAGCAAGCTAAAAGCATAGATGAGTTGGTTAGGGCATTTCATAGAACACCTTTCGGGCATGAAATGCCTATGACTCTATCTTTGAGAGGCCAACTCAAATATAGCTTTAAGAACACCAAATCAATGCAAGGAAATGATAGATCTAACCCTAAACACCTTGGATCTACACTTAATCACCCTTAGTCTCCTAGCCCATGAACCCTAGATAGATCTACTCACTAATAGTCATGGAGAACCTCAAAATCAATGATGATTCAAGGCTAAACATGATTAGAGAAGAAGATAATCTATTAAACACAAAGAAATGATGTAAAAAGGATCAAAGATCCAAACTTTCTTCAAGATCTTATTATGTTTTTGAGAGAAAAGAAGTTCTATCTCTTAATGAGATTACAAGAGTATTTAAAGGTGGCTTGAAAGCCCTTAGAAGCATAAAACAAGATTACTAAAAAGTCCTTAAGCAAAATTGGTCTAAACCAATGGGAGTGGATCTTGAAATTCGGTCAGGGGAGACTCAGAGCCATCCAACCCGGTCAGTGCTCCCCGGCCTGTCTAGTCAGTCCACGTCCAAGACGGCCGGCTGCTTGCACCCGGACGTTTCTACCCGGCCGGCCTCTTCCTGCTCGTGTGTTGCTTCTCCCGACCGGGGTCATCCAACCGGCCTGTGTTCCCCGGTCCAGTGCATGCTCTTGTCCTCTGTCCATTCAGTCCGGGTTATGCTCCCCGGTTCATCCATCCCGGCCGGCCTCTTCCTTGATCCGTCTCTTCCCGTCCGGCTTCACCAACCCGGACTTGTCTACCCGGTCTGGTCACCTCCAGCACAAGCCAAACGACCGGGTACCTGTCCCAGGCTCAGTCATCCCGGACTGGACCACTTCCATCCGTCTGTCCTTTTCCCGGCCGGCTGTCTCTACCCGGCTGTCTCTACCCGGCCATCCTGACATGCTTCAAGTGAATTGATCATAACTTCTCCAATACAGGTCCAAATGACTTGAAACCACTTCCATTGGAAAGCTAACTCAATTTTCTGTGTCTCCACAAAATCGTAGCAGAAGGAGACATTTCTAAGACCTCTGTCCATGCTCATCTTTGTCTTGACCAGATCATGGATTGACTTCTCTTTTCATGGCCAAACATGATACTTCATCTCTTTTGGGTCCATAAGTCTTCCAAACACCACAAATCATACCAAAGCATACTCCAACATCTGATAAGGACAAATGAATGCAAAATGGACCTAAACATGCCTAATGCCTAACTTATATGATCAAAATGCATAAGATATGGATGCTAAAAACATGTAAATAAGCAAGATATCAGTCACCATCCCTAAGCACCACTGCTGATGAAGATGACTCTGAGGGAGGGGCATCAGCCTCATCCCATGCTCCATAGAGGTACTCCAACACCCTATCATTGTATATACCATTCATCATTTCATTTAGTTTTATTTTTCTTTCTGGGCCCTTCTCCACATTTAACAAACACAGAGACTGTGTGAATTAAGTGTGGGGGAGGTGCCAAGTTGCTGATCATCTTGTGTTTTATGTCATAAGCATGCATTTGTTGATAGTTATTGCATAGAAAAGCCATAAAAATTTTGAAAAATTTGAAAAGCACAAAAAGAATCATGTAGTTGCATTAGGATTGAGTCTAGATCATTCACTTGCATAAAAAAGAGAAAAATCATCATATAGGTTGCATCATGCATAAGGGGACAAGGATGATAGTTTCCTTGAAAAGATCCTCATGCTAAGTTCTTAAAGTGATACCCTTTATAAGCATAGTAAGTAGCTTGAGCAATCTTAGGATAGCTTGTAAATTTTTTGCCTTGAAATCTCTTCCTAAAGCTTATTTGATTGATTGATGCTATCTCTTTGAAGTTTGCTCCTGTCATATTTAGACTCTAGTCTCTTGCTCATGGTCCCTTGTGTACTAAGCCATGGATAGAACACTTGAGTTGTCCCTCCCATTCTTTGCCTATCTTTTTGGACAAGCTCAAGTGGCACTCCACACCCTAAAACCCTTACCTCCTTTCAAGCTTTCATTATTTGTTGAGTGAGGCCTTCTTTGGAAAGCTTTACATGTGCATAATGTTGAGAGTATTGGGAACGACAATGCTTGGTCTCCATTTTAGCTAGATTAGACACTCATAATGTCTAGCTTCTAGGATGGGGTGAGTGTTGTATGGTATGATCTTGGGAAAGTGAAAGATTTATGAAAGAAAAGGTTGACTCATGAGACTCTAATGTTATAAGTGATTAAGTCTAGAAGGGATAAGAGGAATGAAAGATTGTAAGCTCAAGTTGTTAAAAAGTCTTGGCCCCATTAAAAAAAAAAAAAAAAGAGAAAAGAAGAAAAAAAATAATAATGAAAAGGGGCTAGCAATGTCTAGAAAGAGCTGAAAAGAGTTTAAAATGTGAAAATTCCCTTGTAGACTTCATAAAGAAAGAGTTTCAAATGAGAAAATATCTTGAGTATTTGGGGAATCTTTGGGTGAGAGATGTGAGTGGTATTTTGGCATTGGGAATAAGGATGTAATTTATGTATTTGGGAAAGGGTAGAACAATGGAGATTGAGCATTGTATGCATGAGTTGATCCCTTTCTTAGATATATTATGTGCAATGTCAAGGCTACTTGTTTTGAGAGTGAACCACCCTTGAAAGATCCCTTTGAACCCCTTGTTTCACTTGAATAAAACCTTCTACCACCAAACCAAATGACTTGGACCATTTGACCATTTGCAAGAAGTCTTTTGAGTTTGCTTAATGATTGTTAGAGGGCAAATGGAATTGTGGGTTGTGGATTCATGATGAGTAAGTGTAGGGATCAAAGGAGTTAAGATAGGCCCTGATTAAGTTAGAGTTGGATTGAGTTTTGCTCCTGCTACTTGGTATGTTTATACAAGGTTATCAAGTTGAGAACTAAGAAGAGCATTCTTTTGGCTATGAGTCCCCTCCTTCAAACCTCTCCTCCTTAGTCCTTACTAGTTCACTTGTGGACAAGTAAAGGACTAGTGTGGGGGAGTTGATGTCTTGCATATTTTCATGTATTTAGCCATCTTTTTATTGCATTCCTTTAGTCATAGGCTTAAGTTTAGGCTTGTCTAGGATCATTTTGCATTCATTTGTCCCTATCAGGTGTTGGAGTATGTTTTGGTGAGATTTGAGGTGTTTGGAGACCTGATGACCCAAAAAGAAGTGAAGAATCAAGAATGGCTATAAGAAGAGAAGTAAAACATAGAGAAGAGGGTCAGACCGGGTAGCCTTGACCGGCTACACACACCCGGACGATGAAGACTGCTGGACGGCCGGAGACATGTCGAATGCACACGGACGGAAGAACAAGGCGCCCGAGCGAGAGACGTCCGGGGAAGCACGTCCGGGTAGGAGCACCCGGACGATGAAGACTGCTGGACGGCCGGGGAGATGCGTCCGGGTACATACATCCGGACGGGCGAACAAGACACTTCCAGGCTGAGGACGACCGGGGTGGCCTGTCCGGCTAGGAGTACCCGGTCGTGAAGAAGGTACTGGTGACCGGGGTGAGGCGACCGGGGAGAGACGGACGAAGTGAACCCGGACGGAGCAAAGAGCGCGGCCAGCTTGGACGGCCGGGTAACCTAGACCGGGTTGGATGGTGTTGCTGCTACCCTGACCGAGTTTTGTGCCTCTTTCCTATTGGTTTAGACCCATCTAGCTTAAGGGCTTTTTAGTAATCTTAATATATGTTTCTAGGGCTTTTAAGCCCAACTATAAGTACCCTTATTATCCCTAATGTGGGACTTATCTCATTTTCTATCTAAGAACACATAAATCTCTTGAGTAAAGTTTCATCTTGATTCATAATCTCATCTTGTCTTTGTGCTCTTGATTGTTTGATTTCATATCCTTTCTTTCTCTAGATGTTAAAGCTTGAATCTCTCATGGGTTTAAGAGTAAGCATGTGGATTAGTGAGTAGATCCTTCTAAGATCCATGGGTTAGGGTGATAGAGAGTGATTAAGTTAGATCCAAGGTGTCTAGTGTTAGATCATTTCCTTGCATAGATTTGGTATTTCTAAAGCTATATTTGAGTTGGCCTCTCAAACATAGAGCTATAGGCATTTCATGCCCGAAAGGTGTTCTATGAAATGCCTGAACCAACTCATCTATGCTTTTAGCTTGCTTTGCCTAAGAGATTAGTTGTCAAAGAAGCTAGGATTGCTAATAGATTCATTCTCCTTGTTTGCTTTGATCATTACAGCCAAAGAGATTTGGTGTACTTGGGTGATCATTGCAAAAGAGCATCCATCTAGAGATAGAGCTTGCTTAGTTTTGTTGTCTAGGCATAAGGATTAGATTGATTGAAAAGTTAGCATCTTGGATTGAAGCTTAATCATTTGATATCAAGTCCCTATACCCATGGGTCTCACTCTCCTCATAAGAAAGAAAGTTTTACCTTTTGTTGTATTTTGCTTATTGTTTTAGTTTAATCATCATCCTCTCTAATGATTGCATTTAGATTGAGCATAGGCTTGCATTCCCACTGTTTCATTGTCACTTAGGACTGGTTCGACAATCTTATATACTACATCATTTGATTAGAACCCTAGAAAAGTTCTTTCATCACAGGGCGATCGATCAACACAGACAGATCATTCCCTAAGTTCAAAAAGAAACATAGTTAAATATTACAACAAATATCGATCGACCAAGCCAAATGACGGAACGATCCAGTGACATAGCTTAGACAACAACAGGTCCAATGGAAGGTAGCAACATAATGCAAGTAATAAAACAACAACACGCAGCCGCCCGGTCACCGGCGACTAATCTTCAGCGACCGGATCCGAAGAGGTAGTACCCGACGCCCTGTCAGCTCTCATTCCCTTCGAGTCCGCAACCATAAGCCCCTGACTTCTGGCCGGGGTTCCTTGAGTTGCAGGAAGCTCGCTAGCCGGGGCAGGAGATCGAAGAGCAAGCGCAGCGATCAGATAGACGTTTCCCAAGCTCGAGTCAAACTGGTTCAAACCCTGGGATGCCTCGAGACCAGGGAAGTGGGGGATAACGAGATCCTGCTCGAGATAACCTCGACAGTGACTTCCTTCATCTCTCTCCTGAAATTCGCCTCATTAACAGTCAAGGTATCGATCAGCTCCTTTGGGATAGGCATACCCAGGTCTTTCAGCACATCCATTGAATCCAGAGTCCCGGAAGCCTCGCTGTGAAGAATAAGTTTCTCCTCACGTTTATCCCGATCGACCATGTACCTCCTGAACTTGTCGAAGCGTTCAGTCGCTGCAGCCGAAATACAAATCATCTGGGATACGTGATCGCGACGGTGCGCCAGTCTCATAAAGTCCATCGTCTTTTTTGCTATCTCGGCCTCCACCTCCAACTGAGCAATCTTACTATGAGTCTCTAGCTCCTACTCGAGATCGTCGGCCGTCTGTTTAGCTTGCTTACGCTCGCGAAAGTAACGAGTTCGCTCATTGACAATCTCCTTGGACTTTTCGAGGGCAGCTTTCTTGAGCTTCTCTATCTCCACGTCTTTTGTCTCGATCCTGGCCTCGGCCCTGGTGAAATCCGAAGATATCCCCCGCAGCGCCAGCTCGTAGTCTGATATGAGCTGTTTTTTACGAAAAACGGCCTACGAAATAAACACAAAGGTGAGAAAGGAGGAACACAACAATCTATCGTACGCATGAGAAGCACTCAAAAGGAAATGAAGAAAACTTATGATCAGAAACATACCTCCATGTCAGCTTGAGCGGACCCGACGAACCTGTCAGGGAACGTAAGCTTAGGGATCTCCGGCATCAGATGCATACCACCTCGAATCTGGCGCAACAACTCAGCACATGCACCGGGATCGCTAACGAACGGTATGTCCTTTTCGTGATGAAAGGTCCAACGCTCCGATGCAGCTAGCGCGGGCCTATCGGACGGAGGATCCGATTCACCCCAAGGCACCAAATGGGAAGCCGGCAGATCAATCTCCCCAGAAGAATGTGAAGAGCTATCATGTGACCTCTTCAATCTCTTTTCGACAAGATCCAAAGAACCTCCGCCGGCCGGCTCTTTCTTTTTCGCGATAGGCAAACCGGAACGATCCTCCTCAAGATTCGCCCTCGCTGACGCTCGATTCTATCAAGATCGAAATCCCCCCACTTCTGCCGACTGAGCACCGCGATCCTGGGAATATCTCTCCAGAAAGTATCTTGAGCTTCGATGGTGTTTGGAAGACCAACTGCAAAATCCAAGAACAAAAATTAGCATCGACAGTAGAAAAAAATCATTTAGCTCGAGTTATCTACCAATACAATCACTCCATAAGACACGACACTCGTCACTAGGAGGCTCCTCGAAAGGCGCTTCGTCAGCTTTCACGTAGAAGTAAAAACATTGCCATTTTTTTGGTCCCGACAGATGACCAGTCAAAATATTGAGTCCCGACCGCATTTGTACCCCAAGAAGACCATTCGGATTAGGCTGTATCTTGGTTAGTTCTTCGAAAGAGTGGACGGACATCGAAACGTCTATCTCAGCTGCCATCACCATCAAAGCTACCGTAATTCTTATCGAACCAATCATCAACTGCGTCATAGCCATGTTTCGACGGGCACAATAAGAAGTTATCAAGCGAGGGATAGGGAACCATAACTTAGCTTTTCGCCCGAAGAACAATTCGTTGACACAATGATAACCGACCAGGGGCGTCCACGGTTGCTGGTCAAAACTCGGGATTAGGAAAGTGACGCCATACGCTCGACACCCCTTCAACAACGAAGTAACGCTCCCAACCATTGACTGAGTAGGTAGAACATTTCCCCAGTTCTGACCTTCCACCAAAGACGATCGAGCGAGCCCAGGTGCAAGATCAAGAAGCTGCTCAACCTCCCCACCTCGACGGTAACATAAGGGAATAAGGCGCCGCCTCTTTCCTTTGCGGATTTCAGACCCCCTTAGAGCAACCAACGACCTTGAGTTCACCTGGGCAATTCATCACGGGCTCGACCTCGCCGGAATTTTGCTGGATTGCCCCGCTTTCCTCCGACAATCGATCGACGGATCGATCGACAGATCTATCGACGCCGTTTTTTTGACCGCATCGTCTCTGTTTTTCGAACTTCGATCGGCAGATCCCGCTTCGCTCGAACATTGCATGACGGATCCAGACTCGTCCGAGCATTGCAATGCGGTCCCCTCCGACACAGAATTTCCATTCGCATCCTCTCCCATCGTCGGCCCGTCTCCGCCAAACCTTGCTCATCTCTGTCCACTTGCAATTCGCTCGCAGAACCGCAAACCCGACCGGGGATCGAGCGGACAGCTTAAATCGAAGCGTCGAGATGTGCCTCGATCGCAGCACACAGTAGCTTTGGACCATACGATTTCCTCGTAGGATCCGGGGCTATCTTAACCCCCTTTCCTTTCTCCGAACCAGAGAGCTTCGTTTGCGAGGATGACATCGATCGCCTGTCTTCGGAGACGATACCAGATCGAAAAAGATGGAGAAATGGGAAACAAAAAAAGGAGAGAAGAGAGAGAGAGAATACCTTTTAATCTGAAGAAAAAGTGGGAGCTTAAGAGTTAAAATCCCTATTCATAGTTAATGGGCCCGAATTCCAAGAATAATGTCATCATTAGGCCTATTAGGCCTAAACCGGCGCCCCTATTTCGGAGCCACCAAAGGCGACAATCCTTCCCTCAAGAAACAAAGCCTGTTGATCAGCAGTAAGCAGGCTTCCCGTCAATCAATTGGATATCTTAGCAAGTCTTTGATGGTCGATCGATCGATCATCAAAATACGGAGGCACTTCGCTGTCAACTACAGTCGGTCAAGAAGCATATCCGTTGCATGTATGAGCTTAAGTCCGTCAATCGATCCGTCTCTAAGAAACCGTCGCCAAGCACCCAAAAGCGATCGATCAATCACACTAGGTCGTCAATCTCATGTGCAACACCATACAAGTCAATTGATCGATTGCAGGTGCAAGGGGAGGAAGGTGCTTGAGATCGTTTGAAGCAAAGACTGAACCCAGCGTTCTCAGAACCTGTTCTTAGTACCCCACTGCAAAGAATCACAATTCATCACAAGCGGACTGGGGGGGGCTTACTGTTGGAGAAGAATTTAGCATCCCCTCGCAAGGCCCATCGAACAACAGGATTCGTCCCGTTAGCATCAGGAACCCAGTTAGGATCGGCTCGACGAACCGATTAATCAGCTTAAAGATTAGCGTTATCAATATGATTCTACGGCCGATCGACCGACTAAGTCAACATCGGCTTAGCGGACCTTCGTTCGACTAAAAAGCCCATCAAACACAGAATAGGACTTGGGATTCTAGGGCAACCTCATATTAGGGCGAACGAAGGACACATGAAGGAGGATATAAAAAGAGGACGTAAGGGAAAGAGAAAGGGATCCGAAAACAGACACTAAGGCATTGACAGCAAGATCTAGGGTTTTCGACCAATCGAGCCGCTTAGTGTTTTCATTGGAGTCTTTTTAACAAAGCTCCAACCTTTCTCTCTTTTGTTAATCTCTTTGTAAACTCGTTCGTTCTCATAAATTGATCAATAAACATCTTTGTAAGACCCACAAAACCGAGTTTATTTCACTATCATTCGATCGACCAAACTCGTATTCAACAAATATGGACCTCCCAGAACAAAGGCATCGTAGCTTGGAAGATCGCCAACACAACCCAGCGCCTTCTTCCACATGCTGCAGCTGAATAAATCTTGTCATGGTCAATTGGTGACGGTTGAAGAAGGGGAATTTGCTTCCAATTGCTAATCCTTGATCCACCTTTAATTAGCAAATAACAGAGTATAAAGCTTACGGAATATACAGATTACAATTTTATTGTGTAACTGTAAACAAACCTGAAACACGTTCCTCTCTCCAACAACAGCCCTGTTGACAAACTTGGTGTTGTCACGAGTGATGTTGGTTTGTAGAAAGGCCATCCAGTAAATACCAGTACCACTGAGAGTTGTTGGAGTCCATCAACACTGATTCCTCCACTAGGTAGTAGTCTCTGACCATTTGCAGTGATGTGACTGCTTTCTGTAGGACAGAACAAGCCACAGAAGTTCTGCATGATGTTGGAGTCAAAATCGGTCACAACGGAATCAATGACTGAAAGTCTCTGGAAAGTATTTCTTGAAACGTAAAGTCTCGGATAATTCGAAAAGAAGTTATACGAGATTTTCTCAAATTAGAATATCCACTCTCTAGTGAGGTCGAAAACGGTTATCTCAAAATCTACGGCCAAAGATCTTTCCAAACTCAAAGATTTCCCGCAGGAACGACTAACGGGGAAAGATCGGCAACGGAAAACCCACGGCGGCAAGAACCCTGGCGGCAGCGTCAGCGGGCGGCCTGGCGCAGCGGCACCGACCTGGCGCCGCGGCGCGCGTCACGCGGCCCGCCTGGCGTCGGCGGCACCCGCCTGGCGCCGGCGCAGCGTCAGCGGGCGGCCCGGCGCCGCGGTCCGCAGGCCAGCCTGGCGCCGGCGGCCTGGCACCGGCGGCATGCGTCCAGCGGGAAGGCCTGGCGCCCGGCACGCGTCCGCGAGCGGCCTGGCGCCGGTGGCAAGCCGGCCTGGCGCCGGCGGCATGCGTCCATAACCGGCCTGGCACCGGCGGCAAGCCCCCTGACGCCGGTCGAAGGCTCTTGTCCTGGTCTCGGTCCCATCATGCTCGGTCCGATCCCATCTTGGCTTGCTTGGATCAGTCCTCAAGAGTTTGACACGATCACTGCTACGGAATAAACATCTTTCAATTCGACTCGATTGGAATCATCCTCGATGTTTTACGACAAAAAATAGAAGGATTGGATTTCTCGTAGAAATTATCGCATAAAACAAGATCGATTAACTCGAACATCGATCCTTTAGGCTATGCAGTTTATTTTACGAGAAAGATAGTCTTTCCGAGAAATCGTATAAAACGTTCAACGACTTAAGACAAGTCCACGGACTTACTTACAATTTTAAGAATTCAGTCCCAATCAGGCTATGACGGTTTATCCGATTTCCCGAACATCGGATAGACATCAAGTCACCGAAAAATAGGGGAAAAGTCGAGGATAATTACAAAGATCGACTAAAATGGAATACTTCCTGAAGAGATAAACTTGGGCCCAAAGGCGAGGTCCATCATCCTAAGGCAAACCTACCTAGGAGTGGGTATATAAGGAGAGCAAGAGCAGAGGAGAAGAGGATCCGAAAATCCTAGATTGGAGACCTAGAGAGCTCCTGTTAGCTGATAGAACTTAGAATTTAGGCGGTTAGACTAGCAAGGCAGGCCCTAGAACGTCTGGCCGCCTCCTGCTCATAAATCTCGCTCCTCGGAAGGATCGGACAATTCTTTTACTTCAGAGCTCCGCGCATAGAATCCCTAGGCGTTATCTTGACATGCCTGTTTCTATGACAAGCGCTCATACTAGACGAACCCGCCCAGGCGGTTCGATCTCTTGTTCAATTCTTTCTAAACTGAACTACGTCCGACTTGATCCTCGAAAGTGCGTGGGCAGCCTTTCTTAAGGTCCAGTCCCAAATCTTAACAAAACCTTTTCGCATTTATTCGGTCACTTGTCGTTGGCTGTCGCGAGAATCCGGACCTTTAGAAAGTCGGGTTAACTTGGCTTTCCTCCGCAATCTTATTCATTAAAATCGACGGTGCAAATTTGGTTCCCACAGTTTGGCTAGAAGGAGGGGACGGATTACTCTTACTCATACGCGCGAAAGCAGTCGAACCGATGTCGGAAATATGAAAGAAAAAGTTGCAGTTTCGTCAGCGATGGTAAAACAACTCCAGCAGCGACTGTTCCTACGGCCAGCGCTTATGCAAACGCCACGGTGCTCGAGCAAATCAAAACCTAGCGCGGCTTTCCGCCACAGGAAGAGCAACGAGCTCGCAATTTCTCTATCTAAACAGAAGGGCAGCGATAAAATCTATCAAACCCCAAAATTCGTCTTGTTACCAAGTTAGAAATGCATAGCGAGCAAGGTTTCTAAAACGTTTCTTCGAGAACCTCTCGGAAAAATAAAACTTATTCTCCTCGAAACCCGGGAAACCCTATATTTTGAACAGAAGCACGGCAAATCGGTTCACCGATTCCCACGCCATACTTCTTACAAACAACTCTCGAGGAACAAATGGGAAGACGAAAGGAGGTCGGAGCTTGATCTTACTAGGACGACTTGCCATAGGGTAAGATCAGTCTTCCCAGTCAGCCTTAGTAAGAGCCCACTTTGTTCTCTTCTGGGTCAAAATGGCTTTCGTTTCATCTCAATCGGAGTTTCCGTTGAGATTTTACGAAGAGAACAAAGTCACTGTCGGCCACCTCGCCGTGGGCAGGACAAACATTACCGAGGTCACCTCACCCTTCGACATGGCTACCTCGCCACAGGGTGAACTCACCTTCGTTATCCTTTGAGTCTAGATCAAAGTGGCTTTCGTTTCGTCTCAATCGGAGTTTCCGTTGAGATTTTACGAAGGGAAAAAAATCACTCTCCCGGCCACCTCGCCCGTGGACGAGAACAACCATCACCAAGGTCACCTCGCCCATGGCCACCTCGCCTGTGGAAACCTCACTTTGCTCTCCTCTGAGTCTAGGTCAAGATGGTTTTCGTTTCGTCTCAATCGGAGCTTCCGTTGAGATTTTCTGAAGAAAACAATGTCGCTGTCTCGACCACCTCGCCCATGAAGGATCTCTGTCCGTCATAGGCGAGCCGGTCCTGTCTCAGTACCATGCATCTTTGCCTGAGTTTTCGTAACTTCGATCTTTGAGTCCGTGAGCCGGGGATCGATGAAGGCGAGCAACAGCAGCATCGGCGGGCGGGACCGCGGCGACCGACGCGCCAGCGCCGCGGCGGCGAACCGATCCAGCGCCTGGCCGGCGGAAGGGCTCTTGGCGTCGGCGGCCTGGCGCCCGGCGGCGGCTCGTCCTCTCCCATCTGGCGGGCGGCAGGCCGTTGTTTCCGTCGGCGCCAGGGGCAAGGGTCTCCGCCCATCCGTGCAGTCGTCTCATGATCTCGGCAGCGGCAACATCTTGGTCCCTTAAACCCATGTTTGGATTGTTGAGAAACACGACGATTCTTCCATAAAGCCTTCTCGATTGTTTAACAAAGTTCATATTTTAAAATCAAGCTCGACAATATTTTACAAAACACCATTAAGTAAAGTCATACAAGATCATATGAAGCGATAAGGACCTAACCAGTTCGCCCATAGCCGACGAGCTAAGAGCCTCACTCGAGTGGCCTCTTGCCCAATGTCTCCATTTGTCTAAAGCACCCACCTTAGCCTTCTTGAGTTATCGCCTACTTCTCCTCCCTTTGTTTCAGCGATTCTGTAATGTTCCGGACACATTGTCAATTTAACCAGCAGTCGAAGAAGCGAGAACAGGAACTTGGCGTTCATATCTCTCTTTCGTCCGATATACTCGTCAGAATTTCATCAAAAACCGATTCTCGTTTTGTATCAAACTTTTCAAAGTCCTTTGGCGATGAACCGTTAAAAGTTCACGAAACAAAGAGGAGCGGGCAAGAGACAGCCTTGACGATCGATGAGACTAAGGCAGAACATGCAAACCGATATAGTCTCGAAAACCGAGACACGATCGCCAGCGTTGTAAAAGCATACTCATCCTGCTTCCTAAAGAAAAGCGTACACAAGCCCGGAACGGCTAACCCGTTTTCTTTAAGTAAAAGAAAGGAAAGTAGATGCGTATAATCCCATCTTGAAAACTTTTGCTTCAGCATCAAGACAACGCTTTGACAAAGCAAACTCTCGCAGCAATAATATTATCTAAAAGGCGTAGCGGCATAGCCCAACCGTTACAAACATAGTCTTGAAAACTCGTCGTCTCTCGCAAACTTCGCGACTAGAAGCGTGTACCAACGTTTGACTAATAGCACGACGGTGAACTACGAAAATAACGAAATAACCTTCGGTAAAACTCCATGAGTAGTTGAAGCAGCTTTATCAAAGGTCGAAATCATAGCGAAACATCTCCCTTGTAATCCGCGGAAACATCGCTACTTTAACAATCTGCGATTTTCTATCTCCATGAAACCGGTCATCCATTACTTTCGTATAACAAGAACATTTTAAAACAAAACAGCCTATGGAAAAAACATGATCGGTCTCATGCAAAGCGATTTCGCGATGCGCAAAAGTGAATGAGGAAAACATAATCCGTGGTCGCGAATATCGCAAGTAATTTGTGAGAAACACTCTCCAGTTACCTTTACAAAACCCCCCTCTTACATCACTTTTACGAAAATCCTCTGTATGGTCATGTCAATTCATACAAAGCAACTTTCGTAAAATAAACATAATGGGTCCAACGGGTAACTGTCATAGACAGTTTTTGCTTCACAAGGTTTCTGGCTCTTGCTTTCACTCCCAGCGGTTACGTCCGAGCAGGAAATAATCGCATGAGCGAACCGCGCGTGTCCTCGTCGATCCCTTAAACTTTGTCCCCTCGGATAAAATGAAACGATTTTCATGCAACAAAAAAAAATTTTTATACGAACCATTCATCGTATAACTGAGACCTAAAGTGGAAGATCGTTTCTAAAAGGCATCAGCCATAACTCAGAAAACTCCGCTATGCTTGGCATGTCTATCTCGGCAAACGCTATTTGGCCCTCGGCCAACTACGCATTTCGGTAAAGCCCGGACCTGAATTCGGCATCCCCATTAAGGACAATCGTGAACTAACATGACCTTGATAAGGGTCATGGTCTGATCGTTTACCAACAACTTCCTTGGCGATACGGCTGAATCTAGCCTCCATGCCAATCCAAAGCTACTGGCGACCACCGCTCAATCATACGACTAAAACAACAATCCACGATTTGTTCATAGAGCGTAAGTGACTATTACGCAAGCAATTTGTCGTATAACCCAGAATCAGAAATCATACGATAAACTCTTCGTACCAAAACTCAGTCCTAATAATCATATGGTTAACGGAAGATTTAAACTTATCGTCAATCGATTAAATTCTATCGCCCGTAAACACGGCATGAAAAGAAACACTCGTGACAAGGATCCAAGAGTTATACGAGTCATCCTTAATATATACAATCAAATCCGGAAGGCCAACACTTCATGAAGCACTGTGAATGTAGACGCTTCTCCCTGGGTCAAACTTACGCGACCCCTTGGTCCTGCGTCCAAACCGAAACAACAGTTTCTGGCTGCGAACATTCGCAAAACATCTCCAAGCCCGCGAACATTTCCCACACGAAATGCGGCA
This sequence comes from Brassica nigra, assembly GCA_016432835.1. Taxonomy (NCBI): domain Eukaryota; kingdom Viridiplantae; phylum Streptophyta; class Magnoliopsida; order Brassicales; family Brassicaceae; genus Brassica; species Brassica nigra. The sequence continues at coordinate 45,075,987 of CM028242.1, read as the reverse complement.
CAAGGAAAACTCGACCTTCAGCACTGCGACATGCTTTCGAAGGACATTCTTTTCCTCAAAGCGTTCCAGCGAAATCCTCGTCTCTAGAACTCAAAACATACAAACACACCTCTAAACGGTAACATGCCTCTGAACTGGCATCATTTCGTTGTTGCTGATCACAACAAACGAACTCTAACGTCCTAAATGTTGGTGTCAAAATCGGTCACAACAAAATCAGTGACTGAAAGTCTCTAGAAAGTATTTCTTGAAACAAAAAGTCTCGGATAATTTGAAAAGAAGTTATCGAGATTTTCTCAAATTAGAATATCCACTCTCTGTGAGATCGGAAGACTACTGGCGTCGCGGACGAGAGTCCCGGAAAGATCTGTCCGCTTCGCCCAAGAACATCAAAATTCGATCACCACAAAAACCCTAAACACAAAAGAATCTGCCTCGAAACTTCGAAGAGGTCGTTCTCTCAAACCGTGAGGAACTAGAAAACGATCAAGATATCAAATCGAAGCCCTCGCCGAGATCTTCAGCCTGGCGCCGGAGGCACCGGCCTGGCGGCGCGCCACGCGCCGGCCTGGCGCCAGCGGCACCCGCCTGGCGCCGGCGGCACTCCGCGGGCGGCCTGGCGCCAGCGGCACCCGCCTGGCGGCGGCACCGGCCTGGCGCCCGGCATCAGCGGGCGGCCTGGCACCGGCGGCACCCGGCCTGGCACCGGCGGCACCGTCCGCTGGCCGGCCTGGCGCGGCGGCACCCTGGCGCCGGTCGACCCTCGTCCTGGTCAGCGAGGCAGTTAGGCCAGCGAGGCCACCGCTCAATCACTTAACGGCTAAAACAACAATCCACGATTTGTTCATAGACGCCAAGTGACTATTATGCAAGCAATTTGTCGCATAACCCAGAATCGGAAATCATACGATAAACTCTCCATACCAAAACTCAGTCCTAACAACCATATGGTTAGCGGAAGATTTAAACTCATCGTCAATCGATTAAGTTCAATCGCCCGTAAACACGGCATGAAAAGAAACACTCGTGACAAGGCTCCAAGAGTTATACGAGTCATCCTTAACATATACAAACAAATCCGGAAGGCCAACACTTCACAAAAGCTGTGAATGTAGGCGCTTCTCCACGGTCGAACTTACGCGACCTCTTGGTCCGCGTCTAAGCGAAACAACAGTTTCTGGCTGCGAACATTCGCAAAACATCTCCAAAGCCGCAAACATTTCAACCACGAAATGCGGCACAGGAAACTTCGACCTTCAGCACTGCGAGGCGTCGCTAACGCTTCGAAGGACATTCCTTTTCAAAAGCGTTCGACGAAATCCTCGTCTCTAGAACTCAAAACATACAAATACACCTCTAAACGGTAACATGCCTCTAAACTGGCATTATTTCGTTGTTGCTGATCACAACAAACGAACTCTAACATCCTAAACAGACAAATAGCAGCCCTTCAGGGGTTGGCTCTCTTGCATCCGACAAGGATAAACATAGCGCTATACAAGAAATCAAATTTTGGTTTAGCTCTTCAGAAGGAAGTAGCTCGACTCACGCCGACAAATCATATAAGCCGACAACAATTCGCGGATTTTAAAGGTACGAGTCAGGTTAAAATCGCAAACAGGCAAAACGAAAGCCGATTTGTCATCGCAAAGCCTCAGTCCGAGAGTAAACCTAGGTCTTGCCCTAAACCCAGCCACGCTGGATCTTGACATCTCACAGACATAGTATGGTATACGAGATCCAAAAATTTGTCTCTTCACTTAAGCCTATTCGTTTCACGAACTTTCCGCGAATCGGTTAACCGGAAAATCTCGCTTTATGCAAACAATAGATGCGGTGATCATCGGGAACTAGGAATGAGCGACAACTCACACCCTCTTTCTCATACTTCGAAAAAACTGAAGTTCATAAATAATCGAAAAACAAATACATCAACAGCATCATGCTCTCATGACACATAACCAGACCATATAAGTCTCGCCGGAAAACAGATCACAAGGGTCTTAAACTCCAAAACGAACTACGGAAGGTTTGATCCCTACAACAAAGTGCGTAGGCAGCCCGAAGGCGCAGCCCCAATCTTACCACTTTCAACAGAGCCTTTCAACCATTAATTCCGCCTATCTTACCTGACATGTCTTATCGCTCGCAAGAACATCACGGAGGTTCTAACGAGCTGGGGGGCTAACTGTTGGTGTCAAAATCGGTCACAACGAAATCAATGACTAAAAGTCTCTAGAAAGTATTTCTTGAAACAAAAAGTCTCGAATAATTTGAAAAGAAGTTATACGAGATTTTCTCAAATTAGAATATCCACTCTGTGAGATCGAAGACTACGGGCATGCGGACGAGAGTCCCGGAAAGATCGGTCCTTCGCCCAAGGACATCAAGATTCGATCACCACAAAAACCCTAAAAACAAAAGAATCTGCCTCGAAACTTCAAACAGGTCGTTCTCTCAAACCGTGAGGAACCAGAACACGATCAAGATATCAAATCGAAGCCCTCGCCGAGATCTTCAGCCTGGCGCCGGCGGCACCAGCCTGGCGCCGGCGGCGCACGCGCAGCGGCCTGGCGCCGGCGGCACTGCCTGGCGGCACGCGACGCCGCCTGGCGCGGCACCCGCCTGGCGCCGGGGCAGCGCCACGCGGGCGGCTTAGCGGGCGGCACCGGCCTGGCACGCGGCACCGGCGGCCTGGCGCGGCGGCACCGTCCAGCTGGGCGGCCTGGCGCCGGCACCCGCCTGGTGCTGGCGGCACCGTCGCGGGCGGCCTTGCGCTGGTGGCACCCGGCCGGCGGCACCCGCCTGGCGCCGCAGCACGCCGCAGCGGGCGGCCTGGCGCCGGCGGCATCCCGCCTGGCGCGGGGCACGTCCACGGGCGGCCTGGCGCCGGCGGCACCGACCTGGGCGGTCGGCGGCCCTCGTCCTGGTCTCGGTCCCATCGTGTTCGGTCTGATCCCATCTTGGCTTGTTTGGATCAATCATCGTGAGCTTGAGACGATCACGGCTCTGGAATAAACATCCTTCGACTTGGAATCGTCCTTGATGTTTTACGACAAAACTAGAAGGATTGGATTTCTCGTAGAAGATATCGTATAAAACAAGGTCGATTAACTTGAACATCGATCCTTCAGGCTATACGGTTTATTTTACGAGAAAAATAGTCTTTCCGAGAAATCGTATAAAACGTTCAACGACTTAAGACAAGTCCACAGACTTACTTACGATTTTAAGAATTCAGGCCCAATAAGGCTATGACGGTTTATCCGATTTCGAACATCAGATAAACATCAAGTCACGAAAACTTCGAGGATAATTACGAAGATCGGCGAAAATGGAATACTTCCTGAAGAGATAAGCTTGGGCCCAAAGGCGAGGTCCATCATCTTAAGGCAAACCGACCTAGGAGTGAGTATATAAGGAGAGCAAGAGCAGAGGTGAGGAAGATCCAAAATCCTAGAATCTAGACTTAGAGAACTCCTGCTAGCTTAGAGAACTTAGAACTTAGGCGGATAGGCCAGCGAGGCAGGACTTAGAACGTCTGGCCGCCTCTTGTTCTAGTTTTATCTTCTCCGCAAGACCCATGTTCCTCTCGGAAGGTTCTAACTATACTTTTACTCAGAGCTCCGCACATAGAAACCCTAGGCATGATCTTCGACATGCCCGTTTCTATGACCAATGCTCGTACTAGACGAACCAGGCCCTAGAACGTCTGGCCGCCTCCTGATCGCAAATCTCCGCTCCTCTCGGAAGGAACGGACAATTCTTTTACTTAAGAACTCCGCACATAGAAACCTAGGCGTTATCTTCGACATGCCCGTTTCTATGACAAACGCTCATACTAGACGAACCCGCCCAGACGGTTCGATCTCTTGTTCAATTCTTTCTAACTGAACTACGTCCGACTTGATCCTCGAAAGGGGTACGTAGGCAGCCTTTCTTAAGGTCCAGTCCCAAATCTTAACAAAACCTTTTCCGCATTTATTCGGTCACTTGTCGTTGGCTGTCGCAGAGAATCCGGACCTTCAGGGAAAGTCGGGTTAACTTGGCTTTCCTCCGTTTTTATTCATTAAAATCGACGGTGTGAATTTCGGTTCTCACACTAAACAGACAAATAGCGCCCTTCAAGGGTAGGCTCTCTTGCATCCGACAAGGATAAACATAGCTATACAAGAAATTCAAATTTTGGTTTAGCTCTTCGTAAGGAAGTAGCTCGACTCCGGGACAAATCATATAAGCCGAAAACAATTCGCGGATTTTAAACGGTACGAGTCAGGTTAAAATCGCAAACAGGCAAAGCGAAAGCCGATTTGTCATCGCAAAGCCTCAGTCGAGTAAACTTAGGTCTTGCCCTAAACCCAGCCACGCTGGATCTTGACATCTCACAGACATAGTATGGTATACGAGATCCAAAATTTGTCTCTTCACTTAAGCTTATTCGTTTCACGAACTTTTGAATCGGTAAATCGCGGAAAATCTCGCTTTATGCAAACAATAGATACGGTGATCATCAGGGAACTAGGAATGAGACGACAACTCACACCCTCTTTCTCATACTTCGAAAAAACTGAAGTTCATAAATAATCGAAAAACAAATACATCAACATCATCATGCTCGAAAGTCTCTCATGACACATAACCAGACCATATAAGTCTCGCTGGAAAACAGATCACAAGGGAAAACCCACGGGCAGCAAAGAACCCCTGGGCCGGCGGCAGCGCGCGCCTGGCGGCGGCAGCGGCGCCAGCGCACGTGATGAAAGAACTTTTCTAAGGTTCTAATCAAATGAAGTAGTATATAAGATTGTTGAACCAGTCCTAAGTGACCATGAAACAGAGGGAATGCAAGTCTATGCTTAATCTAAATGCAATCATTAAAGAGGTTGATGATTAAACTAAGACAATAAGTAAAGTGCAACAAAAAGTAAAACTTTCTTTCTTATGAGGAGAATGAGACCCATGGGTGTAGGGACTTGATGTCAAATGATTAAGATTCAATCCAAGATGCTAACTTTTCAATCAATCTAAATCCTTATGCCTAGACAACAAAACTAAGCAAGCTCTATCCCTAGATGAATGCTCTTTTGCAATGATCACCCAAGTACACCAAATCCCTTTGGCTGTAATGATCAAAGCAAACAAGGAGAATGAGTCTAATAGCAATTCTAGCCTCTTTGACAACTAATCCCTTAGGCAAAGCAAGCTAAAAGCATAGATGAGTTGGTTCAGGCATTTCATAGAACACCTTCGGGCATGAAATGCCTATAGCTCTATGTTTGAGAGGCCAACTCAAATGTAGCTTTAAGAACACCAAATCAATGCAAGGAAATGATAGATCTAACACTAAACACCTTGGATCTACACTTAATCATTCTCCATCACCCTAACCCATGGATCTAAGATGGATCTACTCACTAATCCACATGCTTACTCTTAAACCCATGAGAGATTCAAGCTTAAACATATAGAGAAAGAAAGGAGATGAAATAAACAATCAAGAGCACAAGATGAGATGAGATAATAAATCAAAGATGAAGCTTTACTCAAAAGTTTTTGTTCTTAGATCATAAATAACATAAGTCCCAAACTTGGGTTAATGAGAGTATTTATAGTAGGCTTAGAAGCCCTAAACACATAAAAGTAAAATGACTAAACAGCCCTTGGAAGATTAATGGTCTAAGGCAATCAAAATGCTCCAAAAGGAAGAAGCTCGGATACCCTGGTCGGATAGGCTTCCATCAGGCCGGGTATGGCCACCCACGTATGAGGATTCTCGTCCGGCTCGTCCGATTGCTCGGGTTGTCCTCCCCGGGTGCTTCAGGCCGCGTCCTTCCAGTCGGGTGTGCAGGCCGTGCGGGTGCTTCAGGCCGCGTCCTTCCAGTCGGGTGTGCAGGCCGTGCGGGTGCTTCAGGCCGCGTGTGCCAAGGCCGGGTGGAATGTACTGGGGTTGAGTGGAGTGGTACGCGGGCGAAGGAGGTCGGGTTTGATCGGCCGCGTCCTGATCCTGGGCGTTCTCCATTGTCGGAACGTGCGGGTCGTCTTCCTCGGGTGTGGACGCTAGGGTAGGCTCGCACGCGGGTAGCTTCATCCGGGGTGCTCCAAGCCGCGTACATGCTGTCTGTTCCTGCGGTCAGGCCGTGCGGGCTATCGAGGTCGCGTACGTCCGTCTGGGTGCTTCATCGTCCAGCATCATCCCTTCGTTCTGTGCGGGTTGGTCAAGCCGAGTGTGCTGACCCGGGTGTACTGACATGCCTTCACTCAAATAATCATAACTCCTCCAATATGGCTTCAAATGGTTTGAAACCACTCCCAATGGAAAGCTAACTCAAAATGCCATGTTCCCACCAAATATTAGCACAGAAAGACTTCTTTATGGCCATCGTCCATGTCTATCTTTCACCCTTCCTTTTTGTAATAAAGTACCCCCGAACACCTTCAAATTCTCCAAAGTACACTCCAAGACCTGATAAAGACTTATGAATGCAAAATGAACCTAAATATGCCTAATGTCTAATCTAGAAGGGATAAAATGCACAAAATGGAAAGCTAAAACAATGAAAATATGCAAGACATCAACTCCCCCACACTAGTCCTTTACTTATCCACAAGTAAACTAGCAAGGACTAAGGAGGAGAGGTTTGAAGGAGGGGACTCATAGCCAAAAGAATGCTCTTCTTAGTTCTCAACTTAATAACCTTGCATAATCATACCAACTAGCTAGAGCAAAACTCAATCCAACTCTAACTTCTCAAGGCCTATCTCAACTCTTTTGATCCCTACACTTACTCATCATGAATCCACAATCCACTAATCCACTTGCTCTCTTACAATCATTAAGCAAACTCAATAGAAATCTTGCAAATGGTCAGATGGTCCAAGTTATTTGGTTTGGTGGAAGAAGGTTTTATGCAAGTGAAACAAGAGGTTCAAAGGGATCTTTCAAAGGGTGGTTCACTCTCAAAACAAGTAGCCTTGACATTGCACATAATATATCTAAGAAAGGGATCAACTCATGCATACAATGCTCAATCTCCATTGTTCTACCCTTTCCCTAAATACATAAGTTACATCCTTATTCCCAATGCCAAAATACCACTCACATCTCTCACCTAAAGTTTCCCCCCAAATACTCAAGATATTTTCTCATTTGAAACTCTTTCTTAATGAAGTCAACAAGGGATTTTTCACATTTTAAACTCTTTTCATCTCTTTCTAAACATTGCTAGCCCCTTTCCATTATTCTTTTCACTTTTATATATATATATATATATATATATATATATATATATATATATGGGGCCAAGACTTATTCACTAACTTAGAGCTTACAATCTTTCATTTCTCTTATCCCTTCTAGACTTAATCACTTATAACTTTAGATCCCCATGAGTCAACCTTTTCTTTCATAAACCTTTCACTTTCCCAAGATCACACCATACAACACTCACCCCATCCTAGAAGCTAGACATTATGAGTGTCTAATCTAGCTAAAATGGAGACCAAGCATTGTCGTTCCCAATACTCTCAACATTATGCACATGTAAAGCTTTCCAAAGAAGGCCTCACTCAACAAATAATGAAGGCTTGAAAGGAGGTAAGGGTTTTAGGGTGTGGAGTGCCACTTGAGCTTGTCTAAAAAGATAGGCAAAGAATGGGAGGGACAACTCAAGTGTTCTATCCATGACTTAGTACACAAGGGACCATGAGCAAGAGACTTAGAGTCTAAATATGACAGGAGCAAGCTTCAAAGAGAGAGCAGCAATCAATCAAATAAGCTTTAGGAAGAGATTTCAAGGCACAAAGTTTACAAGCTATCTTAAGATTTCTCAAGCTACTTGCTATGATTATGAAGGTTATCACTTTAAGAACTTAGCATGAGCATCTTTACAAGGCAACTATCATCCTTGTCCCCTTATGCATGATGCAACCTATATGATGATTTTTTTTTCTTTTTTTTTAATGCAAGTGAATGATCTAGTCTCAGTCCTAATGCAACTCCATGATTCTTTTTGTGTTTTTCAAATTTTTCAAATTTTTTTTGGTTTTTTCTATGCAATAACTATCTACAAGTGCATGCAAATGACATAAAACATAAGACTATTAGCAACTTGACACCTCCCCCACACTTAATTCACACAGTCTCTGTGTTTGTTAAATGTAGAGAAGGGCCTAAAAGAAATAAAAGAAATCAAAATGCAAAGATGAATGGTATATACAATGATCAGGAAGTGGAGTACCTCATGGAGCATGGGAAGAGGCTGATGCCTCACCCTCAGAGTCTTCTTCGTCAGCAGTGGTGCTTAGGCTTGGTGACTTGTTTCCGGACGCGGATGGGGCGATGTAAGGGTTCCTCAAGCTACGGAGGGCTTGCTTCTCTGTTTGAGGCGCATTGGGGTCAAGAAGGGGTAGGGGAAGGGGCGCAAGGAGAGAATCAAGATCGAAATCCTGAGCCTTGCAGCCTGCTACAGCTCCCTAGTCAGAACATCAGCAACCTTTCTCATGAACTGAGCTGAAGCTTCAGCTTGTCTCTTCACAGTTTTCCTCAACTCCTTGCACTTCTTGGTGAGCTTGTAGATAGTCCTATCTTGAGCTCTGTTCCACCTTTGTAATGTGCTAATCTGGTCATGAGCTTGGCGAATGGGACCAATAGGCAGGGCACTGGTGCATTGCTCAAACTTATAGCGAGGAGGACCAAAGAGATGGGCTGTGGCTCTGCTGGAATATCCCTGATCAAACTTAGCTGCCTTTGCTGCTGCTTTCTTTATGTGCAATACCATAGGGCCTAGAGTCCCATGACTACCTAGGAGGTGCTGCTCACTGATATCAAAACTTATAGTCCCTGGTGTGCTCAATGAAGTGAGCTCATAGTTAGGGAGAAGCAGCTCAACTGTGGTGGAACCTCTCAAGTATGAGTAAACACACTTCCCATTGTATCTTCCAGAGAAGTAATGAGCTGACTTCAAGTAGGTGAGATCAATGAAAGAGGGACCGGATGCATCATCTCCCAAGCTAATACCCTGGTGCTCAAGCAAAGGTGTGATCAAGCCGCCTATTCCAATCTGAGCATCTGGATCCCTGTTTGTCCAAGCATAATCCTTGTAGTACATGAGGCCTCACAAAGTATCCAACCATACCAAACTCAGCGTAGAAATCAGTGGGGACTTCAGGTAGGTGAGGAGGTAAGGCAAAGTGTTGGATGGCTTGGTGCATGAGGTTCAAGTCTCTCCATTCACGTTGCTTGGCTCTTTCCTTGGGTAGATGGTGTGGACAATCAGCCTATGGAGGTAGCGGACTGATGGATGCCTGATAGAAGCATTCTTGTCTCTGCTGGACACTCTATCCTTGCCGGATAAGAACTTGTAAGTGAAGTGGGAAGGGTCTTTCCTTTAGGAAGTCCTTTCAGCTTAGGCAAAGAAGACTCCTTCAAATCCTTGAGGCCTAGCACCTCTCCAATCTCAGTAAATGTCATGAAATAAGGCTTCTCATCAATCTTGAAACTGATTCTTCCCCACCCTTGTTCCTCATGTAAAGAGGAGTGGAATGTGACCTCCAAGGATGCCATGAATTGGCAAGAGACCTCTTTATATGTTGGGTGAGCCATGGAATAGAAGCTGTCCATGTTCATGAGAGCAAGCAAATCCTTCATGTCTTGGTCAATTTCTAGCTCCCTCATTAGCCTCACATCAGCAAATCTGGTTGGAGGCCAAGATACTCCTTGCCTCATCTGCTCAAATAGTTCAACTTCAGTGGGCTTCTTTTGTCGATCTCTATGAGGGTTGAACCCTAACTTTTCGAAAGTTTCTTGCTCAGCCACACTTCCATTTAGAGGATGCTTCTTCAACAGTTGCATCTACTGGCTCCAAGGGTGTAGGTGCCAATGTATTTGGGTTTGGTGCCTTGATTCTGATCTTGGTGGGAGGAGTGGGTTTCTCAGCATCCTTCTTTGTGTTCTTCTCCAAAACAAGAGGTCCCACACTGTGAGATCTTGGAGCTCTAGCTTTCTTTGAAGGAGTGTTCTTATGATCACCAACAGCCACTCTCTTTCCATCTTTCTTGGCCTTCTTGTAAGCATCATCAAGCACTTTCTCATCACTAGCCAACCTCTTGCAATCCTCCTTGGTAGTCTTTTGATCAACATCAACCACTCTTTTTCCATCCCTTTGAGATTGCTTGCGGGCACCAGCAGTTCCTTTCTCATCACTAGCCATCCTTTTTCCTTCATTCTTGGGTTGCTTGTTTGCCCCATCAACCATTCTTTTTCCAACCTTCTTGGCTTGTGCTTTCTGTCTCAACATAGCCAAAGTTTGTTGCCTACGTTCCTCCTCAGATTCAGGCATGGAGCCTAATTTTTTTCCAAACCTAGCAGTCTCTTTCTCAGCAGCCTCAGCCTTCTCTTGTGCAATCAATTTCTCATCTTTCCTTCCCATTTGAACCTGAAAAGTATCAAGACTTGGACGAGATTAAGCACAAGGAATAAAGAATTGTTTGGAAAAGATAGGCGCTTGAATGAACACTTGCAAACCTAGTCTAAAACCAGCAACCTAACAAGACTATTAAAGCAATCAAGCTCCCAAGTTCACAAAATTCAAATTTTTTTTTTTTATGAACAAGGGAACCTAATCTAGCCTATTTCCAAGCAAGAGCATCAAGCAAGTTGAAATTGAATGCTAAACAAGCTCTAGAACATCAATTCCAATCAACCTAGACCATAATCAACCAAAAGTAAGAGCCTTTTCAAAAATCCCCAAATCTCATGAACCCTAATTTGCCAAAGTTCAAATTAATCTCAATTACACCATGAAATCAACTACCCAACATGATATATAAGCCTTCCCTAGTCTAATTTATAAGAAACTAGCAAGAAAAAGCTCAAATTTCAAGTTCAAATTTTTAGGGTTCATGAGGGTTACGAATTTGAACTTAGAGATACCATACCTGGCTTTGGATGAAGGATAAAGATGAAAGGGTTCAAGTAATTATGTCTAGGGGAAGAAGGTCTTGATGTGGGAAAAAGAAATTTGTGATTTGGTTGAGATTTGGCAAAGTTATGTGAATTTGTGTTCTTGGAGGCTAGAGAGGATTTTGATGTGAGGAAGAAGATGAAATGAGGAAAGAGAGGGTGGCTTCGGGTTTTAAAATGTTTCTGGGTCGGGTAAAAAGGTTTCTGGGCGGGTTCAGGTGGGTTTGGGTCGGAAAAAGGAGAAAAATACTTACCTGGGTCGGGCGGGTCGCGTTCTGGGCTCATACGTCATGGCGATGCTGGTGCCGGGTTGGACAACCGGGTAAGTCCACCCGTGTATATCCTTTCGTCCGCGGGTGCTGTGTCCCGGTAACTCCACCCGGGTACGTCGTCCGTCCGTCTAGCTCGTTCCACCCGTGCGGGTGCTGTGTCCCGGGTAACTCCACCTGGGTACGTCGTCCTGTTCTGATCCCTCCACACGTGCGGATGCTTCAACCCGAGTAACACCACCCGGGTGTGTCCGTCCGTTCTGATCGATCAAACCGTGCGGGTGCCTTGTCCCGAGTAACACCACCCGGGTGTGTCCGTCCAAACCTCAAGGTCAGAATTTCATCTTTTTTTTTCTCTTGATCGCTGAACCAACCCACTTCTTTTCATGTCTCCTCCATCTCATAACCTCAGTGAATTCATTCTCAAGCTCCCAACCTGGCCCCATCATCATTAAAAGGACTTGTTGATGAAAAATAAAAATCCTAATGCAATATGTACAAGGATAACCATGGGACTTCCTCCCAAGTGAGCTTGTTTAAAGTCACTAGCTTGACTTTGCCTCCTTGAGGTTAGGCAAGTGGAGCATCAGAGAGTGGGGTTGATGTCCCATCCTCCTTTGGTATTGTGGCCATGTATTCCTTGATCCTCTGGCCATTCACTGTGAAGTCTCCACCATCCTTGTTCCAAAGCACAATGGCTCCATAAGGTCTCACTTCTTTGATCACAAATGGACGGACCACCTTGACTTTAGCTTCCTGGAAACAACTTCAGTCTAGAATTGTAGAGAAGCACTTGATCTCCTGCCTTGAACTCTCTCTTGAGGATGTGTCTGTCATGGAAAGCCTTAGTCTTTTCCTTGTATATCCTTGAGTTCTCAAAGGCATCCATCCTTATCTCATCCAATTCATTGAGTTGAAGAAGTCTCTTATCCTTTGCATCCTTGATGTCGAAGTTTAGGAGCTTCACAGCCCACAATGCCTTGTATTCAAGCTCAACTGGCAGGTGGCAAGACTTTCCATAGACAAGGTTGAAGGGAGTGGTGCCTAGAGGAGTCTTGAATGCTGTTCTATACGCCCAAAGGGCATCATCAAGGTTGGCTGACCAATCCTTCCTCTTGGTTCCTACAACCTTCTCCAAGATCCCCTTGATTTGCTTGTTGGAGACCTCCACTTGGCCACTTGTTTGAGGGTGATAGGGTGTTGCAACCTTGTGTTTCACTCCATTCCTCTTGAGAAGACTTTCAAATACCTTGTTGATGAAGTGTGAACCTCCATCACTTATGACCACTCTTGGAACTCCGAACCTTGGGAAAATAGTGCACTTGAACATTTTGACCACTACTCTTGAATCATTTGTAGGACTTGCTATTGCTTCCACCCACTTTGATACATAGTCCACAGCCACCAAGATGTATTTGTTGCCATAAGAAGAAGGGAAGGGTCCCATGAAATCAATCCCCCAAACATCAAACACTTCCACCTCAAGGATTGGGTTTTGGGGCATCTCGTTTCTCTTAGTAATGTTCCCACTCCTTTGGCAAGAGTCACATCTTGAAATGAAGTCTTGTGAGTCCCTGAACATGTGTGGCCACCAGAATCCAGCTTGTAGCACCTTTGAGACAGTCTTGAATGGAGCAAAATGGCCTCCATAGGAAGATCCATGGCAGTGTGAGAGGATTCCTTCAACTTCTTCTTCAGCCACCACTCTTCTATAAATCTGATCCTTGCATAGGGTGTAGAGGTATGGTTCATCCAAATAGTATCTCTTCAAATCTTTGTAGATCTTCTTCTTCTCATACCCTGCAAGCCCCAATGGTTCCTTTCCAGTGGCTACATAGTTAACCAAATCAGCATACCAAGGTCCCTTCTCTTCAGCTGCCTTAACCTCTTCAATCTTTTTTCCAGTCTCAATGACTGCTACCACTGACATGATGGCCATGGCATGCTCTTCTCTAAGGCCCTCATCAATAGGGATTCCACCTTCAATTCTCAACCTGGACAAGTGATCAGCAACTCCATTCTCAATCCCTGGCTTGTCTCTAATCTCCAAGTCAAACTCTTGAAGCAAAAGGATCCACCTTAGTAGTCTTGGCTTGGCATCCTTCTTTGGTAGGAGGTGTCTCAAAGCTGCATGATCAGTATACACAATGACCTTGGAACCCACCAGGTAGCTTCTGAATTTTTCAAAAGCAAAGACAATGGCCAGCATCTCTTTCTCTGTTGTGGCATACCTCATCTGTGCATCATTCAGGGTTTGGCTAGCATAATAAATCACATGAGTTTTGCCATCCTTCTTCTGCCCCAGGACGACCCCAACAGTAAAATCACTAGCATCACACATTATCTCAAAAGGGAGGTCCCAATCAGGTGGCTGAACAATGGGAGCACTAACAAGGTCACCCTTTATCTTCTCGAAAGCCTCAAGACAATCTTCATCAAAGCTGAAAGCTGCCTCCTTGCACAGCAACTTGGTCATTGGTCTAGCAATCTTTGAGAAGTCCTTGATGAATCTTCTATAGAACCCAACATGGCCAAGGAAGCTCCTGACAGGATATGACTCATTAGGGCCGAGAAATGCGTACGTTACACCATGGGGAAGAGGTTTTAGCTCCACTTTTGGTGCCTTGAGCTCACTCCAATCATCTTGTTGGGTGTCCTCTTGTTGAGTGGCTGAAACAGCTTGGTGCACCTCTTGTTTGAGCTCCTCATACTGGCCTCTATCAACAATCTTCTTGCGAGAATCCAGCATGGCTGCAATAGCATCACTCTCTTTGTTCTCAACCACTTAGACCTCTTTATCCACTGTCAAAGCATGCTGCAAAGGGTCCTCTATTGTCAACTCTCCTAGTGCCAATTCCTCAAGGAGCTCATCAGCAAGAGCTTCCATCTCCTCTATGTAAAACACTTGGCCTTGCACAGTTGACCTCTTCATTACCTCATTGACATCAAAATGGAGAGTGTGCTCTTTCCCCAAATGAAGATCAATCTTGCCTTCCTTCACATTGATAAGGGCTCCTGCTGTGGCTAAGAATGGTCGTCCAAGGATCAAGGGGTCTCTAGCTTCTTCATCCATCTCAAGAACAACAAAATCAGTGGGAATTTCCCAATTTCCCACCATTACAGGAGGTCTTCAAGGATACCAATGGGGAATTTGACTGAGCGGTCAGCAAGCACCAAAGAGAGTTTGCACTTCTTGTATTGGCTGAAACCAAGCTTCTTGGCAACAGATAGAGGCATGAGACTGACACTAGCTCCCAAATCACATAGACATCTCTCAAACATCAAAGGACCAATGGCACAAGGTAGGGTAAAGCAGCCTGGATCCTCTAGCTTCTTAGGGATTGTCAATCTCTGGATGATGGCACTGCACTCATGAGTAAGAACCATCATGCCTTCCATTTCCTTCTTCTTGGCAGCCACAGCATCCTTCAAGAACTTGCTGTATTGAGGTACAAGCATGAAGGCATCAATGATTGGCATTGTGACTTGAACTTCACTCATTTGCTTCTCAAAGAGTGCTTTGTACTTCTCCAAAAGTTGCTTCTTGAATCTTCCAGGAAATGGCAGCTTAGGTTCATAAGGAGGAGGAACAAAAAAAGACTCTTTTGTTGGAGTGGCAACTTCATCATGCTTTAGTGCTTTCTTTTCTTCTCCAACCTTTCCTTTTCCCTTAGCTTCAACAATCTTTTCTAGAATCTCCTCATCAACTTTCTCATCTACAATCACAACATCATAATCAATGTTGATAGCCACCCCCCCACTTAGTGTCTCACCATCCTTGGGGAGAGTTCTTGGAGGTAGCTCTCTACCTCTTCTCAAAGTGATTGCCTTCATTGGTTCTTTGGGGTTTTGCTCAGCCT
Source organism: Brassica nigra (assembly GCA_016432835.1). Lineage (NCBI taxonomy): Eukaryota > Viridiplantae > Streptophyta > Magnoliopsida > Brassicales > Brassicaceae > Brassica > Brassica nigra. Next base: position 45,060,898 of record CM028242.1, on the reverse strand, counting down.
TGCCTGGTAATGTTCCTTGTTGGCGACTTGGCTGAGAGTTCATAGAAGCAAACTGATTCTCCAAAGCTCTAATCTTGTTGTTTAGCTCTGTGTAGTGCTATCAATCTTGGAGTGAACAGTCTTGAACTCATGGCCAATGTCTTTGGCTGCTCTAGCTTGACCTTCCAATAGTTGTTTGAACATAGCTTCCATAGATGAATCTGGAGGTTTAGCTTGGGAGGAGCTACCTTGAGCTTGAGTAGATTGATTGCCATGGTTTGTAAAGCCAGGAGGAGGATTCTGCCTAGGCTGGTAGTTTCCTTGCTGAGTGTTTTGCTTTGGTTGATAGCCTCCTTGCTGGTTGTTGGGATAAGACCTTTGCTGGTAGTTGTTGTACTGAAAGTTAGGCTCCTTCCTGTACCAAGAACCATTGTTGTTGATGAAGCAAAGCTCTTCTTGCCCTTCTAACCCTTCAACTTCGTTCACCTTAGGAGAAGTTTCCTGACTTGGACCACCCACAAAGTGGATCTGCTCCTGTTTGGCTTGGTTAGCAATCAGCAAGTCTATCTTCACTTGAAAGGATTTGATTTCCTTCTTGGTCTGGTTGTCATCAATTCTGGTTGTTCTATCAGCTCTGTCATGTTCTCCACTGTAAACTGAATCACTCTTCACCATGTTGTCCACCAGCTCCTCAGCATCTTCTTCAGACCTGCCCAGGAAGAAACCATTGCTTGCTGTATCCAATGTTGCTCTAAACTCAGGAAGGGCACCTCTATAGAATGTGCTCAGCAAACTCTCCTTGGAGAAGCCATGGTGTGGGCACTTAGCTTGATACCCCTTGAACCTTTCCCATGCTTCACTAAAGCTTTCCAAGTTCTTCTGCTGGAAACTAGAGATCTCATTCCTCAGCTTGGCTGTCCTTGATGTGGAGAAGAACTTCTCCAAGAAGGCCTTCTTACAATCATCCCAAGTAGTGATGGAGTCACTAGGTAGAGATTTCTCCCATTGGCGTGCCTTGTCTCCTAGAGAGAATGGAAACAACTTGAGCTTGAAGGCATCTTCTGACACACCATTGGTCTTGGACAAGCCACAATAGCTATCAAACTTGTCCAAGTGATCAAATGGGTCTTCTACAGCCAAGCCATGGTACTTGTTGTTCTCAATCACACTCAACAAGCCTGACTTGATCTCAAAGTTGTTAGCTTCCACAGCTGGGCGCGGATGCCCGTCCTGTTGCCATGAATGTGAGGACGGTCATATGTGCCAATGGTTCTAGCTGGCGCTGTGGGTGTTGTTGTTGCTGGCTGTGGTCTAAGGTTGTCAGCTCCTTGACCATTGCCATCTTGGGGTTGATGCTGGTGATCATCCATCTCAAACCCCAACCTTTGAATGTGAGCATGTTGCTCTTCTTCTCTTCTCCTTCTTGCTATTTCCTCTCAAGTGTAGCTATCTCTTCAACAGTGGGAACCAGGTTAGTTGCACCCTGCTTCTTGTGTTCATACACCTGAAAATCAAAGGAAGAGGCAAAAGGAGAATCAATATCACAAGAAAAGAAAAATGATTTAGTCTCAAGCAAGTGACTAAATCCCAATGTCACAATCAACTTAAAATTTGGCAACGGCGCCAATTTGATGAAAGAACTTTTATAAGGTTCTAATCAAATGAAGTAGTATATAAGATTGTCGAACCAGTCCTAAGTGACCATGAAACAGAGGGAATGCAAGTCTATGCTTAATCTAAATGCAATCATTAAAGAGGTTGATGATTAAACTAAGACAATAAGTAAAGTGCAACAAAAGTAAAACTTTCTTTCTTATGAGGAGAATGAGACCCATGGGTGTAGGGACTTTATATCAAATGATTAAGATTCAATCCAAGATGGTAACTTTTCAATCAATCTAAATCCTTATGCCTAGACAACAAAACTAAGCAAGCTCTATCCCTAGATGAATGCTCTTTGCAATGATCACCCAAGTACACCAAATCCCTTTGGCTGTAATGATCAAAGCAAACAAGGAGAATGAGTCTAATAGCAATTCTAGCCTCTTTGACAACTAATCCCTTAGGCAAAGCAAGCTAAAAGCATAGATGAGTTGGTTCAGGCATTTCATAGAACACCTTCCGGGCATGAAATGCCTATAGCTCTATGTTTGAGAGGCCAACTCAAATATAGCTTTAAGAACACCAAATCAATGCAAGGAAATGATAGATCTAACACTAAACACCTTGGATCTACACTTAATCATTCTCCAGTCGGGTGTGGACGTCGGGTACGGGTAGCTTCATCCGGGTGCTCCAAGCCGCGTACGTGCTGTCTGTTCCTGCGGTCAGGCCGTGCGGGCTATCGAGGTCGCGACGTCCGTCGGGTGCTTCATCGTCCAGCATCATCCCCGTTCGTGCGGGTTGGTCAAGCCGAGTGTGCTGACCGGGTGTACTGACATGCCTTCACTCAAATAATCATAAGTCCTCCAATATGGCTTCAAATGGTTTGAAACTACTCCCAATGGAAAGCTAACTCAAAATGCCATGTTTCCACCAAATCTTAGCACAGAAAGACTTCTTTATGGCCATCGTCCATGTCTATCTTTCACCCTTCCTTTTGTAATAAAGTACCCCAAACACCTTCAAATTCTCCAAAGTACACTCCAAGACCTGATAAAGACTTATGAATGCAAAATGAACCTAAATATGCCTAATGTTTAATCTAGAAGGGATAAAATGCACAAAATGGAAAGCTAAAACAATGAAAATATGCAAGACATCAGCGCGCCACGTGGGCGGCCTGGCGCCGGCGGCACCCGCCTGGCGGCGGGCGCGCTGGCGGGCGGCCTGGCGCCCCGGCACCCTGGCGCGGCCGCAGCGCCACAGGCGCCTGGCGGCGGCACCCGCCTGGTGCGGCGGGACCTCGCCTGGCGCCGGCGACAGCGTCACGTGGGCGGCCTGCGGCGGCATGCATCCGCGCGGCCGGCGCGGCAAGCCCCCTGACGCCGGTCGACGGCCCTCGTCCTGGTCTCGGTCCCATCATGCTCGGTCCGATCCCATCTTGGCTTGCTTGGATCAGTCCTCGAGAGTTTGACACGATCACGGCTACGGAATAAACATCTTTCGATTCGACTCGATTGAAATCATCCTCGATGTTTTACGACAAAAATAGAAGGATTGGATTTCGTATAAGATATCGCATAAAACAAGATCGATTAACTCGAACATCGATCCTTTAGGCTATGCGGTTTATTTTACGAGAAAGATAGTCTTTCCGAGAAATCGTATAAACGTTCAACGACTTAAGACAAGTCCACGGACTTACTTACGATTTTAAGAATTCAGGCCCAATCAGGCTATGACGGTTTATCCAATTTCCCGAACATCGGATAGACATCAAGTCACCGAAAAATAGGGAAAACTCGAGGATAATTACAAAGATCGACGAAAATGGAATACTTCCTGAAGAGATAAACTTTGGCCCAAAGGCGAGGTCCATCATCCTAAGGCAAACCGACCTAGGGGTGGGTATATAAGGAGAGCAAGAGCAGAGGAGAAGAGGATCCGTAAATCCTAGATTGGAGACCTAGAGAGCTCCTGTTAGCTGATAGAACTTAGAATTTAGGCGGTTAGACTAGCAAGGCAGGCCCTAGAACGTCTGGCCGCCTCCTGCTCGCAAATCTCCGCTCCTCTCGGAAGGATCGGACAATTCTTTTACTTCAGAGCTCCGCACATAGAAACCCTAGGCGTTATCTTCGACATGCCTGTTTCTATGACAAACGCTCATACTAGACGAACCCGCCCAGACGGTTCGATCTCTTGTTCAATTCTTTCTAAACTGAACTACGTCCGACTTGATCCTCGAAAGGGGTACGTAGGCAGCCTTTCTTAAGGTCCAGTCCCAAATCTTAACAAAACCTTTTCCGCATTTATTCGGACACTTGTTGTTGGCTGTCGCAGAGAATCCGGACCTTCAGGGAAAGTCGGGTTAACTTGGCTTTCCTCCACAATCTTATTCATTAAAATCGACAGTGCGAATTTCGGTTCCCACACATGACAAGCCCATATGTAAACTTGCTCTGACCATTTGCAGTGATGTTATCTCCTCCATCACAAGCCCTTATGTAAACTTGCTCTGACATGTGAAGTTCTGCATGAAAGAATATGTTTCATTTTAATTATTCTGTAGGATAGAACAAGCCATAGAATATTGGCAAGCTTACCTCACTTAGCATTTACACCAGCTCTATCAACCCATATTGACAGTACTTCTTCAACATCTGGTCCTCCAGTGAACACTGGCTAAGATATTTTAAAGTTTTTAAGTCCGGTTTAAATCGGTTCTTATCGGGTCGGGTCTATTTGGGTAGAATTTTGGACCCAATAGGTACTTGTAAATTTTCGGATCGGTTTCGGGTCGGGTATTTTTGGGTCTGTTCCGGTTCGGGTTTTCAGGTCCAGGTTAAAATGCCCAGGCCTACCTTATGCATAGAAACAAGAACAAAGCAAAATCTATTAGATTCTTTTAATTAAAACCAATCAAATTTGAGGAAGGATTCATACCAGAGTGCAAGCTCCTCCACGCCCAGGAACTATGCTCCAATCAGAACTGACTTCAGCTGACTTCTGCTCGACCTCTTTCAGTTTGATCTAACAATAATGCCCGCTTCGTTTTTCTCATCTTGGCGCGGATTCACTGCAATGTTAGAAAAGAGCCCTAGTGAGGTGATGTTCCTAACAGCTTGTTTCCTAGCTTCAATGTTGAAAACATAGCATTGGTGAAGCTATGATAGACTTCTATTATATATTGAGTGTGACGTGGCTAGTGAGGATGCTGACGTGTTTATGAGGAAGAGTCAGGAGAGCCTTGGTTTAGTTCAGAAGGTTTGCTGTTAGAGACAGCTCGGGAAGAAGTCACGGATATAAGAAGAGAAGATGACGATGAGAGACGGTATGCTTTGTATGTGAATGTTGTAGACGCTATGAGTCTCGACGCGGTCGCCATGAGACCGTCATGATCAATCATCTTGCTATAGGAAAAGCGTAGGAGACACGTGTCAGATGATAAAGAGGTTGTTACAAGTTAACGAAGGAAGACACGTGTCGACTAATGAAGAAAGGCGTTAAAAGAGATGTTAAGTGCTGTTACGCTGAGAAGTTAAAAAGAAAGAAGAAGATCATATTTTAGTTTTCATCAGAAAAATTATCATTGTATTCTCTCTCGAATCTTTTCTGGAATTACATACTTTCTCGTAAAGCTTTTGAGTTGTTTCTTAGTGTATGCTCTTGGCTTAAGAGAGTGATTCTTTGTTGAATAAACCTTTGAATCACATTCATCTATCCATATGAATTCACTGTTACAAAGGTATCAGACGTCATTCAAACCTCGGAATCCATGGCAGAGACATGATCGAAGGAGCAGATGAAGGAGGTTGTTACTCGCGATGTGGAAGAAACATCCGGCGGAAGAATTCAAGCTCTGGAAGGAGGAATTTCAGAACAGAAGCAGTTTGTAGAGACGAAGATAGCTGATATATTTGAAGCGATAAGGTTGTTGCAGACGAATCACATACCGACAAATGCATCGAAGAGTGGTGAACGGATCAACACCGATGCAAGTCAGCGATTCAACGATATGCAGTATAACGATCTAAATCGGCAAAATCGTCACCAAAGCCATCCGACTTACTCTGGTATGACGCGAATGGCAAGAGTTGATTTTCCAAGATTCAATGGCGAGAATGTGAAAGAATGGCTGTTTAAAGTTAAGGAGTTCTTTGCTATTGATACTACGCCAATGGAGATTCGTGTGCGTTTGGCTTCTATTCATTTTGATCAGATGGCAGCAGCTTGGCATCAATCTATTGCTCAATCTGAACAAGATGCTTACGTCATTGAGAATTGGGAACAATATAAAGTTCTTTTGAAGGAAAGATTTGAAGAAGTATTGGATGATCCAATTGCAGAATTGAAGAAGCTGCAGGAGACTGGCGACATTAGTCACTATCATGCGTAGTTTGAACTTATTCGTAACAGAGTAAAATTGAGTGAAAGCTACTTGGTGAGTGCTTACTTAGCAGGGTTGAACACTGATACTCAAATGCATGTGAGAATGTTTCAACCGAAGCTGGTACGAGAATGTTTGATGCTTGGTCGATTGTATGAAACGGCTCATCCTTGTAAATCATCAATACAGAGTTGGTCTAATGGGAAGGGAAATGGTAACTCCGAGTAAAGGGATACTCACATATCAAAAACCACAAGAAGTGAAGAAGTTAAACGTCCAGGGTCCTGAGAAAACCGGTGAGCCATTGAAGCAACCTTAGAGGTTTCATTCTAACCAAGAGATGAGTGAGCGAAGAACTAAAGGCCTCTGCTATTATTGCGATGAAAAATATACTCCGGGACATTATTTGAAGCACAAAAAGACTCAGCTGTATATGATGGAAGTGGAGGATAACGAGGAATTCTTTGAAGCTGAGGAAGGTCAAATGCAAGAAGAGACAGAGGGTGATATTGCGCAAATCTCTGTGAGTGCAGTTGCTGGTATCTCGGAGAACTACAGAACTATGAAAGTCAGGGGTTGGCACGGGAATAAGATACTTTACATTCTCATTGAGTCAGGTTCCACTCATAACTTCATGGACCCTGATATTGCAGCGAAGTTAGGCTGCCAAGTATTACCACCTCGCATGACAAGAGTAGTTGTAGCAGATGGTGGGAAGCTGCAAGTACAAGGACGAGTTGAGATGTTACAATGGAATTTTCAAAACTCATCTTTTGCACAAGACATGATGCTGATTCCACTGGGTAATTGTGATATCGTTCTTGGTTTGCAGTGGTTGTCCACCCTCGGACCAATTACATGGGATTTCTTAAAACTGGAGATGCAGTTTAAGTTGGTCAAGAAGCGAGTGGTATTACACGGTATTAAGGAGGGCGCAGTTACAGAAGTAAAAGCAACTAAGATGGATAAGTTGCAGGAGGAACAAGCACATATTTCAATGATATATGTTCTGAGACAGGAGTTTGAGGAAGAACCTGAGCTTTATGCAATAGAAGAGAAAGAAGTGGAAGTGCTAAAACCAGAATTAGCTGAGCTTTTGTTGGAGCACAGTGATGTGTTCGAGGAGCCGACTACTCTTCCTCCTCACAGGGGTCATCATGATCACAAGATTCCTCTGTTAGAAGGCTCTAATCCAGTCAACCAACGACCTTACAGATACACACTTTATCAGAAGAACGAGATTGATAAAATGGTGCAAAGTTTGTTGGATGCCGGAACTATACAATCAAGCTCAAGCTCGTATGCATCTCCTGTGGTTTTGGTAAAGAAGAAGGACGGTTATTGGAGATTATGTGTTGATTACAGGAACCTTGATGGGATGACTATCAAAAATAGATTTACAATTCCTTTGATTGAGGATCTTATGGATGAATTGGGAGGCTCAAGAATTTATTCTAAGATCGACTTGAGAGCTGGTTATCATCAAGTGAGGATGGCTTCTGATGACATTGACAAAACCGCTTTCAAGACCCACATTGGACACTATGAGTATCTCGTGATGCCATTCGGCTTGACGAATGCACCTGCAACGTTTCAGAATCTGATGAACTCTGTTTTTAAAGCGTTCCTTCGGAGGTTTGTGTTGATTTTCTTCGACGATATACTCATTTATTATGAGTCGATAGAGCTGCATATTCAACACTTAAGTCAGGTTTTTGAAGTGATGAGAACAAACAAGTTATTTGCTAAGAGGAGTAAGTGTGTATATGCTGCACAAAAGATGGAGTACTTGGGTCATTTTATCGAAGAAAAAGGCGTTTCTACGGATCCAAACAAGTTAAGAGCAGTCAAAGAGTGGCCTCAACCTGCAAATTTGTAACAGTTATGACGATTTCTGGGCTAGCTGGCTACTATCGACGCTTTGTTAAGGGATTTGGGGGTATTGCTAGACCACTTACAGCTCTGACGAAGAAGGATTCATTTGTGTGGTCAGCCGAAGCGCAAGTTGCATTTGAAGAACTTAAAAAAGCTTTGTGTGAAGCTCCTGTTTTGGCCTTACCAGCTTTTGATAAGCAATTCATCGTTGTGACTGATTCTTGTGGGAGTGGTATATGTGCGGTTCTGATACAGGAGGGACATCCGTTGGCCTATATAAGTCGTCATCTGAAAGACAAACAACTTCATCTATCAATTTACGAGAAAGAGCTTCTAGCAGTTGCTTTTGCAGTTCAGAAATGGAGACACTACCTCTTAAATGCTCATTTTATCATCCGTACTGATCAGAGGAGCTTTAAGTATCTCCTTGAGCAAAGGTTGAATACTTCAATCCAACAACAGTGGCTTCCAAAGCTGTTAGAGTTTGATTATGAGATTCAATATCGGCAGGGTAAAGATAACCTCGCTGCAGATGCTCTATCACGGGTTGGAGGTTCTGAAGTTTGAGTATGGCTCTCTCTGTTACTGATTGTGATTTGCTAAAACAGAATCAAGAAAGTTATGAGCAAGATCCGGTCACTAAACAGATAATAGAGGAGTTAAAGGCGAAACCAGAGTCACATAAACATTTTTCTTGGATGCAGCAGACTTTAAGAAGGAAAAGTAAGTTGGTGATTCTTTCTATTCCTGCTCTGAAGAACAAAATTCTGGAATGGCTTCATGGGTCAGGAAGTAGTGGTCATTCAGGAAGAGACGCAACACATCAACGTGTTAAAAGCTTGTTTTAATAGAAAGGGATGAGCAAAGACATTCAAGCATACATTCGAAGCTGTCGTGTGTGTCAGCAGGGTAAACATGAGATGGTATCTCCACCCGGTCTGATTCAACCACTTTCGATACCTACAGCAATATGGACAAATATTTCAATGGATTTCATCACGGGTCTTCCACTGTCGTTTGGTTACTCGGTAATCTTTGTTGTGGTTGATAGACTAAGCAAGGCAGCACATTTCATTGCTTTGAAGCTGTCTACGGTCATCCTCCTCCTCTACATTTACCTTATTTACCCGGTGAATCTAAGGTTGCAGTGGTAGCTAAATATATGCAGGAAAGAGAGGATATGATCTTGATGCTGCAGTTTCATCTACTACGTGCTCAACATCTCATGCGTAAGAATGAAGACTTGCATAGAACAGAACGAACATTCGAAATTGGTGACTACGTGTATGTGAAGTTACAGCCGTATCGACAACAATCCGCAGTAATGCGATCCAATGACAAGCTTTCTCCGAAGTTCTTTGGACCCTATGAGATCATTGATAGATGCGGTGAGGTCGTTTATAAACTGAAGTTGTCGGACTCTTCCTTGATCCATCCCTTCTTTCACGTTTCTCAGCTCAAAGTGTTAGTGGGTAACGTCCCAACTGCTACTTATTTGCCCTCTGTGTTGTCTGACGTCTTGGTGAAACAACCGGAGAAGATACTTGAGAGAAAGATGGTGAAGTGCCAGGGTAAAGCTGCAACTCAGGTGTTGGTTAAATGGGTGAATCAGGGAGAAGAGGAAGCTACGTGGGAGTTTCTCTATGAGCTGCAGAAGAGGTTTCCTAACTTTGAACCTTGTGGTCAAGGTTCTTTGAACAGGGAGGATTTGCTATAGGAAAAGCGTAGGAGACACATGTCAGAGGTTGTTACGAGTTAACGGGAAGGTTGTTACAAGTTACCGGAGGAAGACGCGACTAATGAAGAAAGGCGTTAACAGAGACGTTAAGTGCTGTTAAGCGGAGAAGTTAAAAAGAAAGAAGAAGATCATTTTTAGTTTTCTTCAGAAAATTATCATTGTATTCTCTCTCAAATCTTTTCTGGAATTACATACTTTCTCTTTAAGCTTTTGAGTTGTTTCTTCGTGTATGCTCTTGGCTTAAGAGAGTGATTCTTTGTTTAATAAACCTTGAATCACATTCATCTATCCATACGAAATCACTGTTAGACATCTTCGCCATGAGAAGGTGCTTGTGATCGGAACTTACGAAGCTATCTTGTACTTCTCGTTTAGTATCAATAAAGGAGTTACAGAGTATCAAAACCCTATCATTGGTGCGGTGAAACGGTTTTGGATCTAACGCAATGTTGAAGAAATTGAATGATCCAGTGTCCCAAGTTGAGAGAATCCATGGATTTGGCGATAGATTCGTTGGACGTGCTACAGAGCTTCGCGAAGGTTACGGTGATTATAGATGTTATGGAAGTTATAGAAATTACGGAAGTCACAGATCTAACACGAACAGTTGTCGAAGTGCTTCGCCGGCGGCATCTGTCTTCTCCGATCATTCCGCCGTTGTTGAGGAGTCGTGATCGTCGTTCGAGAATGACAGTGTTGTATTGTTGGAGTATTTGAATGGTGGATTCCAGAAATTTTGTGCATCGAGAAGGTCGGCCATGAACGAAAACCAGAGTACGATGATGTCAAGGCCAGCGAAATTGGATACGTGAGAGATAGTTGGTGACTAACAAACAAGCGCAGCTCCGACGTCTTCTCAATATCATTCAGGTGTTAACTGGTTTGTTGCAGGCTTACTGTGCTCAGCAAGGAATTACTCATGGTAGAAGAATATCAAGTGAGAAAAAGTTCATTAAGACTTGGCAGTTTAAGTTCAAAGGAAAGAAAATATTGAATCTGGCTATGATACAATCGTTTCAGTTCATTGCGAATCTACAGTTTTCAGAATTCAGCACTGCACACATTGCTCAACTATGTCATGTTCGAGTGAAAAGTTTGGCTGCTATTACCGTGTTGACTTCGGAACAACAAATTTTGGAACCGAAGAGGAAGTGTTACAAGTCGTGGCATTTCAAATATAAACGTGGGCAAGCAGAAATGAAGGAACAACATACTCAGCTCAATGGTCTGCGTGTTTGGATTGAACAGTCGAGGACGGGGGGCAAAACTATGATTCCACGTCAGTTTAAGAAGGTTGCAGATATGTCTCATTAGCTGGTTAATAGGTCATTTCTCTCATGTCACATAATAGAACAATCAAAGCTGAAGAGAAAGAATATATGGCAGAAGCATAAACTGTGGTTGAGAGTCATGCGGAAGATTTTACAAGCTTCGACACATTTTCTAGTGGGTGATAGAAGGTTACAAGTGAAGCATAGGTGGAAGTTTAAGCAGTTAGCGTCAGTTACTGGTTTGGCGTTTAATATGGATCAGAGTGTTGTGTGGCTATGGGTTTGCTCTGTTTTGTCAATGGTAGGGGCAGATACCAGCCCAGAATGGCAGAGATCTATTATCATTATCTTCTATCCAAGCTTGTGGGCAAGCTTTTTTTTAAGGGTGGGAGTATATGAGAGTATACTTATCTGTTTATGGATAGTGGCTGTGTTGATTTGGAGATATGATAAAGAAGAAAAGGTGGAATCTGAACTGATGATACAAGAGCTGTTGTATACCAGAGTTTCATACATGTTATTCATGCATCACGAGAGTAATCTGCTGAGAGTTCGTGTACAACAAAGTCATAAGAAGCAAAGACCTTGAAGACATATATGTTTAAGTATAGACAACTGCTCAGTAAAGTAGATGCTTGGCCACAAATACAGCAGCTTAAGGTACAAAGAGCTTACATATATGTTACAATACGAGAAGAGGGCATTGTACAAAGTCGGGACAATGGAAGATTGTGGAGTGGCTGGTATGTTCACAGTGGCAAGATGATACAACAAAGGAGGAGAAGTACAGTGGCCAAGTCTTGGATGTTAAAGTATAAAGAGAATGAGGGGACTTCTGCTGCTGCATCAGCCATTTGAAGAAACTATAAGACCATCAAGAATGCAGCATGGTTAAGCGTTATCATGATCTTTATCATGAGCACCAGCAGTTTCTTTTCTTCTTCCAAGCTTGAGGGCAAGCTTATATTCACGGGGAAGTATCGATAGACTTCTATTATATTGAGTCTGACGTGGCTAGTGAGGATGCTAACGTTTTTATGAGGAAGGGTCAGGAGAGCCTTGGTTTAGTTCAGAAGGTTTGCTGTTAGAGACAGCTCGGGAAGAAGTCACGGATATAAGAAACAGCTCGGGAAGAAGTCACGGATATAAGAAGAGAAGATGACGATGAGAGACGGTATGCTTTGTATGTGGATGTTGTAGACACTATGAGTCTCGACGCGGTCGCCATGAGACCGTCGTGATCAATCATCTTCGCCATGAGAAGGTGATTGTGATCGAAACTTACGAAGCTATCTTGTACTTCTCGTTTCATATCAATAAAAGAGTTACAGAGTATCAAAACTCTATCAAGCTATCAACAAACGTAGATATTATCACCAACACTAACATAATAAATGATATCAATCATAATATGTCTAAAACTTGAAACATTTGTTCAGCCCAAAAAGAGAAGTTACCACTGAAACATCATGCTGCCTTTAAAGACTCAACAAATCAATGCACTAATCTTGATAATGTTAGTTCACTAAACGTATCAAAACTTTCAACGCTTTGCGCACATCAGGAACTTGAGTGTTACCTTCATCGACATTACCAAGCTTATCTTGAAACTGAATAATCAACTGAGTAATGTCTCCTTCCACAACTTCACACACAACCTCCTTAGTATTCAAATTCCCAAAGTTGAAAATCTGAGCACGAGCATACCTTCATCAAGGTACCATTTCTGAACCCGGTCCCTAATCTTCTGCAGGAACCTTGCACTGACTTTCCCTTGATCTCTAAGTATCTGCTTCACCTAACCATACACAGGCGCAGGCAATAAACACGGTCTCACCCTATCGATTCTCCTCTTGTAATCCTTCTCAAGGCTCCTGTAATACTCAAGCTTCTCTTTATCCGTCATGTTTGTATCCATCTCATCTGGCTTTGACTGCACCATCAGACCCACGTTAATACACCTGAACCTATCTGCAGACTGCCACGTGCTCTCTGCGAAGGAAATGGTGACTCCTAGGGTTCCGTTGGGCTTGGTTTTCCCTTCCAAGTCAACTTTCTCGAAAATACCGCAAGTAGCAAGGGTTTCGAGCTCCTTCTGAAATTTAGCTTTCGTGTAGACTCCACCTATCCGGATCGATACCATCTCGAAGAAGGAGTCCTCAGTGTCGATCGAGGTTTGTCTCCTCCGATCAAAGAAGACAATGTCGGATACCTTATACTTCTTGAACCCACTGAGCTTGTTTAATTGAACTACGATGTTCGCCGGTAAGTCGTGAGAATCCCAATCCGGTGACTGTTCCTCATAAGCAACAGCCGGTGCCAAAGATAACAATTTCTCCCAAAACCCACCGTCATTTCCGTATCCACCGCCGCTGCCTCCACCTGCCGATATTTCCATTGCCTCCTCCTCCTCCTCCACCGCTGTGTAGAAACGACGGAATATTCGAGATTCGGTAGGAAGAAGGATGCAGCAGAGGAGGCAGAGGCTACGGCTAGAGGTTTTGCTAGGTTTTTTTAAGCTTTGGAGGGGTTTTCCTATCACGGCTACTACTCATTTTATGGACGGGTGATGGAGAGTTAGAACAAGAACTCAGCTCAATCTGGGGATTTTGATTGAAATCTCTAGAGACCAAATGCTACTTGACGAACATGAATTTAATCAATTCTTGTTGAAGACTTCTCAAAGAAGATGAATTGAATCAAATGTCTCAAGATATAAAGCAAAAGCTAGTTTATTAATTATCAAAGTGTGTTTTAGCAGAGCCATAATAGAGTTCCTTATATAGGATTCTTTAAACCTTCATAAAAACAAAAACCTAATAGCAAAAGGACAAACATAAGCCATAAGCAAAAAGAAAATAATTAAATATGAAAAATTGCCATTGAAGATTCTAGGATGCTTCAGGTCCCTGGGGTGAAGATAATTCGTCTGCGAATCAGAAGGCTGGTCCGTAGCGAGAAAGGTACTTGATATTAAAGACGTCCGATGTAGTAACGTCAGCAGATAGCTGTAGCCTATAAATTTTATTTTTTCCACCAAAGCTTTTAAAAAAACTTATTATTCCCTCCCTTTTTTTTCCCAATCTCTTCTTTAACAATGAATCTTTTTATTCTTTTTTCTTACATCAATCTATCTATCTTCTTCAATCATAAACCTCAGACATTCTCTGTTGGAAAAGATGAGCGAATCGGATTCTTCTCAATCAACGACAATGATGTCACTTTGTTCAAAATCAAAACTTACGAACCCTAATTCCATGCCAATCAATGACACTGATGGAACCGAACCCTAATTACACTCTGCACCACCATGACCTTTTCCTTCTCTAGCTTCTTCTTCTTCTTCTTCTTCTTCTTCTTCTTCTTCTTCTTCTTCTTCTTCTTCTTCTTCTTCTTCTTTTCAGTTCCACTGGAGCTTTCTCATCTCTGCTAAACTCTAAAAGTCGTCGATGCCTGCTCTTACACCTGGCTTGAAGAGATAAGGTTGAAGAGGATTTTTGTTACTGATGAATGCTTAGAACTCATCACTAAACCGTTTATGAATTTCAAAGTTCTCGTGCTCTCTTCCTGGGTATGTTTCTCCACTGATTGTCTCGCTGTTAGCGCTTCCTCTTGATTCTTACTTCATTTTCCCAGAAATAATCAGGTAAAGGTTAGTGCTTCCATGACTCTCAGCTGTTACTCTTTATGGGGAATATATAACTAGGACTTGGCTGCCTTGGTTCAAATTCTTGCTTGGTAGTTTGATTTCTAGACATCTTAGATATGCAGATTTGAAGTCTTCTGATATTAGAGCTCGCAATTTATGCTATGCACTGTGTTGTTCGTAACAGCTGGATTCGGGTCTTCGTGCGATTTTCAACTTGATTGGTGTGTATGAATGAGTTCTCTTCCTTCCACAGATCTTGTCATATGTGTCTAATGCTCTAAAGATTTGAACTTTACTTAGGTAGAGTATGATTACAATCTTCAAAGCTCTGGCTCCCTTGATAAGTGAACTGAATTGAGTTTGAGTAGCTGATTGTGATTGTGATTATTGTTCAGCATGCAATCTGCTTGTGCATGAGGAGATAGAATCTTACTTAACCTTCATCTTGTTTTTTTGCTTTTCAATCAGCTCTGGATTCACTGGCTAATTAGGACACCAAGGTCGAGTAAGAGATAAGGTTATTGGATCAGTCTCATCTGTTAAGCATCTTGCAGTATGCTTAGAGGTAATCACTAGTAACAATAAACCAATATAGCAACGAAACTGCTGTGGGAACCGAAATTCGCACTGTCGATTTTCATGAATAAGATTGCGGAGGAAAGCCAAGTTAACCCGACTTTCCCTGAAGGTCCGGATTCTCTGCGACAGCCAACGATAAGTGACCGAATAAATGCGGAAAAGGTTTTTTTAAGATTTGGGACTGGACCTTAAGAAAGGCTGCCTACATACCCCTTTCGAGGATCAAGTCGGACGTAGTTCAGTTTTGAAATAATTGAACGAGGGATCGAACCGTCTGGGCGGGTTCGTCTAGTATGAGCGTTTTTCATAGAAACAGGCTTGTCGAAGATAACGCCTAGGGTTTCTATGTGCGGAGCTCTTAAGTAAAAGAATCGTCCGATCCTTCCAAGAGGAGCGGAGATTTGCGAGCAGGAAGCGGCCAGACGTTCTTGGGCCTGCCATGCTAGTCTAACCGCCTAAATTCTAAGTTCTATCAGCTAACAGGAGCTCTCTAGGTCTCCAATCTAGGATTTTCGGATCCTCTTCTCCTCTGCTCTTGCTCTCCTTATATACCCACTACTAGGTCGGTTTGCCTTAGGATGATGGACCTCGCCTTTGGGCCCAAGTTTATCTCTTCAGGAAGTATTCCATTTTCGTCGATCTTTGTAATTATCCTCGAGTTTTCCCCTATTTTTCGGTGACTTGATGTTTATCCGATGTTCGGGAAATCGGATAAACCGTTATAGCCTGATTGGTCCTGAATTCTTAAAATCGTAAGTAAGTCCGTGGACTTGTCTTAAGTCGTTGAACGTTTTATACGATTTCTCGGAAAGACTATCTTTCTCGTAAAATAAACCGCATAGCCTAAAGGATCGATGTTCGAGTTAATCGATCTTGTTTTATGCGATATCTTCTACGAAATCAATCCTTCTATTTTGCCGTAAAACATCGAGGATGATTCCAATCGAGTCGAATCGAAGATGTTTATTCCGTAGCCGTGACATGTCAAACTCGAGGACTGATCCAAGCAATCTAAGATGGGATCGGACCGAGCATGATGGGACTGAGACCAGGGCGAGCCGTCGACCGGCGTCAGGGGCTTGCCGCTGGAGCCAGGCGGCTTGGGGCGCGTGCCGCCCGGCGGGAGCGTGCCGCCGACGCCAAACGGCTTGCGCGCCAGGCGGCTGGCGGCGTGCCGCCGCTCCAGGCGGCCAGCGTGGCGTGCGCCCGGCGCCAGGCGGTGCGCCAGGCGGGTGCCGCCGGCGCCAGGCGGCTTTGTGATGCCGCCGGCGTCAGGCGGGTGGTGCGCTGGCGCCAGGCGGCTTGCGGAGCGATGCCGCCGGCGCCAGGCGGCTGCCGCAGCGCCAGGCGAGTGCCGCTGGTGCCAGGCCGCCCACTTGCGTGCCGCCGGGCGGGCTGCCACCGGCGCGACGGCCAGCGTGGCGCTGCGCCGGCGCCAGGGTTCTTTGCTAGTTCAGAGTCATGTTACTTTTAGAGATGTGTTTGTATGTTTTGAGTTCTAGAGGCGAGGATTTCGTCTGGAATGTTTTGAGGAAAAGAATGTCCTTCGGCGTTAGCGGCGTCTATAATGCTGAAGGTCGAGTTTTCCTTGTGCGCATTTCGTGTGGGAAATGTTGGGAGATGTTTTGAATGTTCGCAGCCAGAAACTGTTGTTTGGTTTGGGCCAGGACCAAGGGTCGCGTAAGTTTGACCGAGGAGAAGCGTCTACATTCCACAGTGCCGTGAAGTGTTGGCCTTCGGGATTTGATTGTATATATTAAGGATGACTCATATAACTCTTGGAGCCTTGTCACGAGTGTTTCTTTTCATGCCGTGTTTATATAGAATTGTCGATTGGCGATAAGTTTAAATCTTCCGTTAACCATATGGTATTTAGGACTGAGTTTTGGTACGAAGAGTTTATCGTATGATATCTGATTCTGGGTTATACGACAAATTGCTTGCGTAATAGTCACTTGGCGTTCTATGAACAAATCGTGGATTGTTGTTTTAGCCGTTAAGTTATTGGCGGTGGTCACTCAGCAGCTTTGGATTGGCATGGAGGCTAGATTCAGCCGTATCGCCAAGGAAGTTGTTGGTAACGATCAGACCATGACCCTTATTAAGGTCATGTCAGTTTATGATTGTCCTTAATGGGGATGCTGAATTCAGGTTCGGCTTCACGGAAGTAGTTGGCGAGGGCCAAATAGCGTTGCGAGATAGACATGCCGAGCATAGCGGAGTTTTCTGAGTTATGGCTGATGGCTTTTAGAATTGATCTTCCACTTTAGGTCTTAGTTATCGATGAATGGCTCGTATAAATTCTTTTTGTTGCATGAAAATCGTTTCATTTTATCCGGGGAAAAGTTTAAGGGATCGACGCAGGACATGTGCGGGTTCGCCTGCGTGATTATTTCCTGCTCGGACGTAACCGCGGGGAGTGAAAGCAGGAGCCAGAAACCTTGTGGAGCAAAACTTTCTATGACAGTTACCTGTCGGACCCATTATGTTTATTTTACGAAAGTTGCTTTGTATGAATTGACTCGACCATACAGAGGATTTTTCGTAAAAGTGATAAGAGGGGTTTTGTAAAGGTAGCGGAGAGTGTTTCTCACAAATTACTTGCGATATTTGCGACCATGGATTATGTTTTTCTCATTCACTTTTGCGTACTGCGAAGTCGTTTTGTATGAGACCGATCATTTTTTTCCATAGGCTGTTTTGTTTAAAAAATTCTTGTTATAGGAAAGTAATGGATGACCGGTTTCATGGAGATAGAAAATCGCAGATTGTCAAAGTAGCGATGTTTCAGCGGATTACGGAGATGTTTCGCTATGATTTCGACCTTGGATGAAAGCTGCTTCAAATCACTCACCGAGTTTTACCGAAGGTTATTTCGTTATTTTCGTAGTTCACCATCGTGCTATTAGTCTGACGTTGGTACTCGTTTCTAGTCGCGAGTTTGCGATGAGAGACGACGTAGAGTTTTCAAGACTATGTTTGTAATGGTTGGGCTATGCGCTAGCGTTTTAGGCGAATCTTATTGCTGCGAGAGTTTGCTTTGTCAAAGCGTTGTCTTGATGCTGAAGCAAAATGTTTTCGAAGATGGGATTATACGGGTATAGTATCGTACCTACTTCCCTTTTATTTTACTGAAATAAAACGGGTTAGCCGTTCTTCCGAAGGCTTGTGTACGTTTTTTCTTTCTTTTAGGAAGCGGGATGAGTATGCTTTTAGAATGCGTGGCGATCGTTTCTCGGTTTTTCGAGAGACTAGATCGGTTTGCATGTTCTGCCTGGACAATCAAGGAACGATGGAACAAGACTGGAAATTTTGCCTAAGACTTAGCTTGCTAGACTATCCACCTAGGTCCTAAGTTCCCTAAATTCTACGACAGTTTTCAAGACGTTTTTCTTCCTGTCCTACGAAGAATTAAAACCTTTACAAAAATTTTTGAGAAAATAGTCTTTTGAAGGTTTCGGCATTTCCGAAGGAATCCCATTTCTTCGTATAGTCGAGATAATTGGTGTTTAGAATAGCCGTGATCGTTTAATACGATGAATCGAAATCCATTCATCATTCGAACCTTTTATGAACTTCCGAGATTTCTCGAGTGTCGGATCGAGATGGACTTGGATTCGTAGACTTCCCGTCTTCGAGGGTTTCAATAATGAGGCTTCGAACTTAGATTTTAAAATACGAACTTTGTTAAACAATCGAGAAGGCTTTACGGAAGAATCGTCATGTTTCTCGAACAATCCGAACATGGGTTTAAGGGACCAAGATGTTGTCGTTTCCGAGATCACGAGACGACTGCGCGTATGGCCAGGACCCTTGCCGCCGGCGCCAGACGGGAAACGATGGGCCTGCCGCCGGCGCCAGACGGGAGAGGACGAGCCTGCCGCCGGCGCCAGGCGCGGCGTGGTCGGTCTGCCGTCTGCGCCAGGCGCGGCGTGGTAGGTCTGCCGCGGTGCAGCGCCGCCCGTGCCGTGTCTTGCGTCCGCCGATGCTGCTGTTGCTCGCCTTCGTCGATCCCCGGGGCTCACGGATTCAAAGATCGAGTTACGAAAACTCAGGCAAAGATGCATGGTACTGAGACAGGACCGGGCTCGTCCTATGACGGGACAGAGAGATCCTTCTCATGGGCGAGGTGGTCGAGACAGCGACATTGTTTTCTTCGTAAAATCTCAACGGAAGCTCCGATTGAGACGAAACGAAAACCATTTTGACCTAGACTCAAAGGAGAGAAAAGTGAGGTTTCCACAGGCGAGGTGGCCTTGGGCGAGGTGACCTTGGTGATGGTTGTTCTCGTCCACAAGCGAGGTGGCCGGGAGAGTGAATTTGTTCTCTTCGTAAAATCTCAACGGAAACTCCGATTGAGATGAAACGAAAGCCATTTTGACCTAGACACAAAGGAGAACAAAGTGGGTTCTTACTAAGGCGGACTGGGAAGACTGATCTTACCCTATGGCAAGTCGTCCTAGTAAGATCAAGCTCCGACCTCCTTTCGTTTTCCCGTTTGTTCCTCGAGAGTTGTTTGTAAGAAGTGTGGCAGTGGGAATCGGTGAACCGATTTGCCATGCTTCTGTTCCGCGAGTAATATAGTGTTTCCCCAAGGTTTCAAGGAGAGTAAGTTTTGTTTTCCCGAGAGGTTCTCGAAGAAACGTTTTTGTAGAAACCTTCCTCGCGATTTCTCTAACATGGTAACAAGACGAATTTTGGGGTTTGATAGGTTTTATCGTTGCCCTTTCTGTTTAGATAGAAACTGCGAGCTCGTTTTCGTGCTCTTCCTGGAAGCGGCGGCTAGGTTTTGATTTGCTCGAGCACCGTGGCGTTTGCGTAGCGTTGGCGTAGGAGCAGTCGCTGCTGGAGTTGTTTTACCATCGTTGACGAAACTGCAAGTTTTTCTTTCATATTTCGGACATCGGTTTGATCAAAGCTTTGCGGCGTATGAGTAAGAGTAATCCGTCCCCCTCCTTCTAGCCAAACTGTAGGAACCGAAATTCGCATTGTCGATTTTAATGAATAAGATTGCCGAGGAAAGCCAAGTTAACCCGACTTTCCCGAAGGTCTGGATTCTCGCGACAGCCAACGACAAGTGACCGAATAAATGCGGAAAAGGTTTTGTTAAGATTTGGGACTGGACCTTAAGAAAGGCTGCCTCACCCTTCGAGGATCAAGTCGGACGTAGTTCAGTTTTGAAATAATTGAGCGAGGGATCGAACCTTCGGGCGGGTTCGTCTAGTATGGCGTTAGTCATAGAAACAGGCATGTCGAAGATAACGCCTAGGGTTTTATGTGCGGAGCTCTTAAGTAAAGAATCGTCCGATCCTTCGAGAGAGCGGAGATTTCGAGCAGGAAGCGCCAAACGTTCTAGGGCCTGCCTTGCTAGTCTAACGCCTAAATTCTAAGTTCTATCAGCTAACAGAGCTCTCAGGTCTCAATCTAGGATTTTCGGATCCTCTTCTCCTCTGCTCTTGCTCTCCTTATATACCCTCCTAGGTCGGTTTGCCTTAGGATGATGGACCTCGCCATTGGGCCCAAGTTTATCTCTTCAGGAAGTATTCCATTTTCGTCGATCTTTGTAATTATCCTCGAGTTTTCCCTATTTTCAGTGACTTGATGTTTATCCGATGTTCGAAATCGGATAAACCGTTATAGCCTGATTGGGCCTGAATTCTTAAAATCGTAAGTAAGTCTGTGGACTTGTCTTAAGTCGTTGAACGTTTTATACGATTTCTAGGAAAGACTATCTTTCTCGTAAAATAAACCGCATAGCCTAAAGGATCGATGTTGAGTTAATTGATCTTGTTTTATGCGATATCATCTACGAAATACAATCCTTCTATTTTTTGTCGTAAAACATCGAGGATGATTCCAATCGAAGTCGAATCGAAAGATGTTTATTCCGTAGCCGTGATCGTGTCAAACTCGAGGACTGATCCAAGCAAGCCAAGATGGGATCGGACCGAGCATGATGGGACCGAGACCAGGACGAGGGCCGTCGACCAGCGTCAGGGGGCTTGCTTCCGGCGCCAGGCGGCTTGGACGCGTGCCGCCGGCGCCAGGCGGCTGCCGCGGTGCCAGGCCAGCTTGCGCTGGCCAGGCGGCTTCAGCCGCGTGCCACGGCCGGCGGCCAGCGTGCGCGTGCCGCCGCCGCCAGGCGGCCAGCGTGGCTGCGTGCCGGCGCCCGGCCAGCGTGGAGTGCCGCCCGGCGCCAGGCTTCAGCGTGGCGTGTGCCGCCCGGGGCCAGCGTGGCGGTGCCACCGGCGCCAGGCGGTGCCGCCGGCGCCAGGCGAGGTGCCGCCGGCGCCAGGCGGTGCCGTAGCGCCAGCCGGCCAGCGTGCGTGCCGCCGGTGCCAGGCGAGTGCCGCCCGGCCGGCTCGCATGCGCGTGCCGCCGGCGCCAGGCGGCCAGCGTGACGCATGCCGCCGGCGCCAGGCGGCTCGCATGGCTGCGCCCGGCAGGGCGCCAGCGTGGCGCATGCGCCGCCCGGCGCCAGGCGGCCAGCGTGGCGCCCGGCCGGGCTCAGCGTGGCGATGCGCCGGGACCAGGCGGTGCCGCGGCAGGCGAGTGCCGCCGGCGCCAGGCGAGTGCCGCCAGCGCCAGGCCGGCCAGCGTGGCGCTGCCGCCGGTGCCAGGCGGTGCCGCCGGCGCCAGGCAGGTGCGCCGGCGCCAGCCGGCCAGCGTGGCGCCTGCCGCCCGGGTGTTCTTTGCCGCCCGTGGGTTTTCCGTTGCCCGATCTTTCCCCCGTTAGTCGGTCGTGCGTGAAATCTTTGAGTTTGGAAGGATCTTTGGCCGTAGATTTTGAGATAACCGTTTTCGACCTCACCAGAGAGTGGATATTCTAATTTGAGAAAATCTCGTATAACTTCTTTTCAAATTATCCGAGACTTTTTGTTTCAAGAAATACTTTCCAGAGACTTTCAGTCATTGATTCCGTCTTGACCGATTTTGACACCAACAACTGCTACATTAATTTCGTAGCAAATCAAAAAAAGCTACAAAGTTGCTACGCAATTGCTACGAAACAAAAAAACATAACATGACGTAGTACATCGTAGCAAAGTTTGCCATGCCCTTGCTACGAAAAATAAACGTGGCAATCATTTGCAACGACTTGCTACGAAAATAAACGTAGCAACAAGCTACAAATGAGAGAAGTGTAAATTCGTGTAGTAATATCAAACGAATTGATTCGACTTTATCGTTGGTAAAGATTAAGAAAACAAAAAAACTAATGAAAAACCTTGCTACGTTGTTCGAGAATGACAGTGTTGTATTGTTGGAGTATTTGAATGGTGGATTCCAGAAATTTTGTGCATCGAGAAGGTCGGCCATGAACGAAAACTAGAGTACGATGATGTCAAGGCCAGCGAAATTGGATACGCGAGAGATAGTTGGTGACTTACAAACAAGCGCAGCTCTGACGTTTTCTGTATATCATTCTCAGGTATCGTTTCCCAATCTGGAAAAAAAACTGGACGGATTCAAGCGCAGTCATGGGAATCGTTGTGGTTCCAGTGTTTCCGGATGTTGACTTGAGGCAGTGGCTTTCGTGGATGGAGCATTACTTTGCTCGGAAGGGACTTACTGACTTCGAGAAGTTATTCATGGCTTATGGATTCATTGTGGATGAATATGAGAGGTACATCAATGGTATCGATTCATTGATGGCTATTTGTAGCTGGAAAGAGATGAAGGAAACGTTGCTGCTGAGGTTTGGCGAGGATGATGATCCAGAGAAGATCATACTGTAAGCTCGATATGCTAGAGGCCAAGAAGCTTTCATGAATCGTGATGCAGAGAAGCGACGAGGTTCACGATTGTGGCCCGGTTTTGTCAGTGAAGTTGGTAAAGACGTTCAATCATTGCGCTTGACGAAATCTTCGAGTGTTTTTTCCTAGATTGAGACGACTGTGTTGGAGGGAACAGATCCGGTCGTTTTTTAAAGCTGTGTCTACTTCCAGTACTAACTCTGTTTCTGAGACAGGATTGGTGAAGAAGAAGATCACATCACCGAGTGTGGAAGAATTTAAGGCAGAAGAAAAGCTTGATAATGACTCATTTCAAAGGAGGGAACAAAAGGCTGTTTCAAAATGTGAGATATCACCAGATGTGGAAGAGTTTAAGGAAGCAGAAGTGTTTAAGAGTGACTCACTTCCGGATATGAAGCAACAGGCTGGTGTTAAACGTGAGATATCCGTCAGTGCTCGTGTGAAGCAACCTGAATTGTTTCTCGTGAAAGTTCCAAGTTTTTCTCTGGTTGTTGGGTAGCTAAAGGAGGACTTGCATTTATCTGCAGAGATCTCTTGCAATTGGACTGCAGTTGTGCAACTTGCAATTGTCGATGTCAATTTCAAGCAATCTGATAAGGGATTGTCTTCGGTGTTACTGCCAATCTGTTTTCCCAATCTGGTTTCATTGATAGAGAGAAAATTGATGCTCAATGGGCGTATGAATGTGATGAAAGATGCAGGATGTGTCAAGAGGTTTCAGGTGTTAACTGGTTTGTTGCAGGCTTACTGTGCTCGGCAAGGAATTACTCATGGTAGAAGAATATCAAGTGAGAAGAAGTTCCTTAAGACTTGGCAGTTTAAGTTCAAAGGAAAGAAAATATTGCATCTGGCTCTGATACAATCATTTCAGTTCATTGCGAATATACAGTTTACAGAATTCAGCAATGCACACATTGCTCAACTATGTCATGTTCGAGTGCAAAGTTTGGCTGCTATTACCGTGTTGACTTCAGAACAACAAACTTTGGAACTGAAGAGAAAGTGATACAAGTCGTGGCATTTCAAATATAAACGTGGGCAAGCGGAAATGAAGGAACCACACACTCAACTCAATGGTCAGCGTGTTTGGATTGAACAGTTGAGGACGGTGGGCAAAACTATGATTCCACGTCAGTTTAAGAAGGTTGCAGATATGTCTCATGAGCTGGTTAATAGGTCATTTCTCTCACATCACATAATAGAACAATCAAAGCTGAAGAGAAAGAATATATGGCAGAAGCATAAACTGTGGTTGAGAGTCATGCGGAAGATTTTACAAGCTTCGACACATTTTCTAGTGGGTGATATAAGGTTACAAGTGAAGCATAGGTGGAAGTTTAAGCAGTTAGCGTCAGTTACTGGTTTGGCGTTTAATATGGATCAGAGTGTTGTGTGGCTATGGGTTTGCTCTGATTCGTCAATGGTAGTGGCAGATACCAGACCAGAATGGCAGAGATCTATCATCATTATCTTCCATCCAAGCTTGTGGGCAAGCTTGTTTTCAAGGGTGGGAGTATATGAGAGCATACTTATCTGCTTATGGATAGTGGCTGTGTTGATTTAGAGATATGAGGAAGAAGAAAAGGTGGAATCTGAGCTGATGATACAAGAGCTGTTGTATACCAGAGTTTCATACATGTTATTCACGCATCACGAGAGTAATCTGCTGAGAGTTCGTGTACAACAAAGTCATAAGAAGCTAAGGCCATTTAAGAAATATATGTTTAAGTATAGACAACTGCTCAGTAAAGTAGATGCTTGGCTAGAAATACAGCAGCTTAAGGTACAAAGAGCTTACGTATATGTTACAATACGAGAAGAGGGCATTGTACAAAGTCGTGACAATGGAAGATTGTGGAGTAGCTGGCATGTTTACAGTGGCAAGATGATGCAACAAAGGAGGAGAAGTAAAATGGCCAAGTCTTGGATGTTCAAGTATAAAGAGAATGAGGGGACTTCCGCTGCTACATCAGCCATTTGCAAAAACTATAAGACCATCAAGAATTCAGCATGGTTAAGCGTTATCATGAGCACCAGCAGTTTCTTTTCTTCTTCCAAGCTTGAGGGAAAGCTTGTATTCATGGGGGAAGTATTGATAGAATTCTATTTTATTGAGTCTGACGTGGCTAGTGAGGATGCTGACGTGTTTATGAGGAAGGGTCAGGAGAGCCTTGGTTTAGTTCAGAAGGTTTGCTGTTAGAGACAGCTCGGGTAGAAGTCACGGATATAAGAAGAGAAGATGACGATGACGATGAGAGACGGTATGCTTTGTATGTGGATGTTGTAGACGCTAAGAGTCTCGACGCGGTCGCCATGAGACCGTCGTGATCAATCATCTTCGCCATGAGAAGGTGATTGTGATCGGAACTTACGAAGCTATCTTGTACTTCTCGTTTCATATTAATAAAGGAGTTACAGAGTATCAAAACTCTATCAAGCTATCAACAAACGTAGATATTATCACCAACACTAACATAATAAATGATATCAATCATAACATGTCCAAAACTTGAAACATTTGTTCAGCCCAAAAAGACAAGTTAACACTGAAACATCGTGCTGCCTTTAAAGACTCAACAAATCAATGCACTAATCTTGATAATGTGAGTTCACTAAACCTATCCAAACTTTCTAATCTATCCATAAGGCCACAAAAGATACTGCCAAAAACTTGACATAAAAGAACATGAGACACATACCTGCTTGGGCAACGCTTTGCGCACATCAGGAACTTGAGTGTTACCTTCATCGACATTACCAAGCTAATATTGAAACTGGATAATCAACTGAGTAATGTCTCCTTCCACAACTTCACAAACAACCTCCTTAGTATTCAAATTCCCAAAGTTGACAACCTGAACACAAGCATACCTTCATCAAGGTACCATTTCTGAACCCGGTCCCTAATCTTCTGCAAGAACCTCGCACTGACATTCCCTTGATCTCTAAGTATCTGCATCACCTCACCATACACAGGCGCAGGCAACAAACACTGTCTCACCCCATGGATCCTCCACTTGTAATCCTTCTCAAGGCTCCTGTAATACACAAGCTTCTCTTTATCCGTCATGTCTGTATCCATCTCATCTGGCTTCGATTGCACCATCAGACCCATGTTAATACACATGAACCTATCTGCAGACTGCCACATGCTCTCCGCGAAGGAAATGGTGAATCCTAGGGTTCCGTCGGGCTTGATTTTCACTTCCAAGTCAACTTTCTCAAAAATACCGCAAGAAGCAAGGGTTTCGAGCTCCTTCTGAAATTTAGCTTTCGTGTAGACTCCACCTATCCGGATCGATACCATCTCGAAGAAGGAGTCCTCACTGTCGATCGAGGTTTGTCTCTTCCGATCAAAGAAGACAATGTCGAATACCTTATACTTCTTGAACCCACTGAGCTTGTTTAATTGAACTACGATGTTTGCCGTTAATTCGTGAGAATCCAATCTGCTGACTGTTCCTTATCAGCAACAGCCGGTGCCGGAGATAACAATATCTCCCAAAACCCACCATCATCTCCGTATCCACCGCCGCTTCCTCCACCTGCCGATATTTCCATTGCCTCTTCCTCCTCCTCCCCCGCTGTGTAGAAACGACGGAAGATTCGAGATTCGGAATAGGAAGAAGGATGCAGCAGAGGAGACAGAGGCTACGGCTAGAGGTTTTGCTATGTTTTTTAAAGCTTTGGAGGGGTTTCCCTATCACGGCTATTACTCATTTTATGGACGGGTGATGGAGGGTTAGAACAAGAACTCGGCTCAATCTAGGGATTTTGATTGAAATCTCTAGAGACCAAATGCTACTTGAAGAACATGAATTTAATCAATTCTTCTTCAAGACTTCTCAAAGAAGATGAATTGAATCAAATATCTCAAGATATAAAGCAAAAGCTAGTTTATTAGTTATCAAAGTGTGTTTTAGTAGAGCCATAATAGAGTTCCTTATATAGGATTCTTTAAACCTTCATAAAATCAAAAATCTAATAGCAAAAGGAAAAACATAAGCCATAAGCAAAAAGAAAATAATTAAATATGAAAAATTGCCATTGGAGATTCTAGGATGCTTCAGGTCCCTGGGGTGAAGAGAATTCGGCTGCGAATCCGAAGGCTGGTTCGGGGGGGGGGGAAGTAGCGATAAAGGTACTTGATATTAAAGACGTCCGATGTAGTAATATCAGCAGATAGCTGTTGTAAGCATGAGCAGGCATGCGGTCATGAGTTAGGACAGCCCAGACAAAGTCACCAACTTTGAAAACAAGACGACGACGATGAGTATCAGCGGCTGTCTTGTACTTATCTACGGCCGTTTCTAAAATTGCTGTTGTTTGAGCATGAGTCTCGGTAAGTTTTTCCATGAAAGCTTCAGCGCCACCATGAAGGCGAACACGGTCGGGCAGAGAAGAAAGGTCCGGGGGTGCACGAGGAATGACACTACACTACAGGAAATGTATGTATTAATAGCATCAGATTATAGCGTTTTGACAGCTCTTCTATTGGATACCAACACTTGCTTTTCTTATAACGTTTGTCAATTTAAAATGCTATATTTGTAATTGCGAGAAAATAATTTTTTTAGCCACGTTAATTTTCCACGTCTAGTGGTCTTACCATTGGGGCGAAAATTTTATTTTGTCCACCAAAGCTTTTAAAAAAAACTTATTATTCCCTCCCTTTTTTTCCCAATCTCTTCTCCAACAATGAATTTTTTATTCTTTTTTCTTGCTTCAATCTATCTATCTTCTTCAATCATAAACCTCAGACATTCTTTGTTGGAAAATATGAGTGAATCGGATTCTTCTCGATCAATTCCATGCCAATCAAAGACACTGACGTCATGAAAGCTTCAGCGCCACCATGAAGGCGAACACGGTCGGGCAGAGATGAATGTTCGTGGGGGGCACGAGGAAAGACACTACACTACAGGAAATGTATGTATTAATAGCATCAGATAATAGCGTTTATGATAGCCCTGCTATTGTATGCCAACACTTGCTTTTCTTATAAGGTTTGTCAATTTAAAATGCTATATTTGTAATTGC
This sequence comes from Brassica nigra, assembly GCA_016432835.1. Lineage (NCBI taxonomy): Eukaryota > Viridiplantae > Streptophyta > Magnoliopsida > Brassicales > Brassicaceae > Brassica > Brassica nigra. The sequence goes on along the minus strand of CM028242.1, from coordinate 45,033,021 downwards.
GAGAAAATATTTTTTTAGCCAGGTTAATTTTCCTAGTTTAGGGGTCTTACCATTGGGGCAAAAATTTTATTTTGTCCACCAAAGCTTTTAAAAAAAACTTATTATTCCCTCCCTTTTTTTTTCCCAATCTCTTCTTTAACAATGAATCTTTTTATTCTTTTTTCTTACTTCAATCTATCTATCTTCTTCAATCATAAACCTCAGACATTCTCTGTTGGAAAAGATGAGCGAATCGGATTCTTCTCGATCAATTCCATGCCAATCAAAGACACTGATGTCACTTTGTTCAAAATCAAAACTTACGAACCCTAATTCCATGCCAATCGAAGACACTGATGGAACCGAACCCTAATTACCCTCTTCACCACCATGTCTGCTAAACTCTAAAAGTCGTCGATGCCTACTCTTACACCTGGCTTGAAAAGATATGGTTGAAGAGGATTTTGGTTACTGATGAATGCTTAGAACTCATCACTAAATCGTTTATGAATTTCAAAGTTCTCGTGCTCTCTTCCTGGGTATATTTCTTCTCTGATTGTCTCGCTGTTAGCGCTTCCTCTTGATTCCTACTTCATTTTCCCAGAAATAATCAGGTAAAGGTTAGTGCTTCCATGACTGTATTCTCTGCTGTTACTCTTTATGGGGAACATATAACTAGGACTTGGCTGCCTTGGTTCAAATTATTGCTTGGTAGTTTGATTTCTAGACATCTTAGATATGCAGATTTGAGGTCTTCTGATATTAGAGCTCGCGAATTTATGCTATGCACTGTGTTGTTCGTATCAGCTGGATTTGGGTCTTCGTGTGATTTTCAACTTGATTGGTGTGTATGAATGAGTTCTCTTCCTGCTACAGATCTTGTTATATGTGTCAAATGCTCTAAAGATTTGAACTTTACTTAGGTAGAGTATGATTGCAATCTTGAAAGCTCTAGCTCCCTTGTTAAGTGAACTGAATTGAGTTTGAGTAGCTGATTGTGATTGTGATTATTGTTCAGCATGCAATCTGCTTGTGCATGAGGAGATAGAATCTTACTTATCCTTCATCTTGGTTTTTTTCTTTTCAATCAGCTCTGAATTCACTGGCTAATTAGGACACCAAGGTCGAGTAAGAGATAAGGTTATTGGATCAGTCTCATCTGTTAAGCATCTTGCAGTATGCTTAGAGGTAATCACTAGTAACAAAAAAACAATATAGCAACGAAACTGCTACATTAATTTCGTAGCAAATAAAAAAAAGCTACGAAGTTGCAACACAATTGCTATGAAAAAAAACGTAGCATGACGTGGCAATTATTTGCAATGACTTGCTACGAAAATAAACGTGGCAATCATTTGCAACGACTTGCTACGAAAATAAACGTAGCAACAAGCTACAAATGAGAGAAGTGTAAATTCGTGTAGTAATATCACACGAATTGATTCGACTTTATCCTTGGTAAAGATTAAGAAAACAAAAATAAATAATGAAAAACCTTGCTAAGATCCGGAATCGTATCAAAATCGTAGCAACCCACCGAAAAATACGTCCCACTGGTCAAATCCTGAGCAAGTGGCAGTGATAAATACAAAAAGTAGTAGCTACGTTAAGTTTTCGTAGCTATTATCGTGGGTGACTTTAAAGTAATGTCACCTCGGTCCGAAAATGTGCAGGCCAAATAATGCTAGATATTTTCAACCTTGCCACAGTTGCTGGTCGTAGCAAAACGTGGCAAAAAGCATAGCAAAAACCGTTGCAAAATCGTTGCAAAACCGTAGCAAGCTTTTTTCTGTAAAAGCAACCGATCACTTCACTCTCGTTACAACAAGTCTTATATCAAACTTTGAGAGCTTTTATTGAAGAGAGTTCGAAAATGGTGGGGGAAAAAGTGAGAGTTCGATATGTCGAATTATTTTTATTCAGGATATTGGATGGATAGACACATTGATCAATAATTGTGTTTCTCGTGAGTTTAAGGAAGAGCTTGATTTTTTTATCACATTTTCTTCCAATCAAAATTATTTCAGAGAGGGGAAAACCATGTTATGTCCTTGTTCAAAATGTCAAAACCGAAAATAACGTGAAGCGAGAACCGTGACTCGCCATCTTTACCAAGTCGGACTCAAAAGTAATTATTATTTATGGTCTAGCCATGGAGAAAATTACTATGACATTGGTGGATCATCGACAGGAGGTCCATTTATGGGAGAAGAGACAATGCATACAGAAGAAGAGACATATCAAGAGAACTTTCCTGATGTTATGTGTGGAGACACTGGATCAACTCATGTATTGGAGAATGTGATGGAAGCACCCGATGAGGAGCAGTATGAAGATAGCGTGTTTCAAGCATTTGAAGCCGCTAATCAACCATTATACGAAGGATGTGTTGAAGGTATTTCTCAGTTATACTTGGCGTCACGTTTAATGAAAGCAAAAACCGATCATAATTTATCGGAGTCATGTTTGGATGAGATATCACAAACTATCAGAGATGTTCTGCCACAACCAAATAAAGCTCCTGCATCATACTATGAGACGAAGAAGTTGACAAAGTCGCTTGGTCTCCCTGTTGTGAAGATTGATATTTGTGAGAATAACTGCATCTTACTTTGGAAGGAGGATCAAGACTTGGTGGTGTGTCGGTTTTATGGGAAAGATAGATATCATCAGAACCGTGGAAAGGGGAAAAGGCGGTCAAAACAAAAATGTTTTGCATGCCTATTCCGGAGAGGTTGAAGCGGTTGTACCAACTTCAGGGACATCATCACAAATGCGATGGCACGCGGAACATGAGTCGCCCGAAGGAGAAATGCATCACCATTCTGATGGAGCAGCTTGGAAGCATTTTAACGAGGTATATCCTAATTTCGCAGCAGAAAGTTGGAATATATATCTTGGATTAGCAACAGATGGATTTAATCCAGTTGGTATGAGTGGTGAAGCCCACTCGGTCTGGCCCGTAATCGTAACTCCGTATAACTTATCTCCCGGTTTGTGTATGAAAATAGAATATTTATTTTTATCAGTCTTAGTGCCCGGACCAAGACATCCAAAGAAGAGCATTGTTATCTATCTACAGCCGCTGATTGAAGAATTACAAAGTTTATGGAGTCACATGGCAGAAGCAAACGATATATCAAAAAAGGAAAAATTCACGATGCGAGCCACATTAATGTGGACCATTAACGACTTTCCGGCTTATGGCATGATGACAGGTTGGATGACTCATGGTCGTTTAGCTTGTCCATATTGTCAAGAAGATACAAAGTCATTTTGGTTGAAACATGGAAGGAAGCATAGCTGGGTTGACTGTCATCGAATGTTTCTGCCTAAAGAGCATCCTTACAAGAGAAATGTGCAAGCATTTCGAAAGGGAAAGACGATAACGGATGATCCTCCACCATGGTTCACGGGAGAAGAAATTCTCCGCGAAAGAATCAACAACATCAAAGGATTGAAGAAAATTGTTGAATGTGGAGGAACTGGACATGAAAAACCTCCAAGCAACATAGAAGGATATGGGCAATATCAAAATTGGGTTAAGAAAAGTATTTTTTTGGGAATTGCCGTGTTGGGAAAACCTTCTTCTTCACCACAACATGGACTTTATGCACGTTGAGAAAAAATTCTTTGATAATCTTATCAACACCTTGCTTAATGTTCCCGGGAAGACAAAAGATAATGCAAAGTCGAGGATGCATCTACCTGATTTGTGCAGAAGGGAAGAGTTACATAAGAAAGATGATGGAACGATGTCGGTGCCGATATTTCGGTTGTCTAAAAAAGAAAAAGAAGAATTCTTGCGATGGTTGAAGGATGGTATAAAATTTTCAGATGGGTACGCTTCGAAGTTTAGTAGATGTATAGACGAGACAAATTCGAAGCTTTCATGCCTGAAAAGTCATGATTGCCACGTCATCATGCAACAAATTCTTCCATTTGCTTTTAAGGAATTACTTCCCAAAAATGTCCACATCGCAGTTTCAGGTAAATTAATTTGACTTTTTTTTTTGTATAAGTGTTACTACCCACTAACTCAAAAATGTTTTGTGTAGAGATAGCACTCTTCTTTTGGGATATCTCTGCAAAAATACCGAAGAACGAAGATGTTGCCATTTTAAAAGAAAACATTGCGGTGAAGCTTTGTAATTTGGAAAAGATTTTCCCTCCTTCATTTTTTGATGTTATGGAACATCTTGTAATGCATTTGCCAGACGAAACTGCTCTAGGTGGTCCAGTGCAATATAGATGGATGTATCCTTTCGAGCGATACATGTACCATCTGAAGAATAAAAGTAAAAAATAAGGCACATATTGCAGGTTCCATTATTGCCCAATGTCTCAATGAAGAGATGTCTACAGCTTCTGCACACTTCTTTGGGAATCCAGAAGTGCCCGCTCAAGTCTTGCAACCTGGAGATACTCGATTTACATATCCTGATCCAGATGTGTCAAATATGTTTTACCATGAAGGTCGAGTGAATGGAAAGGTAGAAAAGAGGTATTTAACCGATGATGACTACACTGCGCTGCAGACGTTTTTGATGCTCAATTGTCCTGCATTTGAACCATACGAAAGGTATTTCAACTAGTTTTTTTATGCTACATTTCTTTCAATGTCAGCTGAAAGTTTTATTTATTTTATAACAACTACCGAACAGGATGTTTGAGGAGTTTATGATGGACAGAAATCCAAATATATGTGGTAACGATCTAAAAATAGTGAAAGACAACCACTTTGCGGAATGGGTGAAAAACTATGTAAGTTTTTGATATAATATGACTATCGATGTGAATTTATATCATTCATACACATGATTTTAATTAACAGGTTGTCAGTACGAATCAATTAAATGAGTTTCCGTTATGGATGTTGCATTTCGTACAAGGACCAAAACGCAATTATAAAGTTTGGCCAATTTATTTCTCAGGAGGATACTGCTTCCACACACATAGCCATGGCCAAGATAATAGAACCCAACATTACGGTGTCCAAGTTCGGGGTACGACGGACACTTATTATTACGGGTTGATCGAAGGGATAATGATGGTTGAGTATTCTGGTTCTGTTGGGCTTAAAGCCATGGTTTTTGAGTGTAAGTGGTTTGATACAGTTGTAGGTCGGGGGATTCAAAAACATAAATTGGGAATCGTCGATGTGTCTCCGCGCTAGCAGTACGAGAAATATGATCCATTTATCTTATCTAGTAATTGTGATCAAGTTTGTTTCATTCCTTATCCCCGGGTTCATCAAACATCAGCAAACGATTGGTGGGCATGTACGAAAGTTGTGCCTAGAGCGGTTCGAGAAACTTCTGAAGTTGTTCTTACTGCGATACAAGATGATACACACAACCAAGTTGTTGCCGAAGTGAAATGTTACGTATTGAATCTTATGTTGTGGAAGATGATTCAGATTATGATTCGATGCCGGTTGTTCCTCCCAATGACGAATACATTTCTGAAGATGAGTATGAACGATCAAGGGATTCTGATTCAGAATCTGATTGATAGCTTGCATATTTACATGTTTTTAGCATCCATATCTTATGCATTTTGATCATATAAGTTAGGCATTAGGCATGTTTAGGTCCATTGTGCATTCATTTGTCCTTATCAGGTGTTGGAGTATGCTTTGGTGTGATTTGAGGTGTTTGGAAGACTTATGGCCCCAAAAGAGATGAAGAATCATGTTTGGCCATGAAAAGAGAAGTCAAATCCATGATCTGGTCAAGACAAAGATGAGCATGGACAGAGGCCTTAGAGATGTCTCCTGCTGCTAAGATTTTGGGGAGACACAGCAAATTGAGTTAGCTTTCCAATGGAAGTGGTTTCAAGTCATTTGGACCTGTATTGGAGAAGCTATGATCAATTCACTTGAAGCATGTCAGGATGGCCGGGTAGAGACGGCCGGGTTCAACCAGCCGGCCGGGAAAAGAACAGATGGATGGAAGTGGTCCAGTCCGGGATGACTGAGCCTGGGGCAGGTACCCGGTCGTTTGACTTGTGCTGGAGGAGACCAGACCGGGTAGACAAGTCCGGGAAGGGACACCCGGTCGGGAAGAAACCAGCAGGACGGACGCCCGGGGATCATGGTCCGACATCACTCACCCGGGCGATGAAGAGCATACACTGGACCGGGGAACACAGACCGGTTTGATGACCCCGGTCGTGAGAAGCATCACATGAGCAGGAAGATAGTGGACCGGGTGGGACGTCCGGCTTGGAGCACCCGGACGGAAAGAGATGGATCAAGGCATCCGGACGGCCGGGGAGGAAGAACCGGGGAGCTGAACCCGGACGGACCGGACAAGGATCAAGACAAGCCTGGACCGGGGTGGCCAGACCGGGTTGGGACAGGTTGAGTCTCCCCTGACCGAATTTCAAGCTTCATTCCCATTGGTTTAGACCAATTTTGCTTAAGGACTTTTTGGTAATCTTGTTTTATGTTTCTAGGGCTTTCAAGCCACTTATAAATACTCTTGTTATGCCTAGATTGGGACTTACGTTATTTTCTATCTAAGAACACATAAACCTCTTGAGTAAAGTTTCATCTTGATTCATAATCTCATCTTATCTTTGTGTTCTTGATTGTTTGATTTCATCTCCTTTCTTTCTCTATATGTTTAAGCTTGAATCTCTCATGGGTTTAAGAGTAAGCATGTGGATTAGTGAGTAGATCCATCTAAGATCCATGGGTTAGGGTGATTGAGAGTGATTAAATGTAGATCCAAGGTGCTTAGTGTTAGATCTATCATTTCCTTGCATTGATTTGGTGTTCTTAAAGCTATATTTGAGTTGGCCTCTCAAACATAGAGCTATAGGCATTTCATGCCCGGAAGGTGTTCTATGAAATGCCTGAACCAACTCATCTATGCTTTTAGCTTGCTTTGCCTAAGGGATTAGTTGTCAAAGAAGCTAGGATTGCTATTAGACTCATTCTCAAATGTTTGCTTTGATCATTACAGCCAAAGGGATTTGGTGTACTTGGGTGATCTTTGCAAAAGAGCATTCATCTAGGGATAGAGCTTGCTTAGTTTTGTTGTCTAGGCATAAGGAATTAGATTGATTGAAAAGTTAGCATCTTGGATTGAATCTTAATCATTTGATATCAAGTCCCTATACCCATGGGTCTCATTCTCCTCATAAGAAAGAAAGTTTTACTTTTTGTTGCATTTTACTTATTGTCTTAGTCTGTTAATCATCCTCTTTAATGATTGCATTTAGATTAAGCATAGGCTTGCATTCCCTCTGTTTCATGGTCACTTAGGACTGGTTCGACAATCTTATATACTACATCATTTGATTAGGACCTTTGAAAAGTAAATTTCATCAAATTGGCGCCGTTGCCAAATTCTAAGTTGATTGTGACATTGGGATTTAGTCATTTACTTGAGACTAAATCATTTTACTTTTATTGTGATATTGCTTCTCCTTGCTCTTTTCCCTTAGCATTTCAGGTGTATGATAACTAGAACCAGAGGTGCATCAAACTTGACACCCACTGTTGAAGAAATTGCTACACTTGAGAGGGAAATTGCAAGAAAGAGAAGAGAAGAAGAGCAACAGGCCCACTTGCAGAGATTGGGGCTTGATATGGAGAATCAGCATCAAGATGGTGATGCCCTAGGGGGCAATGGTCCAAGAGCTGACAACATAAGACCACAGCGCCAGCCACAACAGCCACAGCGCCAAGCTAGAGCCATTGGAGCCTATGATCAACCTCACATTCATGGTCATAGGTTGGGGATAAGGGCACCAGCTGTGGAGAACAACAAATTTGAGATCAAATCAGGGCTGCTGCATTTGATTGAGAACAACAAGTTTCATGGCCTTGCTGTGGAGGATCCCCTTGATCACTTGGACACATTTGATAGCTATTGTAGCTTGTCCAAGATTAATGGAGTCTCTGAAGATGCTTTCAAGCTGAGGTTGTTTCCCTTCTCTTTGGGAGACAAGGAACATCTATGGGAGAAGGCTCTTCCAAGTGACTCTATTACAACTTGGAATGAGTGCAAGAGGGCATTCCTAGAGAAATTCTTCTCTACCTCAAGAACAGCCAAGATCAGAAATGAGATCTCTAGCTTTCAGCAGAAGAACCTTGAGAGCTTTAGTGAAGCATGGGAGAGGTTCAAGGGCTATTGGTCTCAATGCCCACATCATGGCTTCACCAAGGAGAGTTTGCTTAGTACCTTCTACAGAGGTGCTCTACCAGAGTTCAGGAGCAGATTGGACACAGCCAGCAATGGGTTCTTCTTGGGCAGAACTGAGCAGGATGCTGAGGAGCTGGTGGAGAACATGGCCAGGAGTGACTCAGTCTACAGTGAGGAGCATGATAGGGCCAACAGAGGCACTGATGAAGATGATCCGTACACAAGAAAGGCCCTGAAATCTCTCAAGAAAAGTTGGACAAGCTTCTTGTAGAGAAGGCTAACCAAGAGCAGCTTAACTCCATTGGGAACCAGCAACAGAAACAGCCTGCTAGGACTACTGAAGTTCATGGTGTAGAAGGTCAAGAGGAGCTGTGCTTCATCAATTCTAATGGCACATGGTATAGGAAAGAGCCCAACTTCCAATACCAAAACAACTACCAGCAAAGACCTTACTACAACAATCAACAAGGAGGTTACCAAGCAAACCAGCCTACTCAGCCCCAAGGAAGCTCTTCTCCAGCTCAGGCTCCAAGTTCAGATTTGGAGTCCATGTTCAAGCAACTCTTAGAAGCTCAAGAAAGAAATGCTAAGAACATTGGTGATGAGTTCAAGAACATCCATGCTAAGATTGATGGCACCTATTCTGACCTCAACAACAAGTACATGCAACTTGCCTCTCATCTCAAAGCTTTGGAGAGCCAGGTTGCTTCTATGTCTTCATTCTCCAAGAGCCCAATGGGATCTCTACCAGGAAAACCAGAGAAGAACCCTAAGGAGACATGCAATGTTATCCTCTCCACTTCTTCAAGGATTAAGTTGAGTGATCATAAAAATGATGTTGATGAGATCGAGAGGCTAGTGCTTGGACATCAGATTGAAAATGATAAGAGACTGGTTGTGGCCACAGCTGAAGCTAGAGTTGTGAAGAGAGCTGATAAGAAGGTTCAAGGAAAGATTCTGAAGATTGATGAGCCTAAGGTTGAGACACAAGTTGAGAAGAGTGCTAACCCCAAGCTGAAAGAAGTGAAGGAAGAAGACAATGAGGTTGAGCTATCACCCTATGATAAGCTCCCTTTCCCTAAAAGGTTCCTCACCAAAGCTCAGAAAAAAAGTGGTCTCCAAATTCAGAAAAGACCTATGTGATATTGGAGTCAAGCTTCCAGAGATCACCAATATGCATGCTGCTCATGTCCAAATGATGCTCATACAAGACATTCTCACCCACCAAGCTAAAGTGGCTGAGCTTTTGGACATCTCACTTCTGAAGATTGATCCACCAATCCCTCCCAAGTCCCTCCCTAAGCTTGAGTCTCAAGGGAAGTTCACCTTGTCTTGCTCTCTTGGTAAACTAACTATGGATGATGCCCTTGTTGATAGTGGTGCTAGTGTGAATGTCATTTCCTTTGATATGGTGAAGAGTATTGGGATTGAAAGCATGGAACCAGACACTCCTCCTCTCACCTTTGGGTATTCTTCTTCTACAACCCCACTTGGCATAATCAAGGACTTCCCCTTGAAGATTGGATCCTGCACCATACCTATTGACCTCACTGTTTTGAAGATGGCATCTGAAGAGAGAGTCCCTTTGATCCTTGGCACTCCTTTCCTCACAACAGTTGGAGCTTGCGTTGACTTTCCCAACAAGAAGGTCACCCTCATGCATGTCAACAGAGCTGTCTCCTATCCTCTCCAACCTCCAATGGAATCAGACTATTGTGGGACAATCACTTCTGATGCACAAGCTGTTGAGAAGCCCCAAGATGAAGAGGTTGTTGGTAAGAACGAAGGTCTTGATGGAGAGTCTTCAAAAGAATTGTTTCATTAGCACTTGGAAAGTGCTAAAACAGGGGGGATGAGTGGAGTCTCAAAGGCCACTCATGGCAAGAAGAAGATGGTGAAAGAGCCTCATCCTCCACCTCTTGATTTGCTCTCACACACTCTCACTCTCCATCCAAAGAAGCTGATGGATGGGGTCATTGAGTACAAGATCAAGCACAAGGGCAGGTCCATACCATTCTCAGGTGCTAGAGCCATCATCACTCCTCAGCTCCAAGATGACCAAATCAAGCTTCAAGAGCTTCTCTCTCAGGTCCTCACCATCACACTTGAAGGTGGGAAGGAAGTCCCATGGTTATCCTTGTACATAGCTTTGCAATTTTAATTTTTGTTTAAGTTTTTAATAAAAGTGGTTGAGGTTTTCAGGTTGAGCCAAGCACTAGAGGAGAGAAGAAAGGTGATTAATCACCTGAGCCCTATGATTGCCATGTAGCAGCCTCCTCTAGTTGCTATGAACCAAGCCAGCTCCTAGCCCCGGCACCAAACACCACACCCAAACACCCTTCTTAGGTATCACTCCAACCCTTCTTGTATATACATTTGTTTTTGTCTTGTTGGGGTATCTTTTTCTCTCTTACTCACACAGAGACTGTGTGATTTAAGTGTGGGGGAGGTACCAAGTATTTGATCATGTTTGCTTTGTGATTTTCAGTCTCATGCATTGCATTGTTCATTCATATTTGCATAGAAAATCAAAAAAAAAAAATTGATTTTCTAAATCAAGTAGATTGCATCACTTGCATTCTTAAGATTGAGTCTAGAGCATATAGGTTGCATTCATTTGCATATGGAGCATTGCCTAGTAAAGAACATTTGTTTGCACTGAATTTGGCACCCTAGTTAAACATATCAAGTAGCTTAAGCATCTTTTGAAAGGCTTGCATGCTTTGAGCCTTGAAAACTCTTCTTGAAACTTGCTTGCTTGCTTGATATTGGCATTGTTCTTAAGACCAGCTCCATCCTGAACTTAGACTTGAATGAACTTAATTTCTCTTGCATATGGGCATTTGCATATTTGATCATGGGTCTCATACACATTTGGGTTATCTTTCCCCATTATACCACTCTTTGTTAACCCAAATAGCACTCCCATACCCTTGAACCCTAGCCATTCTTTGAAGCCTACATTGATTTGCTTGAGTGAGGCCTTTTCTGATAGCTTGTCATGTGCAAAATCTTGAGAGTATTGGGAGCGACATGGGTTTGTTCTCATCTCTTGCTAGCATAGGGTCCTCATTTGAGCTAGCTTCTAGGATGGTGAGTGGGGTTTTTGTTCCTTAATGGTTTATATCTTGGGTTTGGAATGTAACAATGTTGAGATTGATGAACAAATGAGTATCATAATAAAGAAGAACCCTAGGGACCTAGAATAGAAAGATAAGAAGCTCTGGATTGATGTTTTGACCTTCCCCCTTCGTGTTAAAAAAAAAAAGAGAAAAGAAAAGAAAAAGAAAAGAAAAGAAAAAGAAACAAAAAGAAAGAAAGAAAGAAAGATTCAATAAGATAGTGGGGAAGGGAAAACCAAAAGAGTTAGAGCTTAGAAAAATGAATAGAGGTCCTTAGTGGTTGAATCATGAGAAAGACAGTTGTTCATTGGGTGAGTGATGTGAGAATGTTTTTCATTTTGGGTTATGAGATGAATAAAGGGGAGTAGATCTTGTAATCACTTAGTAATTGGGTAGAATGATGAGGATGGATCCATATATGCATGAATTGCTCCTAGTCTTAGATAAATTTTGCATAATGATCAAGCTCCTTGATTTTGAGTGATTGCCACCTTGAAATGATGCACTGAACCCCCATTATCATCCATATTAGACCATTTGATCACCTAGCCAAATGATTAAGATCATGTGCCCATATATGAGACTTCACCTTGTGTGTGTGTGTGTGAATCAATGTGAGGGCTGGTTAAGAGAACTTGTTGGTTGATAAGCATTGCATCTTGTGTAGAGGCATAAGAGTCATTGATAGGCCTTGTGAAGCTAGAGCATAATAAGAAGTTTATCTCATGCTATATGCTATGTTTCTTTAGGATGTCAAGTTGAGTGCTATGAGTGTTTCTTTTGGCTTTGCTTCCATCCCTATGTCTCTCCTCCTTGTGTTTTGAAAAAAAAAATTAATTACTTGAGGACAAGTAAAGGTCTAGTGTGGGGGAGTTGATAGCTTGCATATTTACATGTTTTTAGCATCCATATCTTATGCATTTTGATCATATAAGTTAGGCATTAGGCATGTTTAGGTCTATTTTGCATTCATTTGTCCTTATCAGGTGTTGGAGTATGCTTTTGTGTGATTTGAGGTGTTTGGAAGACTTATGGCCCCAAAAGAGATTAAGAATCATGTTTGGCCATGAAAAGAGAAGTCAAATCCATGATCTGGTCAAGACAAAGATGAGCATGGACAGAGGCCTTAGAGATGTCTCCTGCTGCTAAGATTTTGTGGAGACACAGAAAATTGAGTTAGATTTCCAATGGAAGTGGTTTCAAGTCATTTGGACCTGTATTGGAGAAGCTATGATCAATTCACTTGAAGCATGTCAGGATGGCCGGGTAGAGACGACCGGGTTCAAGCAGCCGGCCGGGAAAAGAACAGATGGATGGAAGTGGTCCAGTCCGGGATGACTGAGCCTGGGACCGGGTACACAAGTCCGGGAAGGGACACCCGGTCGGGAAGAAACCAGCAGGACGGACGCCCGGGGATCATGGTCCGACATCACTCACCCGGGCGATGAAGAGCATACATTGGACCGGGGAGCACAGACCGGTTTGATGACCCCGGTCGTGAGAAGCATCACATGAGCAGGAAGAGAGTGGACCGGGTGGGACGTCCGGCTTGGAGCACCCGGACGGAAAGAGATGGATCAAGGCATCCGGACGGCAGGGGAGGAAGAACCGGGGACCTGAACCCGGACGGACCGGACAAGGATCAAGAAAAGCCTGGACCGGGGTGGCCAGACCGGGTTGGGACAGGCTGAGTCTCCCCTGACCGAATTTCAAGCTTCATTCCCATTGGTTTAGACCAATTTTGCTTAAGGACTTTTTGGTAATCTTGTTTTATGTTTCTAGGACTTTCAAGCCACTTATAAATACTCTTGTTATCCCTAGATTGGGACTTATGTTATTTTCTATCTAAGAACACATAAACCTCTTGAGTAAAGTTTCATCTTGATTCATAATCTCATCTTATCTTTGTGCTCTTGATTGTTTGATTTCATCTCCTTTCTTTCTCTATATGTTTAAGCTTGAATCTCTCATGGGTTTAAGAGTAAGCATGTGGATTAGTGAGAAGATCCATCTAAGATCCATGGGTTAGGGTGATTGAGAGTGATTAAATGTAGATCCAAGGTGCTTAGTGTTAGATCTATCATTTCCTTGCATTGATTTGGTGTTCTTAAAGCTATATTTGAGTTGGCCTCTCAAACATAGATAGTCATTTCATGCCCGGAAGGTGTTCTATGAAATGCCTGAACCAACTCATCTATGCTTTTAGCTTGCTTTGCCTAAGGGATTAGTTGTCAAAGAAGCTAGGATTGCTATTAGACTCATTCTCCATGTTTGCTTTGATCATTACAGCCAAAGGGATTTGGTGTACTTGGGTGATCATTGCAAAAGAGCATTTATCTAGGGATAGAACTTGCTTAGTTTTGTTGTCTAGGCATAAGGAGTTAGATTGATTGAAAATTTAGCATCTTGGATTGAATCTTAATCATTTGATATCAAGTCCCTATACCCATGGGTCTCATTCTCTTCATAAGAAAGAAAGTTTTACTTTTTGTTGCATTTTACTTATTGTCTTAGTTGGTTAATCATCCTCTTTAATGATTGCATTTAGATTAAGCATAGGCTTGCATTCCCTCTGTTTCATGGTCACTTAGGACTGCTTCGACAATCTTATATACTATATCATTTGATTAGGACCTTAGAAAAGTCCTTTCATCACTGATTCAAGTTCTTAGTGTTCTTAAGATATATGAATGTATAATATAAGTTCGTAGTGTTTGTAAGATATATGAATGTTGAATATATAATATAAGTTCTTATTGTTTTTAAAATATGAGTGTATAATTTTTTTAAAATATGAATAATCTTAATTATTTTATCTTTAAACCCTATATATACCCTAGCAAACACCTAACTTTTTTTAAAAAATTCTATAAAATTCTTTAAATTCTATAAAATCTTCAAAGTCTTATAAACCCTATCTAAACCCTAACTAACCCCTTAATTCTATAAATTCTACAAAATCTTCGACATTTTGTAATATATTTTGTAATTTATTAAAATAAATAGTATACAAATTTATGAGTGTATTATATTTTAAAATAAATAGTATACAAAATGCTTTAAATTCTCCAAAATCTCCTAAACGATATCTAAACCCTAAATTCTATAAATTCTACAAAATCTCCAAAATTTTATTATTCCCTCCAATATTTTGGAGCCCAAAACCCATTTCCCTCCCACATTTTGGAGCCCAAAACCCAATTCCCCCACTTAGTATTTTTTCACCCATTTCTTCTTAAAACCAATCCGTCTCTTTCTCTCTTGGCTCTCTGATATCTTGCATATTTTCATTATTTTAGCATTCCATTTTATGCATTTTGATCATATAAATTAGGACTTAGACATCTTTAGGATCCATTTTGCATTCATTTGTCCCTATCAGGTGTTGGAGCTTCCAATGGTGTGATTTGAGGTGTTTGAGAGCTTTAAAACCCAAAAAGAAGTGAAGAATGAGTGTGGCCAAGACAAAACAAAGCAAAAGTGAAGCTGGCTAAGTCCATACCCGGGTTGGCACACGCGGCCTAGCCCACCCACACGGGTCCAAGACTAGAGAAGACCAAGGACATATCCGGCCTTGGCACACGCGGCCTGTAGGACCCGCACGGCCTACATACCCGCCCTGGCACACGCGGCCTGAAGCACCCGCACGGCCTACATACCCGGCCTGGCACACGCGGCCTGAAGGACCCGCACGGCCTGATGGATGCTGGAGCTCGGACGGCACGCGGCTTAGAATACCCGGGGAGGACAACCAGCACGGGTTGGACGCATAGACGTAAGGGGATACGCGGGGTGGCCATACGTGGCCTGGACCAGCACCAACTGACCCGGGTGGTCAGCTTCTTCCTTTTTAAAGCCATGTGGTTGGTCGAAATCATTATGCCTCCAAGGGCATTTTAGTCATTTTGTTTTAATTTTTTAGGGCTTTCTAAGCCTAAGTATAAATACTTTTGCAATCTCTTTTGTGAAATCTATGTTATTTTCTCTCTAAGAACACAAAAGCAATGGTGAAAGTTTTATCTTTGAATCATAATCTCATCTTATCTTTGTGTTCTTGAGTGTTTGATTTCATCTTCTTTCTTTCTCTACATGATTAAGCTTAAATCTCTCATGGATTTAAGAGTAAGCATGTGGATTAGTGAGTAGATCCATTTAAGATTCATGGGTTAGGGTGATTGAGTGATTAAGTGTTGATCCAAGGTGTTTAGTGTTAGATCTTTCTTTTCCTTGCATGATTGAGTGTTTTTAATGCTATATTTGAGTTGGCCTCTTAAGCATAGAGCTTTACGCATTTCCGCCCGGAAGGTGTTTGATGAAATGCCTGAACCAACTCATCTATGCTTTTAGCTTTCTTTACCTAAGGGATTAGTTGTTAAAGAAGCTAGGATTGCTATTAGACTCATTTTTAATGTGTGCTTTGATCATTACAGTCAAAGGGATTTGATGTATTTTGGTGATCATTGCAAAAGAGCATTCATCCAGGGATAGAGTTTGTTTAAGCATAGTATCTAGGCATAAGGAATTAGATTGATTGAAAAGTTTGACATCTTGGATTGAACCTTAATCACTTAAGATCAAGTCCCTATACCCATGGATCTCATCTCCTCATATTGAAAGAAAGTTTCATCTCTTATTGAATTTAAGTATTGTCTTAGTTTAAAAATCATCTCACCTAATGGTTGCATTTAGATTAAGCATAGTCTTGCATTCCCTTTGCTTTAGAATCACTTAGAACTGGTTTGACATCCTTTATATTATAACATTTGATTAAGACCCTTGAAAAGCCATAACATCAAATTGGCGCCGTTTCCGGGAATCGAACCCGGGTCACCCGCGTGACAGGCGGGAATATTTACAACTATACTACAACAACATTGGGATTCAAATTGGCGTCGTTGCCAAATTCTAAGTTGATTTTGTCATTGGAAGGTAGTCACTTGCTTGAGACTAAATCATTTTTCTTTTATTGTGTTATTGATTCTCTTTCTTCCTCTCCCTTTGCGTTTCAGTTGTATGAACACAAGAAGCAGGGGTGGATCAAACCTAGTTCCCACTGTTGAAGAGATTGCTACACTTGAGAGGGAGATAGCAAGAAGCCGAAAAGAAGAAGAGAAACAGGCTCACATTCAGAGGTTGGGGTTTGAGATCGATGAACACCAGCATCAACCTCAAGATGGAGCTTCTCAAGATGGTAATGGTCAAGGAGCTAACAACCTTCGACCACAACGCCAGCCACAACACCCACAGCGCCCAGCTCGAGCTATTGGTACCTGTGACCGTCCCCACATTCATGGTCATAGGATGGGAATCCGAGTACCAGCTGTGGAAGCTAACAACTTTGAGGTCAAGACAGGGCTGCTGAACGTGATCGAGAACAACAAATACCATGGCCTGGCTGTAGAAGACCCATTTGATTACTTGGACAAGTTTGACAGCTATTGTGGCTTGTCCAAGGCCAATGGTGTGTCAGAAGATGCTTTTAAGCTCAAGCTGATTCCTTTCTCTTTAGGAGACAAGGCATGCCAGTGGGAGAAGTCTCTCCTCAGTGACTCCATCACCACTTGGGATGATTGCAAAAGAGCCTTCTTGGAGAAGTTCTTCTCTACCTCAAGGACAGCCAAGTTGAGGAATGAGATCTCCAGCTTCCAGCAGAAGAATCTGGAAAGTTTTAGTTAAGCATGGGAAAGGTTCAAAAGCTACCAGGCTCAATGCGCCCACCATGACTTCTCAAACGAGAGCTTGCTGAGAACATTCTACAGAGGTGCTCTTCCTAAGTACAGAGCCAGATTGGATACAGCCAGCAATGGATTCTTCCTAGGCAGAAATGAAGAGTATGAAGAGGAGCTGGTTGAAAACATGGTGAAGAGTGATTCAGTCTACAGTGGAGTGCACGACAGAGCCAACAGAGCTGTTGACAAGCAGACAAAGAAGGAGATCAAGTCCTTGCAAGAGAAGATGGATTTGATTTTTGCTAACCAAGCTTAACAGGAGCAGATGAACTTTGTGGGTGGTCCTAGTCAAGAGGTTCCTCCTAAGGTCAATGAGGTTGATGGTTTGGAAGGCCAAGAAGAGCTATGCTTCATCAACAACAATGGTACTTGTTACAGGAAGGAACCTAACTTTCAGTACAACAACTACCAGCAAAGGTCTTATTCTAACAACCAGCAAGGAGGATATCAGCCCAAGCAAAACACTCAGCAAGGGAACTATCAGCCTAGGCAAAACATCCCTCCTGGTTTCAGCAATCAAGGCAATCAGTCTACTCAAGCTCAAGAAAGCTCTTCTCAAGCTAAAGCTTCGGATTCAAGTATGGAGTCCATGTTCAAGCAAATATTAGAAGCTCAGTCAAGAACAGCGAAGGACATCGGCCATGAGTTCAAGAACGTTCACACTAAGATTGATGGTAGCTACAATGAGCTCGACAACAAAATCAAAGCTTTGGAGAACCAGTTTGCTTCTATGAAATCTCAGCCAAGTCGCCAACAAGGGTCATTACCTGGAAAGCCAGAGAAAAACCCCAAGGAAACAATGATGGCAATCACCCTAAGAAGTGGTAAGGAGTTACCTCCTAGAGTTCTACCAAGGATGTTGAGAAACAAGGTGGGGAGGTGGCCATCAACATAGATGATGATGTGGTGATTGTGAATGAGAAGGTCAATGATGAGATCCTAGGGAAGATAGTGGAATCTAAGGGTGAAGGGAAGGTTGGACAAGAGAAGAAAACAGTGAAACATGGTGAAGTTGTTATCCCAGCAAAGGAAACTTCTTTTGTTCCCCCTCCTTAGAACCCAAGCTCCCATTCTCTGGAAGATTCAAGAGGCAGTTGTTGGAGAAGTACAAAGCTTTGTTTGAGAAGCAAATGAGTGAGGTTCGAGTCACAATGCCCATCATAGACACCTTCATGCTGGTTCCTCAGTACAGCAAATTCTTGAAGGATGCTGTAGCTGCTAAGAAGAAAGAGATGGAGGGAATGATGATCCTTACTCATTAGTGCAGCGCCATTATCTAGAGATTGACCATCCCTAAGAAGCTAGAAGATCCAGGATGCTTTACACTTCCTTGTGCTATTGGTCCTATGGAGTTTGAGAGATGTCTTTGTGATCTTGGAGCTAGTGTTAGCCTCATACCTTTTTCAGTTGCAAGGAGGCTTGGCTTCACTCAGTATAAGAAGTGCAGGCTCTAATTGGTGCTGGCTGATAGATCTGTGAAGCTCCCAGTTGGTATTTTAGAAGATCTCCCTGTGATGGTAGGGAACTGTGAGATTCCTACAGATTTTGTGGTGCTATAGATGGATGAGGAAGCTAAAAACCCCTTGATCCTTGGAAGACCATTCTTAGCCACAGCAGGAGCAATCATAAATGTGAAAGAAGGCAAGATTGATCTTAACTTGGGCAAGGGGCACACTCTTCACTTCGACATCAACAAGATAATGAAGAAGCCAACCCTACAAGGCCAGGCATTCTACATTGAAGAGATGGAAGCCATGGCTGATGAACTTCTTGAAGAGTTGGCACTTGAAGAGTTGGTACTTGAGGACCCTTTACAGCATGCTTTGACAATGGATAGAGAGGTCCAAGTGGTTGAGAACAAGGAGAGTGATGCCTACGTAAGGAACTTGGATTCACACACCAGGATTGATGTTGAGGATCAGTATGAGGAGCTGCCATCAGTGGTTAATCATGCAGCCTCAACCACTCAACAAGACGACATCCAACAAGATGATTGGAGTGAGCTCAAGGCACAAAAAGTGGAGCTTAAACCTCTTCCCCATGGTGTAAGGTATGCATTTCTATGCCCTAATGAGACTTACCCTGTCATTGTGAGTAGTGAACTTACTGAACTTGAGCTATCACAACTCTTGAAAGCACTTAAAAAGTTTAGAAAAGCAATAGGATACTCCCTAGATGATATTAAGGGGATATCACCCTCTTTATGCATGCATAGGATACATCTTGAGGATGAATCAATGACTTCTATAGAGCATCAAAGAAGGTTAAATCCTAACCTGAAGGATGTTGTAAAGAAGGAGATTCTTAAACTCTTAGATGCTGGTGTTATTTACCCTATTTCAGATTCTGAATGGGTATCTCCTGTGCATGTTGTCCCAAAGAAAGATGGTATCACTTTGGTTAAAAATGACAAGGATGAATTAATACCAACTAGAACCATAACTGGCCATAGGATGTCTATTGATTATAGAAAGCTCAACTCTGCATCTAGAAAGGATCATTTTCCATTGCCATTTATTGATCAAATGCTTGAGAGACTTGCAAACCATCCTTTCTATTGCTTTCTTGAGGGGTATTCAGGATTCTTCCAGATCCCCATACATCCCAATGATCAAGAGAAGACAACATTCACATGCCCTTATGGCACCTTTGCATATCGAAGGATGCCATTTGGGTTATGTAATGCTCCAGCAACCTTTCAAAGTTGCATGATGTCTATCTTCTCGGATCTCATTGAGGATATAGTGGAGGTATTTATGAATGATTTCTCTGTCTACGGATCTTCGTTTTCTGCTTGTTTATCCAACTTGTGCAGGGTCCTATTAGAGATGTGAAGACACCAACCTTGTGCTGAATTGGGAGAAGTGTCACTTCATGGTCAAAGAAGGGATTGTGCTTGGGCACAAGATTTCGAAAAAGGGGATTGAGGTGGACAAGGCTAAGATTGAAGTGACGGTTAGTTTGCCTCCACCAAAGACAATGGAGGACATCAGAAGTTTTCTTGGCCATGCTGGATTCTACAGAAGGTTCATCAAAGACTTCTCTATGATCGCTAGACCATTGACCAGGCTGCTGTGCAAGGAAGCCACTTTCAGCTTTGATGTAGAATGTCTTCAAGCCTTCAAGAAGCTGAAGAGTGAACTTGTTAGTGCTCCTATAGTCCAGCCACCTGATTGGGATCTCCCTTTTGAGATTATGTGGGACGCTATTGATTATGCTGTTGGAGCTGTCTTGGGACAAAGGAAGGATAAGAAGACCCATGTGATATACTATGCGAGCAGAACCTTGGATGATGCTCAGATGAAATGGGATTCGGGTTTCGATTTCGATTTGGGTTTCAAGTTATCGTTAGGATTTCGAAATGGGATTCAGGTTTGCTTTCGGTTTTCGATTCGAGATTAGGGTTTTGTTTTTGTGTTAGGGTTTGCTTTTGGTTTTCCATTTGGGATTAGGGTTTGCTTTCGTTTTTCGATTAGGGTTTTGGTTTCTGTTTCGGTTAAGGTTTGCATTCGGTTTCGATTTTGTGTTTTGACAGTTTCTTCTGTTTCTATCTCTACAAATGTCAGATACCTGAGACCCCAAATGAGAGACACGTCAATGCCAGCTGAAACGACTCCTGCTCCTGCTCTTTCTCCTGCTCCTCCTGCTCCTGCTCCTGCTCCTGCTCCTGCTCCTGCTCCTGCTCCTGCTCCTGCTCAACCAACAAGACCTCTTGAATTGACTGTCTCCTCAAGTTCAGTTTCTGCGGCTCCTCCAGCCTATGTGAGGAGAACAGAAGATGCTCTAGTACGTTCTCCATCCAGATTTAACCAGCCACGCCTCCATCCTGATAAGCTCAATGGAGCATTGTGGTAAGTGATATCATTTACTTAAATTTATAACATAATTATCAAGTATATATAGATATTGATGGAGCATTGTGGATAGTGGTTTTATTTTGTATAATTTGGAATTAAAGTTAATGACCTAGGCTAAGTGTCTTTTCTAAATCTGATGCCTTTTTTTAGTTAAGTGTTAACATTGTCCTTAGCTAAGTCTTCTTATCTGTGTGCTTAATGAAATTAGCTAAGTCTTCCTGTCTGATGTTTGTTTGATGCTTAACAATGTCTTTGCAGGTTTGGAGTTGATCCTGTAGTCCATGCTTTCATCCGAGCAACACGGCAGGGAGATTACTGGGGGCCGTGGCAAAGCTGGATAAAGGTTCCAATCCCAAAGAGAACATCATGGTGGCACTCATTCATCGTAAGTGACCCTGAACCATTTCCATTCCCATTATTATGTATATTTTTGTAGCAATAATACTAATCACTTCACTTATTTTTTAGCAACAATACTACTGGGAAGACAGGTTTCATGATGAAATCTACTTCAAATGGAGGCGCCAGACTCAAGTGACTATCTGCGGACGCATAAGCCAGAAAAGGAAAAAAAACAAGTAACCAAGTTACATCAGTGAGACAGAATGGGCAACAATCATTGCGAATTGGTCAACACCTAAAGCAAAAACCAAGAGCCAATCAGCATCTGGTTCTCGCTGTTCTGCTCCTCAGGGGCTGAAGATGCACGTCCATGGTGCAGGACCACACTGCTTTGTAAATATTGCGCATCGTATGGTCAGCTTTCCAACTCTTTTTACTTGCATTTTCTATTTATTTAACTTCTAAAATGTCTAACTTTCTGTTGTTCCTTTGTTGTAGATGATCGACCAAGGTTTGGATGCACTGCCTGTTGGGCCCAAATATGGCCCGCTAGCTAGATACTAATAGACGGAAGCTAACGATGGGCCGCGATAGGCCCATCGCGAAGCTAAAACTAAGCCGAAGGCTGAGCTCAAGGAATAGTCACAAAAGAGGCCACGAGAAAGAGGTAGCTCGCGATATAAAGGAGGAAGCGAAGGACCCAGTAAAAAAAAAGCTGGTGCGGATCCCTTAATTTACGGAAGATATCTCGGCACCAAGTTAGCAACGATCAAGCGAAGCCTGAAGCTATTTAAAGAAGAAGTAACCTAAGACGCAAGGGGGAGACCTTTTATCTTTTGTAATCACAAGAATATCACCTTTTGTAATCATCTTTTCATTAGAACCATTAATACAATCACATTCATTCTATAAGTTCTAACGGGATTCAGCCCACGTTATCTTTCCCTTAAATTTGACCTGATCTAAAATCTTTGAGTGAGTTTAATCCCTCACAATTGGCGCCGTCTATGGGGACCAAGATAATCGAATCCCTTACTCTAAAAACTTGAGGATGAATCCAATTGATCGGACGACGAATCCATCTAACTCCGATCTCCCGATCCAGAGCGATAGCTCGCCGAACCAAACTACCACCGGGATAAGTAACCCAATATCCTCCAGTGAGCCCCACTCTGGGCTTCCAACCCCCGATAATCCTCAGCATCAACCCGCTCCAAATCGAATGGAGACTCAACTTTCTGAGATGCGCCAGATGATGATGCAGTTAGTAGACAAAGCTCAAATGAACGAGCGGACAGTGCAACCGCTAGCCGATCGGCAGCGACGATTCGAAGAGGTTACTAGATCTCTAACCGCAACAACCCGACCACCGTCGCATCAGGATCCGGGAGGCACCTTCCGAGATCGGTTAACTGACCCCTCGTTCCCTCGAGGACGTCTAGACTTCTCTCCTGATAGCACCACTCCAGGGGAACAGGGGATCTGTATTCCAAACACCTCGTGCTAGAATAGCTCCCGCGTTTAATCCACCTATCGCTGGTGCTATGGGAAGCAATATAGCATCGACTAGATCCATGCCCGATCAAGCTACTGACCGGAGCGCTCACTTGCCACCTCCACCGCCTATTTCCAGGTCAGGAGAAGGAGCATCCACCCCGTCCGGGGGCAGAACATCAGCCTCGGGTTATCAAACCAGAAATCCCACTCTGAACCCAGACGAACACCAAAGGACGGATGCCAATCCTACGTTTCATCCCACAGATCCTGCTCACCAAAATAACCCGAGAGCCAGTGAACGACGTAGCCGACCTACTGCCTGGGAAAATGACCGAACCCGGTTCCGTCCGGAACCTGCCCATCAGGTATTCGATAGTGACCCGACTGTCCTTCCTCTAGAGGGGCCCGAGGCCATTCGCAGATACATCGCGCAGACTAACGCAGCTCTCCAAAAGCTAAATGCTCAAGTCCATAAGGCAACCAGTTCAGCTCCCGAAATCGAGAGTTTGATCGAGGAAACCCGTGGGACTCCATTTACCGACAGAATCGCCAGTTCTTACGTAAGAGACACTCGAAAAATTAGGATCCCCGAATACGATGGGACCTCAGACCCGAAGGTCTATTTGAGAGCTTTCCGATTGGCTATCGTAAAGGCTCATTTCACGAAAGAAGAGTGCGAGGCAGGATACTGCAGGACATTCGCCAAAAACGTGGTCGAACAGCCCTCGAATGGTTCTCCGCCTTGAGCCAAATTCGTAGATAATTTCGATCAATTAACCAATGCCTTCATGAAGCAATACTCGACCCTTATCCTGAAACAAGCATCCGAGGCTGACCTGGAAAGTTAAACAAGGGATGGGAGACTCGCACGAGCCTATATCGAAAAATTCAGAGCAGTAAGAACCAAGCTCTCAAACCCCAACTCAGAGTTGCCATCAAGCCCTCGAAGAGGTCTCTGGTATAGATCAGAGTTCTGGTTGGAATTAACGCCAACCCTCCTCCAACCATTGATGACGCCTTCATAAAGCCTCTAGATATGTTACCTCGAGGAGGAAACAGCAGCATTGATAAACTCCACAAGAAACCCCAAAATCACCCGAAGGTGAAGCCGCAGCGAAAGGACCTCACAAAAAGGGAAACTTCCGAAACAATCAGACCCAGGGAGAACATTCTTACGTGGTCGAGGAAGATAAGGAGGAGAAACCTGTCGCCACGACAAATAAAGCCCCCTGGTCAAAAAGTTACGACGAGAGCAAACACTGCTCTTATCACGATCGGAAAGGGCATTCAACAGAGGAATGCTGGGACCTCAAACGACAACTGGCAGCCAAATTCGCAGCTGGAGAAATAAAAGGCGTGGACCTCAAGAAGCCACAGCCATATCAGAAAAGAGGTCCCAGAGACACCTCTCCGAAACGTGAAAGATCACCTGAGAAGGAGACGGATTCGCCACCTCCAGCTCCCAAGAAAAGAGTCGATATGGTTCTTGGAAAATTCCCTCAGGGAAAAAGCCTGCAGATTGAGGCCCTTTTGAGCAAACCATTACCTCCATCGAGCCCCAGCTCAAGGGTGGATTATATCCTCGGAGGGTCCGATATGTTTCAGGACTCCGTTAATTCTATTAAAAATCACGTACGGAAGGCCGCATCCAACACTCAACCTAAGCCTCCTAACCCCAAGTCCAACACCAAGATTTCCTTTTGGGAAAGCGAGACGTCAGACCTCGACAGGCCCCATGACGATGCCCTAGTCGTCACTCTGAATATTGCAGGGTACGAGGTGCCTAAACTCATGATAGATACGGAAGTTCTGTCGACTTAATTTTCTACAATGCCCTGAAAGGGATGGAGATAGATGACTACGAAATTATCGACCAGAAAGCCAGTCTCATAGGCTTTTCCGGAGAAACAGCTACCTCCTTGGGAACTATCAAACTCCCAATCATAGCTGGCGGAATCATGAAGATGACCAATTTCGTAGTCATCGACAGACCTTCCCCGTTCCATGCGATCCTGGGAAGACCCTGGATCCATAAGATGAAAGCGGTAGCCTCGACTTATCACCAATGCGTGAAATTCCCGACACCCGAAGGGATAGCTACCTTGCATGGTAGCCAAAAGATCTCCAGGGTCTGTTACCTGGGAGGATTCGAAATTCTCAAAGAATCGCCCCAATAGAAATTACAGATCCAGGAAAGTCGTGAGATGCAGCAAAATATTCGAGGTCCCCCTAGAAACCTCACCAACAAGTTAGCATCGACGACTCGAATCCTGCAAAACAGGTATGCATCGGATCCGAGTTACCTCTCGAAATCAAAAAGAAACTCATCGATTTCCTAAAAAGAAACGTTGGAACATTCGCATGGACCGCCAGTGACGTAAAAGGCATCGATGCTAATGTCACCACCCATAAGCTCAACGTAGACCCCACTTTCAAACCGATCAAACAAAAGCGTCGCAAGCTGGGCCTAGAAAAGGCTCAAGCTGTTAACGACGAGGTTGACCTATTAACGAAAGCCGGGTCCATTCGAGAAGTACTCTACCCTGACTGGTTGGCTAATCCGGTAGTAGTAAAAAAGAAAAACGGGAAATGGAGGATCTGCGTAGATTTCACCGATCTAAACAAGGCTTGCCCCAAAGATAGTTTCCCATTACCTCACATCGATCGTCTGGTCGAAGCTATGGCTGGCCATCAACTCTTGTCCTTCATGGACGCCTTTTCAGGATATAACCAAATCATGATGGATCCAGAGTATCAAGAAAAAACCGCATTTATAACCGAACGTGGAACCTATTCCTACAAGGTTATGCCATTTGGGCTGAAAAACGCAGGAGCCACTTATCTGAGGTTAGTGAATAAGATGTTCGCCGGACAACTCGGAAAAACTATGGAGGTCTATATCAACGATATGTTAGTCAAATCATCAGCCAGAGAAAATCATATTTCCCATTTGAAGGAATGCTTCGACATCCTTAACAACTACGATATGAAGCTCAACCCCACTAAATGTACCTTCGGGGTACCTTCGGGCGAGTTCCTCGGTTACCTTGTAACCGAAAGAGGCATCGAAGCCAACCCAAAACACATAGCAACCTTCCTGGAAATGCCTTCACCTAAAACAACCAGAGAAGTACAAAGATTGACTGGACGAATCGCAGCATTGAACGGATTCATAACCAGGTCCACCGATAAGTGCCTCCCGTTCTATAAAATTCTAAAAAATAACAAGAAATTCCTATGGGACGAGAAGTACGAGGAAGCCTTCAAGCAATTGAAAGCCTACCTCTCCGAACCCCCAATCCTGTCCAAACCAGTAGTAGGAGAACCACTATACCTGTACCTCGCTGTGTCAACCGCAGCGGTTAGCGGTGTGCTGGTACAAGAGGAACAAAACGAACAGAGACCTGTCTATTACGTCAGCAAAAGTCTGATAGACGCCGAAACGAGGTACCCTATTGTGGAAAAATTAGCCCTAGCAGTCGTAACAGCTGCAAAGAAACTACGACCCTATTTCCAATCGCACTCGATCATCGTAATGACCTCATATCCTTTACGAACGATCTTGCATAGTCCTAGCCAATCGGGACGATTAGCTAAATGGGCCATAGAACTCAGCGAATACGACATCGAGTACAGACCTCGAGCTGCAGCAAAGGCTCAGGTCCTCGCCGATTTCGTCATAGAGCTGGCATCCGAGCACCTAGATTTAGAAACTGAAGCTCCAAAGTGGAGCCTATACGTCGACAGAGCCTCATCGAAGAAAGGTTCCGGTATCGGCCTAAGGCTGACCTCTTCAGTTGGAGAGACCATGGAACAATCCTACAGGCTCGGATTCGGCGCTTCTAATAACGAGGCCGAGTATGAAGCACTAATCGCAGGGTTAAAACTCGCCCTAAGCCTCGGAATTCGGGAGTTAAATGCCTATAGCGATTCACAGCTAGTAGCTAGCCAATTCCACGGAGAATACGAGACAAGAGACGAAAGAATGGGGGCATACCTCGAAGTTGTCCAGAACCTCACTAAGCAGTTCAACAGGTTCGAGCTAACAAGGATCCCACGAGGAGAGAACTCCTAGCAGATGCGCTGGCTGCTTAAGCATCCACATCAAACCCCCTCGTAAAACGGATCATACCCGTAGAGGGAATCGAAAAGCCAAGTGTCGACATAGCTACTAAAGCTGAGATCGACAGCAAACCAAAAGAGCAAACAGAGGTTGATCACCATCAGACGGTAGCAACCAAAGTTCTCACAACATTCTGGTTCCCAAAAACCAAAACGGGTAGCTTCCAAAAACATACCTCCGGGGTCACGATCCTGACTCCGGACTCATATGTCTACGCAGCCAAAACCAGAAGTCGTTCCGCCCTTGAAAATACACCCGGGGGCACGACCCAGACTCCGAACAAAGACAAAACTGAAGATATTCCCCGGAACTCGGATCCTCTGGAACCTAATCTAACGAATATCTCCGGGGGCACTACGACGCCCAGTCACAATAAAGCCCAAAACCTTGCCCCAACAAGAACAGGAACCCCATCGCCACTTCATGACAAAATCGTTGAGAGGGAGGACTGGAGAATACCAATTATGCAGTACATTTTGGAGGGTGAGACCCCACCCCATAAATGGGAGGCTCGAAAGCTCAAATCATTAAGCGCAAGATACTGCATAATTAACTCCGCCCTTCATAAACGAAGCATTTCGACCTTACCTAAAATGCGCCCATGGCCTCGATGCCATCAAACTCATGAAAGAAATGCATGACGGCTCCTCGAAACCACGGATGCAGAGCTCTAGCTATCGAATTAAAAGACAAGGCTATTTCTGGCCTACCATTATCGCTGACCGAAGCCTACTCCTCGTGTGACAAATGCCAGAGGCATGCACCGATCATACACCAGCCATGGAAAAATTATCCTCGATATCCGCCCTGCTCATGAGGTGGTCCATGGACATCGAGGACCACTAGTAGCATCGAAGTGGATGAAAGAAGCTACGCTTCCTTTAGTGTTAGCAGACTACTTCACGAAATGGATAGAGGTGAAGCTTTCCAACAGGTAACTAGATTCAAGTCTAACGATTCGTATGGAGAGACATTGTTTGTTGACAGGCCCCAAATCGTAATGACAATGGAGGACAATTCATATCACGTGACATCAAAGCATTTTGTGACAAATGGAACATCTGTCTCACCTTTTCAACACCCGACGCCCTCGGAACGGTCAGGCAGAGGCTGCTAACAAATCAATATTAGCAAACCTCAAGAAGCCGAATCAATAAACAATCTTGGTCTGACAAATTACAGGAAGTCCTCGGCATGCCGCACCACTCCACTAAAGGCTACGAAGAAACCCCTTCTCCTTAGCCTACGGGATGGAGGCTGTCATCCACGAGACCATCACCGAGTCTCCGCCGAGAGCTCACGCCTGATCCCGAAGCTAATAATCAGCTATTATCAGACACCCTCGATTTAATCGAGGAACGACGAGACCAAGCCTTGCTTCGCATTCAGAACTATCAACAGGCAATGGCCCGACATTACAACTCCAAAGTCAGACCCCGACAGTTCGCTGTAGGAGACCTAGTACTTAGGAGAGTTTTCGAAGGGACCAAAGAGC
This sequence comes from Brassica nigra, assembly GCA_016432835.1. Classification (NCBI taxonomy): domain Eukaryota; kingdom Viridiplantae; phylum Streptophyta; class Magnoliopsida; order Brassicales; family Brassicaceae; genus Brassica; species Brassica nigra. The sequence goes on along the minus strand of CM028242.1, from coordinate 45,004,721 downwards.
CAGATGCCGGGAAATTGGGAACCAATTGGGAAGGTCCCTATCGGATCATCCACGTGGTACGACATGGCGTCTACAAGCTCCTAAAGGTACGAACCGGGGTACCTGAAATCCGATCGTGGAACGCCACGAATCTCAAAAGATACTATCATTAGGTACCTAAATTCCTTGAACTACGTTAGGCTTGATCCCTTGACTGGGTACGTAGGCAACTCCTTTATGAGTGCAGCCCCAACCTCATTTCAGCACTCTTTTCACCATAGCGAGAGGGGGCATATGTTTGATCAAGAGCATTTAGCCCAATCAACAATCATGTTACTATTACAATACCATGTATTCTATAAATATTATCAATAAAACAACTACCCTTCACATCTCAAGTTTCAACATCAAAGGTCTTAAAATCCTTCGAATAAATTCAGGTCTCCGCGAACCTGAAACTTAAGGTCTTAAAATCCTTCGAATAAATTCAGGTCTCCGCGAACCTGAACCTAAGGTCTTAAAATCCTTCGAATTGGTTTAGGTCTCCACGAACCTGAACCTAAGGTCCTAAAATCCTTCGCACAAATTTAGGTCTCCACGAACCTAAACCCAAGGTCTTAAAATCCTTAGTAACCTCGAAGGTCTTGAAATCCTTCAAAAAAATTTATCTTATCAAAAATCTGAACCTAAGGTCCTAAAACCCTTAGTAACCTCGAAGGTCTTGAAATCCTTCAAACAAATTTATCTTATCAAAAATCTGAACCTAAGGCCCTAAAATCCTTAGTAATCTCGAAGGTCTTAAAACCCTTCAAAATTTAGGTTCCTACGAACCTAAACCTAAAGTCCTAAAAACCTTAGCAATTACAAAAGTCTTCAAATCCTTATTGAAATTCAAAAGGTCTTAGAATCCTTCGAATAGAACTCAGGTCCTCAAGTACCTTGAGCTAATCCCGATGTATCAGGAATTCCTTTCTAAGGTCCTCATCACCAAAAACACTCGGAGTTCTCGAGACCTGTTAGTTACAGGACCTGAGACCCAATCCCGACAAGTCGCTAGATCTCACACCTAATGATCACGATACATGTTCTAACAGAAGTTCAATCTTATCCAAAAATGGATTAAAACATGTCGAGTGACTTAGAGAAAGGACCAAATCAAGACTGAAACACAAGCAAAGGTTTAAAAGCCTCTGCAGGCCGCTTAAGGTTCAAAAGATCTTAACACAAACGAAGGTTTAAAAGCCTCCTCAGGCTATAAGTCACGAAAACAAACGCAATAAAGCCACTTGGGCAGAAGTCTTAAAAGCACAAGAACATAATTCAAAAGAGCCTCAGCTCTTAATCTTCTTTGTCGCCAGAGCCCCTCTCGGCATCCTTATCTCCCTCGACCGGCTCATTCCCTTTGACAGGGACTCCTTCTTCCGTCCCCTGGACGCCACCTCCCAGAGTCGTCTCGACAGGAGCAAAGACAGGACCCACCAAGCCTAAGTTAGAACCGTACTCTCCGGAAAAGGACGGATTAAACATATTAATCTCAAAAGTACCTGAGCTCTCCGAAAGCTGTGGAAGGGGAAGCTTGCTAACTGAGAAGTCAGAGACCTGAGCCTTCTCATACGCAATGGTTGCCTCTGGGATCAGAGCCATCAGGCGATTGTACTCTTCCTCCGCACTTGCGATCTCATTATTCAGCATATCCTTCAGAAGTTCGGTATTAGCCTGAAGCTCCTGAGCGTAAACTAAAAAGTCGACCTCGTCTATCTTCCTAGAGAACTTCTCCTTAACGGAGGCTAGGATCTTGTTGTAAGCATCGGCAACCTCCTTCTTCCCTCTCCTAACGGCTAGCTTAACCTCAGCCTCCTTGTGCTTCTGGCTATCTTGAGACGGCGATCAGGTCCCGAACCTGCTGTTCGGCTATCTTCCGGGCAGCCTCCAACTCGTTAATCCTCCTGCTCTTCACCTGGATATCGATCGCTTGACTCTCAATCTTTCCTTGCTGGGTATCGGCTTAAGAACCAAGTCTGCTGACTTCGGCTTGGAGTTCGGAGACTTGGACTCGAGCCTGATCGAGCCCGCTTTGGTAGTTTTGACTAGCTCAGTGACCTGAGCTAACACCCCAGCACGGGAGCATTGTGCAAGGCACTTCAAACTTAAGTTGAGCCCTGTTAACAGCTCCGGCCAACTGCAAAAATATAACAAAATGTTAAATGCCTTTCTAAGAAAAGCAAACCAGATAAAAAAAAGTTTGAATGTAATACCTGACCCAGGTAATGAGCTATCTTGAGATACTCATCTTTGTTGGTCAGGTCGTTGATTGAAGGGAGGGAGCATCCTGTTCTCTTCATATGCCTCATCATCGTCGCCAGGCCCCAAGTATCATCCAAGACTGATCCAGGTTTCGAGTGGGTGAAATTCCAGCCAACAGTTCCTCCTCTGGAAGACGAGGAGGAGGACCTGGAAGGCCTGTCGCCTGATCGGTCCTGGGTCTTTTAGTTCTCGGGAGCTCAACCTCAGGAGTACCCTTGGATACCTGGAAAGCAGCCTCCGGTACTGGGACCTCAGAATGAGGAACAGCGTCCTGAGTTCTTGGGTCGACGGGGCTGACATCTCTAGCGGGCATGGAAGTTCCGTCGTCGAGGACCTCCTTCACAGAACTAAGGAAGGATCCTCCTTGGTTCTTCTCACTCCCACGTGAGGTGCTAACTGCTTTAGGTGGTCTACCTCTGGTACGGAATGACGGCTGAAGAGGCATCTTGTTCGTTTGAGTCCTTTTGGTTTCGGAAGTGCTAGCTCCGGTCGAGATTGATACCACCGAGTTACCTTCAGAAACTAAGTAAACATAAAATCATCAAAGCTCGCAGATCTTAAAAACCAAACTCGAGTCAGAGGAAAGAGATTACCTTCTAGATCTGCGACAGATACTTGATCTAAAAAGGAAGCGTTGTAGCGATCCGAGAATCTAGCTGAACCTATCCGCGAGGTAGTATAAGCTCCCCAGGTACAAGGACTCTGCTGCAGTCTCCGGAACAGAGCTCTGGTAAGTTTGCCGGAGAGTTTTGGAGGATCCTCAATAACTGGAAGCAGAGCCAAAGAGTTAATATATCGCAACAAAAATAATAGCGATAAGCACATCCCTAATAACCGTCAAAGGATCGATTTTGACATAGAAATACTTCTTCCTCCAATCATCGTCGCTACCAGAGAATTTAAAAATACACAACCTGGGGCGACCAGGAAGATAGTAGGTTCCGCTACCACCTTCCTTCGAAGAACTCTTCTTTATCGAAAAGAGGCTCATCAGATCGGTGAGTCCAACGGTAATACCCTCCTCCTTGGACCTGGTGATAAAACCATTTATCACCCGGATAACAGAAGGGCAAAGCTGGGAGAGGGCTAGTTGGTAGTGATCGAGGAGATCCAACAGGAGGGTCGGAAGGGGAAATCTCAGATGACATTTAAAGATGTACTTCTCGTGGATACAGAACCAACCCTTCGGAGCAATTTCCGGGGACTCCTCGGGTTTACAGGCCCTGGCAAACTCTTTACGACCATGAGCCTGGACCATCAGGTTAACAACCTCCTGATTCCGTAGCAAAGAAGGCGAATGAGATCCGGAAGGGACGCCCCCACTGGAGCCACCTGCCTTCTTCGCCCGCTTAGAGACTCTCGTAGCGATCGTCTCCTTGGCTTTTTTCTTCTCTCGCTTCATCTTTTCCCCAATTTCTTGCTTAACCTTCAGCAATTTAGTTCCGGAAGGAGTGATTCCGATTTCTTCAGAACCTTCCTTTAGGTGACTCATAGTGAGGAGAAGTAAAGAAAATCGAAGGGTAGAAGAAAGAAATCTAACTAGCAGAGCGAAACCTTTGAAAACAAGGATTTTGAGAAGCAATCGAAAACAATATAAAAAAAAAAGGAGACGCAGTAAAATAAAGGGGGAGAAGGGAAGTTACCTAGGAAACCGAATCGAGACGTGGGGAAGATGGAGAGCGTAGTAGTTAATGCTCGCAGCTTTATATCCCATCAAACCTCGAGATTCGGAGAGAACTTTTCGAATTCTCCCTATCTGAACCGTTGATCCCATTAAGTACAACAATAGCCGTCCGATTAGGCGAATAATATCTTCAAAAGAGATAACTCGTAATCATTATCTCAACCAAAAGATTGAGTTCAGGCGGCTAGGTTTAGCTTCCGAGACAAAGAACTTTCCCTCGAAAGCTGGGGGCAACTGTTGGGCCCAAATATGGCCCGCTAGCTAGATACTAATAGACGGAAGCTAACGATGGGCCACGATAGGCCCATCGCGAAGCTAAAACTAAGCCGAAGGCTGAGCTCAAGGAATGGTCACAAAAGAGGCCACGAGAAAGAGGTAGCTCGTGATATAAAGGAGGAAGCGAAGGACCCAGTCAAAAGAAAGCTGGTGCAGATCCCATAATTTACGGAAGATATCTCGGCACCAAGTTAGCAACGATCAAGCGAAGCCTGAAGCTATTTAAAGAAGAAGTAACCTAAGACGCAAGGGGGAGACCTTTTATCTTTTGTAATCACAAGAATATAACCTTTTGTTATCATCTTTTCATTCGAACCATTAATACAATCACATTCATTCTATAAGTTCTAACGGGATTCAGCCCACGTTATCTTTCCCTTAAATTTGACCTGATCTAAAATCTTTGAGTCAGTTTAATCCTCACACTGTTTTCATATCCGAACATTGCGAGGAAAACTCACACTCGCAAAGATGTGACCTTCATGGACGAATGAACTGAGGCATTGGTTCTAGAGGTTGAGCGAGCAGTTGAAGAGATGTTACAAGATGATTCTCCAGTTGGAGAAAGCCAAACTTGCTCAACTGCGGGCACAGTAAATTCAAAGCACCTTCTTTTAAACCAAGAATACATCAAGGTAATAATATCTCATGCTCATTATATTTGTTTCTTCTTACTCTTGTATTGAAATTGTAACAAGATCAGACTGCATTTTTGTGACTGAATTTTCTCTGTGATAATGTTATCTTGTTTGTGTCCTTTTCAGCGTGGAACGACATGCAAGGGCACCATTTATGGGCTCAGCAGTGTTCTATTCAATGACAACCATCCTTCTGAGTCAGTCCCTGCAGCACTCAACCGAAAACTGGACATGGAAATGCAGATTTGTGGTTTGGAGAACCTCACTCAGGAAATCAAGTCTGATTTCCTAGCTGTCAAGTCTGATGTTCAGACTTTCAAGACTGACTTCAATGAAGCGATGGCTAAAACTCAATCAGGTCTCGACATGATTCTGAAATTTCTTCAGCCTCAAGTTTCCAATCCTGCTGACTCTACTGCACAACCAAATCAGTCTCAAGCTTCACCTGAAGGTCAAGGTCAAGGTCAAGGTCAAGCTCCATCTCCAGCTCATGATAAGTCTCCGGGTCAAGGTGAATCACAACCTCAACATCTCTTCACCACTGACCATGCTGATTTAGATAGGTGGTGCAGTCAACTCGGTTTGTAGGTCTTAGTTGTTGCTTTCCCAAAAACAATTTTATGAATTATGTTTTAATCTTTTGAACCTTCTGAATGTTGAATCTTTTGAGTTCTAAGAGGCTTCTAAATGTTGAATCTTTTGAACTTTTTGAGCTCTAAGAAGCTCAATGTATAATCTAGTTTCTGTTTCAAAAAAAATGTTTCTAATTAGCTTTCAAAAAATCATCAAAATACCTACCAAAAAATTAGATGATAATCGTAGCAAAACAAAACAAAAGACACGAATCTTATCGTCTCTGTTTTGTGACAATATGCAACGAACATGTCGTAGCTTAATCGTGGTAACTTGCCATGAAAGTGGTCGTCTCTATATCATAGCAAATGTGCCACAAATTAACCGTATCAAATTCGTAGCAAAGTTGCCACGTAAACCATTGTAGCAATGGTCGTAGCATTTTGAAACGATTTTGCTACGAACCAAAATTTGCTACGATCGTATAGCTAAGATTTCCAAATCGTTGCATTTCGTAGCAAGCTCACCATATAGCTACGAAAAATCACTCATAGCTACGATTGTTGACCGTTGCTATTTGCGTTTTTTTACTAGTGAATTACTTAGTTTTACTTTTATCAAGTGCAAGCAAGTCTTCAATCTTGTTTTTCATGTTTATTAATATCGCGGGGACAGGATGTGTATGATGATGGTATTGTTTTCGACCAGCCTGAACATTTGGAGCTATGTATTTTCAGAAATGATTCTTCAAATCTTCTTGCCCATTTTATCAAGATTTTCCTAAGTTAAGAGTCTAAGGCATCTCTCAACTAGATGTATATTTTATTTTATTATGATTAACCAGTATCATTTTTAAGTATAATAATTCTTCTGCTTGGTGGTCTATATATTGTTCTGTTCACGGCCGTGCCTGAATTTTTCTAGGTTAGAAGCATAGAAAGAATCCAGCAGCTTAGTGTACTCCATACTCTCCCTATCCTCAATCAATGATTCCTTGCTATCGATGGTGAGACCATGCTGTAGGGAATCCTCCAAGGCTAACTCCTCCAAGTATTTATCAGCAAGGGCTTCCAGCTCATCAGTGTAGAACATCTTCCCTTCCACAGTAGGCTTCTTCATCACCTCATTGATGTCAAAGTGAAGTGTGTTCCCCTTGCCAAAATGAAGGTCTATCTTTCCTTCTTTGACCTTCACCACTGCTACTGCTGTAGCCAAGAATGGTCTTCCAAGGGTCAAGGGATCCTTTGTCTCTTCATCCATCTCAAGCACCACAAAGTCTGTGGGAATCTCACAATTTCTCACCATCACAGGTAGATCCTCCAAAATCCCAATGGGAAGCTTCACAGAACGATCAGCAAGCACCAAGGAGAGTCTACACTTCTTGTATTAAGTAAAACCCAAGCTTCTTGGCAACAGATAAAAGCATGAGGCTGACACTAGCTCCCAAGTCGCATAGGCATCTCTCAAACATCAAGGGGCCAATGACAGGCAGAGTAAAGCATCCTAGATCCTCTAGCTTCTTAGGGACTGTCAATCTCTGGATAATGGCACTGCACTCATGAGTAAGAACCATCATACCCTCCATCTCTTTCTTCTTTGCAACTACAGAATCCTTCAAGAACTTGTTGTGTCGTGGAACCAGCATGAAGGCATCAATGATGGGCATTGTGACCTGACCCAGGGAGATGGCCGCGAGACAGCTTACCCGCGCAGCCGGACATTGCTTGGTGGAAGCTTGTACGGGATGCAGGTTGGCTGCACCTGGATCACCTACCTGCGCGGCCTGGGCGAAGCTGGGACGAGGAAGACTTCATGCGGGTCAGAAGCACCAGGACGAGCACCCCGCGCGGCTGGTCGACGTTGGCTGGATGATGTGGGTTGGGCGAGCTGATCAACCCGGGGCGTGTTTTTGAGATTGGTCTTGACTTAGTGCTTTCCAAGGACCTTTTGGTCATTTCTCTTGGTGTTTTTAGGTTTTCTAAGGTTAGTATAAATACTCTTGTAAGCCACAAATTTGGATCTAAGTTTTATTCTCTCTAAGAACACAAAACACTTTGGTGAAAGTTTTATCTTTGAATCTAAATCTCATCTTGTTCTTGTGTTCATGAGTGTTTATTTCTTCTTTCTTTCTTTCTCTTCATGATTAAGCTTAAATCTTTCATGGGTTTAAGAGTAAGCATGAAGATTAGTGAGTAGATCTATTTTAGATTCATGGGTTAGGATGATTAAGGGTGATAAAGTGCAGATCTAAGGTGTTTTAGTGTTAGATCTTTCTTTTCCTTGCTTGTTGAGTGATTTTAAAGCTAGTTTAGAGTTGGCCTCTCTATTCTAGAGCTCTAGGCAATTCCTGCCCGGAAGGTGTTTGTGGAAATGCCTGAACTAACTCTTCAATGCTTTTAGCTTTCTTTACAAAAGGGATTTGTTGCTAAAGAAGCTAGGATTGCTAGTAGACTTATTTTTAATGATTGCTTTTGTCATTACAGTCAAAGAGATTTGATGTATTCGGTGACTCTTGCAAATGAACATTCATCTTGGGAAAGAGTTTTTAGTATTGTGTCTAGGCATAAGGTAATAGATTGATTGAAAGTTTGGCATCTTAGATTGAATCTTAATCACCCAAGATCAGGTCCCTAACCCCATGAGTGCTATCTCCTCTCATTGAAAGAAAGTTTGTTTCTTTATTGCATTCTAGTATTGTTATTAGTTCTTATTATCATCTAAATCTAGTTGCACTTAGATTAAGCATGAACCTGCATTCTCTTTGTTTCAAAATAGCTTAGGATTGGATTGACACTCATTACTACTTTGATTTGAACAAGGACCCCTGAAAAGTCCATTGTCAGCATACCAAGACTCCATGCTCACTCTAGCTTATCGACGAGTCTACCATCTGTTCCGGCCATGCGCCCTCTAGAACAGATGACTCTTATCAACTATAGAGCTAAATGCTCTTTAAGCCACGTGTCCACTAGGTCATGTGCCCACTAGGTCATGTGCCCACTAGACCACGTGCCCACTAGGCTACATGTCCATCTAGGCTACGCGCCTCCACCAACATGAACTACGAATGGCATGATCCCCCACTGAAGGGTACGTAGCCAATCCCCACTGAAGGATGCAAATATAAATCCAAACCCCTTCCGTTGTTCCACACATAGATACCCAAGGGCCGACCTTGGTAGCGGAACCCTCGACGTTAGATCAGGGGACACCCCAGGACCGACCACTATAGTCGGAACCATCTACTCTAGATTAAGACGACCCTGCCATCTTCACTATTGACAGGCAGCTCCTGCCTCACGACCATTATCTCCTGCTGCTACTAAGGCACTGCCGGCATATACTGGCCCATACCCATATGGCAGTATCCTAATAGCAGGACCACCGGGTTCATCAACTATCAAAGCGGGAGAATGCATTACGACGACCTGTCTCCTTATTTCTATCATTCAATAGAGCTGAGCACGAATCGCTTGTACACAAAAATACCCTAATAAGGACCAAAGCCTATCATGACAAAAATATCATTTCTAGGCATTTCAAACCAAATGATTAGGTGTTGTTATATAACTCTTGACTTACATTGTTTCCCGGAAAACTTAGATCTCGTTGGTCAGGTCCTTTCACGGTAATGGACATCCGACCTTATGGAGCAATCACACTGATGAATGATAAAGGAGAAGAATTCACAGTGAATGAACAACGTGTAAAACACTATTGGGCTAAACCGCCAAATAGCAGACCTTTGCGTTTGGGCTTTCCTACCGCTGAATAAGTCGGACCTAAAGTCAAGCTAAAGACTAAAAATAAGCGCTGAGTGGGAGGCAACCCAGTAATAGGTTTAGGATTTCCATTTATGTTTTTCTCTAAAGAAATATAATATATATATATATATATATATATATAATATTAATAAAACTAAAAATAAAAAGATAAAAAGATACCGATTATAGCGACCACACTCACTAACTTCAACTCTCTTTTGTGTTTGTTGGCAGATGAGTTCACATGGAGAACACAAAGAGAGAAGAACGAAGAGAAGGCTCAACCACGCTGGGACCTCCCGGAACCACCCTCCATCATCTCCATCTTCATCTTCATCTCCATCCCTGCGAGCTGACGAGAGAGAGCCTTGGCCTCGAGATGTTAATACTCCATCATTACCTTCGAGACCTTTGACGACCCGAAGAAAGCGGTCAAGGACAGCAAATGCACCCACCATGCGCTCATATACACGTGGGACGACTACGACAGCCTGTTCTACAACACATGGCTGGACGTCTCCATCGAGCCAACACCGTTTATCGATCAGGCTACCGTGAGGAGCCTCAAGCTTGAGTCGGATCTGAACGACATGATCAAAAAGCTGGGATTCGAAACCATGGCTTTCCACCCGTAAGACCTCCAAGTCTCTCTTGTCAGACAGTTTATGGCCACAGCTCTGCTCACCTACAGCAACCCGAGGGCGAGGGTTGCAGGCGATGGCACTTTGTCTTTCTTCGCCAGAGGTATTGACAAGGAGTTTTCAAGGGTCTTAGGCCAAAGTAGTATAAAGAGTGTCAAATCCAATCCTAAGTGATTTCCAAGCAAAGAGATTGCAGGATAATGCTTAATCTAAGTGCAACCAGGTTATGAGGGTAATAGGAACTAAGAACTAGACTACAAAGCAATAAAGGAACAAACTTTCAAACAATAAGAGTAAAGAGGACCCATGGGGCAAGGGATTTGACTTTAGGTGATCAAGATCCAATCTCAAGGTGGCAAGCTATCAATCAAACACTTTCCTTATGTCTAGACGCAACACTAAACAAGTTCTTGGTCAAGATAAATGCTAATTTGCAAGAGTCACCCATACATCAAAAGTCCTTGACTGAAATGACTAAAGCAATCATTAATAATAAGTCTACTAGCAATCTTAGCTCCTTTACCATCAAATTTCTTTGGTAAAGCAAGCTAAAAGCATTGAAGAGTTGGTTCAGACATTTCATCATACACCTTGTGGGCAGGAAATGTCTAGAGATTTATTTTAGTATGATCAAGACTAAAATAGCATTGAGAACCCATAACAAGCAAATAAAGAAGTAGATCTAACATTAAACACGCTAGATCTTCACTTAATCACCCTAATCACCTTGGTCCATGAATCCAAAGTGGATCTACTCACTAATAATAATGATAAACCCAAAACTCATGGATGAGTGAAGGTTAATCATGTTGAGAAGCAAGTTTAATCTAACAAACACAAAAAAATAAGATGAAAAGAGACTAAAGATTCAATCTTTCTTCAAGATCCAAAATGTGTTTTTTGAGAGAAAAAGAGCTTATCCCAACTTTGGGGGTTACAAGAGTATTTATATGATCCTTGGAATACCTAATGGCTTTCTTTAAAAAGTCTAAAATTCCCTTTAAAAATATTGATTTTTGACCAAGGTAAGTACACGACCCGAGTAGGAGTCATGGTCGACAACCCGCGTCGGCCAACCCATATCCCATCAAGTCCAGCTTCTGGTACGGCCACCCGGGTAAGCCAACCTGTGGCCATCTCCCCGCATCGGCCCTCTCGTCCTGGGTCATGGTCCATGCGCTCGGGTAGAGCAACCCGCGGCCATCTCCCTGGGTTGTACCTCATCCTGGATTTGTTTACTCCATGCGCCCGGGCAAGGCAACCCGCGGCCTCGACCCCGTGTGAGCTCTGCCGTCCAGCCTCGTCCTCCATGCACCCAGGTAAGGCAAGCCGCGTCCCATCTCCCCGGGCTGGCTCGTCTACGACCAAAAAAAAGGTCATGCGCCCGGGTAAGAACCCGGGTCATATTCGTCCTGGTTCACGGATTGGCTTGTCCAGGCTCGACCAAACTCCATTCTTCACCCCATTTTTGATCACAATGCTTCCAAACACCTCCAATCACTCCATAGGAAACTCCTGTTAGGGGATTTTTGGGTAGGATCTTTGTGAGTACTACGGAACGATGGACAAGCTAGAGTTGTTTGAGAGTATTAGAGAGAAATAGACTGGAAGAGACGTTTTATTCATCGTTTGAGCAGGGACTAAAATAGATCGGTGTACAAACACTAGTTCTAGCCGCCTAACCCTAGTCTCTAAGTCTTGAAGTGTCGATCCATTGTTTTAGGGTTTAGGTTCCCTTTATATAGTCGTCTTAGGTCGCTGGGAGTCGGTTTCATGAAGTAGAAAGCTTCCATATCCGGGAATATGGAAGGTTCTCTCTATCGGAAGTTTTCCATTTTTCCCGGAGGAAGGGTCCGATGCAGGGGTCGGACCCGGGTGCCATCTCAAGCAAGAACCTGGAGGCCGGTGTCCTGCCTGGGGTCTGGAGAAATCTAATACCTGAGTATTTTCCCCAACAGTTTGCCCCTTATTTCTCGATTTTGTCATCAGAATCCGGGAATAACCTGTGCACTCAAGTCAACCGGAGTTGCTCATTCTCAGCTGGCTTCCCTTGGGCAGGACATCTTTCCAACAATTCTGCTTTGCCGGGATCTTCTTAGGTCGGGACCGTGTGCCGTACCCGGAGGAGACCTGGCTCCGCTGTAGTAAGCCAGAGACTGGCGGCTTTTATCCGGACCCTTGAGTCTGTTGAAGTTGACGAAGCTTGGAGCCTGAGTGTTTTGTTCGGGAGGCAAGGCCGGAGCGTGGAGCTTATGATTTTGATAGCAGTTCCAAGATTGGGAGCTTGGAAGCTTCGGGTTGCTTCAATGAGCCCGCCGAGTTATTTGCCAAAATTCCTTTTTGGAAGGATTTTCCCTTTTTATTTGCGGGGATCGGGTTTCCTTTTCGACAGCCAGGCTACGTGTGGCGAGAATCATCTAAGATATCAGAGAATGTTATCTTTCCTTTTCCGGTCTTTTGGGGAATGGCAACTCCGGTGCATATAAAGGTCCGATGCGGCCAGCGGTAGCATTCATCCTGCTCGAGTTTTCTGATCTTGACGGGAAAGATGAACAACTTCTCCAAGCTCCCTTCGTTCCCAGCTTCATTCGTGGGTGGCCGCACGAGGCCATGTCACCCTCCTGCCGATCCTTTCTCCTCCTCAATTTCGGCATGGGCGGAAGTTCCGTTGGCTGATTGCGAACTAGTTCCCATGGCGCCTTTGAAGCTTCACCGCTCTTACTTGCTTGACGATGGCCCTCGCTCTGAGATCCGGAGGAAATACGGAATCCCTCCTTCTGTGGGGATGAGATGTTCCTATGAATATGAGCGTGTTCCCGACGGAGGGGACAATGAAGTAGCCGTTTTTGAGGCATGCCTGGAGGCTGGTTTTCGGGGTGTCATCCCTTCCCTTGTCGCCGCGGCTGTTGGGGAAAAATATCCAGGTACCAGATTTCTCCAGCTTCCGGGCAGGATATCGGCCTCCAGACCCCTGCATCGAAGAACCCTGATTCCGACCCTTGCTTCCGAACCGACCCCTGGGTAAAATGGAAGTTTTCTATCTAAGGGGATTCTTCCATATTCACGAATATGGAAGTGTTTAACCTACTTCAACCGACATCTACATCTATAAAAGGGGAGCCCAAACCCTAGAAGAAGGGATCGACATTGAGAGACGAGGAGATTAGGGTTTAGGCGGCTAGAGTTACGGTTTATACACCAAAAAATTGTAGTCCCTGCTCAAATCATCAATAAACATCTCATTAGTCTTGATTCTCTTGTTTTTGCACAAATCTTCTAGTGTTCCGTAGTACTAAAGCGACCCTACACAAAAATACCATAACAATTTGGCGCTAGAAGGAGGGGAGTAATCCAAACTACGTGACGATGGCATTAGAAGACCTTGGCGACCAGTCCGAAGCCACTCCAAGGGAAATCGAGCTGCTCAATCGACTTGACGCCCTCCAAAGTCAGATCTCCGAGCTCCACAAAACTCGAGAGATGACGGCGGGCAATCCTGAGCTTCTTCAGAAGTCCTAACCCTAAAGGACAAGCTTGACGAGCACTCCAAACAGCTGCAGCAGAGCGCCGAGAAGCTGGGGACTCTCGAAGCCAAAAACCTCACTCTCCGATAAGATAATCACGCTCTCGGAGATACCAGCAACAAGCGACGAAGGTTTCGGACCCGAGTTCGGCCCATGCCTTCCCTCGACATACCAACAGGCGGAGTGCCCGAAAATGAAGAAACAATTCCCAGGACAACCCGGGTGCTAGAGGATAGCGATTCCGAGATGGAGGATGAAGAATACTCACCTGACGATCCAGCGATCTTAGATTCCGCCATGGCGGCCTATCTCGAGAACATGTTCTCCGAGAGATTCAACACCATCCAGTATATGTTTGAGAGGCTCCCTGGAGTAGCTCCCCCCATCCAGAGAAGCAAACTTGGCTCCCACTCCGATACCCCGTTTGTAGAGGAGGTCTCCTCAATAGAGATGCCTCGAAAGTTCTCCTTCCCTGCTTGATATTAGGAGTTTTCAAGGCTCCTATGGATCAATCAAAGTAGTACAAAGAGTGTCAATCCAAACCTAAGCCATTTTGAAACAGAGAGAATACAGGTTTATGCTTAATCTAAGCGCAACCAGTTTGAGATGATTATATGAACTAAGAACTATGCTAGAATGCAATAAAGTAACAAGCTTTCTTTCAATATGTGGAGATGGGATCCATGGGATTAGGGACCTGATCTTGGGTGACTAAGGTTCAATCTAAGATGCCAAACTTTCAATCAATCTACTTCCTTATGCCTAGACACAATTCTAAACAAGCTCTTGGTCAAGATGAATGTTCATTTGCAATGGTCATCCATACATCAAAATCCTTGGCAGTAATGACTAAAACAATCCTTAAGAACAATCCTTGGCAGTAATGGTTCAGGCATTTCGACATACACCTTATGAGCAGGAAATGCCTAAAGCTCTATTTTGAGAGCCAACTCTTAAATAGCATTAAAATCACTCAATCAAGCAAGGAAAAGAAAGATCTAACACTAAACACCTTAGATCTACACTTATCACCCTTAATCACCCTAACCCGTGAATCCTAGATGGATCAACTCACTAATCCACATGCTTACTGTGGGAACCAAAATTCAAACCATCGATTTTAATGAATAATAATGAAGGAAAGCAATGAAAACCCTACTTTCCTTGAGGTCCGGATTCTCTGCAAGAGCTGACGACAAGTGACCAAATAAATGCGGAAAAGGGTTTGTTAAGAGTTGGGACTGGACCTTAAGAAAGGCTGCCTACATACCCCTTTCGAGGATCAAGTCGGATGTAGTTCATTTAGAAAGAATTGAACAAGAGATTGAACCGCCTGGGCGAGTTCGTCTAGTACGAGCGTGGGTCACAGAAACAGGCATGTCGAGAATAATGCCTAGGGTTTCTAAGTGCCGAGCTCTAGAGCAAAAGAATTGTCCGATCCTTTCGAGAGGAACAGAGATCTGCGAACAAGATAAAAATAGAACAAGAGGCGGCCAGACGTTCTAGGTCCTGCCTTGCTAGTCTAACCGCCAAAATTCTAAGTTCTCAATGCTAACGGGAGTTCTCTAGGTCTCAAATCTCGGATCCCCTTTTCTTCTGCTCCAGCTCATATAGTTGCTTTAAGTCGGTGGCCCGTATATTCCTTTGCCTCGGGCCCAAGTTATCTCTTTTTGGGAATATTCCATTTTCCGTCGATCTTCGTAATTATCCTCGAATCTTGACGTTTATCTTCGGAAACTTAACATTTATCCTACTTCCAAGAGTTAGGATAAACCGTCACAGCTCCAATTGGGCTTGGGTCCCTTCTAAATCGTAGATTGGCCTCTAGACATGTTTAGTCGTAAAACTTCGAGAGTAACTTCGATCGAGACGAAACGAGAGGTATAGGGTCCAAATCTCAGATAACACAACTATACGGAGGATGCGGGAATCGAAACGAGTTGGACTGACCGTGATTGGATTGTCCTCGCCCTAGGGCGAGGTGAACTGGACGCGGATCGTCCTCGCCCATGGGCGAGCTGACCACGGTAACGGTCGTCCTCGCCCATGGGCGAGGTGACCACGGTAACTGTCGTCCTCACCCATGGGCGAGGTGACTAGGACGCGGATCGTCCTCACCCATGGGCGAGGTGACCATGGTGCGAGTCATCCTTGCCAATGGGCGAGGTGACCACGGGAACGGTCGTCCTCGCCCATGGGCGAGGTGACCAGGACGCGGATCGTCCTCGCCCATGGGCGAGGTGACCACGGTGCGTGTCATCCTCGCCCGTGGGCGAGGTGACCACGGCATGGGTCGTCCTCGCCCATGGGCGAGGTGACTTTGGTGTGGGTCATCCTCGCCCGTGGGCGAGGTGACCTCGGTGCGGGTCGTCCTCGCCCGTGGGCGAGGTGACCTCGGCACACATCGTCCTCGCCCGTGGGCGAGGTGGTTCGGGACAGTGCTTTTTTTCTTTCGTAAAATCTCAACGGAAAGTCCGATCGACACGAAACGAAATCCTCTTTGATCTAGACTCAAAGGAGAACAAAAGTGAGCTTACCCTTGGACGAGGTGACCATTACAGAGGGCGAGGTGACCTCGGTAAGGCGGTCCTCGCCCGTGGGCGAGGTGGCCGAGACAGTGACTTTGTTCTCTTCGTAAAATCTCAGCGGAAACTCCGATTGAGACGAAAAGAAAGCCAATTTAATCTAGACTCAAAGGAGAAAAAAGGTGAGCTTTTCCCTAGGGCTAGGTGGCCATTACAGAGGGCGAGGTGACCTCGGTAAGGCGGTCCTCGCCCGTGGGCGAGGTGGCCGGAACAGTGACTTTGTTCTCTTCGTAAAATCTCAACGGAAACTCCGATTGAGACGACACGAAAGCCATTTTGATCTAGATGATGTCTTGCATATTTACATGTTTTTAGTTATCATATCTTATGCATTTTTGCTCATTTAGATTAGGCTTTAGGCATCTTTAGGCTCATTATGCATTCATAAGTCCCTATTAGGTGTTGGAGCACACTTTGGAGATATTGAAGATGTTTGGGAGTTTTGTGATGAAAAAGAAGGGTTTAAAGATGAACATGGACAGAGGCCTTAGGAATACCTTCTGATGCTAATATTTGGTGGAGACATGGCATTCTGAGTTAGCTTTCCAATGGAAGTGGTTTCAAGACATTTGGAGCCATATTGGAGGAGTTATGATCAATTGAGTGGAAGCATGTCAAGCAACCCGGGTGAGCACACCCGAGTCCAACCATCAAACCTCGCCTGGACAAGCTCAGGGCCGGCCAGGACGACCGGGACAAGCACCCGCGTCCTGATTGTGCTGAACGCCTGGAACGGACGCGGTCCATACCACCCGAGCACAAGGACCCGCGACGGGACGGACGGACTGGGCCGAGCTCAGGGCGCACCCGACCTTGCCTCACCCAGCGTACCAGCAGACACCCGACAGCACCACCCGGCCACGCACACCCGCACGTCCTGCTGCTAGACGAGCTCGGACGCGTCCAGCACCACCGGACCAGGACACTCGGACGTCCCACAACTCCTCCTACCCGCGTACCAGCCTGCACCCGACTAGCACCACCCGGCCACGCACACCCGCACGTCCTGCTAGCTGCTGGACACCCACCCGCGGCGAACACACCGGCCTAGAGAGGCCGCACGGCCTGGACGCCGGACGAGCAAGACACCCGGCCTGGGCATACCCGGCCTGGACAGGCACTAGCTGACCGGGTGGCTGAGTTTCTTCCTTTCTCCTTGTTTCTCATTGGTGAAAATCACTTGGCCAAGGGCTTTTAGACTTTCTCCTTTTATGTGTTTAGGGCTTTTAAGCCTACTATAAATACTCTCATTAACCCAAGTTTGGGACTTATGTTATTTATGATCTAAGAACAAAACCTTTGAGTAAAGCTTCATCTTTGAATTATTAATCTCATCTCATCTTGTGTTCTTGATTGTTTATCTCATCTCCTTTCTTTCTCTATATGTTTATGCTTGAATCTCTCATGGGTTTAAGAATAAGCATGTGGATTAGTGAGTAGATTCTTCTAAGATCCATGGGTTAGGGTGATAGAGAGTGATTAAGTTAGATCCAAGGTGTCTAGAATTAGATCTATCATTTCCTTGCATAGATTTGGTGTTTTAAAGCTATATTTGAGTTGGCCTCTCAAACATAGAGCTATAGGCATTTCATGCCGGAAGGTGTTCTATGAAATGCCTGAACCAACTCATCTATGCTTTTAGCTTGCTTTGCCTAAGGGATTAGTTGTCTTAGAGGCTAGGATTGCTATTAGACTCATTCTCATTGTTTGCTTTGATCATTACAGCCAAAGGGATTTGGTGTACTTGGGTGATCATAGCAAAGAGCATTCATCTAGGGATAGAGCTTGCTTAGTTTAGTTGTCTAGGCATAAGGATTAGATTGATTGAAAAGTTAGCATCTTGGATTGAAGCTTAATCATTTGATATCAAGTCCCTACACCCATGGGTTTTGCTCTCCTCATAAGAAAGAAAGTTTGCTTTTGTTGTGTTTTACTCATTGTTCTAGTTTAATCATCATTCTCTCTAATGGTTGCATTTAGATTGAGCATAGGCTTGCATTCCCTCTGTTTCATTGTCACTTAGGACTGGTTCGACAATCTTTTATACTACATCATTTGATTAGAATCTGAAAAGTTCTATCATCAAATTGGCCGTTGCCAAATTCTAAGTTGATTGTGACATTGGGATTTAGTCACTTGCTTGAGACTAAATCATTTTTCTTTTCTTGTGATATTGATTCTCCTTTTGCATTTTCCTTTGATTTTCAGGTGTATGAACACAAGAAGCAGGGTGCAACTAACCTGGTTCCCACTGTTGAAGAGATAGCTACACTTGAGAGGAAATAGAAGGAGAGAGAAGAGGAGCAACAGGCTCACATTCAGAGATTGGGGTTTGAGATGGATGATCATCAACCCCAAGAAGGCAATGGTCAAGGAGCTGACAACCTTAGACCACAGCGCAACAACAACACCCACAGCTGCCAGCTAGAGCCATTGGCACATATGACCGTCCTCACATTCATGGCAACAGGACAGGTATCCGTGCACCAGCTGTGGAAGCTAATAACTTTGAGATCAAGTCAGGCTTGTTGAATGTGATTGAGAACAACAAGTACCATGGCTTGGCTGTAGAAGACCCATTTGATCACTTGGACAAGTTTGATAGCTATTGTGGCTTGTCCAAGACCAATGGTGTGTCAGAAGATGCCTTCAAGCTCAAGTTGTTTCCATTCTCTCTAGGAGACAAGGCACGCCAATGGGAGAAATCTCTACCTAGTGACTCCATCACTACTTGGGATGATTGTAAGAAGGCCTTCTTGGAGAATTTTTCTCCACATCAAGGACAGCCAAGCTGAGGAATGAGATCTCTAGTTTCCAGCAGAAGAACTTGGAAAGCTTTAGTGAAGCATGGGAAAGGTTCAAGGGATATCAAGCTAAGTGCCCACACCATGGCTTCTCAAAGGAGAGTTTACTGAGCACATTCTATAGAGGTGCCCTTCCTGAGTTTAGAGCAAGATTGGATACAGCAAGCAATGGTTTCTTCCTGGGCAGGTCTGAAGAAGATGCTGAGGAGCTGGTGGACAACATGGTCAAGAGTGATTCAGTCTACAGTGGAGAACATGACAGGGCTGATAGAACAACCAGAGCTGATGACAACCAGACCAAGAAGGAAATAAAATCCTTGCAAGATAAGATAGACTTGCTGATTGCTAACCAAGCCAAGCAGGAGCAGATTCACTTTGTGGGTGGTCCAAATCAAGAAACTCCTCCTAAGGTTAATGAAGTTGAAGGGTTAGAAGGGCAAGAAGAGCTTTGCTTCATCAACAACAATGGTTCTTGGTACAGGAAGGAACCTAACTTTCAGTACAACAATTACCAGCAAAGGTCTTACCCCAACAACCAGCAAGGAGGCTACACCAACAACCAGCAAGGAGGCTACACCAACAACCAGCAAGGAGGTTATCCACCAAAGCAAAACACTCAACAAGGGAGCTACCAGCCTAGGCAGAATCCTCCTCCTGGTTTTGCAAACCATGGCAATCAATCTACTCAAGCTCAAGGAAGCTCCTCCCAAGCTAAAGCTCCAGATTCATCTATGGAAGCTATGTTCAAACAATTGTTGGAAGGTCAAGCTAGAGCAGCCAAAGACATTGGCCATGAGTTCAAGACTGTTCACTCCAAGATAGACAGCAGCTACACTGAGCTAAACAACAAGATTAGAGCTTTGGAGAATCAATTTGCTTCTATGAACTCTCAGCCAAGTCGCCAACAAGGAACATTACCAGGAAAGCCAGAGCAAAACCCCAAAGAACCAATGAAGGCAATCACTTTGAGAAGTGGTAGAGAGCTACCTCCAAGAACTCTCCCCAAGGATGGTGAGACACTAAGTGGGGGGGTGGCTATCAACATTGATGATGATGTTGTGATTGTGGATGAGAAAGTTGATGAGGAGATTTTAGAAAAGATTGTTGAAGCTAAGGGAAAAGGAAAGGTTGGAGAAGAGAAGCAAACACCAAAGCATGGTGAAGTTACTACTCCAACAAAGGAGTCTTCTTTTGTTCCTCCTCCTTATGAACCTAAGCTACCATTTCCTGGAAGATTCAAGAGGCAACTTTTGGAGAAGTACAAAGCACTCTTTGAGAAGCAATTGAGTGAAGTTCAAGTTACAATGCCAATCATTGATGCCTTCATGCTTGTTCCTCAATACAGCAAGTTCTTGAAGGATGCTGTGGCTGCCAAGAAGAAGGAAATGGAAGGCATGATGGTTCTTACTCATGAGTGCAGTGCCATCATCCAGAGATTGACAATCCCTAAGAAGCTAGAGGATCCAGGCTGCTTTACCCTACCTTGTGCCATTGGTCCTTTAATGTTTGAGAGATGTCTATGTGATTTGGGAGCTAGTGTCAGTCTCATGCCTCTATCTGTTGCCAAGAAGCTTGGGTTTAGTCAATACAAGAAGTGCAAACTCTCTTTGGTGCTTGCTGACCGCTCAGTCAAATTCCCCATTGGTATCCTTGAAGACCTCCCTGTAATGGTGGGAAATTGTGAAATCCCCACTGATTTTGTTGTTCTTGAGATGGATGAAGAAGCTAGAGACCCCTTGATCCTTGGAAGACCATTCTTAGCCACAGCAGGAGCCCTTATCAATGTGAAGGAAGGCAAGATTGATCTTCATTTGGGGAAAGAGCACACTCTCCATTTTGATGTCAACGAGGTAATGAAGAGGTCAACTGTGCAAGGCCAAGTGTTCTACATAGAGGAGATGGAAGCTCTTGCTGATGAGCTCCTTGAGGAATTGGCACGTGGAGAGTTGACAATAGAGGACCCTTTGCAGCATGCTTTGACAGTGGATAAAGAGGTCCAAGTGGTTGAGAACAAGGAGAGTGAGGCTATTGCAGCCATGCTGGATTCTCGAAAGAAGATTGCTGATAGAGGCCAGTATGAGGAGCTTAAACAAGAGGCATGTCAAGCTGTTCCAGCCACTCAACAAGAGAACACCAAACAAGATGATTGGAGTGAGCTCAAGGCACCAAAAGTGGAGCTAAAACCTCTTCCCCATGGTGTAAGGTACGCATTTCTAGGCCCTAATGAGACATATCCTGTCATTGTGAGTAGTGAACTTACTGAACTTGAGCTTTCTCAACTTTTAAATGCACTTAAAAGGTTTAGAAAAGCCATTGGATACTCACTAGATGATATTAAGGGGATATCACCTTCTTTGTGCATGCATAGGATACATCTAGAGGATGAATCAATGACTTCATAGAACATCAAAGGAGGTTAAATCCTAACCTTAAAGATGTTGTAAAGAAGGAGATTCTCAAGCTCTTAGATGCTGGTGTTATCTACCTATTTCAGATTCTAAATGGGTATCTCCTGTGCATGTAGTTCCAAAGAAGGGTGGTATCACTGTGGTTAAAATGACAAGGATGAATTGATACCAACTAGAACCATAACTGGCCATAGGATGTGTATTGATTATAGAAAGCTCAACTCAGCATCTAGAAAAGATCACTTTCCATTGCCATTCATTGATCAAATGCTTGAGAGACTTGCAAACCATCCTTTCTATTGTTTTCTTGATGGGTATTCAGGGTTCTTCCAAATCCCCATTCATCCCAATGATCAAGAGAAGACAACATTCACATGCCCTATGGCACCTTTGCTTATCGAAGGATGCCATTTGGGTTATGTAATGCTCAAGCAACCTTTCAAAGGTGCATGATGTCTATCTTCTCGGATCTCATTGAGGATATAGTGGAGGTATTCATGGATGATTTCTCTGTCTACGGATCTTCGTTTTCTGCTTGTTTGTCCAACTTGTGCAGGGTCCTACAGAGATGTGAAGACACCAACCTAGTGCTGAATTGGGAGAAGTGTCATTTCATGGTCAAAGGAATTGTGCTGGGACACAAGATTTCAGAAAAGGGTATTGAAGTGGACAAAGCTAAGATTGAGGTGATGGTCAGCTTGCCCCACCAAAGACAGTGAAAGACATCAGGAGCTTCCTTGGCCATGCTGGATTCTATAGAAGATTCATCAAGGACTTCTCAAAGATTGCTAGACCAATGACCAAGTTGCTGTGCAAGGAGGCTGCTTTCAGCTTTGATGAAGATTGTCTTGAGGCTTTCAAGAAGATAAAGGGTGACCTTGTTAGTGCTCCCATTGTTCAACCACCTGATTGGGACCTCCCCTTTGAGATAATGTGTGATGCTAGTGATTTTGCTGTTGGGGCTGTCCTGGGGCAGAAGAAGGATGGCAAAACTCATGTCATTTATTATGCTAGCCAAACATTGAATGATGCAGATGAGGTATGCCACAACAGAGAAGGAGATGCTGGCCATTGTCTTCGCCTTTGAGAAATTCAGAAGCTACCTGGTGGGTTCTAAGGTCATTGTGTATACTGACCATGCAGCTTTGAGACATCTCTAGCAAAGAAGGATGCCAAGCCAAGACTACTAAGGTGGATCCTTTTGCTTCAAGAGTTTGACTTGGAGATTAGAGACAAGCCAGGGATTGAGAATGGAGTTGCTGATCACTTGTCCAGGTTGAGAATTGAAGGTGGAATCCCTATTGATGAGGGCCTCAGAGAAGAGCATGTCCTAGCCATCATGTCAGTGGTAGCAGCCATTGAGACTGGAAAAAAGATTGAAGAGGTTAAGGCAGCTGAAGAACGGACCTTGGTATGCTGATTTGGTTAACTATTTAGCCACTGGAAAGAGCCATTGGGACTTGCAGGGTATGAGAAGAAGAAGTTCTACAAGGATGTGAAGAGATACTATTGGGATGAACCATACCTCACACCTATGCAAGGATCAGATTTATAGAAGAGTGGTGGCTGAAGAAGAAGTTGAAGGAATCCTCTCACATTGCCATGGATCTCCCTATGGAGGCCATTTTGCTCCATTCAAGACTGTCTCAAAGGTGTTACAAGCTGGATTTTGGTGGCCACACATGTTCAGGGACTCACAAGACTTCATTTCAAGATGTGACTCTTGCCAAAGGAGTGGGAACATTACTAAAAGAAATGAGATGCCTCAAAACCCAATCCTTGAAGTGGAAGTGTTTGATGTTTGGGGATTGATTTCATGGGACCCTTCCCTCTTCCTATGGCAACAAATACATCTTGGTGGCTGTGGACTATGTATCAAAGTGGGTGGAAGCAATAGCAAGTCCTACAAATGATTCAAGAGTAGTGGTCAAAATGTTCAAGAGCACTATTTTCCCAAGATTTGGAGTTCAAGAGTGGTCATAAGTGATGGAGGTTCACACTTCATCAACAAGGTATTTGAGAGTCTTCTCAAGAGGAATGGAGTAAAGCACAAGGTTGCAACACCTTATCACCCTCAAACTAGTGGCCAAGTGGAAGTCTCCAACAAGCAAATCAAGGGGATCTTGGAAAGGTTGTAGGAACCAAGAGGAAGGATTGGTCAGCCAAGCTTGATGATGCTCTTTGGGCATATAGAACAGCATTCAAGACTCCTCTAGGCACCACTCCCTTCAACATTGTCTATGGAAAGTCTTGCCACCTGCCAGTTGAGCTTGAATACAAGGCATTGTGGGCTGTGAAGCTTCTAAACTTTGACATCAAGTGTGCAAAGGAGAAAAGACTTCTTCAACTCAATGAGCTGGATGAGATAAGGATGGATGCTTTTGAGAACTCAAGGATCTACAAGGAAAAGACAAAGGCCTTCCATGATAGGCACATCCTCAAGAGAGAGTTCAAGGCAGGAGATCAAGTGCTTCTTTACAACTCTAGACTTAAGCTATTTCCAGGAAAGTTAAAGTCAAGGTGGTCTGGTCCATTTGTGATCAAAGAAGTGAGACCCTATGGAGCCATTGTGCTTTGGAACAAGGATGGTGGAGACTTCACAGTGAATGGCCAAAGACTCAAGGAATACATGACCACAGTACCAAAGGAGGATGGGACATCAACCCCACTCTCTGATGCTCCCTTGCCTAACCTCAAAGGAGGCAAAGTCAAGCTAGTGACTTTAAACAAGCTCACTTGGGAGGAAGTCCCATGGTTATCCTTGTACATATTGCATTAGGATTCTTTTATTTTTCATCAAAAGTCCTTTGAATGATGATGGGGCTAGATTGGGAGTTTGGAGATGAGTTCACTGCGGTTTTGAGATGGAAGAGACATGAAAGGAAGTGGGTTGAACTAGGTGAAATTCAGACTTGGAAGCAGGGCGGATGTACCGGGTTGTGCTACCGGGACACGGCACCGCGCGGGTGAATCAAGCCAGACGGACGGACGGCAGGACGGACGTACCGGGTTGACTGGGCGCAGCACCCGCGGGCGGTCGATGCGGGCGGACGGACACACCGGGTCGACCTACCGGGGCCAGCGCCCGCGCGGGACAGGCGAGCACCGGGTGGACCTACGCGGGATCGCCACCCGCGGGATGATCGAGCAGCGGGTGCGTACCGAGCCAGTCCGAGCGCCCAGCACCAGCGTCCCATTTTCAGCGTAACCCCACCCGAGCGACCCCCGGCCCAGGTAAGTGTTTCTTCCCTTATTTCCGACCCAAACCCACCTAAGCCCGCCCAGAACCAACCCCACCCGACCCAGACACATTTTAAAACCCTAGGCCACCCCCTCTTTCCTCATTCCATCTTCTTCCTCACATCAAAATCCTCTCTAGCCTCCAAGAACAAAATTCCCATAACTTTGCCAAATCTTAACCAAATCACAAGTTTCTTCTTCCCACATCAAGACCTTCCTCCCCTAGACCTAATTCCTTGAACCCTTTCATCTTTATCCTTCATCCAAAGCAAGGTATGGTATCTCTAAGTTCAAATTCGTAACCCTCATGAACCACAAAATTTGAACTTGAAATTTGAGCTTTTCTTGCTAATTTCTTGTAAATTAGACTAGGGATTGCTTGTATATCATGCTGGGTAGTTGATTTCATGGTGGAATTGAGATTAATTTGAACTTTGGCAAATTAGGGTTCATGAGATTTGGGGGTTTTTGAAAAGGCTCTTACTTTTGGTTGATTATGGTCTAGGTTGATTGGAATTGATGTTCTAGAGCTTGTTTAGCATTCAATTTCAGCTGGCTTGATGTGTTTACTTGAATTTCAACTTGATTAAGTTCCCTTGTTCATAAAAAAAAAAAAAAAAATTTGCATCTTGTGAACTTGGGAGCTTGGTTACTTTGATAGTCTTGCTAGGTTGCTGGTTCTAGACTAGGTTTGCAAGTGTTCATTCCATCTTTTCTCTTTTCCAGCATATTCTCTCTTCCTTGTGCTTTATCTTGTCCAAGTCTTGATATTTTCAGGTTCCAATGGGAAGGAAAGATGAGAAACTGATTGCCTGAGAAGGCCGAGGCTGCTAAGAACCACACTGCTAAGTTCGGAAAAGCGTTAGGCTCTATGCCTGAATCCGAGGAAGAGCGTAGGCAACAAGCCCTGGCTATGTTGAGAGAAGGCACAAGCCAAGAAGGCTAGACACAGTTTGGTTGATGGGGCAGCAAAGAAACACAAGGATGAAGGAAAAGAGTGGCTGATGTTGGTAATAAGACTAGCAAGGAGGATGGCAAGAGGTTGGCTAGTGATGAGAGAGTGCTTGATGATGCTTACAAGAAAGCCAAGAAAGATGGCAAGAGGGTGGCTGTTGGTGATGATAAGAGCACTCCTTCAAAGAAAGCTAGAGCTCAAGATCTCAAAGTGTGGGACCTCTTGTTTTGGAGAAGAACACAAAGAAAGATGCTGAGAAACCCAAACTTCCCACCAAGATCAGAATCAAAGCACCAAACCCAAAGCAATTGGCACCTCCACCCTTGGTGCCAGTAGATACAACTGTTGAAGAAGCATCCTCTCAATTGAAAGTGAGGCTGAGCAAGAAACTTTCGAAAAGTTAGGTTTCAACCCTCGTAGAGATCGACAAAGGAAGCCGACTGAAGTTGAACTATTGGAGCAGATGAGGCAAGGAGTATCTTGGCCTCCAACCAGATTTGCTGATGAGAGGCTAATGAGGGAGCTAGAAATTGACCAAGACATAAAGGATTTGCTTGCTCTCATGAACATGGACAGCTTCTATTCAATGGCTTACCCAACATTTAAAGAAGTCTCTTGCCAATTCTTGGCATCCTTGGAGGTCACATTCCACTCTTCTCAACATGAGGAACAAGGGTGGGGAAGAATCAGCTTCAAGATAGATGGGAAGCCTTATTTCATGACCTTCACTGAGATTGGAGAGGTGCTAGGCCTCAAGGATTTGAAGGAGTCATCTTTGCCTAAGCTGAAAGGACTTCCTAAAGGAAAGACACTTGCCCACTTCACTTACAAGTTCTTATCAGGCAAGGATAGGGTGTCCAGCAGAGACAAGAATGCATCTATCAGACATCCATCAGTCCGCTACCTTCATAGGCTGATTGTCAACACCATCTACCCAAGGAAGGAGCAAAGCAACGTGAATGGAAGACTTGAACCTCATGCACCAGGCCATCCAACACTTTGCCTTACCTCCTCACCTACCTGAAGTTCCCACTGATTTCTACGCTGAGTTTGGTATGGTTGGTTACTTTGTGCCTTATGTACTACAAAGAGTATGCTTGGACAAACAGGGATCGAGGCTCAGATTGGAATAGGCGGCTTGATCACACCTTTACTTGCGCACCAGGGTATTGATTTGGGAGATGATGCATCCGGTCCCTCTTTCATTGATCTCACCTACTTAAAGTCAGCTCATTACTTCTCTGGAAGATACGATGGGAAGTGTGTTTACTCGTGCTTGAGAGGCCCCACCACAGTTGAGCTGCTTCTCCTAACTATGAGCTCACTACTTTGAGCACACCGGGTACTATGAGTTTTGATATCAGTGAGCAGCATCTCCTGGGCAGTCATGGAGCTCTTGGCCTATGACATTGAAGATGAATGAGAAAGCAGCAGCAAAGGCAGCTAAGTTTGATCAGGGATACTCAAGCCGAGCCACAGCTCATCTCTTTGGTCCTCCTCGCTATCGTTTGAGCAATGCACAGGTGCTTTGCCTTTTGGTCCCATTCGCCAAGCTCATGACCAGATTAGCACACTGCAAAGGTGGAACAGAGCTCAAGATAGGACCATCTTCAAGCTCACCAAGAAGTGCAAGGAATTGAGGAAAAGCTGTAAAGAGACAAGCTGAAGCTTCAGCTAAGTTCATGAGAAAGGTTGCTGATGTCCTGACTAAGGGAGCTGTAGCAGGCTGCAAGGCTGAGGACTTCGATCTTGAGACTTTCCTTGCACCACTTCCTCTACCCTTCTCGACCCAAACACACCACAAACCGAGAAGCAAGCCCTCCGCAGCTTGAGGAACCCTACATCGCCCCATCCGCGTCCGGAAACAAGTCACCAAGCCTAAGCACCACTGCTGATGAAGATGAGTCTGAGGGTGAGGCATCAGCCTCTTCCCATGCTCCATAGAGGTACTCCAACACCCTACCATTGTATATACCATTCATCATTTCATTTAGCTTTATTTTTCTTCCTTTAGGCCCTTCTCAACATTTAACAAACACAGAGACTGTGTGAATTAAGTGTGGGGGAGGTGCCAAGTTGCTGATCATCTTGTGTTTTATGTCATGAGCATGCATTTGTAGATAGTTATTGCATAAAAAAAAAAAAGAGCAATCATGTAGTTGCATTAGGATTGAGTCTAGATCATTCAATTGCATAGAAAAAAAAAATCATCATATAGGTTGCATCATGCATAAGGGGACAAGGATGATAGTTGCCTTGAAAAGATGCTCATGCTAAGTTCTTAAAGTGATACCCTTCATAAGCATAGTAAGTAGCTTGAGCAATCTTAGGATGGCTTGTAAACTTTTGCCTTGAAATCTCTTCCTAAAGCTTATTTGATTGATTGATGCCATCTCTTTGAAGTTTGCTCCTGTCATATTTAGACTCTAGTCTCTTGCTCATGGTCCCTTGTGTACTAAGTCATGGATAGAACACTTGAGCTGTCCCTCCCATTCTTTGTCTATCTTTTTGGACAAGCTCAAGTGGCACTCCACCCTAAAACCCTTACCTCCTTTCAAGCTTTCATTATTTGTTGAGTGAGGCCTTCTTTGGAAAGCTTTACATGTGCATAATGTTGAGAGTATTGGGAGCGACAATGCTTGATCTCCATTTTAGCTAGATTAGACACTCATTAATGTCTAGCTTCTAGGATGGGGGTGAGTGTTGTATGGTATGATCTTGAGGAAATGAAAGGTTTATGAAAGAAAAGGTTGACTCATGAGACTCCATTGTTATAAGTGATTAAGTCTAGAAGGGATAAGAGGAATGAAAGATTGTAAGCTCCAAATAGTTTGAAAAGTCTTGGCCCCATAAAAAAAAAAAAAAGAAAAAGAAAGAAAAAAAAAAATATAATAATAATGAAAGGGGCTAGCAATATCTAGAAAGAGCTGAAAAGAGTTTGAAATGTGTAAATTCCCTTGTAGACTTCATTAAGAAGGAGTTTCAAATGAGAAAATATTTTGAGCATTTGGGGAAATCTTTGGGTGAGAGATGTGAGTGGCATTTTGGCATTGGGAATAAAGATGTGATCTATGTATTTTGGGAAAGGGTAGAACAATGGAGATTGAGCATTGTATGCATGAGTTGATCCCTTTCTTAGATATATTATGTGCAATGTCAAGGCTACTTGTTTTGAGAGTGAACCACCCTTGAAAGATCCCTTTGAACCCCTTGTTTCACTTGAATAAAACCTTCTACCACCAAACCAAATGACTTGGACCATTTGACCATTTGCAAGAAGTCTTTTGAGTTTGCTTAATGATTGTTAGAGGGCAAATGGAATTGTGGGTTGTGGATTCATGATGAGTAAGTGTAGGGATCAAAGGAGTTAAGATAGGCCTTGTTGAGTTAGAGTTGGATTGAGTTTTGCTCCTGCTACTTGGTATGCTTGTGCAAGGTTATCAAGTTGAGAACTAAGAAGAGCATTCTTTTGGCTATGAGTCCCTCCTTCAAACCTCTCCTCCTTAGTCCTTGCAAGTTTACTTGTGGACAAGTAAAGGACTAGTGTGGGGAGTTGATGTCTTGCATATTTACATGTTTTAGTTATCATATCTTATGCATTTTGCTCATTTAGATTAGGCTTTAGGCATCTTTAGGCTCATTATGCATTCATAAGTCCCTATTAGGTGTTGGAGCACACTTTGGAGATATTGAAGATGTTTGGGAGTTTTGTGATGAAAAGAAGGGTTTAAAGATGAACATGGACAGAGGCCTTAGGAATACCTTCTGATACTAATATTTGGTGGAGACATGGCATTCTGAGTTAGCTTTCCAATGGAAGTGGTTTCAAGACATTTGGAGCCATATTGGAGGAGTTATGATCAATTGAGTGGAAGCATGTCAAGCAACCCGGGTGAGCACACCCGAGTCCAACCATCAAACCTCGCCTGGACAAGCTCAGGACGCGGCCAGGACGACCCGGGGACAAGCACCCGCACGTCCTGATTGTGCTGAACGCCTGGAACGGACGTGGTCCATACCACCCGAGCACAAGGACCCGCACGGGACGGACGGACTGGACGCGAGCTCAGGGCGCACCGACCTTGCCTCACCCGCGTACCAGGACACCCGACAGCACCACCCGCCACGACACCCGCGCGTCCTGCTGCTAGGCGAGCTCGGACGCGTCCAGCACCACCCGGACCAGGACACTCGGACGTCCCACAATTCCTCCTACCCGCGTACCAGCCTGCACACCCGACTAGCACCACCCGGCCACGCACACCCGCACGTCCTGCTAGCTGCTGGACACCCACCACGCGGCCGAACACACCCGGCCTAGAGAGGCCGCGGCCTGGACGCCGGACGAGCAAGACACACCCGGCCTGGACAGGCACTAGCTGACCCGGGTGGCTGAGTTTCTTCCTTTCTCCTTGCTTCTCATTGGTCGAAAATCACTTGGCCAAGGGCTTTTTAGACTTTCTCCTTTTATGTGTTTAGGGCTTTTAAGCCTACTATAAATACTCTCATTAACCCAAGTTTGGGACTTATGTTATTTATGATCTAAGAACAAAACCTTTGAGTAAAGCTTCATCTTTGAATTATTAATCTCATCTCATCTTGTGTTCTTGATTGTTTATCTCATCCCCTTTCTTTCTCTATATGTTTATGCTTGAATCTCTCATGGGTTTAAGAATAAGCATGTGGATTAGTGAGTAGATTCTTCTAAGATCCATGGGTTAGGGTGATAGAGAGTGATTAAGTTAGATCCAAGGTGTAGAATTAGATCTATCATTTCCTTGCATAGATTTGGTGTTTTAAAGCTATATTTGAGTTGGCCTCTCAAACATAGAGCTATAGGCATTTCATGCCGGAAGGTGTTCTATGAAATGCCTGAACCAACTCATCTATGCTTTTAGCTTGCTTTGCCTAAGGGATTAGTTGTCTTAGAGGCTAGGATTGCTATTAGACTCATTCTCATTGTTTGCTTTGATCATTACAGCCAAAGGGATTTGGTGTACTTGGGTGATCATAGCAAAGAGCATTCATCTAGGGATAGAGCTTGCTTAGTTTAGTTGTCTAGGCATAAGGATTAGATTGATTGAAAAGTTAGCATCTTGGATTGAAGCTTAATCATTTGATATCAAGTCCCTACACCCATGGGTTTTGCTCTCCTCATAAGAAAGAAAGTTTGCTTTTTGTTGTGTTTTACTCATTGTTCTAGTTTAATCATCATTCTCTCTAATGGTTGCATTTAGATTGAGCATAGGCTTGCATTCCCTCTGTTTCATTGTCACTTAGGACTGGTTCGACAATCTTTTATACTACATCATTTGATTAGAATCTGAAAAATTCTATCATCATTAGACTCAAAGGAGAACAAAGTGAGCTTGTCCTAGGGTGAGCTGGGAAGACTGAGCTCGCCCTATGGCGAGTTCACCTGGTAAGACCAAGCTCCGACCTCCTTTCGTTTTGCCGTTCGTTTCCCGAGAGTTGTTTGTCAGAGAGATTGGATATTCTATTTCGAGAACTTGTCGTATAACCTCTTTTCTATTTATACGAGACTTTTTGTTCCGAGAAATAATTTTCGGGGACTTTCAGGCATTGATTCCGTCGTGACCGATTTTGACCCCAACACTTACTCTTAAACCCATTAAAGATGAAGCTTAATGATGTAGAGAAAGAAAGAAGAAGAAGAAATAAACACTCAAGAACACAAGAATAAGATAAGATTATGATTCAAAGATAAAACTTTCACCAAGATACTTTGTGTTCTTAGAGAGAAAATAACTTAGATCTCAAATGTGAGGCTTCCAAGAGTATTTGTATGGGCCTGGAAAATCTAGAAACATCAAAGAAAATGACCAAAAGGTCCCTGAAATCATTTAAGTCTCGACCAATCAGAAATGAGCAAAAGGAAGAAAATGGACGAGACTCGGGTTGGATTGGCCGGCCTTACCCGTGTGGATCAACCCACGGTATAGCCTCGTCCCACGTCTCTTCTCGGCCGCGAGGGTAAGTGAACCCGCAGCCTTGTCCCCGCATCTGATCATCGTCCAAGCTCTCCTCCAGCCGCGCGGGTAAGGCGTCTCGAAGCCATCAACCTGCGGCATTGAATGCTTCAGCTTGGCCTCGTCCGGCCGCGCAGGTAGGCCAACCCGAGGCCATCAACCCGCGGCCGTCCTGCTTCATCTTGGCCGCATCTTGCCCGCACGGGTAAGTTAAGTCGCGTCCCATAACCCGCGGCCATCTCATCTCTTCGACCAGCTTTACTTAGGCCGCGCGGGTAGAGGAACCCGCGGCCATCTCTCAGGGTCAGGCTTGTCCTGTCTCATGTGTGGCTTGCCTAAGCTCGGCCGAATTCCATTTTTAACCCCTTTTTGGATCACAAAGCCCCCAAACACCTCAAATAATACCATATGACACTCCAACACCTGATAGGGACTCATGTATGCAATATGGATCCTAAAGACGCTTAAATCCTAATCGATATGAACAAAATGCACAAGATATGAAGGCTAAAAACATGTAAATATGCAGGACATCAACTCCCCCACACTAGTCCGTTACTTATCCACAAGTAAACTTTCAAGAACATTTGAAGGAGAGGTTTGAAAGTGGGGACTCATAACCAAAAGATGCTCTTCTTGTTGGGGGATTTTTGTGTAGGTCCTTTTAGAGTACTACGTAACGGGGGGACAAGTTATAAATTTTGAGAGTGCTTGTTTGAGAACTTAAAGAGGTATTACAGAGATGACAAGTAGAAGAGACGATTTTAGTAGAGAGTAAAGCAGGGACTACAATAGATTGGTGTATGAACCCTAACCTAGCTGCCTAGCTTCATTCTCTTAGTATCTAGATGTCGATGAGTCGATCCCCCGCTCTAGGGTTTAGATTCGCTTTATATAGTCATCCTTAAGTCGGCTTTAGTCGGTCTGAATAAGAGGTGTTCTTCCATATTCGTAAATATGGAAGGTTCTCTTTGTCGGAAGTTTTCCATTTTCCTGGGGGAAAGGGTAGTCCCTGAGTTCCTGAGTTCCTTTCAGCGAGGACCCGGAGTACTCTTTTGCGGGGACCCGGAGGTCTGAGTCCTGCCTGGAGCCTGGAGGAAAATGATACCTGAGTATTTTTCCCCACCAGTTTGCCCCTTATTTCTCGATTTCGTCATCGAATTCGGGGAATAACCTGTGCACTCAAGTCAACCGGAGTTGCTCATTCTCAGCAGGCTTGCCTTAGGAAGGACCTCACTTTAGTAGTTCCATGTCTTGGAATCTTCTCTTAGGTCGGAGTCCTACGCGGAGTTTTAGCGGAACTTAGTTTTCTCGAAGTGATTTGGGAGCTTCAGCAGCGTTTGAGGATGACGAGGTTTGAACTTCTGGTAGATGATCGAGTCCTTGGAACGTGGTTCCTTGTTGGGGTCAAAATCGGTCAAAGACGCAATCAACGCCCGAAAGTCCTTGGAAGGAATCAAGTGACGAATAAAACCAAGAAAAACTAGTTACTCGACGAAACGCCGGAAGGGATGATCGCATCGTATTCCCGGACACCAGCATGAGCGGCCACGGCCTAGCCCCGAGCGCCGGCGCGAGCACGGCCGGCCTGGCCCCGGGCACCGACGCCAGCTCGCCCGCTGGTCCTGCACCGGCGCCGCTCGTTCGTGTGCTGGCGCCGGGCGCCGCTCACCCGCTGGTCCTGCGCCGCTTGGCTCGCCCGTTGGAAGGCCCGGCCGAGCCAGCTGCCGTCTGTTCTTTACGCCGGGCCGCCGCTCGGTGTCAGATCGGCGCTGCGCGCGCAGACTACTCGACAGTGCGACCTTTTTCCGCAAAACCGCCTCGGCAACTAGTCCAATTCGCTTTGCATCTTTGCTCGACTCACCGTTCAAATCCTTGAAGGCGTGAGACCTAAAACCACATTTCGTTTGGTGGAATAAATCGGGAAGGCTTGAAGACCACAAAGGTTCGGTTGACGAATGGATTTGATTCATCATATAAAGCGATCGCGGTTATTCGAAAACACCAGTCATCGACTATCACGAGGAGTTTGGGTCCTTCCGGCAAAACAAGTACCATAATGTTGGGGTCAAAATCGTTCAGCGACGAAATCGTCACCCAAAGTCCTCGAAAGAAGAACCAGTGACGATCAAAACCAAGAAACGGGTCGTCACTCGATGAACTCACAAGAAGGCATGAGCGGACCTAAGCCCCGGGGATCAACGAAGGCAAGCAGGCACCGGTGGACGCAGACACGGCACGGCGGCAGGCTTGCCCTGGCCGGCGGCAGGGTCCTGGTTCCCGTCTATGCAATCGTCCGTGATCTCGGCAACGCAGCACTTGGTCCCTTAAACCCATGTCCGGATTGTCCGCGAAACTACAATGATTCTTCCTTCTCGATTGTTTACAAATTCATCTTTTAAACATCTAAAGTTCAAGCCACATTACTCAAACCCTTTGTTGTCAAAATCGGTCACGACGGAATCAATGACTGAAAGTCTCGAAAGTATTTCTTGAAACAAAAGTCTCATATAATTTAAAAAAAGTTATACGAGATTTTCTCAAATTAGAATATCCACTCTGGTGGGTCGAAACGGTTATCTCAAATCAACGGCTAGGATTATTTTTACTTATGGGTTCTTCGTGAAACACTTCTTGAAAGTAAGATCGGAAGATTACGGAGTGCGCAGAGAGTCCCAGGAAAGATCGGTCCGCCGCCAAGGACATCAAGATTCGATCACCACAAAACCCTAAACACAAAGAATCTGCCTCAAACTTCGAAGAGGTCGTTCTCTCAAACCGTGAGGAACCAGAAAACGATCACGATATCAAATCGAAGCCCTCGCCGAGATCTTCAAAACCCACGGGCGGCACACTCGTCCTGGCACCGCGCACGCATCACGCAGGCCGGCCTGGCGTCGGCGCACACCCGCCTGGCGCCGGCGGCACACCCGCCAGGCGCCGCACGCAGCCACGCTGGCCGCCCATGCCGCGCACATCACGCTGGCCGCCGGCGCATAACGGCCTGCCGGGCACGCTGGCCGGCTTACGCCGCGCACACCGCCTGGCGCGGCCGCTCCACTCTAACGCCGGTCGACGGCCCTCGCCCTGGTCTCGGTCCCATCATGCTCGGTCTGATCCCATCTTGGCTTGTTTGATCGATCCTTGTGAGTTTGATAACGATCACGCTACGGAACGAACATCTTTCGATTTGGTTGGAATCGTCCTCGATGTTTTACGACAAAAACTAGAAGGATTGGATTTTAGAAGATATCGATAAAACAAAGATCGATTAACGAACATCGATCCTTTAGGCTCTACGGTTTATTTTACGAGAAAGATAGTCTTTAGAAATCGATAAAACGCTCAACTACTTAAGACAAGGCCACGGACTTATTTACGATTTTAAGAATTCAGGCCCAATCAGACTATGACGGTTTATCCATTTCCAACATCGGATAAACATCAAGTCACCGAAAAATAGGGAAAACTCAAGGATAATTATGAAGATTGACGGAAATGGAATATTTCCTGAAGAGATAAACTTGGGCCCAAAGGCGAGGTCCATCATCCTAAGGCAAACCGACCTAGGAGTGAGTATATAAGGAGAGCAAGAGCAGAAGAGAAGGGGATCCGAAAATCCTAGATTGGAGACCTAGAGAGCTCCTGTTAGCTGATAGAACTTAGAATTCAGGCGGTTAGACTAGCAGGCAGGCCCTAGAACGTCTGGCATCCCGCTCGCAAATCTCCTTCGGAAGGATCGGACAATTCTTTTACTTAAGAGCTCTGCACATAGAAACCCTAGGCGTTATCTTCGACATACCTGTTTCTATGAGAAACGCTCATACTAGACGAACCCGCCCAGACGGTTCGATCTCTTGTTCAATTACACCTAAACTGAACTACGTCCGACTTGATCCTCGAAAGTAATAGCAGCCTTTCTTAAGTTCGAGTCCCAAATCTTAACAAAACCTTTTCCGCATTTATTTGGTCACTTGTCGTTGGTTGTCGCAGAGAATCCGGACCTTCAGGGAAAGTCGGATTAACTTGGCTTTCCTCCGCAATCTTATTCATTAAAATTGACGGTGTGAATTTCGGTTCCCACACCCTTGAAAACGATTATCTCGAAATCTATGGCTAAAGATCCTTCCAAACTCGAAGATTTCCCGCACAAACGACTAACGGGAAAGATCGAACAACGGAAAACTCACGGACGGCGGTCGCCTGGCGCCGCTGCCGCTGGCTGGCCTGGCGGCGGCTGCCGCGTGGCCGCCTGCCGCGGCACGCTGCGCGCTGGCCAGCCTGGCGGCGGCACGCTGCCGCTGGCGCCTGGCGCCGGGCGGCACGCTGCCGCCGTCGCCTGGCCGGGCGTCGTCGCCTGGCGCCGGGCATCGCGTTCCGCAACGCCTGACGCTGGCGGCAAGCCCCATGATGCCGAAGATGGCCCTCGCCCGGTCTCGGTCCCATCATGCTCGGTCTGATCCCATCTTGGCTTGGTTGGATCAATCTTCGTGAGTTTGGTACCTTCACGGTTATTCTAAACACCAAACATCTCACTAAACGAGGAATTGGGTTTCCTTCGAATTCTGAGACACTTCAACGACTGTTCTTCAAAAACGTAAAACGTCTAAACGGCCCAACGCGTGGCCAAAACGCCCACTTACGATTTTCCGAAAGGAAGGATAACTATGACGGTTTATCCTTATCCTCACATAAGAGATAAATGTCAAGTTTCCGAAGATAAATGTCAAGTTTCCAGAAGATAAATGTCAAGTTTTCCAAGATAAATGTCAAGTTTCCGATAAACACGAAGATGGACTAAAATGGAAAAGCCCGATTCAGCCCGAGAAGATATACCGCCTTAAGAAGAGTATATAAGGAGAGCTTTGGGAGAAGCAAATCATCACAAAACTTCTAGAGCACTTAGCACTTAGAGCGTTTTAGCTTTCTTTCTGTTTTCATTAGCGAGCTGCGACTCAACTAGGTTAGATCTAGGCCGGACTAGCGGACCTTCGACAGCTCTTGTAGCTTATTTCTTACCCGTTGTTCACGCCAAAACGCGAATTCAGAAATAAGATCTTTTCCGCTCTACTTTACGATTTTACCGCTCGACTTAAACTCTCATTGATTGTATCGTGCGCCCAGCAGATATCCGGGACCTTCAAGGAAGATCGGGTTAACTCGGTTTTCCTCCACAAATCTTTATCAGAAATTGACGGTGTGAATTTCGGTTCCCAGAGTTTGCCTAGAAGGGGGGTTAGGGATCTATCTATCTCGAACTGCACACCGATCATGTCACGACGCCACAAAAGACCAACCAACGCTAGATGGAAACGCCGACGCCAACGTTGAGAAGACTCCAGGTGGAAATGCGTCTACAGTCACTGCTGATGCAAACACTGAGGCGCTCAGGCAGATGAAGGAACTGCTTACCTCCGCCTGCACGGGCGAACAACAGACAAGCTGATAACCTCCCTCGCAAAACAGGTCGACACCTTAACTGCGAGGAGCAAGTTGCCGCTCGGATCCACCAAGGCACGCCACGGCAGAAGACTCGACTTCGATCTCCCGAAGCACGAAAAGATGCCCCGAAAGAGCCCACTCCCAAGGAAACGACTCGAAGGACAGCAAACGACCTCGAGAACCTTCCGCCCCGCTCACGAAACAAGGAAAGCGACGCCGAGCGACCGATCTAGATATCAGCGACCAATCGGATCCTTCCGATGAAGACGCTGACATCCACCCCAGAGGACCCGGCCAGTCCGCCGGCAGATGGTATCCTTCAAAAGCCCATGGCGTAAGAGGAAGAAGAACTCTACTGGATGGAGCAGGAAGAACTCGCGAAGATCAAACTCGGATCTATCGCGACCAGCGCCGACAAACTCGGCGAGCACCGGCAGCAATAGCGAGATCCATGATCTCCGAATCTCTCAAAAGACTGGCCAAAGTGAAAGCGTGAAATCGCGAAATCCATCAGGCGACCAGTTCCGCCCGACATCAATAGACTTCTCGAGGAAGCATGGAAAACGCCGTTCACCGCCGGATCACGGAAACACGCATCTCAGACCAGGGAAGATCAAAATCCCGCCTATGACGGACGACGGATCCTAAGTCGCACCTGCAGTCTTTCCAGATCGCAATGGGTAGGTGCAAACTCCCGAGCTTAACGAGACGCTGGTCATTGCTCTTCGCCGAGCACCTCAAGCTGCGCCGAATGGTTCTCCGGCTCAAAAGAAACTCCATCGAAGCTTCCGCCAACTGGCCTCGGCGCTCAAACAATACTCCATGTTCATGGATGAGAGACGTCCGACGCTTGACCTATGGAGTCTAGCTCGAAGGAGGATGAGTCGCCCGCGACTTCATGCGAAGGTTCAAACTGGTGATGGCCAGAGTAACGGGCATCAGCGACAATGTCGCAATCGACCGAGGAAGACTCTCCGGTATATGTCGGTTCAAAGTGGATACTACTGGAAAAGCCGCTGACAATCCAGGATACCCTCCACAAAGCAACGGACTTCATCATCATGGAGGAAGAGATGAAGCTTCTATCACGAAGCACGGACCACAGAAAACGCCCTCGAAAAGAAACCCTCTCAGAACGACAAAACGTCCATCACGAAGGGAAGATGCCCAAGGCGAGCATAACTACGCCATCAAATCAGAGCAAGGAAAACCTCGAAACACCTGGACCAGGAACCAGTACAAGGATAATTCCAACCGCGAGTTCCACGAAACCGAGGTCACTCCACCGCTAACTGCAGCCTCCGCTCGCCGCAAAGCTCCTCACCGCAAACTGTCAAAGGTCAAGAGTATAAAGGACCTGCTCGACTCGACCGCCAAAAGACCAACAAAACTGTCTCCGAGGACCGCGACCGAAAACCAATCGGGTGAAAAACGCGGAAGGAGACAGGACGACCAAGGAAACAACAACAATCGCCAGAGGGTAAACATGATCATCGGAGGATCACGGTTTTACCAAGACTCAGTCTCGTTGATAAAAGCCTACGGGCG
Organism: Brassica nigra; assembly: GCA_016432835.1. Taxonomy (NCBI): domain Eukaryota; kingdom Viridiplantae; phylum Streptophyta; class Magnoliopsida; order Brassicales; family Brassicaceae; genus Brassica; species Brassica nigra. The sequence goes on along the minus strand of CM028242.1, from coordinate 44,966,366 downwards.
AAAAGCCGAGACAAGTTCCAACTGGTTTCCAGATAGTTATATTCCTAACCACGCGATCACTTTCGAGGAACAGGAAACTGTCGGAATCGACAAGCCTCATTGCGATCCTTTGGTTATCGACCTGGTAATCCAGGATCTCGAGGTCGGCCGCATCCTCGTTGATACAGGAAGTACGGTCAACGTTATCTTCCGAATGGTCCAAGAGCTGACAATCCAAGACCACCACACCAGCCACATCACCAACCACGCCAAGCTAGAGCCATTGGAGCCTATGATCAACCTCACATTCATGGTCATAGGTTGGGGATAAGGGCACCAGCTGTGGAGAACAACAACTTTGAGATCAAAGCAGGCCTGCTGCATTTGATTGAGAACAACAAGTTTCATGGCCTTGCTGTGGAGGTTCCCCTTGATCACTTGGACACATTTGATAGCTACTGTAGTTTGTCCAAGATTAATGGAGTCTCTGAAGATGCTTTCAAGCTGGGGTTGTTTCCCTTCTCTTTGGGAGACAAGGTACATCTATGGGAGAAGGCTCTTCCAAGTGACTCTATCACAACTTGGAATGAGTGCAAGAGGGCATTCCTAGAGAAATTCTTCTCTACCTCAAGAACAGCCAAGATCAGAAATGAGATCTCTAGCTTTCAGCAGAAGAACCTTGAGAGCTTTAGTGAAGCATGGGAGAGGTTCAAGGGCTATTGGTCTCAATGCCCACATCATGGCTTCACCAAGGAGAGTTTGCTTAGTACCTTCTACAGAGGTGCTCTACCAGAGTTCAGGAGCAGATTGGACACAGCCAGCAATGGGTTCTTCTTGGGCAGAACTGAGCAGGATACTGAGGAGCTGGTGGAGAACATGGCCAGGAGTGACTCAGTCTACAGTGAGGAGCATGATAGGCCAACAGAGGCACTGATGAAGATGATCAGCACACAAGAAAGACCCTGAAATCTCCAAGAAAAGTTGGACAAGCTTCTTGTAGAAAAGGCTAAGCAAGAGCAGCTTAACTCCATTGGGAACCAGCAAAGGAAACAGCCTGCTAGGACTACTGAAGTTCATGGTGTAGAAGGTCAAGAGGAGCTGTGCTTCATCAATTCTAATGGCACATGGTATAGGAAAGAGCCCAACTTCCAATACCAAAACAACTACCAGCAAAGACCTTACTACAACAATCAACAAGGAGGGTACCAAGCAAACCAGCCTACTCAGCCCCAAGGAAGCTCTTCTCCAGCTCAGGCTCCAAGTTCAAATTTGGAGTCCATGTTCAAGCAACTCTTAGAAGCTCAAGAAAGAAATGCTAAGACCATTGGTGATGAGTTCAAGAACATCCATGCTAAGATTGATGGCACCTATTCTGACCTCAACAACAAGTACATGCAACTTGCATCTCACCTCAAAGCTTTGGAGAGCCAAGTTGCATCCATGTCTTCATCCTCCAAGAATCCAATGGGATCTCTACCAGGGAAACCAGAGAAGAACCCTAAGGAGACTTGCAATGTCATCCTCTCAACTTCTTCAAGGATTGCATTGAGTGATCATAAGAATGATGTTGATGAGATTGAGAGGCTAGTGCTTGGAAATCAGATTGAAAATGATAAGAGACTGGTTGTGGCCACAGCTGCAGCTAGAGTTGTGAAGAGAGCTGATAAGATGGTTCAAGGAAAGATTCTGAAGATTGATGAGCCTAAGGTTGAGACACAAGTTGAGAAGAGTGCTAACCCCAAGCTGAAAGAAGTGAAGGAAGAAGACAATGAGGTTGAGATATCACCCTATGATAAGCTCCCTTTCCCTCAAAGAGTTCTCACCAAAGCTCAAAAGAAAGTGATCTCAAAGTTCAGGAAGGATCTTAGTGATATTGGAGTCAAGCTTCCAGAGATATCAGGTATGCGTGAAGCTCATGTCCAGATGATGCTCATCAAGGACATTCTCACCCACCAAGCTGAAGTGGCTGAACTTTTGGACATCTCACTTCTGAAGATTGATCCACCAAGCCCTCCCAAGTCCCTCCCTAAGCTTGAATCTCAAGGGAAGTTCACCTTGTCTTGCTCTCTTGGTCAACTACATATGGATGATGCTCTTGTTGATAGTGGAGCTAGTGTGAATGTCATCTCCTTGGATATGGTGCAGAGTATTGGGATTGAAAGCATGGAAACAGATACTCCTCCTCTCACCTTTGGGGATTCTTCTTCTACAATCCCACTTGGCATAATCAAGGACTTCCCTTTGAAGATTGGATCCTGCACCATACCTATTGACCTCACTGTTTTGAAGATGGAATCTGAGAGAGAGTCCCTTTGATCCTTGGCACTCCTTTCCTCACAACAGTTGGAGCTTGCATTGACTTTCCCAACAAGAAGGTCACTCTCATGCATGTCAACAAAGCTGTCTCCTATCCTCTCCAGCCTCCAATGGAATCAGACTACTGTGGGACAATCACTTGTGATGCACAAGCTGTTGAGAAGCCCAAAGATGAAGAGGTTGTTGGTAAGAAAGAAGGTCTTGATGGGGAATGTTCTAAGGAGTTGTGTGTTGAGCACTTGGAAAGTGCTAAAAGAGAGGGGATGGGTGGAGCCTCAAAGACCACTCATGGCAAGAAGAAGATAGTGAAAGAGCCACATCCTCCACCTCTTGATTTGCTCTCACACACTCTCACTCTCCATCCAAAGAAGCTCAAAGATGGTGTCCTTGAGTACAAGATCAGGCACAAGGGCAGATCCACACCATTCTCAAGTGCTAGAGCCATCATCACTCCTCAGCTCCAAGATGACCCAATCAAGCTTCAAGAGCTTCTATCTCAGGTCCTCACCATCACACTTGAAGGTGGGAAGGATCCTCCTTCTCACTAGTTCAAGAGACAAGGTAGTCAAGCTAAGTTACTCAAAACAAACTCACTTGGGAGGAAGTCCCATGGTTATCCTTGTATATAGCTTTGCAATTTCAATTTTCCTTTTAAGTTTTTAATAAAAGTGGTCAAGGTTTTCAGGTTGAGCCAAGCACTAGAGGAGAGAAGAATGGTGGTGAACCACTTAAACCCCATGATCCATGTAGCAGCCTCCTCTAGTTGCTATGAACCAAGCCAGCTCCTAGCCCCGACACCAAACACCACACCCAAACACCCTTCTTAGGTATCACTCCAACCCCTCTTGTATATACATTTGTTTTTGTCTTGTTGGGGTATCTCTTTCTCTCTTACTCACACAGAGACTGTGTGATTTAAGTGTGGGGGAGGTACCAAGTATTTGATCCTGTTTGCTTTGTGATTTTGAGTCTCATGCATTGCATTGTACATTCATAAGTGCATAGAAAATCCAAAAAAAAATTTCAATTTTTGAATCATGTAGATTGCATCACTTGCATCCTTAGGATTGAGTCTAGAGCATATAGGTTGCATTCATTTGCATATGGAGCATTGCCTTGTAAAGAACACTTGTTTGCACTGAATTTGGCACCCTAGTTAAACATATCAAGTAGCTTAAGCATCTTTTGAAAGGCTTGAATGCTTTGAGCCTTGAAAACTCTTCTTGAAACTTGCTTGCTTGCTTGATATTGGCATTGTTCTTAAGACCAGCTCCATCCTGAACTTAGACTTGAATGAACTTCATTTCTCTTGCATATGGGCATTTGCATACTTGATCATGGGTCTCATACACATTTGGGTTATCTTTCCCCATTATACCACCCTTTGTTAACCCAAATGACACTCCCTTACCCTTGAACCCTATCCATTCTTTGAAGCCTACATTGATTTGCTTGAGTGATGCCTCTTTGATAGCTTGTCATGTGCAAAATCTTGAGAGTATTGGGAGCGACATGGATTTGTTCTCATCTCTTGCTAGCATAGGGTCCTCATTTGAGCTAGCTTCTAGGATGGTGAGTGGGATTTTTGTTCCTTAATGGTCTAAATTTTGGGTTTGGAATGTAACAATGTTGAGATTGATGAGCAAATGAGTATCATAAGAAAGAAGAACCCTAGGGACCTAAAATAAAAAGATAAGAAGCTCTTAGCTAATGTTTTTGACCTTCCCCTTCATAATAATAATAATAAAAAAAAAAAAAAAGAAAAGAAAAGAAAAGAAAAAGAAAAATAAAGATTCAATAAGATAGTGGGGAAGGGAAACCAAAAGAGTTAGAGCTTAGAAAAATGAATAGAGGTCCTTAGTGGTTGAATCATGAGAAAAGAATTGTTCATTGGGTGAGTGATGTGAGAATATTTTTCATTTTGGGTTATGGGATGAATAAAGGGAGTAGATCTTGTAATCACTTAGGAATTGGGTAGAATGATGAGGATGGATCCATGTATGCATGAATTGCTCCTAGTCTTAGATAAATTTTGCATAATGATCAAGCTCCTTGATTTTGAGTGATTGCCATCTTGAAATGATACATTGAACCCCATTATCATCCATATTAGACCATTTGATCACCTAGCCAAATGATTGAGATCATGTGCCCATATGTGAGACTTCACCTTGTGTGTGTGTGTGAATCAATGTGAGGGCTGGTTAAGAGAACTTGTTGGTTGATAAGCATTGCATCTTGTGTAGAGGCATAAGAGTCATTGATAGGCCTTGTGAAGCTAGAGCATAATAAGAAAGTTTTGATCATGCTATTTGCTATGTTTCTTTAGGATGTCAAGTTGAGTGCTATGAGTGTTTCTTTTGGCTTTGCTTCAATCTTTATGTCTCTCCTCCTTGTGTTTTGAAAAGATTACTTGAGGACAAGTAAAGGTCTAGTGTGGGGGAGTTGATAGCTTGCATATTTACATGTTTTTAGCATCCATATCTTATGCATTTTGATCATATAAGTTAGGCATTAGGCATGTTTAGGTCCATTTTGCATTCATTTGTCCTTATCAGGTGTTGGAGTATGCTTTGGTGTGATTTGTGGTGTTTGGAAGACTTATGGCCCCAAAAGAGATGAAGTATCATGTTTGGCCATGAAAAGAGAAGGAAACCATGATCTGGTCAAGACAAAGATGAGCATGGAAAGAGGTCTTAGAGATGTCTCCTGCTGCTAAGATTTTGTGGAGACACAGAAAATTGAGTCAGCTTTCCAATGGAAGTGGTTTCAAGTCATTTGGACCTGTATTAGAGAAGTTATGATCAATTCACCTGAAGCATGTCAGGATGGCCGGGTAGACAGGTCCGGGTAGAGACAGCCGGCCGGGAAAAGACAGACGGATGGAAGTGGACCAGTCCGGGATGACTGAGCCTGGGACAGGTACCCGGTCGGTTGGCTTGTGCTGGAGGTGACCAGACCGGGTAGACAGGTCCGGGTTGGTGAAGCCGGACGGGAAGAGACGGGACAAGCCGTCCGGACGGCCGGGAGGAAGAGCCGGGAACAGCACCGGACGGGCTGGACAGAGGCCAGAACTGGACAGGCCGGGTGGCCAGACCGGGTTGGATGGCTTGGAATCTCCCTGACCGAATTTCCAAGCTCCATTCTCATTGGCTGAGACCAATCTTGCTTAAGGACTTTTTAGTAATCTTGTTTTATGTTTCTTAGGGCTTTCATGCCTCCTTTAAATACTCTTGTAATCTCATTAAGAGATCTAACTTCTTTTCTCTCAAAACATAATAAGAACTTGAAGAAAGTTTGGATCTTCGATCCTTTTATCTCATTTCTTTTGTGCTTAATAGATTATCTTATTCTCTAATCATGTTTAACCTTGAATCATCATTGATTTTGAAGTTTTCCATGGGTATTAGTGAGTAGATCTATCTAGGGTTCATGGGCTAGGAGACTAAGGGTGATTAAGTGTAGATCCAAGGTGCTTAGTGTTAGATCTATCCTTTCCTTGCATTGATTTGGTGTTCTTCAAGCTATATTTGAGTTGGCCTCTCAAACATAGAGCTATAGGCATTTCATGCCCGGAAGGTGTTCTATGAAATGCCTGAACCAACTCATCTATGCTTTTAGCTTGCTTCGCCTAAGGGATTAGTTGTCAAAGGAGCTAGGATTGCTATTAGACTCATTCTCCATGTTTGCTTTGATCATTACAGCCAAAGGGATTTGGTGTACTTGGGTGATCATTGCAAAAGAGCATTCATCTAGGGATAGAGCTTGCTTAGTTTTGTTGCCTAGGCATAAGGAATTAGATTGATTGAAAAGTTAGCATCTTGGATTGAATCTTGATCACCCAAAGTCAGTTCCCTTGTCCCAAGAACCCCCTTGCCTCATTGAGAAAGAAAGTTCAATCTTTTATTACATTTTTAATATTTTCTTAGTTCCATAATCATCCTCTCATCTTGATAGACTTAGATTAAGCATGAACTTGTATTCCCTTTGCATTAGAATCTCTTAGAATTGGATTGACATCTTGTATTCTACAACATTTGATTAGGACCTTACAAAAATCCTGTCATCAATAACTACGCCATCAACTCGGAGCAGGGAAAAACCTCCGGAAACACCTGGACCAGGAACCAGTACAAGGATAATTCCTACTGCGAGTTCCACGATATTAGAGGTCACTCCACCGCGAACTGCAAAGTTCTCGGCGCCAGGCTCGCTGCGAAGCTCCTCGCCGGCAAACTGTCAAAGGATAAGAGTATAAAAGATCTGCTTCTGGAATCCGACCACCCAAAAACCAATAAGGCCGCCTCCGAGAACCACGCGCCTGAAAGTCAATCGGGCGAGAAGCGCGGAAGGAGACAGGACGACCAGTGGAACAAAAACAGTCGCCAGAGGATAAATATGATTATCGGAGGATCGCAGTTCTATCAAGACTCGGTCTCATTGATCAAAGCCTATGGGAAAAAAGCCGAGACAAGTTCCAACTGGCTTCCGAAAAGCAACATTCCCAACCACGCGATCGTTTTCGAGGAACAAGAAACTGTCGGAATCGACAAACCTCATTACGATCCTCTAGTTATCGACCTGGTGATCCAGGATCTCGAAGTCGGGCGCATCCTTGTCGATACAGGAAGTACGGTCAACATCATCTTCCAAGACACCCTCTATAGGATGAACATCCCACTTAGGGAAGTCATCCCAGAGCCAAAACCTTTGACTGGGTTTTCGGGCGTCACCTCCATGACCCTCGGGAGCATCAAGCTCCCGGTCATGGCTAAGGAAGATACAAAGATCGTCGAGTTCGCAGTAGTCGATAACCCGACCATCTACAATGCAATCATGGGAACCCCTTGGATCAACTCCATGAAGGCAGTACCGTCCACATATCACCTTGGCATCAAATTTCCGACTCCAACTGGAACTGCAGTAATCTCGGGAAGCCAGAAACAGTCGAGACTCTGCTTCCTAGCAGGGCACAAACTGCGGCAAAATCGGAACGCCCCTGCGGCTAACCCGAAACGAGCAAAGGAATCACATAACATTCCTGAAAACTCGAAAAAAGATGATCCAGAATCATCCAAACAGGCAACGATTCAAGACAGCGACAAAGTCTCCGAGTCCATCGCCGTAAAAGCAGACAACTCAACCCCCGCACAGACCACCGATCCGGCTAGTACGATCGGAATGGCAACACCCGGGGAGTAAAAACGTCTGCAGCAACAATCAGAACTACGAGATGGCTTGATCCTCGAAAGAGGTACGTAGGCAGCTCGTCGAAACCCGGCGAGTTCAGCTATCCCCCTCACCAAAAGGGGAGGGTACGTATACTCCTATACTCCCACAAAGACGCGAAATACCCGCACATGTATTCGAAATTTTCGAAACTTTTTCAATAAAATTCTTTCTATCGATCTTTCAATGCGTACTTAATACAGTAACGCATAAAAACTTCGGAAAAACGAAAATCATATCTTCGGGAAACGCGACGTCGCAATTTCCCAAAGGTATCAAAATCGCATCATCCGTCAAAACCGTCCACCTGCGACTTAAAAAAAAACAAACGCCCGTCGATTGGCCCCGACGGACGAACACAGAAACGTTTCACTAATACAAATCCGTAGTCAGACCTTTTCGCAAGAATAAGGTCCTCTTACATCCGACAAGGATATCATAGCGCGCTATACAAGAAAACCTGAAATTTTTGTTTAGCACTCCGGAAAGCCGATCAGTCATCGCATAGCCTTAAAGCTGAGAGTAAGCGTAGGTCTTGCCCTAAACCCAGCCTTGCTGGATCTTAACATCTCACAGACATAGTATCAACACCAGATACGAGATCCAAAACATGTCTCTCATCGCTAACACCTAAAACACTCGCTACAAAGTAGTATACGGACCTAGCGACAAAATAAGAGTTAGAATACGAAGTGACTACTCGAATTCTACCCTCTACACTTGACGAAAGTATAAATCAAATCACAAGGCAAATTTCTGCAAAATCTACACATAATATATATTTAAGATTCAAAGCCACCAAGCCCGAAATATAAGCGACCTCCTACGGTCGCGGAATATACAAATAAACGGCCACACCCGGCCAAGCATACAACCATCAAGATAAAGGGATACAATCCCAACGATCCTCAGTAATCGAGGTCAAGGAATCCGGACATGGAGATCCCGAACGAATCCACGGGCTGGTCAACTTCTTCATCTACGCCTTCTGCGTTTCCACCTGCTCCGATCTCCACCGTGTCCTCCGAAACCTCGATGGGGTCCCAAAGCTTCCGGACCCTTCCCTCGATCGGAGGAACCAAGGATTCAGCATGAGCGCATTCGCTCATGAGACCTTTCATCTCAGCGATCTCGGAGGAGAAGGAGAAGTCCGGGTTCTGCGACTTGTAAAGGTTAGCAACCGAACCCCGACACTCGCGGAAATCACCCACAGACTCTTGAGCTTCCTTCAAGCTCTCGAACTCAGTGGCAAACGATTCAGCCCTCCGCGCCATCTCGGCAACGATCGCTCTCCTTCCTCTCCTTTCCGCACACACGAGGGCTTGAGAATGAAGTTCGGCCTGCTTCCGGCTTTGTTCCTCAACCTCTTTCCAGAAACAGAAGAGTTCACGTTCGGCTTCCTCGGCTTTGAAGCGAGATCCTCGATCCTCGAAAGCTTCCATCAAGCGCCGCTCCGAACACCCTCATTCCCTGTACGAACTTAGGATCAGAAAAATATATACGATCAAAGTTCAAAGGATAAACCTCATTGATTAGACGAGAACCCTCGGCAAATGTGGGAACCGAAATTCGCACCGTCAAATTAAGTTAATTTGAAGGAAAGCCAAGTGAACCAAGCTTTCCCTGAAGGTCCCGGATATCTGCTGGGCCGCACACGACACAATCAGTACGACAAAGAAAATATGAAAACGAAATAAAATCGTAAGAACAAAGAATAGAGCAAAAGATCTTATTTCCGAATCCGCGTTTGAGCGTGAACAACAGGTAAGAGCCTTGGCTACAAGAGCTGTCGGCAAGTTCGCTAGTCTAGCAACCTAAGTTCTAACCTAGTTGAGTCGCAGCTCGCTAGTAAAAACGGAAAATAATGCCTAAGTTTGCTCTAAGTGCTCTGGAAGTTTTTGTGATCTGGTTTGCTTCTTGCTCAAAGCTCTCCTTATATACTCCTCTTAAGACGGTCTATCTTCTTTCGGCTGAATCGGGCTTTTTCCATTTTCGTCCATCTTCGTGTTTATGGGAAACTTGACATTTATCTTCGGAAAACTTGACATTTATCTTCTGGAAACTTGACATTTATCTTCTGGAAACTTGACATTTATCTCTTATGTGAGGATAAAGATAAACCGTCATAGTTATCCTTCTTTTCGAAAATCGTAGTGGGCGCTTTGGCCACGCGGCCGTTTAGGCGCTTTTACGGTTTTCGAAGGACGGTCTTTGAAGGTTTCGGTGTTCCGGGAACCTCAATCCCTTGATAGTAGCGTTCCAGAATAACCGCGGATCGTACCAAACTTGCGTAGATTGATCCGAACAAGCTAAGATGGGATCGAACCGGCACGATAGGACCGAGACCAGGGACGAGGGCCGTGGTCCGACGCCAGGCCAACCCGCATGACGGTGCCGCCGGCGCCAGGCGGTGCCGCCGGCGCCAGGCCGCCCGCTGACGGTGCTGCCGGGCGCCAGGCCGGGTGCCCGGCGCCAGGTCGCCCGGCTGGTACGCCGCCAGGCGGGTGCCGGCCAGGCGCTCGTCCCGCTGCGCGCGGTGCCAGGCGGGTGCCGGCGCCAGGCGCTCGCGACGCTGCGGCCGCCGGTGCCGGCCATCCTGCCGTCCGTGGGTTTTCGTTGTTCGATCTTTCCCCGTCAGTCGTTTATGGAAATCTTTGAGTTTGGGAAGATCTTTAGCCGTAGATTTCGAGATAATCGCTTTAATCCAACGACTCCTCGAGTATCGGACTTGAGATGGACTTGGATTTGTAGATTTTCCGTCGTCAAGGATGCGAGCAATGTGGCTTCGAAGCTTTAGATGTGTTAAAAGATGAATCTTTTAAACAATCGGGAAGGCTTTGCGGAAGAACCATTGTAGATCTCGGACGATCCGGACATGGGTTTTAAGGGACCAAGATGCTGCCATTGCCCGAGACCATGAGATGATTGCACGGATGGGCGCCAGGACCCTTGCCGCTGGTGCCGGGGAGTGGACGAGCCTCCCGAGTTTTATCGACCGTTTCTTGGCTTTGATCGTCGCTGGCTTTTCTTTCGAGGACTTTCGGTGACGATTTCGTCATTGACCGATTTTGACCCCAACAGTTAGCCCCCCAGCTAGCTAGGAACCGTAATGCCTGTCGGATCCTAGCTTGCGGTATGGCCGTATGGGAAGGTGTAGAGACGTAATCGTTTGCGAAAGTCGGGTAAATAGTGATTTTACCTCCTTTATATGGATGGAGTAAGAAATCTCACTTTTACTTCATTATAAGAAATTTACTCTCTCTCAAGAATCCTTTCTCTCTTTAAGAAAATGTCTTCAAGATCCTCAAAGAGAAACTCTTCTTCTCATTCATCCTCGGATGACTCTCCTGCCCATGTGACGGTGAAGCGGGGAGTTGGTCGAGGAGGAAATGAAGAATGCGAATTACCGAGCCCTTGTAGGTTCGCCCCCAACACTGCCAGAGATCCCTGTTCGAGGAGACCTCTTAGGCAGCCTGGTGCTCCTTTGCGCCGAAGCTCGGTTTCTCGTAAATATCTCAAGGTTCTTCGAGATTTTACCAGGTTCCTGAAGAGTCAAATTCGATTCCGTTGGTAACGAGTGCAAGGAATCCTCCGCAAGGTTTCTTTACATGTTACTGAAGCTTTACGCATCGCCGATGTGGTTCCCGATCCCTGGTGCCATTGTTCGTGCGCTTCACCGCTTCAACTTTCGATCAGCCAGCTCAGCGCTCCTGCCTTGGAGAGTTGGTTGGCGCATTGATCGCTAGCTACTTAACTCGGGATTGATCTTGGTTCCGATGATTTGAAGGTCTTTGGGGCACTCGGCCGACGGGAGTGACGGTTACTACTCCATGCTGCCTAAGAAGGATATGGCCGTGATTCAGGGACTACTTGAATCCCAAATCGTGGCAGGAGCGTTTCTTCTTCGTCCAAATAGATGGTGAGTCTGTCGAGGAGAGCTGCCTCCATCTATTTCCGCAAGCATGGAACTTCAACCGAGGTAATATGATGAAAACCCTGTTGTCTATTTCACCTTTTCGAAGTGCGAAGTTTTAGTGAAAAGTTTCGCTTTGTGGAACAACCCTACTGCGATTTGCCTGGTGATCTCTTTGTCAAGAGAGATCTTCTTCGTCAAAGGCCGTTTTTCTGGAAGTCCTTCACCCTCGAACGGATTCGAGACGCGGTTAGACTTTATCGGTCCCGAGATCCTGTCCCGTCAGATGATGCCGAACCGTCACCGGCTCCTACCGGAGGCGCAGACAGAGGTCTCGTAAGGGGAAGGAAATCGATGATGGGAAGGCTCGAAAATCCTTCACCGCTGGGAGAAAACCTAATTTTACTCCAACGGAAAAGGCGGAGCCAGCGGTTTTCCACCTAACAACTTCTTTGATGGCCTTCCTCCGGAGTTTACTACTGATGAGTCGCTGGAGGATGAGGAGAAACAACGGGTTTTGCCGAGGGCTCCCAACGGTCAACGAGGTTTGGCCCTTCGAACTTCTTAACCTTACGTTCAATCTGTATATAAGCATGCTTGCTGATCTTGAGTTTATGCAGGGACTAAGAGTGTTTAGCGAGGCTTGACTCGAAGTTTCCGCAAATCCAGGATTGCTAACTTCAAGACCACAGAAGCGGCGCAGAGCTTTTCCGGTTACGACAAGAGGTAAAGGCGAGAACGAAGCAAGCTGAGCTTCATGCTCGAGCTCTTGTTCGGGCGGAAAGGAGAGGAAGAAGGATGGTCGCAGCGAGGTGGCAAGACGGTGGAATCGTTTGCTGCTGAGTTTCAATGTTTTAAAGAAGCTCAGGAGTTTGTTGGTGATTTCCGCGAGTGCCGGGTTCGGTCAGAACCTTTACAAGTCTCAACCCAGATTCTCTTCGATTCGAGATTGCTGAGATGAAGGATTTCATGGCCGAGTGTGCTCATGCTGAGTCCTTGGTTCCTCCGTAGAAGAAAGAGTCCGGAGACTATGGGAACCTATCGAGGTTTCCGAGGATACGTGGAGGCCGGAGCCGATGAGAACGCTGAGGGTGGTGGGAACGCCAAGCGTGAATGAGGAAGTGGACCAGCCTGCTAGTTCGTTTGGGATTTCCGCATCCGGATTCTCAATGTTGACTTTTTTGTGAATCGTAATTTTGGCCGTGTGGCCGCTTTTTAGAGTTTTATTCTGAGACCGCTGGAGGTTGCATTCTTATGTTTTGGGACTGGCCGCTGGTGGCTTTGAATCCCGCCGCTTTTGCGGCTTTTGAATATGAAAATTTGCGAGATTTCGCTTTTGTTTTGATTTATACTTTCGCCAAGTGTAGAGGGAAGGATGCGAGTAGTCACTTCAGATCCTAACTCTTTTTGTCTCTTGGTCCGTATGCTACTTTTAGCGAAGTTTTAGGTGTAAACGATAAGAGACATGTTTTGGGATCTCGTGATACGATACTATGTCTGTGAGATGTCAAGATCCAGCAAGACTGGGTTTAGGCAAGACCTAGGCTTACTCTCAGCTTTAAGGCTGTGCGATGACTGATCGGCTTTCGTTTTGCCTGTTAGTGATTTCTTCCTGATTCTTTTCGCTTAAAGTCCGACTAGTCGCCGCTTATATGACTTGTGTTAAAAGAATCGAGCTATCTTCGAGTTTATCCGAGACGCTAAACCAAAATTTTGGGTTTCTTGTATAGCGCTATGATATCCTTTGTCGGATGTAAGAGGACCTTGTAGGTCTGACTACGAGTTTGTATTGAGTGAAACGTTTCTTGTGTGCGTCCGTCGGGGACAATCGACGGCGTGAGTTATTTTAAGTCGCAGTGGACTGTCTTTGCGGATGATACGAAGTTTTGTTATCTTTTAAGAAGTTGCGACGCCTAGCGTTTCTTTGAAGATATGATTTTCGTTTTTCCGCTGATACGTTTAGTGAGCATAAAAGATAGAAAGAATTTTATTAAAATTTCAAAAGTTCGAGTACATGCGCGGATTTTTCGCTTTTGTGGGAGTATAGAGTATACGCGCAGTCCCCTTTTGGTGAGGGGATAGCTGAACTCGCTGGTTTCGACGATCAAGCCGCCTAGTTGCAGCTTTTACTCCGTCGCCGTTCGATCGTGCCATCCTCGGTGAGTTTTGAGTAGCCGCTTTTACGGTGGACTCGAGGCTTTACGCCTCGCGCCTGTTCGGATGATTCGATCATCTTTCTTCGGAATGTTGTGTGATTCCTTTGCTCGGGGTTCGGGCGTTCCGCTTTTACGGCGGCGGGACTCTGATTGCTTTGGTCGCTGCCTTCGGTGATCAATGAATTAATGATTGTCTTGGATAACTACTGATCCGATCTTTGACTTCCTTTGCCATGACCGGAGATCGGGTGTCAACAAACCGCCAGGTTTTGGCTCGACGATTTCCCGGATTTCATCCAAGGGTGTCGCGTATTGCCGTTCAAGAATCGATCGTGGTTGGATCCGGCTGTCCGGGAAATCCGCGAACTTGTCCCGCTTTTGCCCAGGCTTTTTCATCGACGGGACAGAGTCTGGTAGAACCGTGATCCTCCGATGATCATGTTTACCCTCCGGCGACTGCTGTTGTTCCTTTGGTCGTCCTGTCTTCTTCCGCGTTTTCTCCCTATTGATTTTCGGTCGCGGTCCTCGGAGACAGTTTTGTTGGTCTTTGGCGGTCGGAGTCCGGAGAAAGTCCTTTATACTCTTGACCTTTGATAGTTCGCCGGTGAGGAGCTTTGCGGCGAGCCGGGCGCCGAGAACCTTGCAGTTCGCAGTGGAGTGACCTCTGGTTCGTGGAACTCGCAGTAGGAGTTATCCTTGTACTGGTTCCTGGTCCAGGTGTTTCCGGAGGTTCTGCCTTGCTCGAGTTGATGGCGAAGTTATGCTCGCCGGCGTCTTCCCCTTCGATGGACGCTTTGTCGTACGAGAGGTTTTCTTTTCGGGACGTTTTCTGTGGTCCGCTTGCGACGAAGCTTCATCTCTTCTTCCATGATGATGAAGTCCGTTGCCTTGTGGAGAGTATCCTGGATTGTCCGCGGCTTTTCCAGTAGTATCCACTTTCGGACTTCGACTTGTACCAGAGAGTTTTCCTCAGGGCCGATTGCGACATTGTCGCTGATGCCCGTTACTCTGGCCATCACCAGTTTGAACCTTCACATGAAGTCGCTGGAGTGACTCGTCTTCCTTCTGAGCTAGACTCCATAGATCCACGTCGGACGTTTCTCTGTCCATGAACATGGAGTATTGTTTGAGAAACGCCGAGGCCAGTTGGCGGAAGCTTCCGATGGAGTTCCTTTTGAGCCGAGAACCACTCGAGCACAGCACCTTTGAGGTGCTCGGCGAAGAAGACAATGACCTGCGTCTCGCTCGCTACGGAGTTTGCACCTACCCATTGCGATCTGGAAATACTGCAGGTGCGACTTAGGATCCGTCCACCGCCATAGACGGGATTTTGATCTTTCCGGTCTGAGATGCGTGTTTCCGTGATCCGAAGCGGTGAATGGCGTTTTCGTGCTTCCTCGAGAAGTCTATCGATCTCGGGCGGAACTGGTCGCCTGATGGATTTGCGATTTCACCGCCACTTCGCCACGGTCTTTTGAGAGATTCGCGGAGATCATGGATCTCGCTATTGCTGCCCGGCGTTCCTCGAGCTTGTCGGCGCTGGTCGCGATAGATCCGAAGTTTGATCTTCCGCGAAGTTCTTCCTACTCCATCCAGTAGAGTTCTTTCTTCTCGTCATGGGCCTATCGAAGGATACCGCCTGCCGAGCGGACTGGCTTCGGTTCTCCTGGTGGATGTCAGCGTCTTCATCGGAAGAATCCGATTGGTCGCTGATATCTAGATTGATGCGCCAACGCCGCCTTGTTTTCCGTGCCGGAGTGGAAGGTTCTGCGAGGTCTTTGCTGTCCTTTCGAGCCGCTTCCTCGAGTGGGCTCTTCGGGTATTTTTCTCGTGCTTCGAGATCCGGTCGAAGTCTTCGCCGGCGCGTCTTTGGTGGATCCGCGGCAGTTTTCTCCTCGCAGTTAAGGTGTCGACCTGTTTTGCGAAGCGAGGTTATCAGCTTGTCTGTTGTTCCGCCCGTGCTCGGGCGGAGGTAAACAGTTCCTTCATCTGCCTGAGCCTCGTTTGCATCAGCAGTGACTGCGGACGATCTCCAGCTGGAGTCTTCAGCGCTGGCGCCGACGGGTGTTCCGCCTAGCTGGCTGATCTTTGGTGACGCCGGTAGACATGATCGGCGGTGCAGTTGCGAGATAGATAGATCCGTAACCCTCCTTCTAGCCAAACTGTGGGAACGAAATTCGCACGTCAAATTAAGTTGATTTGAAGGAAAGCCAAGTGAACCAAGCTTTCCTGAAGGTCCCGGATATCTGCTGGGCGCATAACGACACAATCAGACGACAAAGAAAATGTGAAAACGAAATAAAATCGTAAGAACAAAGAATAGAGCAAAAGATCTTATTTCCGAATCCGCGTTTGAGCGTGAACAACAGGTAAGAGCCTTGGCTACAAGAGCTGTCGGCAAGTTCGCTAGTCTAGCAACCTAAGTTCTAACCTAGTTGAGTCGCAGCTCGCTAGTAAAACGAAAATAATGCCTAAGTTTGCTCTAAGTGCTCTGGAAGTTTTGTGATCTGGTTGCTTCTTGCTCAAAGCTCTCCTTATATCCTCTCTTAAGACGGTCTATCTTCTCGCGGGCTGAATCGGGCTTTTTCCATTTTCGTCCATCTTCGTGTTTATCGGGAAATTTGACATTTATCTTCGGAAAGCTTGACATTTATCTTCTGGAAACTTGACATTTATCTTCTGGAAACTTGACATTTATCTCTTATGTGAGGATAAAGATAAACCGTCATAGTTATCCTCTTTTTCGAAAATCGTAAGGGGCGCTTTGGCCACGCTGGGCCGTTAGGCATTTTTACGGTTTTTCGAAAGGACGGTCTTTGAAGGTTTCGTGTTCCGAAGGAACCTCAATCCCTTGTATAGTCGAGATAGTGGTGTTCCAGAATAACCGTGATCGTACCAAACTTGCGTAGATTGATCCGAACAAGCTAAGATGGAATCGAACAGGCACGATAGGACGAGACCAGGGCGAGGCCGTGGTCGACGCCAGGCGACGCTGCGGAGGTGCTGCCGGCGCCAGGCCGGGTGCCGCCGGCGCTAAGCCGCCAGCGACGGTGCCGCCGACGCCAGGGCGGGTGCGCTGCGCCAGGCCGCCCGTGTCCCGTGTCCAGCGTGCCGGCGCCAGGCCGAGTGCCGCCGGCGCCGCCGGCCAGGTGGACGGTGCCGCCGGCACCAGGCCGGGCTGCCGCTGCCCCAGGCGGCCCGCCCGCGTGCGGCCGCGCCAGGCCGGGTTGCCGCCAGGCCGGCAGGCGCCGCGCCAGGCCGCCCGTGTCCCGCTGCGGCTGGCGCCAGGCAGGTGCCGCCGGCGCCAGGCCGCCAGCGGACGGTGCCGCGCCAGGCCGCCCGCGTGGACGGGTGCCGCCCGCCAGGCCGCTCGGTGACGCTTGCCGCCGGTGCCGGGCCATCCTGCCGTCCCGGGTTTTTCGTTGTTCGATCTTTCCCCGTCGTCGTTTGGGGGAAATCTTTGAGTTTGGGAAGATCTTTATCCGTAGATTTCGAGATAATCGTTTCTAATCCAACGAGACTCCTCGAGTATCGGGATTTGAGATGGACTTGGATTTGTAGATTTTCCGTCGTCAAGGATGCGAGCAATGTGGCTTCGAGCTTTAGATGTGTTAAAAGATGAATCTTTTAAACAATCGGGAAGTCTTTGCGGAAGAACCATTGTAGATCTCGGACGATCCGGACATGGGTTTTAAGGGACCAAGATGCTGCCATTGCCTCAGACCATGAGATGATTGCACGGATGGGCGCCAGGACCCTTGCCGCTGGTGCCAGACGGGAGTGGACGAGCCTTCCCGAGAGTTTTATCGAGCGACGACCCGTTTCTTGGCTTTGATCGTCGCTTGGCTTTTCTTTCGAGGAATTTCGGGTGACGATTTCGTCATTGACCGATTTTGACCCCAACAGCAAACACATTCTTCTTCGCTTCATCCTCGAACGACTCATCAGTAGTAAACGCTGGAGGGAGACCATCGAAAATGTTTCTAGGCAGGGGAAACTCGCTAGTTCCACCCCCTTCCCCCGGAACAAAGCTGGGGTCTCCTCCTAACAGCGAAGGATCTCCTGAGACTGTCTCGCATTCGACCTCTTTGCCTTTCCGAGACCTATGTCTCCGCCTCCGAACAGGCAAGACAGCAATCGGCTCGACATCACATGGAACATCGGAAGGCTGAAGAATGACTCGGGATCGATGGAGCTCCACCGCATTTCGAATCCGCTCGACGGAAAAGGTACTCCAGAAGAACGACCTTTCCCGAAGAAGATCTTGTTTGACGAAAAGATCAGCATGAGTGTGCGCAACAACCCTGTTCACTGCACGATAAACAAAAGTTTTATCTTCATGCGCGTTCAAAGTACGAAAACGAAAAACAGAATTAGTCGTATTACCGCGATTGAAGTTCCACTCCTGAGGGAATAGGTGAAGGCAGCTTTCCTCAACGGACTCCTCGTCTATTCGGACGAAGAAGAAGCGCTCGAACCACATTTGGGGTTCGAAGTAGTCCCCTGAATTATGGCCATATTATTCCTTGGGATCATGGAGTACGAACCTTCGATCCCCGTTAGCTTATAATACCAAATTCCCTCAAAATCGCTAGGGCTAAGGTCCATGCCTAGCTCGTAACTCGAGACTAGCACGCCAAGCCAACTCTCCAAGGACGGGACGGTGAGCTGGCTGATCGAAAGCCCGAAACGACGAAGCGCACGGACAATTGCACCGGGGATCGGGAACCACATGCGGCAGTGCACGAGAAAGGCTTTATAACAAGTAAAGAAGCCCTGCGGACGATTCATTGCACTCTCGCCATCGGTTGGGATCCGGAACGTAACCCCACTCGGAACTTGGTAAAAGTTTCGAAGAATCGTGAGGTACTCGGGAGAGACCATGCTTGGTGAGAAGGACGCGCCCGGCGCCCTCAGAGGTCTCCTGGGGATAGGGATGTCCCGCGGGGGCGGAGACGAGCCACATAAAGCTTTGTAGTATGCCTCCCTCGCATCTTCCTCAACTCTTTCCTCGTGCGTTGGAGCAACCACTTCGTCGACGGGAGAATCAACCGAAGATGAATGAGAAGAAGAATTCTTCTTAGAGGATCTTGATCTTGAAGACATCTTTTCTTGAGAGAGAGACTTTAGAAGGTGAAATTCTTGTGATGAAGTAAGAATGACTAAAAATTCTTACTCCATCTTTATAAAGAAGGAAAAGTTACTATTTACTCTGACTTTTCGCAAGCGATTGCGTCTTCACACCTTCCTATCTAGCTATACCGCGAGCTAGGACCTGTTACCAAAAAACCACGGTCCTAGCTAGCTGGGGGGCTAACTGTTGGGGTCAAAATCGGTCGAATAAAACCAAGAAAACTAGTTACTCGACGAACGCGGAAGGGATGATCGCATCGTAGTCCCGGACACCAGCAGGAGCGCCACGGCCTAACCAGCGCTGGCGCCACGCCGCCTGGCCCTGGCGCCGCGCCGCTCGCCTCGCGCTGGTCCGGCGCCGGCGCCGGCTCGCCCGTGCTGGTCCGGGCTCCGGGCGGCTCGTCTGTGCTGGCCACGGGCGCCGGCGCGAGCATCCGTGTCCAGGTCCCGAGCGCCTGCGTGCGGACTACTCGACAGGTGCGACCTTTTCCCCGCAAAACCGTCTCGACAACTAGTCCAATTCCGCGTTTTGCATCTTTGCTCGAAGACTCACCGTTCAACTCCTTGAAGACATGAAACCTAAGAACCCCATTTCGTTTTGGTCGGAATAAATCGGGAAGGCTTCGGAAGACCACCAAAGGTTCGGTTGACGAATGGATTTCGATTCATCGTATAAAACGATCACGGTTATTCTAAAAATACCAGTCATCTCGACTATACGAGGAGTTGGGGTTCCTTCGGAAAAACAAGTACCATAACAGGCTAGTTTCTCGTGAAATCGTAAAACGTCCACGGTCAAAACAACGGCCCCGAAGGCCCGAACGCGACCAAGCGGCCCACTTACGACTTTCCAGAGGATCAAGTCGAAATGGACATGACGGCCCATGTTTATCTTTACATAAAGAGATAAATGTCAAGTTTCCTGAAGATAAATGTCATGTTTCCCGAAGATAAATGTCAAGTTTCCCGATAAATATGAAGATCGACGAAAATGGAAGAAGCCCGATTCGCGATAGATTCGGCCTAAAGGAGGAATAGACCGTCATAAGAGGAGTATATAAAGAGAGCTTGAGGCTAGGAGCAAGGGGAGAACTGGGAGAGCAATCTTAGCAGCAACATAACACTTAGAGCAACTTAGGCATTTTTTCCGTTTTTACTAGCAAGCTGCGACTCAACTAGGTTAGATTTAGGCGGCTGGACTAGCGAACTCATCGACAGCTCTTGTAGCCGATCTCTTTCCTGTTGTTCACGCTTAAACGCGAATTCGGAAATAAGATCTTTTGCTCTATCTTTTGTTCTTACGATTTTTACATTCCCATTTATTATATATTGATTGTGTCGTGTGTGGCCCAGCAGATAACCGGGACCTTCAGGGAAGGCTAGGTTTACTTGGCTTTCCTCCG
This sequence comes from Brassica nigra, assembly GCA_016432835.1. Classification (NCBI taxonomy): domain Eukaryota; kingdom Viridiplantae; phylum Streptophyta; class Magnoliopsida; order Brassicales; family Brassicaceae; genus Brassica; species Brassica nigra. The sequence continues at coordinate 44,946,237 of CM028242.1, read as the reverse complement.
ATCAACAAAACTTGACGGTGTGAATTTCGGTTCCCACATTCCTGTGGACTTGGATTCGGCTGCGAAGGTTCCAGATTTTGCCAACGGTCGCTTGGAGAAGATACTCATAAAAAGGAAATTCCGATATTCAGATCCCTTTTCTTCGCAATATTTCCATTTCTGGGAGGGGACTTCCTTTTTCCGGGTCAGAAGCTTTCGGCCAAGGGTCTGGAAATACCGTTCCCTTTTTCCTTTAACCTTGCGGTAGAGGTCGGCAGCATGAGCGTATAAACGGAAGTTGCCATGTCTCTTGCAGCCGTAAGCTTTCTTGACCGTGACTTTCGTAAAGATGAACCCTGAGTACTCCTTGTTTCCAGCTGCATATGTAAGTGGTCATGTAAAGCCACGCCTTTTTTTGGACGATCCTTTCTCGTCCCCTGTTTCCTCTTGGGATAGAGCTTCGGGGACTGGTGATGAGGCGGTCCAATGGCTCATTTGAAGCAAAGGTGTTCCTACCTTCTCGACGATGGTCCTTGTTCCAGAGTTCGTGGAGAAGATCTTGTTGAGATCCGGAGGAGGTATATGATTCCTCCATCGGCTGGAATAAGGAATCATTCCGATTTTGATCGCGGACCTGGTGGAGGAGTCAACGAGATGGCTATATACGAGGCTTATCTGGAAGCTGGCATTGTTATGGTATTTTCGTGTAGGGTCGTTTTAGTAGTACGGAACACTAGAAGATTTGTATGAAAAGGATAAGAATCGAGACTACGGAGATGTTTATTATTGATTTGAGCAGGGACTAAAAGATTTCGATATGTAAATGATGAAGGACTTTTCAAGGGTCTAATAAAATGTTGTAGTATACAAGATGTCAATCCAATCCTAAGTGATTCTAATGCAAAGGGAATGCAAGTCTATGCTTAATCTAATTGCAACAATTGAGTGAAGATGATTATGAACTAAGACAATACTAAAAATGCAGTAAAAGAGTGAACTTTCTTTTCAATATGAGGCAAGGAGATTCTTGGGACAAGGGAATTGACCTTGGGTGATGAAGTCTCAATCTAAGATGGCAAGCTTTCAATCAATCTAACACCTTAAGCCTAGACACAATCCTAAGCAAGCTCTATCCCTAGATGAATGCTCATTCACTAACATATCTCAAGCATCTAATCCCTTAGGTTGAATAATATGAAAGCAATCAATAAGAACAAGTGTATTAGCTATCTCAACATCTTTAACAGCTAATCCCTTAGGTAAAGGATGTTAAAAGCATTGAAGAGTTGGTTCAGGCATTTCATAGAACACCTTCCGGGCATGAAATGCCTATAGCTCTATTTTGAAGAGGCCAACTCCAAAATAGCAAGAAGAACACTCTACAAGCAAGGATCAAGATGGATCTACCCTAGAACATCTTAGATCTACACCTAATGAACCCTAGATAGATCTACTCACTAATAGACATGGAAAACCTTAAAACCATGGATGATTCAAGGTTAAACATGATAAGTGATAGAAATAATCTAGTAAACAAAAAAGAAATAGATGAAGAAGGATTCAAGATCCAAACTTTATTCAAGATCTAAAAGTTTTCTTGAGAGAAAAGAATTTAAGTCCCAACTTTGGGATTACATAAGTATTTATATGAGGCTTGAAAGCCCTTATAACATGATAGAAAATGACTAAAAGGTCCTTTGAAGCAATTAGGTCTCGACCAATGGGAGGGCAAGGAGAAAAACGATATAGGGTCGAGCCAAACCATCCTCCCCGGTCGAGTCTTCCCGTCCTGATCTTGGCCATACGCGTCTCTCCCGTCCGGGTGCTTCTCCCCGGCCTGTCCTTCCCGGTCTGGATCAAGTCTCGTCCAGGCGCGTCTCTCCCGTCCGGGTGCTTCTCCCCGGCCTGTCCTTCCCGGTCTGGATCAAGTCTCGTCCAGGCACGTCTCTCCGGTCCGGGTGCTTCTCCCCCGCCTGTCCTTCCCGGTCTGGATCAAGCCTCGTCCAGCACGTCTCTCCCGTCCTGGTGCTTCTCCCCGGCCTGATCCTCGACCAGGGTTGATATGCCTCTAGTAAATTGATCATAACTCCTCCAATATAGCTCCAAATGACTTGAAACCACTTCCATTGGAAAGCTAACTCAATTTTCTGTGTCCACGAAATCGTAGAAACAGAAGATTTCTCTAAGGCCTCTGTCCATGTTCATCTTTAACCCCATTTTTGATCACAATACTCCCAAACACCTCCAATAACTCCATGGCACACTCCAACACCTAATAAAGACATATCAATGCAATATGAACCTAAAGATGCCTAATGCCTAATCTAAGTGATCAAAATGCACAAGATATGATAGCTAAAAACATGTAAATATGCAAGATATCAACTCCCCTACACTAGTCCTTTACTTGTCTTCAAGTAATCTTTTCAAAACACAAGGAGGAGACACATAGAGATGGAAGCAAAGCCACAAGAAACACTCATAGCACTCAACTTGACATCCTTAAGAAACATAGCAAATAGCATGAGCAAAACTCTCTTATTATCCTCTAGCTTCACAAGGCCTATCAATAGTCTTATGCCTCTACACAAGATGCAATGCCTATCAACCAACATGTTCTCTTAACCAACTCTCACATTTATTCACACACACACACCTAAGGTGAGTTCTCACAAATGGGTACATGATCTCAATCATTTGGCTAGGTGATCAAATGGTATAATATGGATGAAAAGGAGGGTTCAATGCATCTTTTTAAGGTGGCAATCACTCAAGGATCAAGGAGCTTGATCATTATGCAAAATTTATCTAAGACTAGGAGCAATTCATGCATACATGGATCCATCGTCACCATTCTACCCATTCATAAGTGATTACAAGTTTTAAACCCTTTTTATTCATCCCATAAACCCAAAATGAAAATTACTCACACCACTCATCCAATGAACAACTTTTTTTTTCGAGATTCAACCACTAAGGACCCTTTTATTCAGAATTCACATTTCTAAGCTCTAACACTTTTTGTTTTCCCTTCCCCACTATCTTATTGAATCTTTCTTTTTCTTTTTCTTTTTCTTTTCCTTTTCTTTTCTTTTTCTTTTCTTTTTTTTTAATGTAGGGGGAAGGTCTCAAACATCAACCAAGAGCTTCTTAACTTTCTAATCTAGGTCCCTAGGGCTTTTCTTTCTCAATACATTTTTTTGCTCATCAATCTCAACATTTTCACATCCCAAACCCAAGATATAAACCTTTAAGGAACAAAGACCCCACTCACCATCCTAGCAGCTAGCTCAAATGAGGACCCTATGCTAGCAAGCGATGAGAACAAATCCATGTCGCTCCCAATACTCTCAATATTTTGCACATGACAAGCTATCAGAAGAGGCCTCACTCATGCAAATCAATGTAGGCTTCAAATAATGGCTAGGGTTCAAGGGTATGGAAGTGCCATTTGGGTTAACAAAGAGTGATATAATGGGGAAAGATAACCCAAATGTGTATGAGATCCATGATCAAGTATGCAAATGACCATATGCAAGAGAAATTAAGTTCATTCATGTCTAAGTTCAGGATGGAGCTGGTTTCAAGAACAATGCCAATATCAAGCAAGCAAGCAAGTTTCAAGAAGAGATTTCAAGGCTCAAAGCATGCAAGCCTTTCAAAAGATGCTTAAGCTACTTGATATTTTTAACTAGGGTGTCAAATTCAGTGAAAACAAGTGTTCTTTATAAGGCAATGCTCCATGTGCAAGTGAATGCAACCTATATGCTCTAGACTCAATCTTAAAGATGCAAGTGATGCAACTACATGATTCAAAAAAAATTTTAATTTTTTTTTTTGGTTTTTCTACGCATATATAAATGTACAATGCAATGCATGAGACTCTCAATCACAAAGCAAACATGATCAAATACTTGGTACCTTCCCACACTTAAATCACACAGTCTCTGTGTGAGTAAGAGTGAAGGAGATACCCCAACAAGACAAAAGCAAATGTATATACAAGAAGGGTTGGAGTGATACCTAAGAAGGAGGTTTGGGCGTGGTGTTTGATGTCAGGACTAGGAGCTGGCTTGGTTCATAGCAACTAGAGGAGGCTGCTACATGGCAATCATAACGCTAAGGTGCTTCACCACCTTTCTTCTCTCCTCTAGTGCTAGGCTCATCCTGAAAACCTCAATCACTTTTATTAAAAACTTAAAGAAAAACAGAAATTGCAAAGCTATGTACAAGGATAACCATGGGATTTCCTCCCAAGTGAGCTTATTTTGAGTCACTAGCTTGACTACCTTTTCTCTTGAACTAGTGAGAAGGAGGATGCTTCCCACCTTCAAGTGTGATGGTGAGGACTTGGGAGAGAAACTCTTGAAGCTTGATTGGGTCATCATGGAGCTGGGGAGTGATGATGATTCTAGCACTTGAGAATGGTGTGGACTTGCCCTTATGCTTGATCTTTTACTCAATTACACCATCCTTGAGCTTATTTGGATGGAGAGTGAGAGTGTGTGGGATCAGATCAAGAGGTGGAGGATGAGGTTCTTTCACCATCTTCTTCTTGCCATGAGTGGCTTTTGAGGCTCCACTCATCCCCTCTCTTTTAGCACTTTCCAAGTGCTCAACACACACAGCTCCTTACAAGACTCTCCAGCAAGGCCTTCTTTCTTGCAAACAACCACTTCATCTTGCGGCTTCTCAACAATTGGGGTTGTAGAAGAAGAATCCCCAAAGGTGAGAGAAGAAGTATCTGGTTCCATGCTTTCAATCCCAAGACTCTTCACCATATCCAAGGAAATGACATTCACACTAGCACCACTATCAACAAGAGCATCATCCATAGTTATCTTACCAAGGGAGCAAGACAAGGTGAACTTCCCTTGAGACTAAACCTTAGGGAGGGATTTTGGAGGGATTGGTGGATCAATCTTCAGAATGGAGATGTCCAAAACCTCAGCCACTTCAGCTTGGTGGTCTAGAATGTCCTTGATGAGCATCATGTGGACATGAGCTTCACGCATACCTGAGATATCTGGAAGTTTGACTCCAACATCACTAAGATCTTTCCTGAACTTTGAGATCACCTTCTTCTGAGCTTTGGTGAGAACTCTTTGGGGGAAAAGGGAGCTTATCATAGGGTGATAGCTCAAACTCATTGTCTTCCTGCTTCACCTCTTTCAGCTTGTTGTCTGCTCTCTTCACATCTGGTGTCTCAGCTCTAGGCTCAGCTTTCTGCAGCCTCTTTACTTCTGCCTTCTTGGCAGCATCCTTCAGAATATGTGCTTCAGCTGTGGTCACAAAAAATCTCTCAACTTCCCCAAACTCAGTTCCAAACATTTCAATCCCATCCTCCTCTTTCTCATGAGCACATATCTCAATATGTGAAGAAGTAGTAAAGAGGATGACATTGCAAGATTCCTTGGGATTTTTCTCTGGTTTCCTTGGTAGCGATCCCATTGGGCTCTTGGAAGATGAAGACATAGAGGCAACCTGGCTCTCAGAAGCTTTGAGATGAGAGGCAAGTTGCATGTACTTGTTGTTGAGGTCAGAATAGGTCCCATCAATCTTTGCATGGATGTTCTTGAACTTATCACCAATGTTCTTAGAATTTCTTTCTTGAGTTTCTAAGATTTGCTTGAACATGGACTCCATATTTGAACTTGGAGCTTGAGCTTGAGAAGAGCTTCCTTGAGGCTGAGTAGACTGGTTGGCTTGAGGATAGTTTACTTGGCTTGGTAACCTTCTTTCTGATTGTTGTAGTAAGGCCTTAGCTGATCGTTGTTTTGGTACTGGAAGTTGGGCTCTTTCCTGTACCATGTGCCATTAGCATTGATGAAGCACAGCTCCTATTGACCTTCTAAACCATCAACCTGATTTGTCCCAGCAGGCTGCTTTTGTTTCTGTTTCTCAATGGAGTTAATCTGCTCCTTCTTAGCCTTCTCTGCAATAATCTTGTCCAACTTCTCTTTAAGAGATTTTAACGCCTTCCTTGTGTGCTGATCATCTTCATCAGTGCCTCTGTTGACTCTATCATGCTCCTCACTGTAAACTGAGTCACTCTTGGCCATGTTCTCTACCAGCTCCTCACTTGGAAGAGCCTTCTCCCATTGATGTGCCTTGTCTCCCAAAGAGAAGGGAAACAATCACAGCTTGAAAGCATCTTCAGAGACTCCATTAGTCTTGGACAAGCTACAATAGCTATCAAATGTGTCTAAGTGATCAAGGGGATCCTCCACAGAAAGGCCATGGAACTTGTTGTTCTCAATCAAATGCAACAGCCCTGATTTGATCTCAAAGTTGTTGTTCTCCACAGCTGGTGCTCTGATCCCCAACCTATGACCATAAATGTGAGGTTGATCATAGGCTCCAATGGCTCTAGCTTGGTGCTGTGGCTGTTGTAGTTGGCGCTGTGGTCTTATGTTGTCAGCTCTTGGACCATTGTCCCCCAGGGCATCATCATCTTGAGGCTGATTCTCCATATCAAACCCCAATCTCTGCAAGTGAGCCTGTCGCTCTTCTTCTTTTCTCTTTCGTGCAATCTCCCTCTCAAGTGTAGCAATTTCGTCAACAGTGGGAATCAAGTTTGATGCACCTCTGCTTCTAGTTATCATACACCTGAAATTCAAAGGGATCAAACAAGGAGAAGCAATAGCACAATAAAAGAAAAATGACTTAGTCTCAAGCAATTGACTAAATCCCAATGTCAAAATCAACTTAGAACCCAGCAACGGCGCCAATTTGATGAAGGAATTTTCGAGGGTCCAATCAAATGTTGTAGTATACAAGATGTCAATCCAATCCTAAGTGATTTTAATGCAAAGGAAATGCAAGTCTATGCTTAATCAAAGTGCAACCATTGAGTGAAGATGATTATGAATTAAGACAATACTAAAAATGCAATAAAAGAGTGAACTTTCTTTCCAATATAATGCAAGGGGATTCTTAGGACAAGAGAATTGACCTTGGGTGATCAAGTCTCATTCTAAGATGGCAAGCTTTCAATCAATCTAACACCTTAAGCCTAGACACAATCCTAAGCAAGCTCTATCCCTAGATAAATGCTCATTCACTAACATATCTCAAGCATCTAATCCCTTAGGTTGAATAATATGAAAGCAATCAATAAGAACAAGTCTATTAGCTATCTCAACACCTTTAACAACCAATCCCTTAGGTAAAAGATGTTAAAAGCATTGAAGAGTTGGTTCAGGCATTTCATAGAACAACTTCCGGGCATGAAAAGCCTATAGCTCTATTTTGAAGAGGCTAACTCCAAAATAGCAAGAAGAACACTTACAAGCAAGGATCAAGAAGGATCTACCCTAGACCATCTTAGATCTACACCTAATCACCCTTAGTCTCCCAAGCCCATGAACCCTAGATAGACCTACTCACTAATAGACATGGAAAACCTTAAAACCATGGATGAGTCAAGGTTAAACATGATAAGTGATAGAAATAATCTAGTAAATACAAAAGAAATATATGAAGAAGGATTCAAGATCCAAACTTTATTCAAGATCTAAAAGTCTTCTTGAGAGAAAAGAAGTTAAGTCCCAACTTTGGGATTACATAAGTATTTATATGAGGCTAGAAAGCCCTTAAAACATGATATAAAATGACTAAAAGGTCCTTGGAAGCAATTAGGTCTCGACCAATGGGAGGGCAAGGAGAAAAACGGTATGGGGTCGAGCCAAACCATCCTCCCCGGTCGAGTCTTCCCGTCCTGATCTCGGCCATACGCGTCTCTCCCGTCCGGGTGCTTCTCCCTGGCCTGTCCTTCCCGGTCTGTATCAAGCCTCGTCCAGCCCGTCTCTCCCGTCCGGGTGCTTCTCCCCGGCCTTTCCTTCCCGGCCTGATCCTCGACCAGGGTTGATATGCCTCTAGTAAATTGATCATAAATCCTCCAATATAGCTAAAAATGACTTGAAACCACTTTCATTAGAAAGCTAACTCAATTTTCTGTGTCTACACAAAATCTTAGCCACAGAAGATTACTCTAAGGCCTCCGTCCATGTTCATCTTTCACCCCCTTTTCGATCACAATACTCCCAAACACCTCCAATAACTCCATGGCACACTCCAACATCTAATAAGGACATATGAATGAAATATGAACCTAAAGATGCCTAATGCCCAATCTAAGTGATCAAAATACACAAGATATGATAGCTAAAAACATGTAAATATGCAAGATATCAGTAAACCCTAGTTCTAGCGGCTTAAGTCCTAATCTCTTAGTCTCGAAGTGTCGATCCCTTTTTCTAGGGTTTTGGGGTCCCTTTTATAGGTGTAGATGTTGGTTGAAGTAGATGGAACTCTTCCATATTCGTAAATATGGAAGAATCTCTGTAGGCGGAAAACTTCCATTTTTCTCTGGGGTCAGTTTGGAAGTAGGTACCGGAGGCATGTTCCTTTGATGCAGGGGCCGGAAGTAGGTACCTTGTCCGGAAGCTGGAGAAATCTGGTACCTGGATATTTTTCCCCAGCAGTTTGCCCCTTATTTCTTGAGCTCCTCGTCGAGATCAAGGAATAACTTGTATGTTATGTAACGGTTCTGTTATAGCAGATTGCTTCCAAGCGAGACGCGACTCCGGACTCCTTGTCTCTTAAATCCACGCTCACATCGGAGTTCATATTTGGGACCTGGAACGAGACTTCACCTTCTAATAGATCAAAGTTCTTTGGGTGCTACCAGATCCTGGACTTGGTTGGAATCGACTGCGCAAGGTCCGAATCCGGGATTCCGGGATTTTTAGCTGATGGCTAAATTTGTCGTAGTCTAGCCTTCGGATCGTTTATATTTTCTGACTTAGTCGATTCTAATCAAAAAGGAGAGGGAAAACCTCTTTTGGGCTTTCTTTAGAAATTTTTGAAGGCGGGTTGGGCTTCAGATAGGCCTCGCGACTGTTTAGCTTTCCACACCTTGGCGCTCATTCTTTTTGAAGCGTGATCCTCGAGGCGTATCGAGATTATCTAGGGTTTCCGCCTTCACTTTCTTTCTTACTCGCTTTTTCGGACCTTCTCACTTCTACTTCGTTGGCGATTTCCTTGGCGATCTCTTAACCCGAAGACCTTCTTGTTCCCTGAGCAGGTAGCCATCTCCTTCTCTCTTTTCTTTTTACTTAGGCTTCTTTCTGCTCATGGCGGTAGATCCCCCTAGCCGTGCTTCAGATTCATCCTCAGTAGGTGGTAGGGTTAGGTCTAGGAGAGAAATTGAAACTTCGGATACTAGGAATCCTTCACCCTCTTCTCCCATTTCGGTGGCCGAAGTCGAGAGCCCCAGACCCGATGAGACTGCTTCGGTGGTGAATATCTCGTCTGATGAGGAAGAGAAGCTTCCGCTGATTGGTCCCGTTTCTCAGATCGGAGTAGGGGAGATCGAGGAATGAAGAGACGATACGATCTCTCCGAAGGGATCATCCTGCGGGCCCCGAGTCCTTCTGATAGGATCTCGGATTTTGGAGTCGACGAGGTCCCGATTTACGAAGCATACTTCGAATCGGGATTTAGGGGTAATGTTCCTTCGTTAGTTGCGAAGTTATCGGAATTTCTCGAAATATCTCTTTGACTCCTTCAGCTTGGAGAATCTTAATTGCGATCCAGAACCTGGCGATCTTGAGAAGTTGACATTGGGAGTGAGTGAGATCCTGTTCTCGTACTTCGTGGTTCCGTTGCACAGCGGGGGAGGTAGATACCACCTGCATCCTCGCAACAGTGATCCTCCGGTCCGAGAGATCTCGAAAACTAAAAAGGCGTCATCCGATTTTTGTTAATTGGCCAGAGAGATTTCTTTTGCGACTATCCCGGCTTCCCAATTTTGCATATAGCTGGTAGATTATTGTAGTTCTCTCATGATTCTTGATATAATTTTAACTCGATTGTCTGCACCCGAGGGAAAGGAAGCCATCGATCAAATTCTGCAAATTCCTCCAGAGCGTTGCCAAGTTCCGTTTCTCTTAAGCAAAGAAGTCTTAGAACACTGCAGTATTTGGGGTAAGTCTTCAGATTTGATTGCCTTGTCTTGTTAAAAAATGGTATCTGATGCTGTTTTGTCTTTCAGGTAATATGTCGGAGTCCACAGGAGAAGAGCCGTTGGCAGCATTCAAACGGGCTATGGCGAAGCTAGAGGCAAAGCAAACTCCTTCCAAAACCACTACGTCGGGTGGAGATGCTCAAATTACTAAAAGCACCAAACACAAGCCTACGGCAAGCCAGTTCCTTCCTGTTCAAGGAAGAAAATGAAAGGTGTTAAGACAACTCCTACAGCCCATTTACCACCTGGGGATGAGCTAGCCAAGGCCTTAGATGACCTCAACTCCAAGGTCTTTCCTACGAGTGCCTCTTTTCTCCCGGAGGAAAACTTTCCAGATGCTATCAACTCCTTGCAGACTGATCTGCTTCAGGTATAACATCTCCTTTCCTTTCTTATGATTGATACATATTTTATAGGGCCTGAGACCGTCATATTTTATTTCAGGCAATGTCTTAGCTCTTCCACCTCGGGGACATGATCAAAGAGCATTCGTCAAGCAAGACGGAGGTGGATGTGGGAACCGAAATTCACACCGTCAAGTTTCGTTGATCGGAGGAAAGCCAAGTAAACCTAGCCTTCCCTGAAGGCCCCGGTTATCTGCTGGGCCACACACGACACAATCAATATGTATTAAATGGGAATGTAAAAATCGTAAGAACAAAAGATAGAGCAAAAGATCTTATTTCCGAATTCGCATTTAAGCGTGAACAACAGGAAAGAGATCGGCTACAAGAGCTGTCGATGAGTTCGATAGTCCAGCCACCTAAATCTAATCTAGTTGAGTCGCAGCTTGCTAGTAAAAACGGAAAAAATGCCTAAATTGCTCTAAGTGCTATGTTGCTGCTAAGATTGCTCTCTCCCGTTCTCTCCCTTTGCTCCTCGCCCCCAAGCTATCTTTATATACTACTCTTAGGACGGTCTATTCCTCTTTTGGGCCGAATCTATCGCGAATTGGGCTTCTTCCATTTTCGTCGATCTTCATGTTTATCGGGAAACTTGACATTTATCTTCGGGAAACCTGACATTTATCTTCGGGAAACTTGACATTTATCTCTTTATGTAAAGGTAAACAAGGGCCGTCATGTCCATTTTGACTTGATCCTCTGGAAAGTCGTAAGTGGGCCGCTTGGTCCCGTTCGGGCCTTCTTAGGCTGTTATTTTGAGCATGGACATTTTACGATTTCACGAGCAATTAGCCTGTTATGGTACTCGTTTTTCTTAAGAAACCCCAACTCCTTGTATAATCGAGATGACTGGTGTTTTTAGAATAACCGTGATCGTTTTATACGATGAATCGAGATCCATTCGTCAACTGAACCTTTGGTGGTCTTCCGAAGCCTTCCCGATTTATTCCGACCAAAACGAAATGGGGTTCTTAGGTTTCACGTCTTCAAGGAGTTGAACGGTGAGTCTTCGACCAAAGATGCAAAATGCGGAATTGGACTAGTTGTCGAGACGGTTTTGCGGGGAAAAGGTCGCACCTGTCGAGTAGTCCGCACGCAGGCGCTCGGGACCTGGACACTGATGCTCGCGCCGGCGCCCGTGGCCAGCGCGGGCGAGCCGGCGCCGGCGCTCAGGACCAGCACGGGCGAGCCGGCGCCGGCGCCCAAGACCAGCGCGGGCGAGCCGGCGCCGGCGCCCGGGACCAGCGCAGGCGAGCCCAGCTTTTAGGAAGAGACCCCAGCATTGTTCCGGGGGAAGGGGGTGGAACTAGCAAGTTTCCCCTGCCTAGCAACTTTTTCGATGGTCTTCCTCCAGCATTTACTACCGATGAGTCGTTCGAGGATGAAGCGAAGAAGAATGTGTTTACCGAAGGTTCTCGTCTAATCAGAGAGGTTTATCCTTTGAACTTTGATCGTATATACTACTATTGTTGCATAAATATTTTTCTGATCCTAAGTTCGTACAGGGAATGAAGGTGTTCGGAGAGGCGCTTGATGGAAGCTTTCGAGGATCGAGGATCTCTTGCTTCAAAGCCGAGGAAGCCGAACGTGAACTCTTCCATTTCCGGAAAGAGGTTGAGGAACAAAACCGGAAGTAGGCCAAACTTCATTCTCGAGCCCTCGTGCGTGCGGAAAGGAGAGGAAGGAGAGCGATCGTTGCCGAGATGGCGCAGAGGGCTGAATCGTTTGCCACCGAGTTCGAGAGCTTGAAGGAAGCTCAAGAGTTTGTGGGTGATTTCCGCGAGTGTCGGGGTTCGGTTGCTAACCTTTACAAGTCGCAGAACCCGAACTTCTCCTTCTCCTCCGAGATCGCTGAGATGAAAGGTCTCATGAGCGAATGCGCTCATGCTGAATCCTTGGTTCCTCCGATCGAGGGAAGGGTCCAAGCTTTGGGACCCCATCGAGGTTTCTGAGGACACGGTGGAGACCGGAGCAGGTGGAAACGCGGAAGGCGTAGATGAAGAAGTTGACCAGCCCGTGGATTCGTTCGGGATCCCCATGTCCGGATTCCTTGACCTCGATTACTGAGGATCGTTGGGATTGTACCCCTTTATCTAGATGGTTGTATGCTTGGCCGGGTGTGGCCGTTTATTTGTATATTCCGCGACCGTAGGAAGTCGCGTAACTTTGTATATTTCGGTACTGGCCGTTGGTGGCTTTGAATCCCTGCCGTTTCCGCTGCTTAAAATTATATTATGTGTAGATTTTGCAGAAATTTTGCCTTGTGATTTGATTTATACTTTCGTCAAGTGTAGAGGGTAGAATTCGAGTAGTCACTTCGTATTCTAACTCTTATTTTGTCGCTAGGTCCTTATACTACTTTGTAGTGAGTGTTTAAGGTGTTAGCGATGAGAGACATGTTTTTGGATCTCGTATCTGGTGTTGATACTATGTCTGTGAGATGTTAAGATCCAGCAATTCTGGGTTTAGGGCAAGACCTAGGCTTACTCTCAGCTTTAAGGCTATGCGATGACTGATCGGCTTTCGTTTTGCCTGTTAGTGATTTCTTCCTGATTCTTCCTGATTAAAGTCCGCGACTTGGCGCCGGCTTATGCGACTTGTGTAGTAAGAATCGAGCTATCTCCAGAGAATATCCGGAGTGCTAAACCAAAATTTCGGGTTTTCTTGTATAGCGCGCTATGATATCCTTGTCGGATGTAAGGGGACCTTATTCTTGCGAAAAGGTCTGACTACGGATTTGTATTAGTGAAACGTTTCAGTGTTCGTCCGTCGGGGCCAATCGACGGGCGTTTGTTTTTTTTGAAGTCGCAGGTGGACTGTTTTGACGGATGATGCGATTTTGATACCTTTGGGAAATTGCGACGTCTCGCGTTTCCCCGAAGATATGATTTTCGTTTTTCCGAAGTTTTATGCGTTACTGTATTAAGTACGCATTGAAAGATTGATAGAAAGAATTTTATTGAAAAAGTTTCGAAAATTTCGAATACATGTGCGGGTATTTCGCGTCTTTGTGGGAGTATAGGCGTATACGTACCCACTCCCCCCCTTTTTGGTGAGGGGGATAGCTGAACTCGCAGGGTTTCGACGAGCTGCCTACGTACCTCTTTCGAGGATCAAGCCATCTCGTAGTTCTGATTGATGCTGCGGACGTTTTTACTCCCCGGGTGTTGCCATTTCGATCGAACTAGCCGGATCGGCGGTCTGTGCGGGGGTTTAGTTGTCTGCTTTTACGGCGATGGACTCGGAGACTTTGTCGCTGTCTTGAATCGTTGCCTGCTTGGATGATTCTGGATCATCTTTTCCGAGTTTTCAGGAATGTTATGTGATTCCTTTGCTCGTTTCGGGTTAGCCGCAGGGGTGTTCCGATCTTTTCGCAGTTTGTGCTCGGCTAGGAAGCAGAGTCTCGACTGTTTCTGACTCCCCCAGATTACTGCGGTTCCGGTTGGAGTCGGAAATTTGATGCTGAGGTGATATGTAGACGGTACTGCCTTCATGTAGTTGATCCAAGGGGTTCCCATGATTGCATTGTAGATGGCCGGGTTATCGACTACTGCGAACTCGACGATATTTGTAGCTTCCTTAGCCATGACCGGGAGCTTGATGCTCCCGAGGGTCATGGAGGTGACGCCCGAAAATCCAGTCAAAGGTTTTGGCTCTGGGATGACTTCCCCAAGTGGGATGTTCATCCTATAGAGGGTGTCGCGGAAGATGACGTTGACCGTACTTCCTGTATCGACAAGGATGCGGCCGACTTCGAGATCCTGGATCACCAGGTCGATAACCAGAGGATCGTAATGAGGTTTGTCGATTCCGACAGTTTCTTGTTCCTCAAAAACGATCGTGTGGTTGGCAGTGTTGCTTTCCGGAAGCCAGTTGGAACTTGTCTCGGCTTTTCGCTCGTAGGCTTTGATCGACGAGACCGAGTCTTGATAGAACTGCGACCCTCCGATAATCATATTTATCCTCTGGCGACTGCTGCTGTTCCCCTGGTCGTCCTGTCTCCTTCCGCGCTTCTCACCCGATTGACTTTCAGGCGCGTGGTTCTCGGAGACGGTCTTGTCGGTTTTTGGGCGGTCGGACTCCAGGAGCAAGTCTTTTATACTCTTAACCTTCGACAGTTCGCCGGCGAGGAGTTTTGCGGCGAGCCTGGCGCCGAGAACCTTGCAGTTCGCGGTGGAGTGACCTCTGGTGTCGTGGAACTCGCAGTAGGAATTATCTTTGTACTGGTTCCTGGTCCAGGTGTTTCCGGAAGTTTTACCCTGCTCCGAGTTGATGGCGTAGTTATGTTCGCCTGGACGCCTTCCCTTCGTGATGGACGTACTTGTCGTTACGAGAGGGTTTCTTCTTTGAGGACGTTTTCTGCGGTCCATGCTTTTGCGATAGGACTCTCATCTCTTCCTCCATGACGATGAAGTCTGTTGCCTTGTGGAGGGTATCCTGGATCGTCCGTGGTTTTTCCAGCAATATCCACTTTCGGAACTTCGACTTGTACCAGAGAGTTTTTCTCAGGGCGTCGATCGCGACTTTGTCGCTGATACCCGTCACTCTGGCCATCACTAGTTTGAACCTTCTCATGAAGTCGCGGAGTGATTCGTCTTCCTTTTGAGCTAGACTCCATAAATCCACGTCGGAAGTGTCCCTATCCATAAACATGGAATACTGTTTGAGAAATGCCAAGGCTAGTTGGCGGAAATTTCCGATGGAGTTTCTTTTGAGCTGAGAGAACCATTCGAGCGCGGCGCCCCTGATATTTTCGACAAAGAGAAGGCAGTGGCCGGCTTCTCGTTCACGCTCCGGGAGTTTGCATCTTCCCTTCGCGATCTGGAAGGACTGTAAGTGTGCCTTTGGATCTGTGGTACCGTCGTAGACGGGAATTCTGATCTTCCCAGGGTCCGAGACGTGTGTTTCTGTGATCCGAGCGGTGAACGGCGTTTTTCGTGCTTCCTCGAGAAGTCTATCGATCTCAGGAACGGAACTAGTTGCCTGGTGAAGTTGTGATTTCACCGCTTTTACCTTGGCTACTGTTTTTGCGAGAGACTCGCGGAGATCGTGGATCTCGTTATCGCTACTTGCATTCTTCCGAGCTTGTCGGCGCTGGTTACGATGGATCCGAGTTTGATCCTCCGCCAGTTCTTCCTGTTCTATCCAATAGAGGTCTTCTTCCTCTTCTGTCATGGGTTTTTCGAAGGACACCGTCTGTCGGGCAGACTGACTTCGGGTCCTTCTACGATGAACGTCAGCGTTATCGTCCGAATGATCGGATCGGTCGCTAATGTCCAAGTCGATTCGTTCGAAGTCGTTTTCTTCGTTGTCCCCAGCGGGAGGTGGAAGATTCTCCGTAATAGGTTGCGCACCCGGTTGGAGAGATTCGTCTGGGTTTTGGCCTGAGGAAGTCTTGTCCGCGCGTGCAGCTCGATCTCCCGGAGTCTCGAAATCGAGTCATCTGCCGCTGCGGGCTCTTGTGATCCCTCGCGGGGCCTTGCTCTTTGCTTTCGCCGTTAAGGTTTCCACCTGTTTTGCGAGAGAGGCTACGAGCTTTCCTTGTTCGTCCGCCTGTTTCTGAGCGGAGGCGAACATTTCTTTCATCTTGTCCAGTATCGTGGTGTCGGCAGTGACCGTTGATACCTTTCCAGCTGGAGTGTTGGTGGCGTTGGCATCGACGGGAGTTCCGTCGTGCGTTTGCGGGTTGTCAGAGTTTGTCGCCATATCAGACCGAGCGTGTGTGGTTGCGTGAGAGATAGATCCGTACCCCCCTCTTTCTAGCGGCAAACTGTGGGAACCGAAATTCACACCGTCAAGTTTTGTTGATTGGAGGAAAGCCAAGTAAACCTAGCCTTCCCTGAAGGTCCCGGTTATCTGCTGGGCCACACACGACACAATCAATATGTAATAAATGGGAATGTAAAAATCGTAAGAAAAAAAGATAGAATAAAAGATCTTATTTCCGAATTCGCGTTTAAGCGTGAACAACAGGAAAGAGATCGGCTACAAGTGCTGTCGATGAGTTCGCTAGTCCAGCCACCTAAATCTAACCTAGTTGAGTCGCAGCTGGCTAGTAAAAACGGAAAAAATGCCTAAGTTGCTCTAAGTGCTATGTTGCTGCTAAGATTGCTCTCTCTCGTTCTCCCCCTTTGCTCCTCGTCCCAAGCTCTCTTTATATACTCCTCTTAGGACGGTCTATTCCATTTTCGTCGATCTTCATGTTTATCGGGAAACTTGACATTTATCTTCGGGAAACCTGACATTTATCTTCGGGAAACTTGACATTTATCTCTTTATGTAAAGATAAACATGGGCCGTCATTTCCATTTCGACTTGATTCTCTGGAATATCGTAAGTGGGCCGCTTGGTCGCGTTCGGGCCTTCTTAGGCCGTTGTTTTAACCACGGACGTTATGGTACTCGTTTTGCCGAAGGAGCCCCAACTCCTCGTATAGTCGAAATGACTGGTGTTTTTAGAATAACCGTGATCGTTTTATACGATGAATCGAGATCCATTCGTCAACCGAACCTTTGGTGGTCTTCCAAAGCCTTCCCAATTTATTCCGACCAAAACGAAATGGGGTTCTTAGGTTTCACGTCTTCAAGGAGTTGAACGGTGAGTCTTCGAGCAAAGATGCAAAACACGGAATTGAACTAGTTGTCGAGATGGTTTTGCGGGGAAAAGGTCGCACCTGTCGAGTAGTCCGCACGCAGGCCGACACGGATGCTCAGCCGGGCCGTGGGCGCTGGCGAGCCTGTGCCGGCTGCAGGGAGCCGGCGCCGGCCGGACCAGCGCAGGCGAAGCTGGCGCCGCCGACCAGCACGGACTAGCTGGCGCTGGCGGGACCAGCGTGGGTGAGCCGCGCCGCCGGGACCAGCTGGCGAGCGGCTCGGCACCGGGACCAGCACGGGCGAGCCGGTGCCGCCCCGGGACCAGCTGGCGCCGGCGCCTGATCTCTTGCATATTTACATGTTTTAGCTATCATATCTTGTGCATTTTGCTCATTTAGATTAGGCATTAGGCATCTTTAGGCTCATTTTGCATTCATAAGTCCCTATTAGGTGTTGGAGCACACTTTGGAGATATTGAAGATGTTTGGGAGTTTTATGATGAAAAAGGGTTTAAAGATGAACATGGACGGAGACATTAGAAATATCTTCTGATGCTAATATTTGGGGGAGACATGTAATTTTAAGTTAGCTTTCCAATGGAAGTGGTTTCAAGTCATTTGGAGCTATATTGGAGGAGTTATGATCAAAACACTGAGGGCATATCAATTCCACCCGGGTGAGCATACCCGAGGCCGACCATCAAACCAAGCCTGGACGAGCTCAGACGCGCCAGGACGACCCGGGACAAGCACCCGCACGTCCTGATTGTGCTGGAAGCCTAGAACGGACGCGGCCAGTACCACCCGAGGACGAGGACCCGCACGGGACGAGGGACGAACTGATCACCACATACCCGACATGACCACCGCCCTTCAGCACCCGCGACTAGCAGATACCCGACAGCACCTACCCGACTGCTTCCACCCGCACGTCCTGATGATTGATGAGCTCCGGACGCGGCCAGTATCACCCGAGGATGAAGCCGCTTATGAGGACGACCCGAGGTTCCACCCGCCACACACACCAGCGATGAGGCACCGGACAGGACTACCCGCCAACAGCACCGCGACGCCTGCTAGCTGCTTGACACGGACCACGCGGCCTAACACACCCGACTGCTTCTACCCGCATGGCCGCAAGCTCAGGACGCTGGAACACACCTGGCCAGCACACACCCGGCCAAGGACCACACTGCCTGACCCGGGTGGCTCAGCTTCTTCCTTTCTCCTTGCTTCTCATTGGTCGAAAATCACTTGGCCAAGGGCATTTTAGTATTTTTGTTTTATGTTTCCAAGGGCTTTCAAGCCTATGTATAAATACTCTTGTGATCTCATTAAGAGATCTAACTTCTTTTCTCTCAAAAACATAATAAGATCTTGAAGAAAGTTTGGATCTTTGATCCTTTTTATCTCATTTCTTTTGTGTTTAATAGATTATCTTCTTCTCTAATCATGTTTAGCCTTGAATCATCATTGATTTTGAGGTTTTCCATGGCTATTAGTGAGTAGATCTATCTAGGGTTCATTGGCTTGGGAGACTAAGGGTGATTAAGTGTAGATCCAAGGTGCTTAGTGTTAGATCTATCATTTCCTTGCATTGATTTGGTGTTCTTCATGCTATATTTGAGATGGCCTCTCAAACATAGAGCTATAGGCATTTCATGCCCGGAAGGTGTTCTATGAAATGCCTGAACCAACTCATCTATGCTTTTAGCTTGATTTGCCTAAGGGATTAGTTGTCAAAGAAGCTAGGATTGCTATTAGACTCATTCTCCATGTTTGCTTTGATCATTACAGCCAAAGGGATTTGGTATACTTGGGTGATCATTGCAAAAGAGCATTCATCTAGGGATAGAGCTTGCTTAGTTTTGTTGTCTAGGTATAAGGAATTAGACTGATTGAAAAGTTGGAATCTTGGATTGAACCTTGATCACCCAAAGTCAATTCCCTTGTCCCAAGAACCCCCCTTGCCTCATTGAGAAAGAAAGTTCAATCTTTTATTGCATTTTTAATATTGTCTTAGTTTCATAATCATCCTCTCATCTTGATTGCACTTAGATTAAGCATGAACTTGCATTCCCTTTGCATTAGAATCTCTTAGAATTGGATTGACATCTTATATTCTACAACATTTGATTAGGACCCTAGAAAAGTCTTATCATCAAATTGGCGCCGTTGCCAAGTTCTAAGTTGATTTTGACATTGGGATTTAGTCATTTGCTAGAGACTAAGTAATTTTTATTTTTATTTTATCTTGTGATATTGGATCTTGCCTTTTCTATCTTTGACTTTCAGGTGTATGATCACAAGAAGCAGAGGGGCATCCAACTTGGTTCCTACTGTTGAAGAGATTGCTGCACTTGAATGAGAGATAGCTAGACAAAGAAGAGAAGTAGAGCAACAGGCTCATCTTCAAAGGTTGGGGTTTGAGATGGAGAATCTGCCTCAAGATGGTGATGTCCTAAGGGGCAATGGTCCAAGAGCTGACAATCCTAGACCACCACGCTAGCCACATCACCAACCACGCCAAGCAAGAGCCATTGGAGCCTATGACCAACCTCACATTCATGGTAATAGGTTGGGGATAAGGGCACCAGCTGTGGAGAACAACAACTTTGAGATCAAATCAGGGCTGCTGCATTTGATTGAGAACAACAAGTTTCATGGCCTTGCTGTGGAGGATCCCCTTGATCACTTGGACACATTTGATAGCTACTGTAGCTTGTCCAAGATTAATGGAGTCTCTGAAGATGCTTTCAAGCTGAGGTTGTTTCCCTTCTCTTTGGGAGACAAGGCACATCTATGGGAGAAGGCTCTTCCAAGTGACTCTATCACAACTTGGAATGAGTGCAAGAGGGCATTCCTAGAGAAATTCTTCTCTACCTCAAGAACAGCCAAGATCAGAAATGAGATCTCTAGCTTTCAGCAGAAGAACCTTGAGAGCTTTAGTGAAGCATGGGAGAGGTTCAAGGGCTATTGGTCTCAATGCCCACATCATGGCTTCACCAAGGAGAGTTTGCTTAGTACCTTCTACAGAGGTGCTCTACCAGAGTTCAGGAGCAGATTGGACACAACCAGCAATGGGTTCTTCTTGGGCAGAACTGAGCAGGATGCTGAGGAATTGGTGGAGAACATGGCCAGGAGTGACTTAGTCTACAGTGAGGAGCATGATAGGGCCAACAGAGGCACTGATGAAGATGATCCGCACACAAGAAAGGCCCTGAAATCTCTCCAAGAAAAGTTGGACAAGCTTCTTGTAGAGAAGGCTAAGCAAGAGCAGCTTCACTCCATTGGGAATCAGCAACAGAAATAGCCTGCTAGGACTACTGAGGTTCATGGTGTAGAAGGTCAAGAGGAGCTGTGCTTCATCAATTCTAATGGCACATGGTATAGGAAAGAGCCCAACTTCCAATACCAAAACAACTACCAGCAAAGACCTTACTACAACAATCAACAAGGAGGTTACCAAGCAAACCAGCCTACTCAGCCCCAAGGAAGCTCTTCTCCAGCTCAGGCTCCAAGTTCACATTTGGAGTCCATGTTCAAGCAACTCTTAGAAGCTCAAGAAAGAAATGCGAAGAACATTGGTGATGAGTTCAATTACATCCATGCTAAGATTGATGGCACCTATTCTGACCTCAACAACAAGTACATGCAACTTGCCTCTCATCTCAAAGCTTTGGAGAGCCAGGTTGCTTCTATGTCTTCATCCTCCAAGAATCCAATGGGATCTCTACCAGGAAAACCAGAGAAGAACCCTAAGGAGACTTGAAATGTTATCCTCTCCACTTCTTCAAGGATTGCATTGAGTGATCATAAGAATGATGTTGATGAGATTGAGAGGCTAATGCTTGGACATCAGATTGAAAATGATAAGAGACTGGTTGTGGCCACAGCTGAAGCTAGAGTTGTGAAGAGAGCTGATACAAATGTTCAAGGAAAGATTCTGAAGATTGATGAGCCTAAGGTTGAGACACAAGTTGAGAAGAGTGCTAACCCCAAGCTGAAAGAAGTGAAGGAAGAAGACAATGAGGTTGAGCTATCACCCTATGATAAGCTCCTTTTCCCTCAAAGGTTCCTCACCAAAGCTCAGAAAAAAGTGGTCTCCAAATTCAGAAAAGACCTCACTAATATTGGAGTCAAGCTTCCAGAAATCACCAATATGCAGGCTGCTCATGTCCAAATGATGCTCATAAAGGACATTCTTACCCACCAAGCTGAAGTGGCTGAACTTTTGGACATCTCACTTCTGAAGATTGATCCACCAACCCCTCCAAAGTCTCTCCCTAAGCTTGAGTCTCAAGGAAGTTCAACTTGTCTTGCTCTCTTGGTAAACTAACTTTGGATGATGCTCTTGTTGATAGTGGAGCTAGTGTGAATGTCATCTCCTTGGATATGGTGCAGAGTATTGGGATTGAAAGCATGGAAACAGATACTCCTCCTCTCACCTTTGGGGATTCCTCTTCTACAACCCCCCTTGGCATAATCAAGGACTTTCCCTTGAAGATTGGATCATGCACCATACCTATTGACCTCACTGTTTTGAAGATGGCATCTGAAGAAAGAGTCCCTTTGATCCTTGGCACTCCTTTCCTCACAACTGTTGGAGCTTGCATTGACTTTCCCAACAAGAAGGTAACCCTCATGCATGTCAACAAAGCTGTCTCCTATCCTCTCCAACCTCCGGTGGACTCAGATTATTGTGGGACAATCACTTGTGATGCACAAGCTGTTGAGAAGCCCAAAGATGACGAGGTTGTTTGTAAGAAAGAAGGTCTTGAAGGAGAGTCTTCAAATGAGTTGTGTGATGAGCACTTGGAAAGTGCTAAACAAGAGGGGATGAGTGGAGCCTCAAGGGCCACTCATGGCAAGAAGAAGATGGTGAAAGAGCCTCATCCTCCACCTCTTGATTTGCTCTCACAAACTCTCACTCTCCATCCAAAGAAGCTCAGAGATGGTGTCCTTGAGTACAAGATCAAGCATAAGGGCAGGTCCACACCATTCTTAAGTGCTAGAGCCATCATCACTCCTCAGCTCCAAGATGACCCAATCAAACTTCAAGATCTTCTCTCTCAGGTCCTCACCATCACTCTTGAAGGTGGGAAGGACCCTCCTTCTCACTAGTCCAAGAGAAAAGGTAGTCAAGCTAGTGACTCAAAACAAGCTCACTTGGGAGGAAGTCCCATGGTTATCCTTGTATATAGCTTTGCAATTTCAAATTTCCTTTTATGTTTTTAATAAAAGTGGTCAAGATTTTCAGGTTTTGCCAAGCACTAGAGGAGAGAAGAAAGGTGGTAAGCCACCTAAGCCTTATGATCCATGTAGCAGCCTCCTCTAGTTGCTATGAACCAAGCAAGCTTCTAGTCATGACACAAGCACCATGCCCAAATCTCCTTGTGTGGTATTACTCCAACCCTTCTTGTATATACATTTGCTTTTGCCTTGTTGAGGTATCTCTTACTCTCTTACTCACACAGGAGACTGTGTGATTTAAGTGTGGGGGAGGTACCGGATATTTGATCATGTTTGCTTTGTGATTTTGAGTCTCATGCATTGCATTGTACATTCATAAGTGCATAGAAAATCCAAAAAAATTTAATTTTTTTTGAATCATGTAGATTATATCACTTGCATCTTTAGGATTGAGTCTAGAGCATATAGGTTGCATTCATTTGCATATGGAGCATTGCCTTGTAAAAAACGCTCGTTTGCACTGAATTTGACACCCTAGTTAAACATATCAGGTAGCTTGAGAACCTTTTGAAAAAAAAGCTTGCATGCTTTGAGCCTTGAAAGCTCTTCTTGAAACTTGCTTGCTTGCTTGATATTGGCATTGTTCTTAAGACCAGCTCCATCCTTAACTTGGACTTGAATGAACTTAATCTCTCTTGCATATGGGCATTTGCATGCTTAGTCATGGATATCATACACATTTGGGTTATCTTTTCCCATTGTATCACTCTTTGTTAACCCAAATGGCACTTCCATACCCTTGAACCCTATCCATTCTTTGAAGCCTACATTGATTTGCTTGAGTGAGGCCTCTTTTGATAGCTTGTCATGTACAAAATCTTGAGAGTATTGGGAGGGACATGGATTTGTTCTCATCTCTTGCTAGCATAGGGTCATCATTTGAGCTAGCTTCTAGGATGGTGAGTGAAGTGTTTGTTACCTAATGGTTTACATTTTGGGTTTGGGGATATGACAATGTTGAGATTGTTGAACAAAGAAAGTTTTGAGAAAGAAAAAAACCCTAGGGACCTAGAAATGAAAAAAATGAAAAGCTCTTGATTGAAGTTTTGACCTTCCCCCTCATGTATATAAAAAAAAAAAAAAAAAAAGAAGAAAAAGAAAAAGAAAGATTCAATAAGTTAGTGGGGAAGGAAAAACTTAAGAGTTAGAGTTTAGAATGTGAATAGAGGTCCTTAGAGGTTGATTCATGAGAAAGAAAATGTTCATTGGGTGAGTGATGTGAGTATGTCTTCATTTTGGGTTATAGGATGAATAAAAAGGGTCTAGATCTTGTAATCACTTAGGAATTGAGTAGAATGATGAGGATGGATCCATGTATGCTTGAATTGCTCCTAGTCTTAGATAAATTTTGCATAATGATCAAGCTCCTTGATTTTTGAGTGATAGCCACCTTGAAATGATGCATTGAACCCTCCTTTTCATCCTTATTAGACCATTTGATCACCTAGCCAAATGATTGAGATCATGTGCCCATTTGTGAGACTTCACCTTGAGTGTGTGTGTGTGAATCAATGTGAGGGCTGGTTAAGAGAACATGTTGGTAGATAGGCATTGCATCTTGTGTAGAGACATAAGAGTAATTGATAGGCCTTGTGAAGCTAGACCATAATAAGAGAGTTTGCTCATGCTATTTGCTATGTTTCTTTAGGATGTCAGGTTGAGTGCTATGAGTGTTTCCTTTGGCTTTGTTCCCATCCTTGCATCCATCCCCCTTGTGTTTGAAAAGTTTACTTGAGGACAAGCAAAGGTCTAGTGTGGGGGAGTTGATGTCTTGCATATTTACATGTTTTTAGCTATATCATATCTTGTGCATTTTTGCTCATTTAGATTAGGCATTAGGCATCTTTAGGCTCATTTTGCATTCATAAGTCCCTATTAGGTGTTGGAGCACACTTTGGAGATATTGAAGATGTTTGGGAGTTTTATGATGAAAAAGAAGGGTTTAAAGATGAACATGGACGGAGACATTAGAAATATCTTCTGATGCTAATATTTGGGGGAGACATGTAATTTTAAGTTAGCTTTCCAATGGAAGTGGTTTCAAGTCATTTGGAGCTATATTGGAGGAGTTATGATCAAAACACTGAGGGCATATCAATTCCACCCGGGTGAGCATACCCGAGGCCGACCATCAAACCAAGCCTGGACGAGCTCAGGACGCGGCCAGGACGACCCGGGGACAAGCACCCGCACGTCCTGATTTTGCTGGAAGCCTAGAACGGACGCGGCCAGTACCACCCGAGGACGAGGACCCGCACGGGACGAGGGACGAACAGATCACCACATACCCGGACATGACCACCCGCCCATCAGCACCCGCGTACCAGCAGATACCCGACAGCACCTACCCGACTGCTTCCACCCGCACGTCCTGATGATGGATGAGCTCCGGACGCGGCCAGTATCACCCGAGGATGAAGCCGCGATGAGGACGACCGGACGTTCCACCCGGCCACACACACCCGCGCATGGAGGCACCCGGACAGGACTACCCGGCCAACATCACCCGCACGGCCTGCTAGCTGCTTGACACGGACCACGCGGCCGAACACACCCGACTGCTTCTACCCGCACGGCCGCAGGCTCAGGACGCTGGAACACACCCGCCAGCATACACCCGCCAGGACCACACTGCCTGACCGGGTGGCTCAGCCTCTTCCTTTCTCCTTGCTTCTCATTGGTCGAAAATCACTTGGCCAAGGGCATTTTAGTATTTTTGTTTTATGTTTCCAAGGGCTTTCAAGCCTATGTATAAATACTCTTGTGATCTCATTAAGAGATCTAACTTCTTTTCTCTCAAAAACATAATAAGATCTTGAAGAAAGTTTGGATCTTCGATCCTTTTATCTCATTTCTTTTGTGTTTAATAGATTATCTTCTTCTCTAATCATGTTTAGCCTTGAATCATCATTGATTTTGAGGTTTTCCATGGCTATTAGTGAGTAGATCTATCTAGGGTTCATGGGCTTGGGAGACTAAGGGTGATTAAGTGTAGATCCAAGGTGCTTAGTGTTAGATCTATCATTTCCTTGCATTGATTTGGTGTTCTTCATGCTATATTTGAGATGGCCTCTCAAACATAGAGCTATAGGCATTTCATGCCCGGAAGGTGTTCTATGAAATGCCTGAACCAACTCATCTATGCTTTTAGCTTGATTTGCCTAAGGGATTAGTTGTCAAAGAAGCTAGGATTGCTATTAGACTCATTCTCCATGTTTGCTTTGATCATTACAGCCAAAGGGATTTGGTGTACTTGGGTGATCATTGCAAAAGAGCATTCATCTAGGGATAGAGCTTGCTTAGTTTTGTTGTCTAGGTATAAGGAATTAGACTGATTGAAAAGTTGGAATCTTGGATTGAACCTTGATCACCCAAAGTCAATTCCCTTGTCCCAAGAACCCCCCTTGCCTCATTGAGAAAGAAAGTTCAATCTTTTATTGCATTTTTAATATTGTCTTAGTTTCATAATCATCCTCTCATCTTGATTGCACTTAGATTAAGCATGAACTTGCATTCCCTTTGCATTAGAATCTCTTAGAATTGGATTGACATCTTGTATTCTACAACATTTGATTAGGACCCTAGAAAAGTCTTATCATCAGCGCCCGGGACCAGCGCGGGTGAGCCGGTGCCGGCGCCCGATGCCTGGCCGGGCGTGCTCGCGCCGGCTCCCGGGGCTAGACTGTGGCTGCTCCTGCTGGTGTCCGGGACTACGATGCGATCATCCCTTCCGGCGTTTCGTCGAGTAACTAGTTTTTCTTGGTTTTATTCGTCACTTGATTCCTTCCAAGGACTTTCGGGCGTTGATTGCGTCTTTGACCGGTTTTGACCCCAACAGTGGAGACCTTGACTTCTCAGCTTCGCGAAGAGAGGAACAAGGTTCTTGCCGAAGGGAAAGAGATCAAATCCCTTCAAATCAAGCTGAAGAAACGAGAGGTTGCTGAAACCTCTATTATCTCCGAGAATACTTCTCTGAAGGACCAGCTAGAGGAGGCGAAGGAGGATGTGCGCGTGCTGAAGTCTTGGAAGGAGGATGCCGAGGATGAGAAGGTTGTGGCGATAAATGGAGCTAGACTGGTTGCCCGCTGGGAGCTGATGAGAGAATGGCTGAGTGAGATGACAGATAAGTGGCAGCCACTGGTGGAGTTTTATAGGTACAAGATGGTGAAGGTTTCGGAGGCTCGTCTTCTCGGGTTACCTCCACCAACCTTTGAATGATTAGCTGACAGTTCCAGGGGAGGAGGCCGTTGGGGAGGCTTCACCACCCGCAGCTGATGAACCCGGCATTACTCCTTCTGCCTGATCTTTGTGTTTTTATGAACTCTGAATCTTTTGTGTTTGCGCCCTTGGTTTGGGCTTTGGTTCTGCTACTCCCTTCGGGGTTTTAAGACTTTTAAATGGGCCTTCGTGCCCTTTATTTTTGTAAAAATGTTAACCATTATGGTTTTGAAAACGTTTTATCGGCTATCTTCTCTTGCATTCCAGCTTTTCTTGGTAGTATAGATTTTCTTTAGTCTTTTGGGGATGACCCTAATGTGACCTTTTTGTTAAATGGGTATTTGGTGAAGCTCCTTTTGTCTTGGTTCATAACGCCAGGAATTTCGTCCGGGCCTTGGGTTATGGGCCGAAGGCCGACCGTAACCCAAGGAAGGTTTGATGGACTTTTCTGTTTGGACGTCATGCTATATGATTGGAGCCTGAGATTCTCCAATCTCTGAGGATCTTGCTCAAAGTTCTGTGATTCTCCAATCCGGAGATTTCGGTTTTCTCCAGAATTTAAAGATTCAGAACCGGAAAATCTTTGACAGAACTCGGTGGTTATGACGAAGGCCCGGAAGTCTTCTAACCCGGAGGTTTTGTTCTAACTCAGAAGTTACATTTTAGAACCCGAAGGTTTTATTTTAAACCCGGAGGTTGTTTTCATCGAGATCGTATTCTGCCCCCCTTGGGTAGGCCGCTAACGATCTCGGGTCAAGGATTTGCGTATTGCCGCTCGGAAGTAGGCCACTATTGATGTACCATGGATTTTACCCGTTTTTACCCATGGTATATGAGTGTTTTTACTACTATTATCTATGTTTTGGAGTCTATTAGGTATGCTTTCAGGTTCAGAAGCATTTTGGAGAAAAGTGATGTTTTAGGTGCCTTTTTGGAGCTTAAAGAAGAGTTCACCCGAGATCAAGACCAGAGGTCGACACCAGAGTTACACATCGATCGATGCACACTCTATGCAATCGATCCACACACGTTAGCCGAAGAATGATACATCGAGACTATAATCGATCGATGTACACCCTGTACTATCGATCGATACTGAGGCGGCAGAAAGACAAGTTGGACCTGGCCGAACTTGAAGCCCAAGATATCACATTTTACAAGAATTCCCCTGACGAGTTTTTTAACCTATTTAACTCATATATTTATATGCCTAAGTGTTTTGGCATTACATACAAGCTTTTTTAAAAACAAGTTCTTACATACAAGATATACAAGTTTTCTAAGAGTTTCTTTTACTTCTACTTATTTCTTTTAGTTCTTTATTTGTAAACAAAGGTTATAGAATTCTAGACCTAGAGGAGAGATCCAACGATATTTGTGATTGGAACCTAAGTGTTCACCCTCTAATAGGTCTATGAATTTCTATTATTACCTTGTTGCTATGAACTACTTAGCCATGTCTGAGTAGATTTATTTGTTAGATTTAGGGTTTAAATACGATATGAGGGATTAGCCCCAACCAATAATTGCTATAGTTGTGATATTTATTGTTATGATTGTTCACTAATGCTTTTTCTAGCTTAGCTACCTAGAACATGAACTTGGATTGCATTGTTCATTACATGCAATACCTGACAACATCCTAAACATGCTATGACCCTCTTGAGATATGCGAAAGCTGATCTAAGATCATGGTGAGCATTGTATCAACTCGCGCATAAAGCTTGCTTAGAGCCGTATCGATCGATACTCCTATAGAGTAATCGATCGACGTAGCTAGAGGTGTATCGGTCGATATTCCTATCGAACCATCGATCGATACCATCGGAAGAGTAGCTGACCGCAACACCATTTAGCATCTAAGTAATAGATGGTCTAAATAATGCGAGAGCTGATGGATTCATTTAATAAGTGTTAAGCTCGACATATCATGCAGGCAACTTGTTAGCCTTTATAGTATTTATAATCCTGAATTCCTGAATACTTACCCTGAATCTAACTACTTTTCTTTACTGTCCAAAACCAAATCCTTTCAACTGAGTAATCTTATCCTTACTCAGCAAACCTGCACTTTACTTTAAACTATTTTGAACCTAGCATAGTCACTAAGATTGCATCTTATTTGTACACTAGCTCTCTGTGGATTCGATCCCTAAGTACTATAACTGAACCTCTTATTTGAGAGAGTAAAGTCACTCCTTAGGGTAATTTGAGTGATATCAAATTTGGCGCCGTTGCCGGGGAGCTTTGATACAATAGGATCTAATCTGATTAGGTCTAGGTTATTTCTATTTTTATTTTAATTTGTTTTCTGACACAAAATTTTTTTCTTTTGTCTTTTCAGGTACATGCCCAGCAGCACCAGAAGCAACAAGGAATCCCAACTTTTGTTCTCAGAAGACCCTGCTAGCTTGGAACGTTCAATCCGCAAGGAAATCTGTTCCACATTGATCGACGCCATCAGCTGCCTGTCGACCGATACCGACGCACCCCTGCCGACCAAGACAACGTCTTCGTCAACTCACACTTGCACCTTCACGTCGACCGACACTACTTCACCGTCGACCGATATCTTTCATCCGACATCAATCGATAACCCTAACCGTATATCGATCGATACTACTCCGCGAGTCATGGTTAGCCTATTATTCTCACACGAGATGAGAATGGAGACTTGCGTGACCAAGAAGGTCACCTTCGTAATGAAGCAGGTCAGAGACTCAACGCTCAGAATGAAGTAATCCCTGAGCCAGAAACTGCACCTACAGGAGCTGTTCAACCTGTAGAAGAGGCTGCTCGAACACTAGCTGACTACAACCGTCCAGATCAGTTCTACACCAACAGATCAGCCATTTGTCCCCCTGCTATTCAGAGAGGCGATTTCGAGCTCAAGCCGCAGTACACCCTTTGGAGACAGACACCTTACTATGGGCTGTCCAGTGAGCATCCCATGGACCATCTGAGAGGTTCGAGGATCTCATAGCTGCTATCAAAGCCAATGGAGTCCTGTGGACTACCTTCTCTGTAAGCTCTTCAAACACTCTTTATATTGAGAAGCTTTACATGGCTTAAGCAGCTACCACAGGATCTCTTACATCCTGGAGCGACATCAAAAACGCATTTTTGCGTAACTTCTTTGATGATGCGCGCGCTGAAGACTTAAGAAGGAAAATTGCCACATTCAATCAGGAGCCTGGAGAGTCATTCAAGGATACCTGGATCAGATTCAAGTCTTACCAGCGAGACTGCCCAAACCATGGATTCAACAAAGTGCAGCTGCTCTGCACTTTCTTTAGAGGCATCGCACTGAAATATCAGATGGCTCTAGACACTGCGAGTGAAGGCAACTTCACCACAAGGAATCCTGAAGATGCTGTGAAGCTAATAGACAACCTAGCATCCAGCAACAGCACAAAGAACATTGTAAGAGCAAGATCTGCAGCGTTCCTTGGAAAGGAACAGATAAATGAGGTACAAGCTACACTTGACAATGTTCAGAAACTGCTAAACAAGCAAATCTTCTCAGTGGAGGATGCAGAAGCTGATGAAGAAGATGACTATATAGAAGCAGAAGTCAACTGGATCAATGGAACCGGATTTCAGAGGTCTGGAAACCAAGGAAACAGAAACTTCGGAGAGAGGAAACTTCAACAACAGCAACCCCAACAACAACAGGAGTTATGGAAGCTCATCTTACATGAAGCCACCCACACCAACCCTAGAAGGAAAGCTAGAAGACATGCTCAGCAAAGTTCTTGACAGCCAGCAGCAGTTATAGGTGAACTTCAATGGAAAGATCGACGCTGTCTACACCACTTTGAACACAAAGCTTGATGCTTTGAGTACCCATGTGAAGAAACTAGAGACTCAAGTGATTCAGACAGAGAAGCTGTTAAGAAGCAGGAAGCTTTTAGGACTGGAGAAGAAACAACAGGCCACAACGTCAGTGCTATCATAGAGGATGATTTTTGGAGAGTGGTAAAGCAAGAGAAGCTGCAAGAGGGAGACTTCCAGATCGAAAGTATTGGCGGCAACCACTGGAATCGATCGATGCCAGGACAACCACATCGATCGATGTACCAACACCAATCGATCGGTGGAACAAGACGAGCATCGACCGATGGATCTTGAAAGATCCACCAAAGAGTGCAATACCGTGAAGATACTTACTCACGAGGAGTTCGCAGCAAAGCACCCACATCCGCCCAGCCCTTACAACATCGACCGACAGGACCGACGTCCCAATCCATCGACCGAATGATAAAGAAATCGATCGACACACTCCGCTGTCGATCGATATTCAGTTATCACGCCGAGTGCAACTTCCCAAGATAGATGTTGCGACTTAATGCACTCCGGGAGCAATCTAAGCAATCCAGAAACCCACCAACCGCCATAATAAAGAAACCCACGGATATTATTGATCCAATGGAGATAGAAAAGGAAAAAGATGGCAGAGTTCTCAGAAAAAGGAAAGAGAAGGTTCCTAAACACCTTAAAAGAGGAGTTAATGAGAAAGAGTTGGCAAGTTTCAGAAAGAGAGTTCTAAGGATACCTACAGAGAAACCCTTTGAAGAAGCCTACTTTTCACACAGATTGTGGATGTTTTTCAGAGAAACTAAGGAGACAGAAGAAGACATCAAGAGGATGTTCAACCAAGTCAGAGAAAGTATGAAGAAGAGGATCAAACTAGAGAAGAAGGGTGATCCAGGAAAGTTTGTTGTTCCTTGCTCAGTACAGGGGATCAACTTCCCACGTGCCCTATGTGACACAGGATCTGGAGTTAGCATCTTACCCAAGGTGATAGCAGACCATCTAGGTCTCAAGATAGAGCCTATCAAGAATCGTTCATCTTTGTGGATTGTTCTCAGCAGAACTCTGGAGGAATTGTGAGAAACCTTGAGGTTACCATAGGAGAAGCCCTAATTCCAGTAGACTTCCATGTCTTGGACGTCAAGATAACCCTACCTACTTCTTTGCTACTTGGAAGAGCCTTCCTAGCCACAGTTGGAGCAGTCTGCAACCTTCAGACAAACAAACTGTGCCTAACCCTAATCAACCCTACGGTCTACTATGATCCAGTACGAGTCATCAAGGTCCCTAAGAAGATCCAAGACGGCTCAGACCTTGTAGCTGTTTGCTATTGTGGAGATGAATATGACTCACAAGGCGAATACGAGACAAAGACCGCAGAATCGATCGATTAGTAGCACTGTCTCATCGATCATCTCTGGTGAAGAGACATCGATCGACAGCCACACATGGTCATCGATCGATTCACTATTCAATTAGATCGAGGAGTGTCCAGAAGGTGATTTCGAAGTAAACACGTGGGAGAACGACTACTACATCCCACCATATGCTGCAAATACTACTCACATTGAGGAGTATACTGATGATTACGGGGAGGAGAGAGCTATAGAGTGTCAAAACCTTCCAGAAGATAAAGATCGACTTCTCCACCACAACCTCAGAATCACGACATCGATCGACAGGACCACATCCCCATCGAGCGATACTACTTGCCTAGCATCATTCGACAACACATTCGACAACAAGCGAGACGGAGACTACTCAATCGGGAGCTGGGCAAGCGACTACCAGTACGAGAGCTTCGCGGTCGAGACCGCCACTCCAACATACATCACCCAACCCGAAGAAGTCTCATCGATCGACACGGCACCTGTACAATCGACCGATAGGCCTGAACAACCATCGACCGATTCAGAACCTGTGCGATCGACCGATACATACACCCAACCATCCCATGTAACAAATTCAAATGTACTTAATTTCAGTAATCTAATTCCGGATGAGTTTGGTATTTTCAGGGATTCACAAGGCTTTGCACGCTCAATGGATGGAAGAGCACTCCACATATCCAAAGAAGACATTGCAGACGTCCTACAGTTAGCCAATGGATCCCACAACCTATTCCAGCAACAACTCTACGGACCAGACCACCATTATCAGCACCAGGATGCAGACACAACAACCGAGCCAAAGGAAGCTGAGGATAACCATCTCAACAGGAAGGATCCATATCTTCAACGGAAATCGATCGATACAGAGTGTGTTGCATCGATGGATAAGTGTCCCGAATTCGGACAGAGAGCCTTTCGATATGGAGTTCGAAAATTCTTTTGGGAGCAGAGAGATGAGTATGGGGTCTACAGAGACGAGAATGGCTTTGCTAGAGGAATAGATGGTGACGTCATCAGAATTTCTAAAGACGACATCAAGAAACCGCTCCAAAGAACTTCAATGGACAAGCGCTCCTACATCTGTCTACCAGAGCACGCTAGTTCATTTACAAGAAGAGAATTGGTGCAAGAAACCTACACCAAAGACGAGATCAACGAGATGTTCACCGGTTTACTTGGAGAACGCAAATGGGAAAAGTTCTCCATGGAAAAGAGTTTAGAAGAGGCCACAGACAAGCTTCACAGTGACATGAACTGGATGTTCAATGGAGACCAGGGATTACTCAAGAAGGTTCAACGTCTTGAGCTGGAACTTGAAGATCTTCGCAACACACAGAACCATAGCCAGAGAAGGTCAATATCGATCGACGGAGCACCATCCACATCGATCAATACGGAGCCCACACCATCGACCACTTACTCAAAACATGAGGTTGATGAATCTCTTGGAGATATCTGGAAAGAATTGAAGAAAGCAGAAGCTCGTCTCAGCAGCAAACTCACCAAAACCTGTAAACCTATCTTCCACAACATAGGGGATCTAAGCATCTGCACAGAAGAGATAAAGAGATCCATCCGCCTTATCAATGAAGCACATGCAGATATGAACCCCGCTGCACCTTGCAATCCTTTTGGAGGACTGACTCGTCTGAAAGCAGCTGAGAGGAAAATTGCTGATATACACTTCTTAGTAGACAAAGAAGTGGAGGAACTCGCACTACGAATAGATACTATGCAGCAGGAGGCTGAGAAGTTCCAACGTCAACTTGATTATCAGGCTGCATCGATTGCATCGATCGACGAGCTCAACCTCACATCGATCGATAGGCGATTGACTGAAATCGACGGCCAGATGAAGCTCTTCGCAGAGAAGCTTCACGAGAATCTGCAGAAGCACAAATCGACCGATGAACAACCTATTGCATCGATCGATATACAGACTTCAGAGATCTGTACCAGAGCCGATTTGGATAAATTAGCTGATGAAGTCTACACAGCAATAACAAGCGTGGATGATTCACAAGATAGACGGTAGACAAACGTATTTCCCGCTTGTTAACGAGGTTGGAAGCATGGAATCTAGCATAGAAGGGATGCAGAAAGAAATTAAAGCCATTCAGAGGCAGCTTGCGAGCAGACTTGCACCCTTAGAATCGATCGACAGAAAGCCCAGCGCATCAATCGATGGACTTTAACAGCCATCGACCAACATTTCAACAAAGGAATCGATCGATACCAGCTCCATCCACGACAAAATGATCCAACCTTGATTCAATGCAAGCGAGCTCAGTGATCTTCAGAACATGCCTACATGAAATTAGGATGGCACGAGTTCAGCATTGAAGGTCATGAAGAAATGATTCAAAGGATCTCTGATGAGTTGATTGAGATAAAGAAGAAACGAACCAGAGAATATGAAGCCACAAGAAGCCTATTTGACGCATGGTTCGGTGAGAAGAAAGATACAGAGGATACTTGTTTCTCAACAAGTACCTGGACTTCATCTCAGTAGCTCATTCCATCCAAAGTCAAGCTAGATGACTATAATCAAAGCTGAGTGGGAGGCAACCCACTGTTAGGTAGTTTTTCATTTTATTTTATCTTTAGGGTTTTATTTTTCGTATTTGTTTTTCTTTGCAGTTACAATTAGACGATCACCATTGAAATCGACCGACATGACACTGTCGATATCGATCGACATGAACCACACAGAGGCGATCGACGAAGACGACTCAACATCGATCGATACGATCGCGTCAGGTATATCGTCTCAACTTTTTTGATATCAGTGTACTTTACTATTGCCTATGCCTTCATCGACTGGTTATACACCGGGACAGTGTATGATTTAAGTCTGGGGGGATGTTTACTGATACTGTTCACCTTTTGATTTCATCCAAAAATGTTTTCAAAATGGTTTTTATTGAGTCAAGAAATGGATAATGATAATCTAAATTTTCACTTTTTATCTAACCAATCTTTTAGGCACCATTCTTAGATTTGTTGATGCAGAATGTACTATAGATGCTAAAGTTGATCACCTGTCAGCTATGACAACACTTTCATTGATTGTCTGGAGGAACCAAAGCTGATTTCCAACCTAACCTGACAATTCTTTGCTTGTCTTGGGGCTTGGTATACATGTGATCGTATGCTTCAAGCAAGTCTGGAAGGTAAAAGCCTTGTGTAGATAGTTTTATCACCCTCTCTCTCTCATTTTCGAAATTAGATTTAATTTTTACAAGTCTTTTCAAAAAAAAAAATCGAAAATTATCTTAAATTTATGTTCTAGGATTAGTTAGTTATTAACTAGGAAGGAATTCGAACAGGGCTTAGCGGTTACCCCCCTCAAGACTTGATTCATAAGAATTCTATAGGTAAAGGGTTCGAACAGGGCTTGGTGGTTACCCCTTCAAGACTTGCTTCGTAATGAATCCTAGGATATAGGTCAAAAAGAAGTGAACAGGACTTGGTGGCTGCAACCATTAAGGCTTGATTCATGGAAGCCTGTCCAATCTTGGTCAATGTCTTGCAAATGAAAGCAGACTTGACTAGGAGAGAAATAGTAGAGAGAGAGGATAGGAACTAATTTTTACCTACAGATCCAGATACTTGTTTGAGCAACCTTGCATCCTGTGATCGATACTCCCAAGGTAAAGCCTGCACTTTTATTTTTATGTACAGAAATGGAATCAGTAGAGGGGTTAGTCAGACATGATTGCTAAGTTGTTGGCTAGATGATCAAGGTTGTTCAATTAGGATATTGCATAATGTGCTTCTGTGATTGACAGACTCTTAGATGTGGTTTGCAACATAGTAGAGGTTATGATTCTAAGTTTGAATTTGATTTAGTCCCTGCTTTTCAAAACCTCTTTCATAAAGACTGCCTGTGTGTTTGCTTGAGGACAAGCAAAAGGTTAAGTCTGGGGGAGTTGATATACCATGGATTTTACCCGTTTTTACCCATGGTATATGAGTGTTTTTACTACTATTATCTATGTTTTGGAGTCTATTAGGTATATTTTCAGGTTCAGAAGCATTTTGGAGAAAAGTGATGTTTTAGGTGCCTTTTTGGAGCTTAAAGAAGAGTTCACCCGAGATCAAGACCAGAGGTCGACACCAGAGTTACACATCGATCGATGCACACTCTGCAATCGATCGACACACACGCAAGAATGATACATCGAGACTATAATCGATCGATGTACACCCTGTACTATCGATCGATACTGAGGCGGAAGAAAGACAAGTTGGACCTGGCCGAACTTGAAGCCCAAGATATCACATTTTACAAGAATGCCCCTGACGATTTTTTTAACCTAATGAACTCATATATTTATATGCCTAAGTGTTTTGGCATTACATACAAGCTTTTTTAAAAACAAGTTCTTACATACAAGATATACAAGTTTTCTAAGAGTTTTTTTCTTCTACTTATTTCTTTTAGT
Organism: Brassica nigra; assembly: GCA_016432835.1. NCBI lineage: Eukaryota > Viridiplantae > Streptophyta > Magnoliopsida > Brassicales > Brassicaceae > Brassica > Brassica nigra. The sequence continues at coordinate 44,910,109 of CM028242.1, read as the reverse complement.
TCTTTATTTGTAAACAAAGGTTATAGAATTCTAGACCTAGAGGAGAGATCCAAAGATATTTTTGATTGGAACCTAAGTGTTCCCCCTCTAATAGGTCTATGAATTTCTATTATTACCTTGTTGCTATGAACTACTTAGCCATGTCTGAGTAGATTCATTTGTTAGATTTAGGGTTTAAATAGGATATGAGGGATTAGCCCCAACCTATAATTGCTATAGTTGTGATATTTATTGTTAGGATTGTTCAGTACTGTTTTTTCTAGCTTAGCTACCTAGAACATGAACTTGGATTACATTGTTCATTACATGCAATACTTGACAACATCCTAAACATGCTATGACCCTCTTGAGATATGCGAAAGCTGATCTAAGATCATGGTTAGCATTGTATCAACTTAGAGCCGTATCGATCGATACTCCTATAGAGTAATCGATCGACGTAGCTAGAGGTGTATCGGTCGATATTCCTATCGAACCATCGATCGATACCATCAGCAGAGTAGCCACCGCAACACCATTTAGCATCTAAGTAATAGATGGTCTAAATAATGCGAGAGCTGATGGATTCATTTAATAAGTGTTGAGCTCTGACATATCATGCAAGCAACTTGTTAGCCTTTATAGTATTTATAATCCTGAATTCATGAATACTTACCCTGAATCTAACTACTTTTCTTTACTGTTTCAAAACCAAATCCTTTCAACTGAGTAATCATATCCTTACTCAGCAAACCTGCACTTTACTTTAAACTATTTTCAACCTAGCATAGTCACTAAGATTGCATCTTATTTGTACACTTGCTTTCTGTGGATTCGATCCCTAAGTACTACAACTGAACCTCTTATTTGAGAGAGTAAAGTCACTCCTTAGGGTAATTTGAGTGATATCAACTATCGATATCCTATCATGCTGCACTCTGCTTTCTGCAGAAAGAGACTCTCTGTCTTTAATTTGGTGCTGGTGTGGATCTACTCGTAGTAGTAATCCAAGTGCCAGACTTACTACTTTCCACGTCTGGAGAAGTAGTGAATATGAAGTGCTCCCGGGGTTGTTTGCACCGTCTGCTACCTGCATCAGTTCCAGGCTGATGGCAGTACTCTAGAGTTATACGTCATGCCCCCTGCATTGTGTATAGCTCTTGGCATTTTTAATGCAGGGTTTTGGGCACTAGTACGTGCGGTCCCTACGTAAGTTCTAGCTCGAGGCTATTACGCATGGACTGAGGTGTTTTTGACAGTGTACTAGGGTTGCGAAGGCCCGTTCCTGTATGTCAAACACCCAATGTTTTGTGAATTGTATCACGAGTTGTAGGGTTGGCCGGGATCGAGGGATCCCTTGGGACCTGATCCAGCTAGTTTGCCCCTTTAAGTACATTGGATTCCTTAGACTCCTTTAGTCGAAACTAAATGAATTATATAAGCTTTAGTCCGGAGATGTTTTTATCAGCATATATAGGAGTAGGAAACCAGTATACTTAAATAAATGTAGGTAGTAATATAACTATAAAAAGCCTGATCCGGAGATCGTTTCAAAAATGATAGAGTTTGAGATGCAAGGCGTTCCATCCGGTAGGTTGGACCTTGCCTTTACTGTCTTGTAGCTTATAGGCTCCTGTCCCCTGCACCTCGATTACCTTATAAGGAGCTTTCTCTCCGGGGGAGATTGTTGGATTTGTGACCAGGGTCCCAGGCCTTGTAAATTCATCTCTTGCCCCAAGGCCTAAAGCATGGAGGGAGAGAATTCAGCCACAAAGTCGGCCAGGACCTGCGACTTGATAGCAGCGGTGGGCCGGAAAACGACATCGTATTCCCCTAGTTCTACGGCCCACTTGGCAAGCCGTCCCGACACCTCTGGCTTATGGAGAACTGCTTTTACGGGGAATGAGGTCATCACCATGACTTGATGAGCCTGGAAATAAGAGCGCAGCTTCCGGGCTGCCGCAACTAGCGCCAGTGCCAACTTCTCGAGGTGGCTGTAGCGAGTCTCTGCATCTAGCAATGATTTGCTTATGTAATAGATAGGGTACTGCTTTCTACCTTCTTCCTGTACAAGGACTCCGCTTACTGCATGTTCCGATACCGCCAGGTACAGTAGCAAGATCTCTCCGTCGAGAGGCTTTGATAGGAGAGGTGGAGTAGTCAGATAAAACTTCAGATCATCCAGAGCCTGCTCGCACTTGGTACTCCATTAGAAGTCTTGAGGATTCTTCAGAGCCCCAAAGAATGTATGGGATTTATCGGACAGTCTGGAGATAAACCTACTCAACGCGGCCATTCGGCCCGTCAACCTCTGCACCTATTTCACATAAGGTATCATCTGGATAGCCTTTATCTGCTTTGGGTTGGCTTCTATGCCCCGTGAGTGACTACATACCCAAGGAATTTCCTGGAGCTGACGCCGAATGAACATTTTGTGGGGTTGAGCTTCATGTTGTATTTCCGCAAGGTGATGAAGGCTTGCTGTAGATGAGAGATGTGATCTTCTGCTTTGAGGGATTTGATTAACATGTCGTCGATATAAACCTCCATGGTCTGTCCGATCTGGTCAGCGAACATCATGTTTACCAGTCTTTGATATGTTGACCCTGCGTTCTTCAGCCCGAACGGCTTAACCTTATAGCAATAGATGCCCCTGGAAGTCATGAATGATGTCTTCTCCTGGTCTTCTGGGTGCATGAGGATTTGGTTATAGCCGGAGAATGCATTCATGAAACTCATGAGCCGGTGACCCAGTGGTGTCAACGAGCTTATCGATATGGGGCAGGGGAAAAGGATCCTTGGGACACGATTTGTTGAGGTCGGTGAAGTCAATGCAGACTCTCCACTTTCCATTCTTCTTCTTCACTGTTGGGGTCAAAAACGGTTATCACGAAATCAACGTCTAACATTATTTCTTATTCACGGATTTTCCACAAAACAATCACTGAGAGAAAGATCGGAAGTGGACGAACGAGCGAATCCTGCACAAAAGCCACTCGCCCGGCGAGCTCAACCACGACGTGGGTATACTCGCCCGGCGAGCTCAACCATCACGCGGGTCAGCTCGCCGGCGAGCTCAACCACGTCGTGGGTGTACTCGCCCCGCGAGCTCAACCATCACGCGGGTCAGCTCGCCGGCGAGCTCAACCACGACGTGGGTGTACTCGCCCGGCGAGCTCAACCATCACACGGGTCAGCTCGCCGTCGAGCTCAACCACGACGTGGGTGTACTTGATAGTGGAAGTTTTCAAGTCTCCCAAGTCAAATGATAGTATAGAAAGGTTGTCAACCCACAGAGAACTAGAGACTTATAGCACCAAGATTACACAAGCTTCCTTAATCTAAGCAAACAAGAAGATGGATGAAGGTAACAAGCTAAGATCCTAAAAATATAAACAAAGTGATCTCAAATCCAATCAAGAAATAAGTGCAAGAACTCAATCAAATTCTAAGGTAGGATCCATGGGACTAGGGACTTGACTTTAGGTGATTAAGATCCAATCTAAGGGTGGCAAGCAATCAATCAAACATTCTCCTTTTGCCTAAACAACAAAACTAAGCAAGCTCTATCCCTAGATGAATGCTCTTTTGCAATGATCACCGAAGTACACCAAATCCCTTTGGCTGTAATGATCAAAGCAAGCATGGAGAACAAGTCTAATAGCAATCTTAGCTCCTTTAACAACTAATCCCTTAGGTAAAGCAAGCTAAAAGCATTGAAGAGATGGTTCAGGCATTTCATCGAACACCTTCCGGGCGGAAATGCCTATAGATCTATTTTGATATGATCAAGACCAAAATAGCATTAAGGACCCTCAACAAGCAAGGAAACAAGTAGATCCGATCTAAAGGTGGCAGCTTTCAATCAATCTAACAACCTTAGGCCTAGGCACAAGTCTAAACAAATTCTATGGTCAAGAAGAATGTTCATTTGCTAACACATCTCAAACATCAAATGGTCATTGGCTGAATAACATGCAAACAATCATTAAGAGCAAGCCTACTAGCCATCTTAACACCTTTATAACAAATGGTCTTTGGTAAAGAATGTTAAAAGCTTAGTAGAGTTGGTTCAGACATTTCATAGAACACCTTGTGGGTGAGAAATGTCTAGAACTCAACCTTTGAGAGGCCAACTCAAAAGAAGCGTTAAAAGCACTCTACTAGCAAGGAACAAGATAGATCTACACTAAAACACCTTAGATCTTCACTTAATCACCCGAATCACCCTAACCCATGGATCCAAAGTGTGTCTACTCACTAATCTCCATGAAAAACCTTAAATATGTGTGAGATTCAAGGCTAATCATATTTGTGAGAAGGAGAAACAATATACAAGATGAAGAGCTTCCTTAGATTGATAAAAAGATTCAAGCTTTTACAATATGAGGCAAAGTCTTGAGAGAAAATGAGATAAGTCCCTCAAAGGGGATACAAGAGTATTTATATGGGGCTTGGAAACCCTAAAAACATCATAGAAAAATACTAAAATGCCCATGAGGTCATTAAGTCTTCAGCCAATCAGAATCAAGCCAAAAGGTAGAAGCTTTGGAACCACCCGGGTCAGGTGGTCGAGGTCCGACCCGCGTATGCCGACCCGGTACCAGACTTTCGTCCAGCCTTTCAGCCGTGCGGGTGCTTCAGGACGCGTGTGCTGGCCGTGTATGTGAGCCGTGCGGGTCCTTCAGGCCGCGTATGCCAGGCCGCGTATGTGAGCCGTGCGGGTCCTTCAGGCCGCATATGCCAGGCCGCGTATGTCCTCGTCCAAGCTTCAGTCCAACCCGTGCGGGTGCTGGTGGTCGGGTGGTCTTGTCCGGGTGTGTGGAGCCGTGCGGGGTTCTCATCCCGGGTGTGTGAGGCTGGCTACACTCCCTGGCGTCCATCATCTCTCGCCCAACCCGTGCGGGTAGGTTAGGTCGGGTGTCCAGGTCGGGTGTCTTGACATGCTTCCAATGAATCGATCATAACTTCTCCAATATGGTTCCAAATGACTTGAAACCACTTACATTGGAAAGCTAACTCAAAATTCTGTGTCTCCACCAAATCTTAGCATCAGAAGATATTTCTAAGGCCTCCGTCCATGCTCATCTTTGTCTTGACCAGATCATGGATTGACTTCTCTTTTCATGGCCAAACTTGATTCTTCACCTCTTTTTGGGCCATAAGGCTTCGAAACACCTCAAATCACACCAAAGCATACTCCAACACCTGATAAGGAAAAATCAATGCAAAATGGACCTAAAGATGCCTAATGCCTAACTTATATGATCAAAATGCATGAGATATGGATGCTAAAAACATGTAAATATGCAAGATATCAACTCCCCCACACTAGACCTTTACTTGTCCTCAAGTAATCTTTTCAAAACACAAGGAAAGAACATAGAGATGGAAGCAAAGCCAAAAGAAACACTCATAGCACTCAACTTGACATTCTAAAGAAACAAAGCAAATAGCATGAGCAAAACTTTCTTGTTATGCTCTAGCTTCACAAGGCCTATCAATTACTCTGATGCCTCTACACAAGATGCAATGCCTATCAACCAACATGCTCTCTTAACCAGCCCTCTCATTGATTCACACACACACACACACTCAAGGTGAATTCTCACAAATGGGCACATGATCTCAATCATTTGGCTAGGTGATGAAATGGTCTAATATGGATGAAAATGAGGGTTCAATGCTTCATTTCAAGGTGGCAATCACTCAAAATTCAAGGAGCTTGATCATTATGCAAAATTTATCTAAGACTAGGAGCAATTCATGCATACATGGATCCATCCTCATCATTCTACCCCATTCCTAAGTGATTACAAGTTCTACACCCTTTTCATTCATCCCATAACCCAAAAATGAAAAACATTCTCACATCACTCACCCCATGAACAACTTTCTTTCCTTTGAAATTCAACCACTAAGGACCTCTATTCACTTTTCTAAGCTCTAACTCTTTAAGTTTTTTCCTTCCCCACTATCTTATTGAATCTTTCTTTTCTTTTGAGTTTTTATTCACTTTTTTTTTTTCTTTATTTTGTTTTTTTTTTTTTTCTTTTCTTTTCTTTTCCTTTCTTTTCTTTTTTATTTATTTAGGAGGAAGGTCAAAAAAAAAAATATCAATCAAGAGCTTCTTATCTTTCTATTCTAGGTCCCTAGGGTTTTTCTTTCTCAATACATTCTTTTGTTCATCAATCTCAACATAGTCACATCCCAAACCCAAGATATAAACCTTTAAGGAACAAAAACCCCACTCACCATCCTAGAAGCTAGCTCAAACGACGACCCTATGCTAGCAAGAGATGAGAACAAATCCATGTCGCTCCCAATGTGGGAACCGAAATTCACACTGTCAATTTTAATGAATAAGATTGCGGAGGAAAGCCAAGTTAACCCGACTTTCCCTGAAGGTCCGGATTCTCTGCGACAGCCAACGACAAGTGACCGAATAAATGCGGAAAAGGTTTTGTTAAGATTTGGGACTGGACCTTAAGAAAGGCTGCCTGCGTACCCCTTTCGAGGATCAAGTCGGACGTAGTTCAGTTTAGGTGTAATTGAACAAGAGATCGAACCGTCTGGGCGGGTTCGTCTAGTATGAGCGTTTGTCATAGAAACAGGCATGTCGAAGATAACGCCTAGGGTTTCTATGTGCGGAGCTCTTAAGTAAAAGAATTGTCCGATCCTTCCGAGAGGAGCGGAGATTTGCGAGCAGGAGGCGGCCAGACGTTCTAGGGCCTGCCTTGCTAGTCTAACCGCCTAAATTCTAAGTTCTATCAGCTAACAGGAGCTCTCTAGGTCTCCAATCTAGGATTTTCGGATCCCCTTCTCTTCTGCTCTTGCTCTCCTTATATACTCACTCCTAGGTCGGTTTGCCTTAGGATGATGGACCTCGCCTTTGGGCCCAAGTTTATCTCTTCAGGAAATATTCCATTTCCGTCGATCTTCATAATTATCCTCGAGTTTTCCCCTATTTTTCGGTGACTTGATGTTTATCCGATGTTCGGGAAAATTGGATAAACCGTCATAGTCAGATTGGGCCTGAATTCTTAAAATCGTAAGTAAGTCCGTGGACTTGTCTTAAGTCGTTGAACGTTTTATACGATTTCTCGAAAAGACTATCTTTCTCGTAAAATAAACCGTATAGCCTAAAGGATCGATGTTCAGGTTAATCGATCTTTGTTTTATACGACATCTTCTACGAGAAATCCAATCCTTTTAGTTTTTGTCGTAAAACATAGAGGACGATTCAAACCGAATCGAAAGATGTTCGTTTCGTAGCCGTGATCATACCAAACTCACGAGGATCGATCCAAACAAGCCAAGATGGGATCAGACCGAGCATGATGTGACCGAGACCAGGACGAGGGCCGTCGACCGGCGTTAGGGGGCTTGCCGCCGGCGCCGGGCCGGATTGCGGGACTCGTGTCGCCGGCGACAGCCGCCCGCGTGGACGCGGCGACAGGCGGCGCCAGTGCCGCCGCCGGGCGCCAGGTCGGTACGCTGGCGCCAGGCCGGTTCGGCGGACGCCGCCGCCGGCGCCACGCCGCTGCCGGACGCTGCGCAGCCGCGCCGCCGGTGCCAGGCGAGTGGTGCCGTGCCAGGCCGGGTTCGCTGGACGGTGCCGCGGCGCCAAGCAGTTCACGCGCCAGGCGGAGTGCCGCCGGTAGGTTTGCCGCCCAGCCGCTCGCTGCTGCTGCGGGCCGCGGCAGGCCGCTCCGGTGACGCCGCTCGCCGGTGGCGGGTGCCGCCACGCCGGCGTGCCGGCGTGCCGGTGCCATGCCGGGTGCCGCCCGCGGCGGCCGGTGCCGCCCGCACCAGGTCGTGCCGCCAGCCGGCGTTCGCTCATGCCGCCGGCCAGGCCAGGTCGGCGCCGGCCGGTCGCCGGCACCAGGCCGGTGCGCCGGCGCCAGGCCGGCCAGGCCGGGTGCCGCCGGCGCCAGGCCGGCTCGCTGGCGCCAGGCGCCGGGCGTGGAGCGTCGCCGCGCCAGGGTTTCGCCCGGGTTTTCTGTTGCCCGATCTTTCCGTTAGTCGTTCGGCGGGAAATCTTTGAGTCTGGAAGAATCTTTAGCCGTAGATTTCGAGATAACCGCTTTCGACCTCACCGAGAGTGGATATTCTAATTTGAGAAAATCTCGATAACTTCTTTTCAAATTATCCGAGACTTTTTTAAGAAATACTTCCAAAGACCTTCAGTCATTGATTCCGTCGTGACCAATTTTGACCCCAACAGTTAGCCCCCCAGCTCGTTAGAACCTTCGTGATGTTCTTCGGCGATATAAGATGTCAGGTAAGATAGGCGGAATTAATGGTTGAAAGGCTCCGCTGAAAGTGGTAAGATTGGGGCTGCGCCTTTTGAAGGCTGCCTACGTACCCTTGTTGTAGGGATCAAGCCTTCCGTAGTTCATTTTGGAGTTTAAGACCCTTGTGATCTGTTTTCCAGCGAGACATATATGGTCTGGTTATGTGTCATGAGAGACTTTCGAGCATGATGTGTTGATGTATTTGTTTTGGTCCGCTATGAGGCCATTATGTGTTTTTTGATTTTTTTATGAACTTTGGTTTTTTCGAAGTATGAGAAAGAGGGTGTGAGTTGTCGTCTCATTCCTAGTTCCCTGATGATCACCGTACCTATTGTTTGCATAAAGCGATATTTTCCGCGGTTTACCGATTTACGAAGCGAATAGGCTTAAGTGAAGAGACAAATTTTTGGATCTCGTATACCATACTATGTCTGTGAGATGTCAAGATCCAGCGTGGCTGGGTTTAGGGCAAGACCTAGGTTTACTCTCGGACTGAGGCTTTGCGATGACAAATCGGCTTTCGTTTTGCCTGTTTGCGATTTTAACCTGACTCGTACCGTTTAAAATCCGCGAATTGTTGTCGGCTTATATGATTTGTCCAGGCGTGAGTCGAGCTACTTCCTTTACGAAGAGCTAAACCAAAATTTGGATTTCTTGTATAGCGCGCTATGTTTATCCTTGTCGGATGCAAGAGAGCCTACCCCTTGAAGGGCGGCTATTTGTCTGTTTAGGACGTTAGAGTTCGTTTGTTGTGATCAGAACCAACGACATGATGCCAGTTTAGAGGCATGTTACCGTTTAGAGGTGTGTTTGTATGTTATGAGTTCTAGAGACGAGGATTTCGTCTGGAACGTTTTGAGGAAAAGAATGTCCTTCGAGCGTTAGCGACGTCTCGCAGTGCCGAAGGTCGAGTTTTCCTTGTGCCGCATTTCGTGGTTGAAATGTTCGCGGGCTTGGAGATGTTTTGCGAATGTTCGCAGCCAGAAACTGTTGTTTCGGTTTGGACGCAGGACCAAGGGGTCGCGTAAGTTTGACCCAGGGAGAAGCGTCTACATTCACGGTGCTTCGTGAAGTGTTGGCCTTCCGGGATTTGATTGTATATATTAAGGATGACTCATATAACTCTTGGAGCCTTGTCACGAGTGTTTCTTTTCATGCCATGTTTACGGGGCGTATAGAACTTAATCGATTGACGATAAGTTTAAATCTTCCGCTAACCATATGGCTGTTAGGACTGAGTTTTGGTATGAAGAGTTTATCGTATGATTTCCGATTCTGGGTTATACGACAAATTGCTTGCGTAATAGTCACTTGGCGTTCTATGAATAAATCGTGGATTGTTGTTTTTAGCCGTTAAGTGATTGGAGCGGTGGTCGCTCAGTAGCTTTGGATTGGCATGGAGGCTAGATTCAGCTGTATCGCCAAGGAAGTTGTTGGTAAACGATCAGTCCACGACCCTTATTAAGATCATGTTAGTTTACGATTGTCCTTAATGGGGATGCCGAATTCAGGTCTGGGCTTTACGGAAGGGGGTAGTTGGCCGAGGGCCAAATAGCGCCAGAGAGACATGCCAAGCATAGCGGAGTTTTCTGAGTTATGGCTGTTGTCTATTAGAAACGATCTTCCACTTTAGGTCTCAGTTATACGATGAATGGTTCGTATAAATTCTTCTTTGTTGCATGAAAATCGTTTCATTTTTTCCGGGGGAAAAAGTTTAAGGGATCGACGCAGGACGCGGCGTGATTATTTTTTGCTCGGACGTAACCGCGGAGAGTGAAAGCAGGAGCCAGAAACCTTGTGGAGCAAAAACTGATGACGGTTACTCGTTGGACCCATTATGTTTATTTTACGAAAGTTGCTTTGTATGAATTGACTCGACCATACAGAGGATTTTTCGTAAAAGTGATGTAAGGGGGTTTTCGCAAAGGTAACCGGAGAGTATTTCTGACAAATTACTTGCGATATTAGCGACCACGGAATATGTTTTCCTCGTTCACTTTTTACTGCGAAATCGTTTTGCATGAGACCGATCATGTTTTTCCATAGGCCGTTTTGTTTTAAAATGTTCTTGTTATATGAAAGTAATGGATGACCGGTTTCATGGAGATAGAAAATCGCAGATTGTTAAAGTAGCGATGTTTCCGCGGATTACACGGGAGATGTTTCCGCTATGATTTCGACCTTTGATCTGCTTGAACTACTCATGGAGTTTTACCGAAGGTTATTTCGTTATTTTAGTTCACCGTCGTGCTATTAGTCTGACGTTGGTACACGCTTCTAGTCGCCAGTTTGCGGCGAGACGACGAGAGTTTTCAAGACTATGTTTGTAACGGTTGGGCTATGCCGCTAGCGTCTTTTAGACGAATCTTATTGCTGCGAGAGTTTGCTTTGTCAAAAGCGTTGTCTTGATGCTGAAGCAAAAATTTTTCGAAGATGGGATTATACGCACTTTCCTTTCTTTTCTTAAAGAAAACGGGTTAGCCGTTCTTCGGCTTGTGTACGTTTTTCTTTCTTTAAGGAAGCGGGATGAGTATGCTTTTACAACGCGATCGTGTCTCGGTTTTTCGAGAGACTAGATCGGTTTGCATGTTCTGCCTTAGTCTCATCAATCGTTCAAGGCTGCCTCTTGCCCGTTCCTCTTTGTTTCGTGACTTTTAACGGTTCATCGTCAAAGGACTTTGAAAAGTTTGATACCGAACGAGAATCGGTTTTTCGATGAAATTCTGACGAGAATATCGGAGCGAAAGAGAGATATGAACTCCCAAGTTCCTGTTCTCGTTTCTTCGTACTGCTGGTTAAATCGACAATGTGTCCGAAGGAACATTACAGAATCGTTGAAACAAAGGGAGGAGAAGTAGCGATAACTTCGAAGAAGGCTAAGGTGGGTGCTTTAGACAAATGGAGACATTGGGCAAGACGCCACTCGAGTAAGGCTCTTAGCTCGTCAGGCTATGAGCGAACTGGTTAGGTCCTTATCGTTTCATATGATCTTGTATGACTTTATGAATGGTGTTTCGTAAAATATTTCCGAGCTTGATTTTAAAATATGAACTTTGTTAAACAATCGAGAAGGCTTTGCGGAAGAATCGTCGTGTTTCTCGAACAATCTGAACATGGGTTTAAGGGACCAAGATGTTGCCGTTGCCGAGATCAGAAACGATTACGGATGGCAGCGCCTGCCACCGAGCCAAGCACCCTGCCGCCGGCGCCAGGCGTGGTCGGTCTGCCGCCGGAGCCAGGCTGGCGTGGTCGGTCTGTCGGCGCCAGCCTGCCGCCGTGCGTGTCCCGCGTCCGCCGATGCTGCTGTTGCTCGCCTTCGTCGATCCCCGGGGGCTCACGGACCCAAAGATCGAGATGCGAAAACTCAGGCAAAGATGCATGGTACTGAGACCGGACCGGGCTCGTCCTATGACGGGACAGAGAGATCCTTCTCATGGGCGAGGGGGTCGAGAAAGCAACATTGTTTTCTTCGTAAAATCTCAACGGAAGCTCCAATTGAGACGAAACGAAAACCATCTTGACCTAGACTCAAAGGACAGAAAAGTGGGGTTTCCACAGGCGAGGTGGCCATGGGCGAGGTGACCTTGGTGATGGTTGTTCTCGTCCACAGGCGAGGTGGCCAGGAGAGTGATTTTGTTCCCTTCGTAAAATCTCAACGGAAACTCTGATTGAGACGAAACGAAAGCCACTTCGATCTAGACTCAAAGGATAACGAAGGTGAGTTCGCCCTGTAGCGAGGTAGCCATGTCGGAGGGTGAGGTGACCTCGG